>CM077096.1:160415738-161015738 GCA_039513925.1 Platanthera zijinensis
AGAAATAGTATCTGTGTCGACATGAGTATAGGTGTCGACATAACTCTATCGAGACTTTAAGTTAGCTGATTTTTGTGTCGACACACAAAAATTAAAGTCGACACTCTGTGTCGAGACTTAACCAGTCAATGTTGACACTGAGATAATTATGTCGACACATAGACGTGTCGACAAAACCTAAGTATTGTCGAGACCTAGTATTATTACTAAGGAGCGTCTTTTGAACTCCCCTTTACACTTAGACTATAAATATGTGAAGTCAAAATCTTGTCGACTACGCTTTCAAATTTCTCGACTCTGGACCTCATTTCGAATTCGATCTTCTCTTCTCTTCCATCTCTTTTCTCTCCCATCCATCAATGGCGCCCATCAAAAAAGACAAGGTGAACGAAGGCTATGAACTGGTTCGTAATGGATTCACGACAGCGTCTCCAGAAATTCAGGGTGTAATTACCCTAATTTCAGAAAATGGGCTAGAATTCTTGATTTCAGAACCAACGAACATTTGGAAGGAGGTCATGGAATTTTATACTTCTACAACTGTGGACACAGACAAAAAGAAGATCAAAGCCACTGTACAGGATTTCAGTGTAAAACTTACACTGAAGTTAATCAGGAAATCTCTTCAGCTTCCTTCGGTTAAGGATACTGATGAAATAACTCCATCCCTGACTAAAGAAGCACTAAGTTGGTGCGGTCTGAGACCTGATATCAAAGTTGGATCATCCATTACTCAGAAAGGGATGAATTCACAAGGAAAGTTTCTGTCAGAAATAATAGGCAAGGTAATTTTGTGTAAAACTGGTGGACATGACAGAATATCAGTCCACATGTTTAATCTAATGACAAGGGTCTATTCAAAGTGAAAACTGTTTGGGCAGCAATACTGTTTGACAAGATTCAAGAAGGAGTAAAGAAACCAAACTTAGGTAGGATCCTAAGTCTATGTTTATCTTCATTAATACCAGATGTAATGAACCAACTGCAAGGATCCAAAATCAAACACATGAGGAGAATGGATGTGAGAATACTTTCTAGATGGGATAGGGTGTTGACAAAGGAAGTATTTACACC
The DNA here is from genome assembly GCA_039513925.1 of Platanthera zijinensis. NCBI lineage: Eukaryota > Viridiplantae > Streptophyta > Magnoliopsida > Asparagales > Orchidaceae > Platanthera > Platanthera zijinensis. The sequence continues at coordinate 160,416,813 of CM077096.1, forward strand.
ACAGAAACAAATAAAGAAAGATAAGAAGTAGAAGAAAGTTGCACAACAAGTAGAATCCTCCAGTGATTCTGAAGAGGAGGTAGTCTTCAGATCAAATGAATACCAGCAACAAAAGGAAGCCCAAGATCAAGTGGAGGGCAGTGAGCCCCTAGAACAACATATAGTCTCAACTCCAGGAGAAGAAAACCCTAAAAAAACTGAGCTGCCTGCCCAAGGGGGAGGCATTGCTGAGGCTGCCCTAGAGAGTGAATTAGCTGCTGATACTGTTATGAACATAATATCAGAAATTAATAATGAAGCTCAAGATAATGTTGAGAAAGAAGCTCAAAATGAGCAAGTAAGTATCTCCTTTAAAGAGAGGGCCCTGGACAAAAATCAGGATGTCCAGGGAAAACCTTTTGCTGTTCAAACTAATCTTGTTCCTACTATACAGGTGCAGCAAGAGTTCACTATGGAAGAGCTCTTTTCTGATTTACCTGATGCAAGAACTGAGGGGGAGCAATCCAAGATTAAAAAGGATTTGCCAAGGACTGAGGGGGAGGAGATGCTACATATCCAATCTACTAGGGAAACTGTTGATATAGAAAGTTCCTCACAACCCTCTGATGATGAGGAAGCCTCTTTGGCTAAGAAGAGAAAAATTGTTGCCATTAAGAAAAGGAGCTCAGGCTACAAGAAAGCCTTGCAATCAGTCACTCCACAACCTTCTCCAAGCATGGATTTCAGTTCACTACTTGTCCAATTGTAAGTTAAGATGGATGAGCAAAGGAAGTCTCTAGAAAAATATGTGGATGAATCAAATAAAGAACTGCAGTTTCAGCTGGCTCGGGACATAAAGTCCATCACATTTGAAGTCAATCTGCACAAGAAAGAAATGACAGATTGCTTCCATAAGGGAGGCAATGCTGTGGTGTATTTGGATGGGCGACAAAAGCTTATCAAGATTGAGATTGAGGACATTGCTACAAAGTAAGGGTATGTTTTGGAAAATCAATTCAGATCTAATGAAAACCTCAAAGACTCCCATGCAGAAATCATCCAGAAACTGGGCAGTATTTCAACAGATTTGAAAACTGAAATATCAAAGAAGATACAAGTAGATATAGCAGCTATTCAGACAGCTATTGAAGCCTCCCAAAAGACAATTTCTGATACCTTACTGAAGTTCAAAGAATATTACAAAGAAGGTACAAAATATCTGGCTGATTAGATAAGGTTTCAGAAGACTAATCTAAGGGATCATATTACGAGAGAAGTCATAAAGGGGGAGAGATTGTTAATCAAAGCTAGCTCTGACCATGCTAAATGGATCTCTAATTCCATTAGATCTACACTTGGCCTTCCTCCTGTATGTGATGATGACAATGTTGCAGAATCTGGAATACAACCTGCTCATATTGAAGGAGATCAGCCTGAAGTTGCACAAGTTATTTACCCTCCTGCTGATTTTGATATGGTTCAACAAGAAGTGCAGACAATGTACAATCCTTTACAGGAGGCATCAAAGGTGATCATTGAAAAAGTAGAAATGTCAGAGGCTACCTAGCAAGCTCAAAAGGATGCACAATTGTCCAAGAAAAGGTTCAGAGAACATGCTGAATTGAAGCCAGATTTTGAGCAATGGAGCCCTACTTCAAGGAATATCATTTTGACTGCCTGGAAGGCTGTAAAGGATAAGAACCATGACAGGGGTAAGTAGTATTTTAAGCAGGAATGGAACAAATATCAAGCTAGGAAGGAAGCTATTCTTTAGCATAAAAGAAGTGCAAAAGCTTGGAAGTTAGCTGCTAATGCTCTAGAGCCTAGCAGGTACTTCCCCAAGCCTTTTCACTATTTTGAAAGGCAAAGGATAAAGGCTGAAGAATTAAAGAAGAAAGATCTCAAAGGGAAGAAACCTGCTGAGGATACAGAACCTTCTGTGCAGGCAAAGATTAAGTCTAGGAAAGGCATAGTGATTAAGGAGCCTTGCCAATCATAGGATAAATAGGCTTAAGTATAGAACAATGTAACTTTTTTGTTTTTGTTCTAAGGAAAACATGTAAACTGGTGTATTTTCTGATTAAATAATAAAATCACCTTCTCTATTAATCTGAGTTGTTTACATTGTTTATATGTTATCCTGCACAGAAATGTATGTACATCTATTCTTATATGTTTTATTATAAGTGATGTATATCTTTGACTAAGGGTTATGACTTCTCCAAATAGGGGGAGATTATTGGGTACACTAAAAAATGTGTACCAGATTTGGAGAAGCCTCATCTTACTCAATGATATACATCAATTTGTATTTGATGTATGTTTAAGTTTCATTGTGCAGGTATAAGGTTTGTAAATAAATTTTTCTAAGTACAAGTGTCGACACAAGAAGCAAAGTTATGTCGACATCCAAAAGTTGTGTCGACACTAGAAGCAAAGCTGTGTCGACACCCAGAAATTATATCGACACCTGAATAAGAGGTTGTGTCGACACCCAGAATTGTGTCGACACCTAAGACAGGAATTGTGTCGACACCTATAACAGAAGCTGTGTCGACATCCAGGAGTTATGTCGACACTAGAGGAAAGGCATGTGTCGACACTCAGGAATTATGTCGACACCTGAAGAAGGTTTGTGTCGACAGCTAGACACACACTCAACGCTATCTTACAATAACAGCTATTCTGAGTCAGAAGGCTTGTGTCGACACATAGGACTTGTGTCGACACACACTCAATGACAGCTATACACACACTCAACGCCATTTGTCTGTAGCAGCAAAGTCAAGACCAGAAGCAGTTGTGTCGACACACAGGACTTGCGTCGACACATACACTCAACGATGGCTAGACATACACTCAACTCTATCTGTCTGCAGCAGTTATGTCGAGACCAAGAGCAGTTATGTCGAGACCAAGAGCAGTTATGTCGAGACCAAGAGCAGTAGTGTCGACACACAGGACTTGTGTCGACACATACAAAGAGAAGAAGTGTCGAGTAGCTGAAGAATGACTATGTCAACACCTGGAGTGTTATGTCGACATCACCAAGACTTGTGTTGACACTTAGTCTGTTTGTGTCGACACATATGAAGCAGATTGCTGAGTGGATCGTGCTGAGTTGTTAAGTCTCTAAGGAATCAACTGTCATGACTAGTGGGTCGACAACTGTCATTACCAACAGGTCTGACATCTTTGTCAGAACTGTCAGAAGGTTGTTACAAACTGGATAAGAGGGTAACCAGGAGAAATCTCTATATACAGGACTGATCCGTGACTACTTAAAAAAGAACAGAATAGATATAGAGAAAAAGGTGAATCATCCAAAGGAAGAATTTCACAACAAGTAAAGGGGTGACCCTTTAGAAGGCAGATTCTGAACAGTCTGCAGAGAAGATTCAGATCTTATTCCGAAGTCAAGGAAGGAGCTGTCAGGAGATCAACTTCTACATCAAGAAGAGTTCAACCTTATTTTGTTCTATCAAAAAGCTTTGAAATAGCTAAGTCAGGTTGGATCTGAAGTTTCAGTTCATTCAAGAACTGATCAAGAAGCACTCACCTATAGAGTGATCTATCTAGTGATATTCCTTAATCTCTCAAATACTCAATTACTTGTAGGATCTTTTATTAGATCTGAGTTGTAAGCCTATAATTATAAAGGCTAAGGTAGGGCTGAGTGCCTTAGGTGTAGGACTATTGATAGTCTGAGTTGTAAGCCACGTTATAAAGGCTGAGGTAGGGCTGTGGCCTGAGGTAGGATTCTTGGGAAGAATCTAAGGTAGGTCTTGTATAAGTCTGAGGTGTAGGAACCATCTGGTTCTGAGTTGTAAGATCTGTGGATCTGAGCTAGTGGAAGGAAGTTATGCTGAATCCAGTTCTCTACTATATAGGCGAAGGGGGAAGTGGATGTACCCATACTTTGGGGAACCACTATAAATCTGGTGTATGCCATACTGTGTTTGTTGTGCTGTGATTGTATGTTCTGTGCTGTGATAAGAACCTGTTAAATTGTCTAAAATTCTTAAAGATAATTAGAACTTATTAACCCCCCTCTTGGTGTTTAGGCTCTTAAAATAAGTCTTTTAGATACCCTTCCCTTAGATGATATAATAATAGGGACATCCTCACTCTTAGGCTCCTCAGACAACTCAGATTTAATCTCAGTAGGTGCAATCGTACACTCTATCATGATGGGGATCGTATCCTAGAGAGGGCACTCAATACTAGGGTGGTCAGATACAACGCTAGTAGGGCAAGTAATAGGCAATGAAATACTCTCACAGATCGGAATATAATCATCCCATACATCATCCTCTAAATCACTAGGGATTCCCTCAATGTCAAAAACATCAGCCTCGTCGGGCACTATCGTACGTGAAGGAATACTCTCACTTTGCTGGTCAACTTCCGAATCCAGAGATACAATATCCACATCAGAATCCTCAGAGGTATCAGTCACTATCTCAAGGGGCTTAGATGTCTAGACTAAAGAAGACAAAGCTCGAGTAGTAACATCTTTTGAGTCCAAGACCTATGAACTATTAGGAATGGTTTCCCTAAAGATGGGAGTAGGCACACTAAGGGCAGGCTGACCTTTTGGGTTAACTAATCTAGCGTTAGGTTTATAATCATTCCTATAGGCAGGTATGAGACTAGTGCCATAACGATACTCACTCACATGCTTGGTGTTAGTAGTGCGGAGATAGGCGGGATCAAATTGATACGAGAGTAGGCTATGCATTGCCCACCAAGTATGTTTATAACTTCCAACACGATGCTCTTCGTTTAACCAAAATACCCGGGCTTAACCTATTAACCGCTCTCGGGCGATATTAACCATTTGGTGGTAGTCCCATTCGTTACAATAAAAAAATTTCTACCCACTTAAGCAAGTCCCTAAAATTTTGAGAATTCCCATAACCATCAAACACGCGTATCTCACTCTTAGTGAGAGGGATAGTGTGGGGACGGTTGGAATTCCTATGGTATGATGGCAAAATTGGGGTAGCCATTAGTTGCCTAATCAAGTCCCGAATCTCATCCGCTATGGGTAAATGAACTGGTTTCCTAACATTCGACATCGAAACAGAAGAATTTAATCGGGAAACATTAACGTCATAGGACATATTCAGTGGGAACCGGAGAAATAACCTACCTGGATCTAGTGCACATGCAATGATTAAAGTTTCTGATCCAAATAAATTTAGGAAAGATAGATTTATTCTTGCTTAATAACTAAGTGATAGTTTTACTTTCAAGACTACCTAAACACCTAGAGGGGGGGGGGTGAATAGGTACTTTTCCTTGATTTAACTTAAGGCAGAATATAACTATAGTTATTTAAATAAATCAGATATAACTAAGCTAACACAGCACATCAATCACAAACATACACATATCACAGATTGCACACAGATTTATAGTGGTTCCCCAAGGTCTGGGTACATCCACTTTCCCTCTTCACCTATCTAGCAGTATGCTAGAGTTGGCCCAACTTCTTACTTTAACTCAGATCCTCAGATCCTACAGCTAAGAATCGAGAAGGATTCCTACAACTCAGGCTAATAAGCCCTACCTCAGCCTTGCCACAAGGCCTACAACTCAGAGAATACCTTCTCCTACAACTCAGGCTAACAAGCCCTACCTCAGCCTTGCCTCAAGGCCTACAACTCAGAGAAAACCTTCTCCTACAACTCAGGCATAAACAGACCTACCTCAGAGAATAAATCTCCTACACTCAGCCTTTATAAATTAGGCTTACAACTCAGATCTATGAATAGATCCTATAGAATTTGATAAGGAGTTTTTGTAATCTCTTACCCCTGTTGAGAGAGAAGGGATAAGAACTTTCTTGATCAGCTTCTTGAAGAGGCTGATGGCTGAAATCAACTTGATCCTAGCTTTCTTCAAAGCTTCTTGAATCTGAACTTAGTTGAGTTGATTTCCTTTGAATAAAACTGACTGGCAGCTTCTTTCTTAGACTTCAGAAATAGATCTGAATCTTTGTGATAGGTTGGTTCAGTATCTGCTTTTTGAGAAACCTGTGATAGCTTCCTTCTTGTCTTCAATTGGCTGGATCTCTCTCTATCCAAAACCCTTGATGATACTTCTAAATTCTGATTGAATTCAACTTAGACAGAATCTGAATAGAAAACTACTTCAGAACGTCTTCTTAGATCTTCTCACGAAGATCTTCTTCTTTGTTACTTGTACTTTCTTGATCAGAGATTAGTGGTGACAATACTTCTTCTCTATGTGTTGTTATTATCTTGTTATTATTTTTCTTCTTCTGAATCCATCTATTTATAGACTTCATCCTTGGTAACTGACTGATCCGGTTTATAACTAACTTCTGACAAGTCTGATAGCTTCAGTAAACCTGTCATAACCCACAACTATCAAGTCTTCAAATAGTTCTTGAGCCTTTGACTCTGTCAGTAAAGTGTCGAGTCTATCTGGCATAAAGTGTCGAGACCATCTGTCAATATGTGTCGACACAAGTGACTTAAGTGTCGACACAGCCTTTAGTGATGTCGACACAGCTCCTTGATACTGCATCTTGAGAATGTGTCGACACTGATTATTTGTGTCGACACAAACACTTCACCATTCATCAACAATCAACTTAGTCTAGACTCAGCTATGTGTCGACACAAGTCCTGTGTGTCGACACAGTTGATGTAGACTCAGAACATAGTGTGTGTCGACACTGCCTCCAGGTGTCGACACAGTTGTTGTCGACTCTGCCTCTGTGTGTCGACACTGCCTCCCGGTGTCGACACAGTCAATATCGACTATAATCTTCTGTGTGTCGACACTGCCTCCCGGTGTCGACACAAATTCTCTGAAGTGTCGATACAGCTATTTCCAAGTGTCGACACAATCTTTCTGAAGTGTCGACACAGCTTCATCAGGTGTCAACATATGGACTTAGAATATTTTTCCTGCATTCTAGTACATTCTTAAACTGCACATATAAACTCAAAATAACATCAAATACACCTTGATGTATATCATTGAGCTAAGTGAGGCTTCTCCAAATCAGGTACACATTTTCCAATGTACCCAACAATCTCCCCCTATTTGGAGAAGTCATAACCCTTTAGCCAATGATATACACCACTTATAAAATAAACATGATGATGTATATAAGCATTATATGACAGGGTACTATATAAACAAAACACATATCATAGTTACATCACAGAATAAAGATGTAAAAATAAATGATCACAGAACAATGTTTTGTATATCAACTCAAAAAGTTTGTTACAAAATGTTTACATTAATTTCTTTTAACAAACTAACAATTACATAGTTCTTGAATAAAAACTAGTAAAGCTAAGACTAAGGCTGGGCAGGCTCCTTGATTACTATCCCTTTTCCAGATATTATCTGAGCCTGAGCAGGAGATTCTGTATCTTCCATGGGCTTCTTGCCTTTCAGATCAACTTTCTTCAGTGCTTCAGCCTTGATCCTTTGTCTTTCAAAATAATGAAAGGGCTTGGGAAAATACTTGCTAGGCTCCTGAGTATCAGGAGGTAGCTTCCCCATCTTAGCCTTTCTCCAGTGTTGAACTATGGCTTCTTGTCTGGCTTCATACTTTTGCCATTCATGCTCATTGTACCATTTTCCCCTTTCATGTACTTGATCTTTTACAGCCTTCCATGCAATTAAAATGATATTCCTTGAAGTGGGGCTCCACTGCTCAAAGTCTGGCTTTAATTCTGCTTGCTCTCTAAATCTTTTCTTTGATAATAGAGCATCTTGCTGAGCTTTGATAGCAGTATCTGACATATCAACCTTTTCAATAATCACATTTGTAATAGGTTATGGAGGGCTGTACATTGACTAAACCTGCTCATGTATCATTCCAATATCTGCAGGAGGGTAAATGACTTGGGCAACCTCAGGTTGATTACCTTCAAGTAGAATTGGTTGCACCCCTGACTCAGCCATGTTATAATCATCACATAGGGGTGGATATCCAAGAGTGGCTCTTATGCTGTTAGTGACCCATTTGGCATGGTCAGACCCAGCATAGACTAACACCCTCTCCCCCTTTATGACTTCTCTAGCCACATGCTCTCTCAAGTCATCTTTCTGAAATTTGATTTGTCCATCCAGATAGTTGATTCCATCTTTAAAGAATGGCTTTAATTTTTGAAGTTTGTCACTAATCACCTTCTCAGATGAAGTGATGGCAGTTTAAACTTCATCTAGGGTAGCTTGTAGCTTCTGATCATATTCTTTAGCCCTTGCAGCAGTCATTGCAATAACAGTGTTTATGAACTCAGTGACTATCACATTATGTGATTCAGTAAGATTTGCATTCATTCTTATCTGATTCTCAAGGACATATCCTTGTTTAACAACCATCTCATCCACTTGCTTCTTAATTTCTTCTTGTTGTTTGGCAAGAAATACCACAGCATTGCCTCCCTTATGGAAGCAATATGTCATCTCTCTTTTGTTCTGATAAACTTCGAATCTTATAGATTTTATCTCTTGTGCTAGATCAAATTGAAGAGCCATTTGGCTTTCATCCATATAATTTTCAAGAAGCAATCTCTGCTCATCCATTTTAACCTATAAATTTATCATAAATTTAGTGTAATCAAAATCAGTAGTAGCTTGATAAGTTGTTGTCTGGAGAGCTTTCTTATAGCTGTGACTTCTCCTCTTGAAGACCAAAAGTTTTCTTTTCTTAGCCTCCCTGACCTCTGCATTTTCAGATTCTGAAGTACTTTCAATATTAACTCTTTTTGGATGAGTGGTAGGAATTTCTTTCTCAGCACCATGTTGCTCCCCCTCAATATGTACTTGCTCCCCCTCATCAGCACCTTGCTCCCCCTCAACCTTATCAGCCGCCTCTCCAATATTAGGAAATAGCTCTTCAAGAGTAAATTCTTGTTGTGCGAGAGCATGAGATTATACTTTATCAGCAGCAGCAGCACCAGAAATATCAAGATCAGTTTGAGGAATAATGTCCTCTGATAAATTGATTCTTTCCTCCTCTTGTATTTGTTCAGACTCGGGCTACCCCTGCACCTGTGCATTCTCAGCATTATCCTGGACTTGTATACTTTCCAGCTCCCCCTTCACTTGTGCAATTATAGGCTCTTCCTGGACTTGGGTAGTCACAGTCTGATCTTGAACTTGTGCTCTAACTTGCTCTTCCTTTTCTTGTGCATCTTCATGACCATGCTCAAGCATCTCTTTTGAAAGAACTCTATCCCACCTGGAGAATAACCTCATGTCCATTCTCCTCATGCGGTTGATCTTGGATCCAGGAATCTATTTCATTACCTCTGGGATGATTCCAGCCAGGTACAGACTCAAAATTCTAGCCAAGTTTCGCTTCTTGATTCCTTCTTTAATCTTATCAAATAGTACAGCAGACCAATTTGTTTGAATCTTAAAAATCACCTTGTCATCAGGCTGAACATATAGGCTGATATCCTATCATGGCCACTTGGTTTGCATAAGATCACTTTTCCTATAATTTCTGACAGGAATTTCCCTTGAGGATTCATGCCCTTCCTGTTGATGGCAAATCCTATCTTTATGGTTGGATCCAATCCACACCATTGAAGTGACTCCCTTGTTCTTGAGGCAGGTACCTCTTCCTCATCTTGTATTCTAGGAAGATGGAGAATATTGCTCAATCTTTTCTGAGTCAGCTTGACTCGTTCTCCATGTACAGTATATTTGATCTTTAATCTAGTTGAATCCACCGACGCAGCCATGTAGAACTCAAATACTTCTTTCTTCCATATTTTCGTAGGTTCAGAGACTAGATATTCTAATCCATTGTCTGTAAGAAGAGAAATGACCTGTTTGATCTCCGATTCGACATCGTTGAATGCATGCCTAACCAACTCATATCCTTTATTGACGTTGTCTTCAACCTTGGGCGCCATTGGAATGAAGAGAAAGCTTGATTGGAGAGGAGAGAGATTGTCGACACAAGGTTTTTGTCTCGAAACCCTGGTGAGCGTGTCGACAGAATAAGTTCTTGACCTATTTATATCCTTCTAATCAAAGAAGATCAAAAGGCGGGCAAAAACTGTCTAAAAGTGTCGACACTGTTGAAATGTGTCGACACAAACTTCTATTATCTCGACTACGACGCTGACTACTATGTGTTGACACCAATTGATGATATGTCGACACAGGAGATACTTAGTAGTTCATCAGAAATTCTGTGTCGACCCTTATTATAAGTGTTGACACAAAATCTGTAAGTGTCGACACCAGTACTCTGGTTGTGTCGACACTACATTTCCGGATGTGTCGACTCTTTGTCCCTTAGGTGTCGACACATTTTCTCTGTGTCGACACAATTTCCCTGAATTGTCGACATAAATTCTCTGTGTCGACACCTTATCACTGAATGTGTCGACACCATTTACTTAGCCAATATTTTTGGTAAAACTAACTTATGGTCAGCATTCCTAATTCAATTTTAAATCTATTGAATTTAGTTTCATCCAGAGGCTTAGTAAATACATCTGCAATTTGAAAACTAGTTTTAACAAATTCTAATGAGATGTCTTCTTTTTCTACATGTTCTCTAAAAAAATGGTATTTTATCTCTATGTGCTTAGTTCTACTATGTGAAATAGGATTGTTTGCAATGGAAATAGCACTTTTAGAATCACACAATAAAGGTGTTCTACTTACTTGAATACCATAATCCCTTAGCTGATGCTGAATCCATAATAGTTGTGCACAACAACTTCCAGCTACCACATATTCAGACTCAGCTGTGGATATTGCCACACTAGTCTGCTTCTTACTGCTCTAAGATATCAATCTTCCTCCCAAGAATTGGCATGTACCTGAAGTACTTTTTCTATCTTCTCTACAGCCTGCAAAATCTGCATCTGAATAACCTGTTAGTAGAAAATCTCCATTCCTAGGGTACCAAAGGCCTAGATTAGGTGTGCCCTTTAGATATCTCAGAATCCTATTGACTGCAGTATAATGTGATTCTTTAGGGCATGCTTGGTACCTAGTACAGACACATGTTGCATACATAATGTCTGGTCTACTAGCAGTTAGATATAATAGAGAGCCAATTATTCCTCTATACAAAGACTCATCTACAGGTTTACCTATATCATCTTTGCATATAGGCATACTTGTTACCATTGGAGTTCTCATGGTGGAGGATGACTCCATACCATACTTCTTAATTAACGCCTTGGTGAACTTAGACTAGGATATGGACAAGCTATCATCAGTCTGTCTTACTTGGAGTCCCAAGAAGAACTTGAGTTCCCCCATACTGCTCATTTCAAACTTCCCTATCATAAGTTTGGCAAACTTCTTGCAAAGGTTGTTCTCTGTAGACCCAAAGATTATGTCATCTACATAGATCTGAACTAAGATTATCTTACCTTTAGATTCCCTTAGGAATAGAGTTTTGTCTATTTTACCTCTTGAGAATTTGTTCTCAATAAGAAAAGTAGACAGGGTTTCATACCAAGCCCTTGGGGCTTGCTTTAACCCATACAATGCTTTCCTAAGTCTATAGACATAACCAGGTTTAAGAGAATCTACAAAACCTGATGGCTTCTCTACATAGACTTCTTCTTTCAGATCATCATTCAGAAATGCTGATTTCATATCCATTTAATATACCTTGAATCCGTGATATGCTGCATAGGCAAGGAACATTCTGATTGCTTCTAGTCTTGCTACTGGGGCAAATGTTTGATCAAAGTCTATTCCCTCTTCCTGCATGTATCCTTTTGCAACTAATCTTGCTTTATTCTTCACAATAACTCCATTCTCATCCAACTTGTTCTTAAAAATCCACTTTGTACCAATGATGTTGTGGTCTTTTAGTTTAGGAACCAACTCCGAGACCTTGCATCTTCTAAACTGATAAAGCTCCTCTTGCATAGCATTAATCCAGTGTTTGTCTTTGATAGCTTCTTCAAATTTCTTTGGCTCCAGTTGAGATAGAAAACTTGAGTGCAGAACTGTATTCAGATTTCTACTTCTGGTTTGCACTCCATGACTTAGATCACCAATTATCTGATCTGCTGGATGATCCTTTAGATGTCTTACAGCTGGAGGAAGACTTTCTTCTGGCTAAACACCTCCAGTTTCTTCATTATGCTGCACCTCTTTGTTGTCATCAGCTTCTAGAGAGTCTTATACTCCCCCTGGATAGTAGCCATCATTTTCCAATACTTCATCTGCAGTTGAGCCTTCTGCAATGGAAAGCTTGTCCATCCTATTGCTTATACCTGTTGGACTGCATGAACTACAAGACAACTCACTATTTATTAATCTTGTTTCATCAAATACAATATATATAGATTATTCTACAACCTGAGAAATCAAGTTGTAGACCCTATAAGCCTTACTATTGTTGTTGTACCCAACAAATATCCCATCTTGGGATTTGGCAGAAAACTTAGTAAAATAAGACTTGCCATTGTTAAGGATATAACACTTGCAACCAAAGATTCTGAAATAGGATAGATTTGGTTTTCTACCTTTCATGATCTCATAGGGAGTCTTTTTGTGGTACTTAGTGATAGAAGCCCTGTTGAGTACATGACATGCAGTGTTTACTGCCTCAGCCCAGAAATATTCTGGGAGAGAAGTGTCACTCAATAGAGTTCTACCAGCTTCAATCAATGTCATATTCTTTCTTTCAGTAATACCATTTTGCTGAGGTGTTCTAGGTGAGGAGAATTCTTGAAAAATCCCAAACTCTTCACACAATCTTGTCATACTTTCAGATTGAAATTCAGTGCCATGGTCACTTCTGATTTTGACCACTGTACTGTCCAGTTCATTCTGAATTTGTCTAACAAAACTGTGTCAAACACTTGGGGTTTCAGATTTATGTCTTAGAAAGAACACCAAGGAATATCTAGAATAGTCATCTACAACCACAAAAGTGTAGACCTTCTTACCTAGACTATGAACTGGCATAAGACCAAAAAGATCCATATGTAAGAGGTATAGACACCTCACTGAATCCTTATTTTCAAGACTATGAAAGGAGGATTTTGTCTGCTTTCCCTTTTGACAAGCTGAACATATCCCTTCCTTTATACACTTAACTTGAGGACCATTCCTCACTAACTCTTTACTAAAGAGTTGGCCAATTGTCTAGTAGTTAAGATGAGCCAGCCTCTTGTGCCATTTGACACAATGAGATGCTTTCTCATAAGCTACAAGACAAATAGGAGAACCTTTGTTCTCACACCCAAAATCAAGACAATAAACATTTCTCTTTCTATACCAAGTCAATATGACCTTTTGATCACTTGAACTTCTGATATGACATCCATTCTTAACAAATGAACTATCATATCCTAGATCACTCAACTGACTTATGCTTATCAGGTTGTGTTTCAAACCTTTTACATAAGCCACTTGAGTGATGGTAATTTGGTTGGAAGAGATGTTACAAAATCCTTTGATGATTCCTTTTTCAGATCCACCAAAGATTACTTTAGGCCCATCCTTGATATATGTGTACTCCTTCAGTAGACCCTTTGTTCCAGTCATGTGCCTTGAACATCCACTGTCAAGATACCATATAGGGGCATGACAACTTGGACTTTCCTGCAATACAGAATTACCTTCCCTTAGAACCCAAGTAAGTCTTGGGTCCTTGGTTCAAGTTAGCACCATTCATATAAAAACTACCAGCAGCTCTTCTAACTGGTAGACTGTTGTTCTTCCTGACACTTATATTATGCAAGCAGTCTAAGGGAAAATGGCCTGTCTTACCACATCACCAGCATTCATACTTGTTGTATCCAGGTCTAGATACATTTTTGATAGCAGAATTTCTGTTCTGTGCTGGTGCTGCTGCAGCTACACCCACTGGTTTCTTATAACCATGGGGTTTATGAACATGGGCTGACTTATTTGCATTAACACCCTTGTTATTCAGAACATTAGTCTTATTATGACCATGAATGTTTTCAAGATCATACTTATTAGAAGGCTCATGCACCTTTCTAAAAGCTACAGGGACTTTAAAATTCAATGGCTGAACAGGTGCTTTTCCCTTTCTCTTGAAATGGGCATCCCTGGTATTACCTTTATAGCCTATTCCTGCTTTACCCTTTTGAGCCACAAACTCATCTATTAAGGGTAAGACTGATTTTGGCTTAGAGTAACTAGCCACCAAATCTTTCTCTACTTGAAGTCTGACTTCCATACTTTTAATTAGATCATTTTTATATATGATTGTACCCATCTGAATAATTGTAATAGTTTTAACCTTGGCAACCTCATTCATTTATTGATCCAATTCTTTCTCTAAACCAGATGTAGTCATCTTAAGATCTGCAATTTCCTTAGCCTGATTTTTGGCCAGGTTTTTGCTTTTCTTAAGTGCCTGCAAAAAGTCCCCATATTCATCTATCAATTGATGAATATCTCCTTCAGATTCTGATCCATCCTTATCACTTGATGAAGATGAATCTGACTCTGAACCAGTACTATAATAAGAAATTCTAGAATTACTTTGTACCTTGCTGGGACCAGGCTGATCCTGGTACTTGTTGTTTTCTGATTCAGCCATCAGTCCCATGCACTGATGGTTTTCTTGTTCATTGATGGAGTCCAGCAATTGCATAAACTCCTCTTCTTCACTAGCTGCATACAGTCCAATGTATGCTTCAGCTTCAGATTCTGACTCGTAGGAGGATTGATCTGTAAGACTCTTCTCCTTCTTAGCAACAAAGGATTTCTCCTTCTTGCCCTTTTGTTGAGTCTTCTTTCTGTCTGCTTACTCCTTTCTCTTTTCTAGACACTCAGCCACCACATGTCCTGGCCTATTGCAGTAATAGCAAACAATTTTTGATGTTGTTGCTTTGTTGGGCTTAGACCTGCTCCTTTCCTTTCTTGATGATTTTCTCTTTTGATAATAATCATCAACTGGCTGTGATGTGGAGGGCCTTGACTTCCACTGCTTCTTCTTCAAGAACCTCTGAAACTGCCTTGTAAAGGCAACAAAATCTGCATCCGAATCACTACTATCTGAGTTCTGATTTTCTGAATTTTCTGAGATAATTTCAGCAACTTCCTTAGGAGGTGATGGAGACATCCTCCTGCTCTTTCTAGTGGCTTCAACCTTGAAGGCCACTGACTTTTCTCTATGCTCTCCTTTTGTATTTCTTTCTTCCTCCTTCCTAGCTGTTAGTTGCATTTCATATGATAACAACTTTCAAAATAAGGTTGGAGGAGAAATGTCAGCTAGTTTGGCCACTTCTCTAATGGCACAAATATTTGTATCCCAATCCTTTGTCAATGATCTTAGGAATTTGTCATTCAACTCATAAGTACTGAAGACCCTTCCATAGGACATCAATTCATTCACTATCCTGTAGAATTTCTTATAGCATTCAGATATGCTATCAGACTTCCCTTGTCTGAAACTCTCATATTCTTGATTAAGCATAGATTTTCTGTCTTGTCTAACTTCTTCAGAACCCTCCATGTAGACAATCAAGGTGTCCCACATTTCCTTGGAGGTTTTGCAATGAATCAAATTTTGGAAAGTAGAATCATCTATGGCACTCACTATGATATTCTGTGCTCTCTTATCCATAGTTGCCAATATAATTTCATCCTTAGTCATTTCAGAAAAATCTTTAGGAGTTCTTTGATTTGCATCTAGAGCAGACACATTCATTGGGATATATGGACCTTCTTTTACTGTGATATATATCCTTGGGTTAGAGGCCTCCATAAAACATCTAACCCTTTCTTTCCAGATTCCAAAAATCTCTTTTCTGCAGATGGGTAATTTAATTGACCCTAATTCCTTGTGATTCTCTCCAGAACCCATTTTCTTGATTCTTGATTCTTACTTAGGGATCTAACTCAGACTGTTAAGTCCTTCTTTGAGTAACCTCCCTCTGATACCACTTGATAGTTTTACTTTCAAGACTACCTAAACACCTAGAGGGGGGGTTAATAGGTACTTTTCCTTGATTTTACTTAAGGCAGAATATAACTATAGTTATTTGAATAAATCAGATATAACTAAGCTAACACAGCACAGCAATCACAAACATACACACATAACAGATTGCACACAGATTTATAGTGGTTCCCAAAGGTCTTGGTACATCCACTTTCCCCCTTCACCTATCTAGCAGTATGCTAGAGTCGGCTTAACTTCTTCCTTTAACTCAGATCCTCAGATCCTACAGCTTAGAATCCAGAAGGATTCCTACAACTCAGGCTAATAAGCCCTACCTCAGCCTTGCCACAAGGCCTACAACTCAGAGAATACCTTCTCCTACAACTAAGACTAACAAGCCCTACCTCAGCCTTGCCTCAAGGCCTACAGCTCAGAGAAAACCTTCTCCTACAACTCAGGCATAAACAACCCTACCTCAGAGAATAAATCTCCTACACTCAGCCTTTATAAATTAGGCTTACAACTCAGATCTATGAATAGATCCTACAGAATTTGATAAAGAGTTTTTGTAATCTCTTACCCCTGTTGAGAGAGAAGGGATAAGAACTTTCTTGATCAGCTTCTTTAAGAGGCTTATGGCTGAAATCAACTTCATCCTAGCTTTCTTCAAAGCTTCTTGAATCTGAACTTAGTTGAGTTGATTTCCTTTGAATAAAACTGACTGGCAGCTTCCTTCTTAGACTTCAGAAATAGATATGAATCTTCTTGACAGATTGGTTCAGTATCTGTTTTTTGAGAAACCTGTGATAGCTTCCTTCTTGTCTTCAAACAGCTGGATCTCTCTCTATCCAAAACCCTTGATGATACTTCTGAATTCTGATTGAATTCAACTTAGACAGAATCTGAATAGAAAACTACTTCAGAACGTCTTCTTAGATCTTCTCACTAAGATCTTCTTCTTTGTTACTTGTACTTTCTTGATCAGAGATTAGTGGTGACAATACTTCTTCTCTATGTGTTGTTGTTATCTTGTAATTATTTTTCTTCTTCTGAATCCATCTATTTATAGATTTCATCCTTGGTAACCGGCTGATCCAGTTTATAACTAACTTCTGACAAGTCTGACAGCTTCAGTAAACCTATCATAACCCACAACTGTCAAGTCTTCAAACAGTTCTTGAGCCTTTGACTCTATCAGCAAAGCGTCGAGTCTGTCTACCATAAAGTGTCGAGACCATCTATTAATATGTGTCGACACAACTGACTTAAGTGTAGACACAGCCTTTGGTGATGTCGACAAAGCTATCTTGATGTCGACACAGCTCCTTGATACTGCATCTTGAGAATGTGTCGACACTGATTATTTGTGTCGACACAAACACTTCACCATTAATCAGCAATCAACTTGGTCTAGACTCAGCTGTGTGTCGACACAAGTCCTGTGTGTCGACATAGTTTATATAGACTCAGAACATAGTGTGTGTCAACTCTGCCTCCAGGTGTCGACACAGTTATTGTCGACTCTGCCTCTGTGTGTCGACACTGCCTCCCGGTGTCGACACAGTCGATGTCGACTATAATCTTCTGTGTGTCGACACTGACTCCTGGTGTCGACACAAATTCTCTGAAGTGTCGACACAGCTATTTCCAAGTGTCGACACAATCTTTCTGAAGTGTCGACACAGCTTCTTTATGTGTCGACATATGGACTCAGAATATTTTTCCTACATTCTAGCACATTCTTAACCTGCACATATAAACTCAAAATAACATCAAATACACCTTGATGTATATCATTAAGCTAAGTGAGGCTTCTCCAAATCAGGTACATATTTTCCATTGTACCCAACACTAAGGTAATAAAATATATATTTTTTATTTTCTCGATGAAAATAATATGGAGATTATTAAAAAAAAATTTTGTAATTTTTTTGTTGGAAAATAAAAATTTTAGGCCGCTATTGGTAGACCAGGAAAATTTTGTTTTAGTAATTTTGACAAATAAACGTGCAAGATAAGTGCTTGTCAGCGTACTAATAAAAGGAGAAAGGGTGTCAATTAGGAAATTGTTGTGAACCTCTCTCTGATACCAAATTGATGCAGACCCATGGTTTCGACAGGTTAAACTACGCGTTCTTAGGTTCGATAATTAAAATAAAATTGTAGCGAACAATAGTTCTCTAAATTAATACTAACGATGAAGCCAACAATATAGCAATGCACAACGCAAAGGTCGGTACCACTTATAAAGATTGAACAAGGGCTATATGGAAATGTTCGCTCAAGTAAATAAAACCTACCCGATCCGGACAATTAGCAATTCAAAATAAAATTATACGCAAACATTCACAATTCCAATAAGAGAAGTTCAGGACTAAATAAGTGATTTAAAATTAAGTACAAATCAATCCCAAAATTAATTAATATGAGGGTATACCAAATCACTTGAATGCAAGGGGAAATCAAGGGTGACGAACCCGATTTCTTCTAGTGTTCAAGAGATCTACCCGCTCCAATTATACGAGAATATTCGAAAGAACACGCTTAAAATTTATATTTAAATTAGCACAGTTTCAATATAAATCAGGACAATTAAATAGCATTCTAATTCCACCAAAACCTCACAAATAATATAAAAGAAATCACACAAAAGTGGTGTAGGAATCGTTACCCAATCCCAAGAATAATCCGTCCACAAGATGAGTGGAGGAAATGCTCACGATGGTGGTTGAGTCAACTTCTAAGCAAGTCCACGGATCCGCACCGAACGATGTAGATGCAAGCCGTTCTTCCTTTGCAATAACCCTTGGAGTGAGAGAAACCTTGATGGATAATATATATGGAAAGAGGAGAGAGAAAAGGTGGGGAAGAGGTGGTGGCTATGGTTTTTGTCGAAACCTAAGGGAAATATGAGGGGGTCAGTTTTGTCTTGGATGGAGGAGGTGGTTAAGGATTTTTGGAGGGAGAGAGGGAGGAGGCCGAGAGAGATAAAAGGAGGGAGAGAGGGTGGTGGCTTGGGCTAGGCTGAGAGAGAGAAAGGGAGGGGAAATGTGGCCGCTTGTAGTTGGCCAGCTAGGGTGGCAAGGAGGAGAGGGCTCGGTTTTTGGGTGGTGGAGGTGGGAGAAGAGAAGGTGGCTGAGAGAATAGAGATGGGAATAGGTGGCCGGCTATAGCATGGCCGGCTAGAGTATGGCCGGTTAGGGCTTTGTGAGAGGTTGAAGGCACGGTTTGGGGAGGAGAAAAGAGAGGGGCTATTTAGTGGAGAACTATAGGAGGAAGAGGAGGAGAGGAGGTCGGGAAAATAGAGAGGGGGAGGGAGAGGTTGCCAATGGACAAAGAGAGGGAAGGAGGAGAGTTGGCCGAAATTGCCAAGAGAGGGAGAGAAAGAATAGGGGGAAACCAAATTTAGGTTTTCAATTTTTCATCAACTTCTTCATTACAATATCCTTCATAACCATGGCTATATATAGCCTACACCACTCAATCTTTACCCTTGAAAATAAAATAAACTTATGATGGTTATATGCACCCGTCATAAGAGAAATAAAATAGTAATTGCATGAAATAAAATGCTAGATGGTTATAATCACCCATCAAACATGAATTAAACTACATTAATTAAATGCATGAAATAAAATTGCTTAAAAAATTGCTAAAAATAATAATTGATAAAATATTTAATTTTAATTATTTAATTCATAATTATATATTTTATTTAATGGCGGTGGCGGATGTTGAGCAAAATATATAGCGGTGGCGGCATTGGCGAAGAAACGTCACAGTAGAGTTTCATCTTCGAGCTTGCGGGATCGATCGTCCCAATCCACAAACTCTCTATGACGAGGATCAATGACCGCATCAGCATCGTCTCCATCAGTTTTCTCCTTCTTGTCCTTCTTATGATGGTGATTTTTCTCATCAGCCTTCTTCTTCTTCACAGGACTTTCAGCCACAACATGCCCTGACTTGCTGCAAAAAATAGATAATCTTATTAGAAACATGTTTACTAGGTTTTGAGTCATACTTGCCTTTCTTGGAAGGTTTCTTCCTGGTTTTGTAGTAGTCCTCCTTGCTTTTTAAGGAGGAGGAAGGCCTGCTCCTCCACCCCTTCCTCTTCATTAGCTTCATAAACTGCCTTGAGAAAGCAGCAAATTCCTCATCAGACATATTACATTCTGATGTATCTTGATCTGAATCATTAGACTCAACTAGACTTCTTTGAATGGAAGGATTCTTCTCTTTGCTCCTCTTGGAACTATCTGCCTTGAAGGCTATAGTTGATTCTTTGGCCTGAGCTTTGCTAGTCTTCTCTTCCTCCTTCCTTGCAGTCAGCTACATTTCATATGACAACAACTTACCAAAAAGTGTGGATGATAGAGTATCTGCTAGCTTTGCCACTTCTCTAATGACACATATCTTAGTGTCCCAGTCTCTAGTAAGAGACCTAAGAAACTTATCATTTAGCTCATAGTTACTAAATACCCGACCATATGTACTTAGCTCATTTATAGTTCTGAAAAACCTTTCATCACAGCTAGCTATGGTCTCCTCCTTGATCTGCCTGAAAGCCTCATACTCTTGATTGAGCATAGAATTACTATCATCTCTAACTTCCTCAGTACCCTCCATATATATCACCAGAGTGTCCCACATTTCCTTTGAGGTTTTGCAGTGCACCAGGTTTTGAAAAGTAGAGTCATCTATGACACTAACTATAATGTTCTGTGCCCTCTTATCCTTTGCAACCAAGATGATTTCATCTTTAGTCATTTCTGTATAACTCTTAGGAGTCTTGACATTTGAATCAAGAATAGACACCTTCAATGGGATGAATGGTCCTTCTAGTACTGTAACATAAATCCTAGTGTCTGATGCTTCCATAAATAATGTGACCCTTTCTTTCCAGATTCCAAAGTTTTCTTTCCTGCATAGAGGAATCTTCATAGAACCTAGTTCCTTATGGTTCTCTCCTGAACCCATACTTATCTTTTCTCGGCTACCCTTGGAGATCTACTTAGACTGTTAAGCCTTTCTTGAGCAACCTCCCTATGATACCACTTGAAAGTCTTTGAATTCAAGGGTAGCTAATCACCTAGAAGGGGGGTGGGTGAATATGTTATTAAGATCTTTATGATTCTCTTTTGAGTTCTTTAAGCCTTTAACTGAGTTAGGCTTTGTTAGGAGTGATTAATTTAGCTTTCAAGAAATTCACACACAGCACACCAGAGTTTTATAGTGGTTCCCTAGTGTATGGGTACATCCACTGTCCCTCCCGCTTTTCTAACTGAATGTTAGAAAAGGCACTTCTCCAATAACTTGGCTCCTCAGAGATTACAACACGATCCCACCGGATCACTTAGTCTCCACTAAGACTTACAACACAGGCACACATCCCAACCATTCAGTAATCACCTAATCACATACTACAGGCACAAATGCCCTACAACACAGGCTAAGAAAACAACCTTATCACACAGATCCAAGACTGGATCCTACCAGTCAACCTTTATAATTTATGCTTACAACAAAGATCTTAAACAAATCCTATAGAAATTGAATAGTAAAGTTTATTTCGCTCAAGAGAAATTTTTTCTGAGTTAATTACTTCATGAGCTGAGAGAATCTCAGCCCTATCTTCTTCACAATAACAAGAATAAAAATCTTCAAGAATTTGCTGCTTGTGCTGGAAGTAACTCAGAACCTTGATTCTGATTCTACTGATGAAGGAGAGACAAGAATGATCTTAAATCAGCTAACCTGTTTTGCAGAACATAGACTGCTCTACCTCTTCTTCACAGATCAAGAGATTGATCTTCAAATTCAACCCGACTTGGATCTTGAAGCAATTTCAGCTAGGGCTAACCTAGACTGATTCTTCTTTCTCAGAGAAATCCTCTAATCTTGCTGTAGCAGATGTTGATCGCCGCAGCTAACTCAAAAACCCTTCAGAATCATCGATACGATCTTCTTGTTTCTGCCACAATGGTGGGGAAGAAGACGAAGTCCCGCCCCTCCTTTTCGTAATGAATCGATCCCTAAGAAACTTGCCTCAATCCAGATCTCATCTTTTATTTATAATCCCGTCATCTAACGAGTTGATTGATACGTGTCACTGTATTAACGGCAGATTAAAACCTTCATTTCATAGATTAAGACTGACGGTGACGTTAGTAATGAATTACAGCTCTTCCTTCATCATTTTGAATTTTGTTGACTTTTGTTGACTTTGCTAACGTAAGCTATTCTGGAGTTAGAAAATTTCAGACAACTACCCATGCGTTGAGTGTGTTGAGTGAACAAGCTTTACTCAATGAATCTGGACTTAGAAAATTTCCTGCTATATTAGGCGTTGAGTGATTAAGCTCCACTCAATGCTTTTTAACTTAGTCAACATTCTGCATCCTTCTACAACTCTAGGCGTTGAGAGAATTGAGTGTATAAGCTTCACTCAATGCTTTTTTCCTTTAATTCTTTGAGGGAGAAATATTATTTAAAACATTTCAGAATACAAAATAAAATCAATTTACTAAAATAGTGAAATACCTTATTCTATTGATAAGAAATTGATTACAAAATATTTGATTTCTATAACGTTAGAAATTAAGGTGAAATATGAAAAACTATTTTTAATTTTCTATACCGACCCTTATCCCCAAGGAACGGTTTGTTCTAGCCAATCTCTCCCAGATAAGGCCTCGAATCGCCCCTAGATCTACCCAAGACCTAGTCACCACCACACGCGACAAATTCATAGAATCCTCCCAGGAAATCGACGTCTGCACCAGATGATTTTTCCCCCTAAGTCTTACAAGACCTTGTCGCCCCTACCTTCGACAAATTTCCCATGGAACCCTTCTCGGAATCCGACGTTCTCCTCAAATGATTTCTTAAATGAAGTTACAAATAGATAAAATAAAAAGATTACAAGATAATAAAATAAGCAAGAGAAAAATCCCCAAGGATTTCTGAAGGTAAAGATGACAGCGATGTTGAAATTAGCATTCCTGATGCGTTTGTCCTTCATGTTGAATAAGCATATAACAC
Source organism: Platanthera zijinensis (assembly GCA_039513925.1). Taxonomy (NCBI): domain Eukaryota; kingdom Viridiplantae; phylum Streptophyta; class Magnoliopsida; order Asparagales; family Orchidaceae; genus Platanthera; species Platanthera zijinensis. The sequence goes on from CM077096.1 coordinate 160,439,752, forward strand.
TTCCCCTTCAAAAACTCCTTTTGATCTTTGTGTTTTCCTAAAGGATTTCTCTTAATCACTGGAGATGAGCCTCTCTCAACTGATTCAGAGTTCTGGCATCGAGAGCAAAGGAATTGATGCACAAGGAAGGAGAGGAGGTGTTCTTTAAATAGGCCTCAGATACTACCGCCTGCTGTAGCACTACCTCCCGATGGTAGCTACTTTAGGAAACTTTCTTCTTTCTTTATAAATCAACAAATTGTGCAACCTTCCATTACCATTTTTAGGAAACTTTTTGTGCAATTTTAGAAAACTTTTGATCTTTGGAAATCAGTATTTTTGGCAACCTTTTCTTCCGAAGACGAACTTTCGAAAACATTACCGCCAGGAGATACTGCACTACCGTTGGTGTTAACACTTTCTAAATATTGCTCCTTCCTTTTCTGTCACATCGAAATTGCTATCGCGGGTATTAGTGCTACCATCAGTGTTAGTACTACTACTGGCATTAGTAATACCACCGAGCAGTATCAAAACCTTTTAAAGCTTGTAGATATCATCTTCCTCTTTCCGAATTGGTGTGGCATGTCTCATAACTATTCCCGTATTGAAAGTTATGTCTGTTTTAATATTCAGATGCCAATGCTCATATTTTTGCTGAATCTTAATTGTACACACCCTTGACAGAGGGCTTGTCTCCTCATTTAGTCTTTGCTTGTACTTGTAAGACCAACACACTATAGATACATAAAATAATATGATCAAATGAAAACTGTGATTTGTTATTCTCAAATTAAGAGATGCTGAACGCATGTTCCAACATATCTAGTATCCAATACCCAAGATGAAGGATTAGAAATGTTTATTTCTATAACATAAATACCTGAAACAAAAGTCACACTTCCCTTCTTATGTTGTAGATCCTCAAGATAAAGAGGAAAATTCCTCCTCCAATGCCCTGCCTTACCACAATGGTGGCATTTCCCTTCCTTATCATAGAATTTCCTTTTTAGTGTTGACAACTTGGGATCAAGATATGACTTAGGTTCTACCTTAGTCTTCTTTGATCCATTGGCCTTGCCCTAGCATTTATGCACCATCAATATGCGGCTAGCAAGCTTGGTCTTATTCATATTGATCTTAATAGTTCTCAACATGCCTAGGAGCTCAGGCAGTGTCTTGTGAATCTCATTCATATTGTAGTTCAAAACAAACTATTCATAACTGTATGACAATGATTGTAGGATCATATTAGTGGACAACTCTTGACCTAAAAGAAACCTCAGTCTCTTAAGGTTCTCAATGTACCTAATCATCTTGAGCACATAACTCACCACTGGGTTTTGAGCTCCCATCTTCCACTAAAACAATGCATTAGAGATGTTAAACCTCTCTACCCAAGCTTGACCTTGAAACATTTTCTTTAGATGCTCAATTATCTTATAAGCACATAAGCTCTCATTTTGCTTATGAAGCTCAGATTTTATGGTGGCAAGCATGAGGCATTCAACATCTAAGGTATCATCTCCATACTTCTTATAAGAATCTCTATCTACACGAGAGGCAAATGTGACTGACTCCTCAGGAGGATCTTCTTCGAAGACATAGAGCTTACGCTCTTGCCTGAGAACAATTCTAAGGTTCCTATACCCGTCCAGGAAGTTAGTCCCATTGAGTTTGTCCTTCTCAAGGATGGCTTTAAAGGACAAGGTGGAGTGCGAATCATTTGAAAATTCTACAAAAATTTATGCAAAGTAGTTTAAGTAACATATTTTAAAATACATTTTATTTTAATATGGACTTTATTAAAATTCCCCGACTATTTTAATCAAATTGATAACCCTCAATATCAATTTGGAGTGTTTATATGAGCTACTCTCTAGTGGACAAGATCCATATTTCACCAACATCATAAGTCACCTTAGGCTGATTACCCATAATCTGGTTATTTAGGTAGACAACGCTTGCCAATTGCATCATGCAACTCTTGTATGGTTGGTGAATAACTTTTTATTTGCATCAATCATATGGTGCATGCCAACCCTATGCCTTTAGGCACTCAACCTTTGAGGTCACCTAGTTAAGTTGGACCCTATATTGACAATGGGATATTACAATAATCTGCTCGCACCCTTACAAAGATAGATTGATGAACCTTGCTTTTGCAAGCCCACACTTCATCAATCGAGGCACCATCAGAATGCATCCAAATACTTAATATTGGGTTAAAGGATTTTCCTGATTTGAGATTAACAATTAATCATGATTAATATTTAATCATTATGCACACATTTATAAATCACAAAATTACAACATTAACATTCCAAATACATCCCAGATGTGGACAAAATAAAGCCATCAACACTTCATGAAAAAGCTAAATCTGAACATTTAGAACATTTCCAAATCTTCAAATTTACATGTATTGGAAACAGATACAAGCAACTCCACTTATGCAGTAGACAAGCTTGTTTATCATCATCAGATTCCAAATCCAGGACAAACCATTTAGTTTCACAAACCACTTAGAGAGACAGTTACTACAAAGGGAAATTTTTTTTTTGAAATATGGAAATCGTATAACCTCGCTCTGTTACCACAGTTGGGTTTTTTATATATGAGTGGAACAATATCATATGTGCACATCAAAATAAATTTATAAGAAACACCTAGAAGAGTAAAAGATCTTGCGAAATTCATGAATCAAGATGTAGAACAAAAAATAGCAAGTACCTGTACGGGGTCGATTCCAAAATAGATCGACCAAGATGATCCAGTAGACCTCCTTATTTTAAGTTGGAATCCTATTCCAAGTGATCCTTATTCGTTGAGTCCGAGATCACAGGAAAATATCTATGCCTTTACCGGATTTCCATACTAATGGGAGAAACACCTCACCATCATCACACAAGGGTAGACAGGAAGGGATGATCGAGGCCTTCATCTCTACGAATTGGTAGGTTTGGTTCTAGGAGAGGACCACCGATTCTAAGGCTTCAATTCACAAGGGGAGGCCGCCATCGGGTTCACCATTCTTCAAAACTCTTTCGAAATTAGGGCTCAGGCGAACCACAAAAACATCTAACCCTAACTATGAAATTATGTCTATATATAATATTTAGTGAAATAGGTTAATCTTTAGAAGGAATTACCCTTTAGAAAAGCCGAACCGGGTTCAGGGTATAAAACATGCAAAAGACGGGTCTAGTCTATATTTGTCTAGTCAATACTAGATATCCTTTTCCATCAATCCAAGCTGATATATATTATATCGACTGCAAAGACTATATTGACTGCATCAGTTGGAACATCCAGTTTACAAGATGTTAAACATTTATTCCAAGAATATCAACTGTAAGGACTATATCGACTGCATCAACTAGACAATCTAGTCGGCAGGCTATCGAACAACTATTCCTAGAATATTGACTCTATCAACTGTAAGGTTTGTCAATTTCATCGACTACATTGTATATCGACTGCATTGACTGGACCATCAAGTCGATAGTCTGTCAAACAACCTTTCTGGATTTATTGACTATATCGACTGCATTAGTTGGACCATCTAGTCGACAAATCTGTCTAGCCGGCAAATCATCTAGTCGACAAACTATCAAATAATTTATAATCAACTAAGGTATCTAGTTGACAAATTTTTCCTCTATACTCATATCCTATATGAGTCGAGCCACCTCAATTAATTATCCAATTTCTCATACATTATTATGTGCGACCCAATAAGCTCATATTATGTTGGTAGCAAGAATAACTCGTTGACTACTTCTAGTTCACAAAGACTCTAATAGCCTAACGGAGGTCGGCCCTTGCGGGGTCGGCCAAGGCCAAGGCTGCCCGTGGCTGGGTGGCTAAAGGGATGACAAAAACTTGCAGGGCCAGCCGAGGCCTCCAGGAGGCCAAGGAGTGGTCAGCGCATGAGATCCCACGCGGAGGTTGGGATCCCGTACACTGTGGTTATCATGCAGATCAGGTTCATGACTCGTATGTGCGATGTTTATGGCCATAAATTTCCATTTCACTAGTGGGGTATGAGGGAAAATTGATTTTTTTGTAGCCCGACGTTTTCTATAAATTGGGGTTGACCCCATAATTTGCCCCCTAAATCCCTCAGAGACAAAAACTAGAGCGAGTGGAGTGCAGTGGCTTTCATCCTTAGGCAGATTTTGGTCTCCATGGTAGGAGCGAATGAAGCAGCGTAAGAAGAGGCGATCTTAGTCAAAAGTTATGGCAAGTAGTAAGGGAGCCGTGCAGATGGGAGCCGCCTGATCGTGGGGGTGCGCACCTATACATGGAGCACGCGCGTGCAGGTGGGTGGCATGGCTACGTGCATATGGGTGGCATGGCTATGCGTATGGTTGGGGTGCATACCCGCGTGTGCAGATGGTGTGCAATCACACATACTACGCGCACACATTGAGTGCACGGGTACTATATATAGAGCGCACCAGCGCGCCATGCATGCGTGCTATGTGCGCACACTCGCGATACACACCCGCAAATCTTGATCATGCCTGCCACATGGTGAGAGAGGGTGTGTGCTTGCTAGTGTCACGCTTAACTGGGTGCGTCGGGCACTTGGGGCGCACAACATTATCATTCCCTAACATTTGCGTGCAGAATTTGATGGCGCTTTGAGTTGTCATGTGTAATTGTTTTGATTCTTCATCTCGCTATTTTGACACATATCTCCATTCAGGTTCTAAGGCATGTTGTCCAAGGGTGGCTGATGCGGAAGCATTCCTCGCTTACTACGGAGCAAATCACCACTTAGAGGGTGTGATACAACATTCCATCCAATTTTAGATAAGAATTCCACATGTCGAGCAGCAGGTGTAGAATCCTTCAGTGGGGTGGTTGACGTGTGTGAGTCATCGCTAAGAGCCAAGCTCTAGTTTCAACCATGCGAGGAGGTAACAAAGAAACATTGATGGGTACCAACATCATAATTTACCCCTCTTACAATGACATGTAACATGGGATTAATAGTCTTCTTTCGGGAGTACAGTTCGAGATTCTCGCTGGATCTTTTCAAAGACTGGTGTGAAGTGCACTATGACAACGGCTGCCATATTGTAGTCTATGGCAACAAGAGTTGTCTAGTGTTTGAGAACTGGACAGACAGGAGCCAAAGGAATATAATATACAAATATGTCCATAATTGTTGGGAGTTGCCGGAACTTTAGAGCACCCTCCCTGATTGATGTCACCGAGTAAAAGGGCGTGGACACGAGTTTATGCCGATGTTGGGATTTACCGAGCCTTATGAATTAGCAAACCCTCTTTTCAGCATCTCCCTCTTCGTAGAGGAGAAACACTTGTTGCTATTATAACATCCCATTTCCGGTTAGACCCCCAGTAGTGGTTTTGCCATGACTAGGTCATGACAAAACCCTAGGAAACCCAAAAGACCAAGAGAGCTTAGGTAAGAAGGTGAAAATAACCTTGTCTGCAAATAGAAGGTCAGAAACTTGCTTAAAATAAGATTGGGACTCGGGCGTTGAGTGCGTCCAGTGAACTCAACGCTAGAAGCAGTATGGCGTTTAGTGCACTGACTGCACTAAATGCCATCTTATAGGTGGGTTGGCGTTGAGTGCGTCGGGTGCACTCAACGCCATAAGTTGAATGGCATTGAGTGCAGTGACTGCACTCAACGCCATCTGGTGTTGACTGGATGGCGTTGAGTGAGCTGAGCTCACTCAACGCCATAGTCTAGGTGGCGTTGAGTGAGCTCAGCTCACTCAACACCAAAATCTGGATGGAGTTGAGTGAGCTGAGCTCACTCAATGCCATAGTCTGGGTGGCGTTGAGTAAGCACAGCTCACTCAACACAAAAATCTGGATCCGTTGAGTGAGCTGAGCTCACTCAACACCATTGTCTGGGTGGCGTTGAGTGAGCACAACTTACTCAACACCAAAATCTGGATGGCGTTGAGTGATTTGAGCTCACTCAACGCCCTAGTCTTAGTGGCGTTGAGTGAGCACAGCTCACTGAACACCAAAATCTGGATGGCGTTGAGTGAGCTGAGCTCACTCAACGCCATAGTCTGGTTGGCATTGAGTGAGCAGAGCTCACTCAACACCATAATCCTGATAGCGTTGAGTGAGATGAGCTCACTCAATGCCATAGTCTGGGCGGCGTTGAGTGAGCAGAGCTCACTCAACACCATATTCTGATGACGTTGAGTGAGCTGAGCTCACTCAACGACATAGTCTGGATGGAGTTGAGTGAGCTGAGCTCACTCAACGCCATAGTCTGGAAGGGCCATTTTCTGGATGGCGTTGAGTGAGCAGAGCTCACTCAATGCCGTATCCTGGATGGCATTGAGTGAGCAGAGCTCACTCAATGCCGCATCATGGATGGCGTTGAGTGAGCAGAGCTCACTCAACGCCGTAGCCTAGATGGCGTTGAGTGAGCTGACTTAACGCCATTTTACTTAGAAATTTTTTAAGCTTGGCTGATGGTTCAGTTGAACCGGGCCGGTCTAGGAATTGGGCCAGAATGCGTTACTGGGCCATTTTCTCTTATTAAGACTTAGTTAAAGTCTTATTTTATGAGTCTGACCAGTCAATGCCTCGTGGTAGCCGACTCCTCTCCTTCCATCCATGGCCGAGTGACGGTTTGCATGGCCATTAATGGCTTTTAAGGCTCGGCTCCATCCTCTCCCCCTTAAAATGGCTGGATTCAACTCCTCTCAGGGAGAGGAGGAGTTTCCAGCCTTCTCATAGCTATTTTGGAGCTGTTTCAGCTCCCCTCCACCATGGCCGAGTATGTATGTAAGGAGGCATTAATGGCTAGACAGTTTAAACCCCCACCCGCAGCCTTGTTTCTCCTTTAAAAGACTCCCTAGACTTAGAGAGGAAGTTTTCACCCTTGCCCGATAAAGCTAGAGCTCATTACCTTGCTGTTGAAGAATTCCGGCGACGCCACCACCGCGCAAATGGCATCATGATGATCGGCTCGACTCCAAACCGCAAATAAGGTCCTCCTTTACTCTTTCTTCTATGGATAGATCTTAGGAATTATTAGGAGAGACATCGGGCTCAAAAGAGCTGGATCGGGTGAGCGTTTTCATGGTTTTTCCGAAATTTATGGTGGTCGGGTTTGCCGGAAACCCCCTCTCCGGCGGCCGTGCCGCCCCCTAACGGTAGCCCTCACCTCAATGAAGGTAGTGGTGGTGGTGGCCGGTCAGGGAGATGGCTGGGTGGACGGGAAAATCCACTTGCAAAGCTACAGGTTTTAAGCATTTTTAGGTTGCTGGTTCGGGCTTTTTGAGAAGATGAACAGTAACTTATAATACTAAATTATTATATTTATATATAAAATGTAGTGATTTATCAAGCTCTTTTATTATGCTATTTAATGAGGCACTTAGAGGCCGTTTTAGGAAAATTGGCCAATCACAGAAGTTGGAGCCCTTTTAGTCTAGATTATTCTAAAATTTATTTCTACTCGATTGGGTAAGTGGTTTGACCACAACACCCATTTTGGTGGGACCTATACCTAGGGCTATCCTGAGGTTAAAATGGATGCCCACCTTTCATCCCTTGTCCAAATGAGCTGAAATTTGGTCAGGGGGTCTAACTTAGATATATCGAGGGCTTGTCCAAAAATGGGAATTTTTGGAGAATATATTTCTATAGTTTTTGGAAAAATTTAATAAACCATGTATAAATTATTTAGGTGTTTTAAACACCTTAAAATCCCCCCAAATTTGGGTTGGTAGTCTTAGAGGGCATGTTAAGGATCTGGTAAAAATTTCATCTCATTTGGAGATGTTTTGTATAGGTTTTTATCCAACCCTAGGTTGACCCTTATAGGGTTATTTAGGATCAAGCACCCCCTTGGGGTTTTGAGTGGTCAAATCACCTCAACAGAGGCTGAAATCTTGTACACTGATTTTTCATTGCTAATTTCACCCTCTTAAGGAAAATGATGTGATTTAGGGTTGATTTACCCTAGGGTTCAAACTCAAACCCTAAGGAAGGGATTTTGAGTGTTGTGAAGGGCATAAGAAACAAATGCCCTTGTGTGACCTTGTAACTTAGTAGAGTTGAAGGTAGTGTATCCTAAGTTCTCTGGTAGAAATCTTAGAGGATTTGGAGGTAGGTAGACACCCCAAAACCCTAACCCTAGCTTTAGGGTAGAAGTTCAATTATGAAAACACAGTCACTAAACCTTAGTTAAAAGTTGTGAAACTTGGGTGGTGTAAGTTTTAGACTAGTAAGAACCCTTATTAATTTTATTAGGATTTTATGGATTATATTTCAAGTACTTTATTTGTTAGGTATCAACTTGCTCAAATAGGTCTTTTAATTATTTTGATTACTCTGTTCATTTTAATCTTATGGAATTTGGTCAACAGATGCTTTAGGTCTAAATGAATTTCCCTGAATTTTGTTACAAATCTTAGTTGATTATATCTAGTACTTCCTTCAAAAGTTCCAAAAAGGGCAATTATGGTCAATAAATCATTTAGAGCAAATTACCTTCTGTAAAATTATGAAACCTGGCCAATGATGTTTTCAGATCAATATCTAGTTGTGTAATTTTATTTATGATTTTTAGAAGGATATTTAAAATACTTGCTTCAAAAATATAGCTTTTTGAGATTTTGGTAATTATTTATTCTAGAGCTCAATCCCCATTGAAGAATTATGAAATTTGGCCACTGATGTTTTTAAAATAGTATCTACTCTAGAAGATTAATTAAGAATTTTTTGATGATTATTTACTGCACTTACTTCATTAATGAAAGGAGATAGGATTTGTTATCAAAATTAAATTAGAGTCCTTAAATTACTGGAAAAATTGTTATATCTTGGCTATACTGTTAAATTGTGGTTTAGGATTTATCATGATTTTATGAAGCTTTATACAAACCTGAAAAGTGCACTTCATGTTCAATTTGTAGCCCTTAGAAGATTTAAAGGAAAATAATTAAATGCCAGATAAATTAGGAAAATTACAATTTTCTGTATTTAGTCTATTTGTGTCATGATAAGTCTCCAGTAAATATTTTAGGGCATTTGGATGATTTTCTAGATTATCTCTTATTCGGTTCGACATATAGCCTAGGTTGGTCTGCATATAGCAAAATGTTAAATTGCAATAGGTCATGATCTGGGATAGTTGTTAGAGTTAGTCATTTTAGCTGGGTGGACTAATGTGGATGATTTCACTATAGAGGGATAGGAATAGTAGTGAGAAGTGGTTTGGCTAGAGTGTAGAGGTGTTCGGGTTCGACGAAAGATCGTCTTTCCCGAGGAGAGGAAGAGTAAAAATCACCCTAGGATTAGCGCACTATAAATATGAGAAGAGAATGGGTTAAGGGAATCAACCAATAATAATAAGTGCCTTGTGAAAGGGAACGATGGGCTTCAACTACCATTATAGTTCCTAGTGCCCTTTGAGAGCCCTTCACAGGGAATACCGGGGGCAGTCCTGGGCTAACGTAAACTATATTAACAAACTGATAAGAGTAACTTAGTTATTAGAGTTGCACGTTTCACAAACACTGTTAGCACAGGATGATAGTTGGGAGCTTCGGCTCAGTTGGTTAAGAGACGGACAGAATGGTCCGGGGAGCTTCGACTTGATTGGTTAAGAGACGGACAGAATGGTCCGGGGAGCTTCGACTCGATTTGTTAAGAGACGGACAAAATGGTCTGGGGAGCTTCGGCTCAGTTGGTTAAGAGATGGACAGAATGGTCTGGGGAGCTTCGGCTCGGTTGGTTAAGAGACGGACAGAATGGTCCGGGGAGCTTCTGCTCGGTTGGTTAAGAGACAGAAAGGATGGTCCGGGGAGCTTCGATTTGATTGGTTTGATACGATAAATATTGCATGTGCATAGTCAGTAAAGAAAATTAAGGTGGTGGGTCTTCGGTATTGGAGGGTCGATGCACCGACGCCAATACGCAGACTCGGCAAGTGTGGTTATCACTTCGCCAACAGAAGTCTGGTGCGCCAGCCGGCAAGAGTACACAGGAGTCCGCTTTGTGCACCAAGCATTAAGGTGATGATAGGTCTGACCGGTAGTGCTTTACTGGTTTAGAGGTGGGCGAGGCCCAACCCACCGCTTCCGTCTGCCACTACGGACGTATCCTGGGAGGTAACAGCTCCGAAAGGGGGAACTAAAGGTCTGTGTACACAGAGTCGGGTGTGTGTGTTGCACTTGCATGATTCATCATACCCACTAGCATGTCATGACATAATCGATTCATTTAACCCCTGACACCTATTGTATAAGTGGAATGGGATGCTTATACAATAGGCTTTGCAAAACGATCCCTTGGTCTATAAGCTTGTGTGGGCAAGTTTATAAATTAAGGTTAAATTATATATATATATATATATATATATATATATATATATATATATATATGCTGCTGTTTGATAACCGACACCCCAACGTATAAGTGGTATGAGACACTTTATACGATGAGAGCCTTGCATAAGATCCCTTGGCTTAGGTACTTCTGCACATAAGTTAAGATTACATTTCCTACTTTCTGTTTCTATCATATTTACTATAGAATTGCTAGCATAGGTCCGTTGTCACCTGCTTTTGATTTATTCTCCACCTTCATGTCCTTCCCTTTCTTCCTCTCCGCTCGGTACTTAGGAGCCATGGGGGAAGGGGTAGGGGATTATAGGGCTTAGTCTTTATGATTAACGGTTTTCGAAACACATCATTTAGGGGATCGTGGAGCCCAGCATGGAGGAGCAGCCCCATAGGTCGGCCCGCTTAGAGATAGGGCAGTCAAGCTCAGGAGTTCAGATAGCTGGGACTGTTAGTTCTGACTTATAGTAGATGTTTTAGTTTGCTTCCGCATGAGTGACCTGTAGTGAGGATTATGATGTACCGGGCATAAGCCCTTACTTTCAGTAACTTTTATATTATTCTGTAGACACTCCCTTCGTGGAGACTTTTATTCTTATACATGTGATTTCTGTGGACTTGCTTTTCACTTATTATTTTATCTTTCTGTGATCGAATTGGCCGGCAGAATTTGCACCTTGTGGTGACAACCCTTCAGGACGTGAATGTGTCACCGCAAAGCGGCGATCCTTGGCCTAAGACTCCGGTGTTCAAAAAAAAAGGGGGTCTTACAAGTGGTATCAGAGGAAACCTAAATCAGAAGAGTAGCAGTCCACTAACCCTGGGACAACCCCGCTCGAGTTTAGTTTGGGGACAAACTAAGCAGCGAAAGCGTGGTGTGCCCATGTGGGGGTCACATGTAAATGTCCACCGTTAATTTGGCTTGAGTCAATTGCTTACAAATGATTTTTGATGTGCAGCCTCCATCACAGCCTACACCACAGGGCGGAGTCCAGCAGACTCTGAATGATGCACCACCTCCCCCGGTCCCCACTCCGTTCCTACAGTAGGAGATGGGGCAGATACTGACAGCCATTCTGGAGACTTCCAGGGCTCAGCAGGTTCCGGCTCCGCAGCCAAACCCGGGAGCCAACTGGCTAAGCATCTTCCGAGGACTCTCTCCCCCATCCTACTTAGGGACAGAGTCAGCTGTCCGGACAGAAGAATGGCTGGACATTATGTACGAAATGTTGACAGGGATACGGTGCCCCTTGGAAGAGAGAGTGCCATTGGTGGTCTCTTGCTTGGATTCTCACGCCAAGAGATGGTGGAAGACATCACTGGACACGACCTTTGCGTATATGGAGATTGTAGAGATTACTTGGGGGAGTTCAGGGCCGCGTTACTAGAGCATTTTGTTCCATAGTCGGCTAAGGATAAGCTGGAGGATAGGTTTTTATAGCTGAAGCAGGGCACCAGGACAGTGGTGGAGTACCATCGAGAGTTCAACCACCTAGCCCGGTTTGCGGAATCATATCAGTTAGACGAGGTTAGATATATTAAGAGATTCTACAAAGGCCTCCGAGAGGATCTGAGGGATGCACTACTATTTGTATCTGATGGGCCCATTTCCCGGATACTGGAGATGGACAAAAGGATAGAGGCTGATTGGCAAGCTACTCGGGGCCGAAAACGGCCAGTGGAGGATCAAGGTCGAGGAGCAAGGAACGATCAGAGACAAGCCCGTATCACGGATGGGAGGAGGGTCGAGGAACAGCCTCGTGAGGAGGCAAGATAGGAGACAAGGGAGCCAGTGGTTGTGGCTCCACCACCTCTTCAGGCACGGGAGGGAAAGTGACCCAGGGGAATGGCATATCCCCCGCCAGAGTGCTTCCACTGCCATCAGGTTGGTCACATCCGCAAAAATTGCCCCATGAGGGGCACCCCCACCAGCACCACCGACTGCTTAGCCAGCGCAGTATTTTGGAGGCCAAGGTCATGGCCGAGGACGAGGATACCAGGGTGGGGATCGTAGACATGGAAGAGAGCAGGTATATGCTTTAGACCTGACACAGCCTCGGAATCCAGAGCAGATCATAGCAGGTATGCTGCAATGTTTTGTTATTTTCATAGAATTCCCCTCTTGGTTGTTAAATTATATACTTTACTAGATAGAATAAATAGAAAAAAAACTCGTTATAGAATCCTAAGACATTTAATCACCCCAGGTATAGTCTTCATCATCGGCAAGCCTGCCCGCACGCTTTTCGATACCGAAGCTTCTCACTCCTTCGTGTCGGAGACGTTCGTAGAAGGATTGGAAGGTGTGGAGCGATTCACGTGCTCGGTGATGAGGGTGCGATTACCCGATGGATCTGAACTCCTTACCTCGGACCACTGCAACATGGAGGTAGAAATTGGTGGAAAGGCGTTTGAGGCTCTGGAGATACTTTTGAAGTTGATGGACTACGACTTGATCCTGGGCATGGTATGGCTGCACTGGAACCATGCCCAGATTGATTGCCAAGCAAAGAGGATCACCGTGAGACACGGGGACTCTTTTATTATTATCGAAGGTATAAGACTTGCCTCCCTTATTCTCTTATCATCAATTCAGGCCGTTAAGGCACATCTATAGGGGGAGGAAGTTTATCAGGTTCTATTTGAGATGGCGGAGGTCAAGGAATCTGTGACAGACATTCCTGTAGTACGAGATTTTGCCGATGTTTTCCCAGAGAAGCTGCCAGGTCTACCTCTGCACCGGGAGTAGGACTTAAGGATACAGCTTGTGTCGGAGGCCAAGCCGGCATCTAGGGCCCCTTACCGGATGGCCCCGAAAGAGTTGACAGAGTTCCGAAGTCAGTTGCAGGAATTAGTAGAGGCAGGGTTTGTCCGGCCAAGCTCTTCACCTTGGGGAGCCCCGGTGTTGTTTGTCAAGAAAAAGGACGGAAGTCTTCACTTGTGTATTGATTATCGAGCGCTGAACAGACTGACAGTCCATAATACATACCCGCTGCCACAGATTGACGAGTTATTCGATCAACTGGAAGGAGCACATTTCTTCTCGAAACTCGACTTAAGGTCAGGGTACTACCAACTACGGATTCAAGAGGAGGACATTCCGAAGACCGCCTTAAGTAGTAGGTACAGACTGTACGAGTTTACAGTGATGCCCTTCGGGCTCACAAATGCACCTTCAGCATTTACAAGCCTCATGAATAGTGTATTCGAGGAGTATTTAGATGTATTCGTCATTGTATTTATTGACGACATCCTCATCTACTCTAAGACGGAGGAGGATCATGCACGACACTTTACATTGACATTAGAGAGGTTACAGGAGCACCAGCTGTACGCGAAGTTCAGCAAATGCCAGTTTTGGCTAAAGGAGGTGGCCTTCTTAGGTCATATTATCAGTGGAGCAGGGTAGGTAGTAGATCCAGCCAAGATTCAGGTAGTGTGGGACTGGCCACCGTTGAAGACAGCCACGGATGTATAGAGCTTCTTGGGACTTGCCGGATATTACCGGAAGTTCATCGAAGGATTCTCCTGAATTGCGCTCCCTCTTACTTCCCTGACGAAGAAGGAATCCCCTTTCGTTTGGACGCCACAGTGTGAGGCGGCCTTTGTGGAGTTGAAAGGTCGGCTTATCTCGGCTCCCATTCTCGCTTTTCCGTCAGGAAGGGAGGGATTCCAGGTGTATACGGACGCCTCCTATTAGGGGATGGGTGTTGTTCTGATGTAGAACGGGCACGTAATAGCCTACGCTTCCCGACAGCTGAAGATTCATGAGAAGAACTATCCAGTGCACGATCTGGAGATGGGTGCAGTGATCTTTGCTCTGAAGATTTGGCGACATTATCTCTACGGGGTTCATTGTGACATCTTCTCAGATCACAGGAACTTGAAATACGTGGACACATAGAAGGAGCTCAACATCAGACAGAGACGTTGGGTGGAGTTCCTGTCGGATTACCAGTACACCATGCACTACCACCCTGGGAAGGCGAACTTGGTGGCAGATGCTTTGAGCCGGAGAGGAGATACCTCAGGGAAGGGACCACAACTGATGTCCATGGAGCTAGTCCGGTCCTTCAGAGACATGCAGATATCCCTAGTGTCCGAGAATGATCCAGAGCTGTATATGGAGTATCTAGCATCGATGGTTGCCATAGATGACATTCGGGACTGCATCCGGGACGGACAGAAGACAGATGCATGGGCAGAGCCGATATTCCGAGCCTTAGAAGAGGGTTTGACATGGGATTATTCCCTGAGAGACGGATTGCTATATTTTAGAGGCAGGGTCTATATACCCGTAGGAGGTTAGATTCAGGAAGATATTATGGCAGAAGCGCATTATAGCAGATATTCTATACACCCGAGTGTCACCAAGATGACGACAGACTTGAAGAAGACGTTGTTTTGGCCAGGGATGAAGAAGGACATTACATACTTTGTGACTCACTGCGAGGCATGCCAACTGGTGAAGGCGGAGTGCAGGAACCCCGCAGGATTTCTACAGCCACTTCCGGTGATGGAGTCGAAATTTGAGTACATCGCGATGGATTTCATTTATGGCCTCCCCCGATCATAGACGAGAAACAACTCGATTTGGGTCATCGTTGATCGGCTGATGAAGGTGGCCAGATTCATTCCGATCAGGAAGGATGACTCAGTGGGAGTACTAGTGCAGAGATTTGTGGAGCAATTTGCTCGATACCATGGGGTGCCCAGGACGATCGTGTCGGATCGGGATGGCCGGTTCACTTCCAGGGAGTGGAGATCCGTGTAGGCTTACTTAGGCACGCGATTGACCTTCAGCACCGCATTCCATCCCCAGACAAATGGGCAGACGAAACGCACCAATCGTACGTTGGAGGACCTCCTGAGGCTATGCATATTGGATCGTGGGGAACCTTGGGAGAAGCTCTTACCACTAGTCGAGTTCTCCTATAACAACAGCTACCAGTCCATCATAAGGATGGCTCCTTATGAAGCCTTGTATGTAAGGAGATGTAGGACTCCGCTTTCATGGATTCAGGATGAGGATACGAAGGTGTTGGGATCAGATTTTGTCGAAGACACCGAGGATCAGGTGAGACTGATACGGGACAGGATGCTAGAAGCACAGAGCAGACAAGTTAAGTATTATGATGCCCGGCATCGTCAGGTGGGGGACCGAGTGTTTTTGAAGATCCGGCCCATGCATGGAGTTTCACGGGTGCGTGGTCGGAAGAAGAAGCTCAACACTAGGTATATGGGCCCTTACAGGATCCTGGAGCGGATCGGGCCCCTAGCTTACAGGCTGGAGTTGCCCCCAGAACTGGCAGGTTTACACGACGTGTTCCATATTTCCTCACTTAGGAGGGATCTACTTCACCCGGAGCAGCAGATTTTGACCACAGATGGAACGGTAGCTTCCGACCGGTCAGTTCACTTGGAGCTGATTCGGATCGATGATAGAGGAGTACGGACCTTGCGTCGCAAGAAAGTTCCGTTAGTCAAAGTTCTGTGGAGGAACTACGGTCAGGAGGAGCATACCTGGGAACCGCAGGACCTGATGCGACAAAGGTATCCAGAGCTGTTCAGCCAGGTATACCTCACAACCTCTCAGGACGTTCAATTTACTTTCCTATTTTAAACTAGTAGGACTGAAATTTCAAGAATAGGGGCTAATCTTTTATTTATTGGGGTCTAAACTTTGTCAATTAGCCGAATTGGTCTTAGACTTGACTATCGCCTTCAAACCTCACATAGCAAACATGGCGTCGTGAGGTAAATCTTTTATTTCTCATGGGATGTTACAAGTTTCTTTCCCCCGGATAGGAGCCCCCGTAGGCTTAACCTTGATTTCGGGGACAAAATCTTTGTTTTGTTTATTGGGATTTATAACATCCTATTTCCGTCTAGACCCTCGGGAGTGGTTTTGCCATGACTAAGTCATGACAAAACCCTAGGAAACCCAAAAGACCAAGAGAGCTTAGGTATGAAGGTGAAAATCACCTTGGTCTGCAAATAGAAGGTCAGAAACTTGCTTAAAATAAGATTGGGACTCGGGCGTTGAGTGCGTCGAGTGAACTCAACGCCAGAAGCAGTATGGCGTTGAGTATAGTGACTGCACTCAACGCCATCTTGCAGGTGGTTTGGCGTTGAGTGCGTCGGGTGCACTCAACGCCATAAGTTGAATGGCGTTGAGTGCAGTGACTGCACTCAATGCCATATGGTGTTGACTGGATGGCATTGAGTGAGCTGAGCTTACTCAACACCATAGTCTGGGTGGCGTTGAGTGAGCTCAGCTCACTCAACACCAAAATCTAGATGGCGTTGAGTGAGCTGAGCTCACTTAACGTCATAGTCTGGGTGGCGTTGAGTGAGCACAGCTCACTCAACACCAAAATCTGGATGGCATTGAGTGAGCTGAGCTCACTCAATGCCATAGTCTGGGTGGCGTTGAGTGAGCACAGCTCACTCAACACCAAATTCTAGATGGCATTGAGTGAGCTGAGCTCACTCAATGCCATAGTCTGGGTGGCGTCGAGTGAGCACAGCTCACTCAACACCAAAATCTGGATGGCGTTGAGTGAGCTGAGCTCACTCAATGCCATAGTCTTAGTGGCGTTGAGTGAGCAGAGCTCACTCAACACAATAATCTGGATGGCATTGAGTGAGCTGAGCTCACTCAATGCCATAGTCTGGGCGATATGAGTGAGGAGAGCTCACTCAACACCATATTCTGATGGCGTTGAGTGAGCTGAGCTCACTCAACGTCATAGTCTGGATGGCATTGAGTGAGCTGAGCTCACTCAACGCCATAGTTTAGAAGGGCCATTTTCTGGATGGCATTGAGTGAGCAGAGCTCACTCAACGCCGTATCCTGGATGACGTTGAGTGAGCAGAGCTCACTCAATGCCGCAGCATGGATGGCGTTGAGTGAGCAGAGCTCACTCAACGCCATAGCCTAGATGGCGTTGGGTGAGCTGAGCTCACTCAACGCCATTTTACTTAGAAACTTTTTAAGCTTGGCTGATGGTTCAGTTGAACCGGGCCAGTCCAGGAATTGGGCCAGAATACGTTACTGGGCCGTTTTCTCTTATAAAGACTTAGTTAAAGTCTTATTTTATGAGTCTGACCGGTCAATGCCACGTGGAAGCCGACTCCTCTCCTTTCAGCCATGGCCGAGTGACGGTTTGCATGGCCATTAATGGCTTTTAAGGCTCGGCTCCATCCTCTCCCCCTTAAAACGGCTGGATTAAACTCCTCTCAGGGAGAGGAGGAGTTTCCAGCATTATCTTAGCTGTTTTGGAGCCGTTTCAGCTCCCCTCCACCATGGCCGAGCATGCATGTAAGGAGGCATTAATGGATGGAAAGTTTAAACCCCCACTCGCAGCCTTGTTTCTCCTTTAAAAGACTCCGTAGACTTAGAGAGGAAGTTTTCACCCTTGCCCGATAAAGCTAGAGCTCATTACCTTGCTGTTGAAAAATTCTGGCGACGCCACCACCGCACAAATGGCATCACGACGATCGGCTCAACTCCAAACCCCAAATAAGGTCCTCCACTACTCTTTATTCTATGGATAGATCTTAGGAATTATTAGGAGAGACATCGGGCTCAAAAGAGCAGGATCGGGTGAGCATTTTCATGGTTTTTCCGAAATTTATGGTGGTCGGGTTTGCTGGAAACCGCCTCTCCGGCGGCCGTGCCGCCCCCTAACGGTAGCCCTCACCTAAACGAAGGTGGTGGTGGTGGTGGCTGTCCAGGGAGATGGCTGGGTTAATGGGAAAATCCACTTGCAAAGCTACAGGTTTTAAGCATTTTTAAGTTGCTGGTTCAGGCTTTTTGAGAAGATGAACAGTAACTTATAATACTAAATTATTATATTTATATATAAAATGTTGTGATTTATAAAGCTCTTGTTTTATGCTATTTAATGAGGCACTTAGAGGCCGTTTTAGGAAAATTGGCCAATCACAGAAGTTTTCGCCCTTTGAGTCTATATTATTCTAAAATTTATTTAAACTCGATTTGGTAAGTGGTTTGACAACAACACCCATTTTGGTGGGACCTATACCTAGGGCTATCCTGAGGTTAAAATGGATGCCCACCTTTCATCCCTTGTCCAAATGAGCTAAAATTTGGTCAGGGCGTCTAACTTAGCTATATCTAGGGCCTGTCCAAAAATGGGAATTTATGGAGAATAGTTTTCTATAGTTTTTGGAAAAATTTAATAAACCATGTATAAATTATTTAGGTGTTTTAAACACCTCAAAATCTCCCCAAATTTGGGTGGGTAGTCTTAGAGGGCATGTTAAGGCTCTGGTAAAAATTTCATCTCATTTGGAGATGTTTTGTATAGGTTTTTATCCAACCCTAGGTTGACCCTTATAGGGTTATTTAGGATCAAGCACCCCCTTGGGGTTTTGAGTGGTCAAATCACCTCAACAGAGGCTGAAATCTTGGACACTGATTTGGAATGGCTAATGTCACCCTCTTAAGGAAAATGATGTGATTTAGGGTTGATTTACCCTAAGGTTCAAACTCAATCCCTAAGGAAGGGATTTTGAGTGTTGTGAAGGGCATAGGGGATAATGCCCTTGTGTTACCTTGTAACTTAGTAGAGTTGAAAGTAGTGTATCCTAAGTTCTCTGGTAGAAATCTTATAGGATTTTGAGGTAGGTAGACACCCCAAAACCCTAACCCTAGCTTTAGGGTAGAAGTTCAATTATGAAAACACAGTAACTAAACCTTAGTTAAAAGTTTTGAAACTTGGGTGGTGTAAGTTTTAGACTAGTAAGAACCCTTAGTAATTTTATTAGGATTTTATGAATTATATTTCAAGTACTTTATTTGTTAGGTATCAACTTGCTTTAACTGATCTTTTAATTATTTTGATTACTCTATTCATTTTAATCTTATGGAATTTGGTCAACAGATGCTTTAGGTCTAAATGAATATCCCTGAATTTTGTTACAAATCTTAGTTGATTATATCTAGTACTTCCTTCAAAAGTTCCAAAAAGGGCAATTATGGTCAATAAATCATTTAGAGCAAATTACCTTATGTAAAATTATGAAACCTGGCCAATGATGTTTTCAGATCAATATCTAGTTGTATAATTTTATTTATGATTTTTAGAAGGATATTTAAAATACTTGCTTCAAAAATATAGCTTTTTGAGATTTTGGTAATTATTTATTCTAGAGCTCAATCCCCATTGAAGAATTATGAAATTTGTCCACTGATGTTTTTAGGATAGTATCATCTCTAAAAGATTAATTAAGAATTTTTGGATGATTATTTACTGCACTTACTTCATTAATGAAAGGAGATAGGATTTATTATCAAAATTAAATTAGAGTCCTTAAATTACTGGAAAAATTGTTATATCTTGGGTATACTGTTAAATTTTGGTTTAGGATTTATCATAATTTTATGAAGTTTTTTACATACCTGAAAAGTGCACTTCATGTTTAATTGGTAGCCCTTAGAAGCTTTAAAGGAAATTAATTAAATGCCAGATAAATTAGGAAAATTACAATTTTCTGGATTTAGTCTATTTGTGTCATGATAAGTCTCCAATAAATATTTTAGGGCATTTGGATGATTATATAGATTATCTCCTATTCGGTTCGACATATAGCCTAGGTTGGTATGCATATAGCAAAATGTTAAATTGCAATAGGACATGATCTGGGATAGTTGTTGGAGTTAGTCATTTTAGCTGGGTGGACTGATGTGGATTATTTCACTATAGAGGGATAGGAAGAGTAGTGAGAAGTGGTTTGGCTAGAGTCTAGAGGTGTTTGGGTTCGACAAAAGATCGTCTTTCCCGAGGAGATGAAGAGTCAAAATCACCCTAGGATTAGCCCACTTTAATATGATAAGGGAATGGGTTAAGGGAATCAACCAATAAAAATAAGTGCCTTGCGAAAGGGAACGATGAGCTTCAGCTACCATCATAGTTCCTAGTGCCCTTTGAGAGCCCTTCACAGGGAATACCGGGGGCAGTCCCGGGCTAACATAAACTATATTAACAAAATGATAAGAGTAACTTAGTAATTAAGGTTGCACGTTTCGCAAACATTGTTAGCACAAGATGATAGTTGGGAGCTTCGGCTAGGTTGGTTAAGAGACGGACAGAATGGTCCGGGGAGCTTCAGCTCGGTTGGTTAAGAGACAGACAGAATTGTCCGGGGAGCTTCGGCTCGGTTGGTTAAGAGACGGACATAATGGTCCGGCGAGATTTGAATCGGTTGGTTAAGAGACGGACAGAATGGTCCAGGGAGCTTCTGCTCGGGTTGTTAAGAGACAGACAGGATAGTCCGGGGAGGTTCGGCTCGATTGGTTTGATACGATAAATATTGCATGTGCATAGTCAGGAAAGAAAATTAAGGTGGTGGGTCTTCGGTATTTGAGGGTCGATGCACTGACGCCAATATGCAGACTCGGCAAGTGTGGTTAGCACTTCGCCAACAGAAGTCCGGTGCGCCAGCCGGTAAGAGTACGCAGGAGTCCGCTTTGTGCACCAAGCATTGAGGCGTGCGATAGGTCTGACCGGTAGTGCTTTACTGGTTTAGAGGTGGGTGAGGCCCAACCCACCGCTTCCGTCTGCCACTACAGAGGTATCCAGGGAGGTAATGACTCCGAAAGGGGGAACTAAAGGTTTGTGTACACAGAGTCGGGTGTGTGTTGCACTTGCATGATTCATCATACCCACTAGCATGTCATGGCATAATCGATTCATTTAACCCCTGACACCTATTGTATAAGTGGAATGGGACGCTTATACAATAGGCTTTGCAAAACGATCCCTTGGTCTATAAGCTTGTGTGTGCAAGTTTATAAATTAAGGTTAATTATATATATATGCTGCTGTTTGATAACCGACACTGAAAGTGACTGGTGTCAACTAAGTCCACCTATGGGGTGGCGGGGGGGGGGGGGGAATAGGTCTCGTGCAGTCTTTTGCAGAATTTAAATAACCTGCACAAATAGCAAACACAGCATAGAAAAACACACAAGAAATTATAGTGGTTCCCCGATTTGGGTACATCCACTCTCCCCCTTCGACCTATCTCCCACCAAGGGACGACTCGGTCACTTCACCAAACGGATTGAAATTCAATCCTCACACTACGGAAGGCACCCTTTCAACCAAAGGAGTCACTACTCCACCACGGGTTGCACCCAACCCATACAACTAGGAATAACTATTCCTTTACAACAAAATAAAAATAGAATGTACAAGAAATACAAACTCCACGTGTGGAGAACCCTATGTCCCTCTTCGTTCGTTGAAGCGTTCTTGATGAAGACGAAGAGTCAACGACCGGAGCACTCTCTTGGAGAGGATTTTCCCAAGATCGGCGGCGGCAAGTGAATGCGGCGGCGATGCTTTGTAGATCCAAACTTCTTGACGAAGCAAGCAATGTCTACCAACGATCTCAATCGGATCGGTCATCTCAATCGATTAGGAATGAAGAGCTAACTTCGTTCAACAAATCGAGAGACAAGGGATCTCGAGAGAGAAGCGTGAGGCGCTATACTTAGCCTCGGTCCTGTCACCGGACGATTAAAGAGGATCTAAGATCTACAGCGGCGACAACTTGCGAGTGGCGATGACGACAGAAGGATTTCCTCGATCGGCTAGGTCACGCTCGGCGGCTTTGATTTATCGTGAATGATTACTGTTCAAGTTCGAAATAAGCGAGTATATATACTGTAGACTAACCCTAAATGACCGTTGTGTGGCCCACAAGAAGAAACCCTAGGCCCGGTCAAAACAGCGCACAACATGTTGTTTCGGTCCAGCGAACAGAGCGAATTTGCCTAAGGAAAATTCGGCGAGAATCATTGATGATTCTCGACGAAGTCGGCGGGAATCACTCATGATTCCCGTTGAATTTGCCTTGGTAGAATTCCAGTTGAAATACTTGTCATCCGGAGGAAATCGGCGAGAATCAAGATCATTCTCGACTAATCGGCGGGAATCAAGATCATTCTCGACGAATCGTCGAGAATCAGTCGTCGATTCTTCCTTAGCATAAGTCTTGAAGGATGACAGTCAGCTAGATGAAGTCGGCGGGAATCGGCGAGCGATTCTCGATGATTCGGCGAGAATCACTAGTGATTCCCATCGAATCGGCGAGAATCACTTAGTGATTCCCGTCGATTTTTACTTAGAGGATTTCTTATTCCTTCCTCTGAACTTGGTCTTTGACCCATCTTTGCTCCTCTTCTTCTCTTGGTCTATCTTGACCCTGTACTTGAAAATAAGTACACTCCAATAGAGAGAGCACACGCGAGTCAAACACACTGATCTTCTCAACGAGGGATTACGTTGCGCAGACCCGTGTATATTGACCCACTGCACCCTGACATTGGTGTGTACTTAGCATGAAATAGATGCAAGCACATCTTGAAGAAAATCATCAAATACATTATCTATTCAACTTTGCTTGTTCAGGGGCTTCTTCAAATCAGGTACATTGTGGATACAATACCCAACAATCTCCCCCTATTTGAAAAAGCCTAAACCCTACAAGCTAAGGTGAATAGAACATATGGGAATGAAAATCATAAACTAAGAATTCAGTTGAGAGTGAAATTCATTACCATTTTCCTGAGAGCTTACTTAACGTTGGCAGCCACCTTAGCCTTAGCCGAGAGGGTAATCTCCCCCTTTTCGGCTTCTACAAATCTGGGACTTCACTTGGAGCCCCATGATCCCCCTCAGCTCTTGCATCCGTGCTCGAGCTTGAGTTCCTTACCGATGCTACCCCTTGATCCAAGAGCCTTGAGCCTTACAGTCTTCACTCTTCATAGTTCAGCATACCGAGTTCAGTTTTGAAGAGACTGATCTTGGCCTCGTCTAGGGGCTTCGTGAAGATATCTGCAACCTGCTTGTCCATGGGGACATAGCAGAGAGATATATCTTTGTTTTCCACATGCTCCCGAATGAAGTGATAGTGCACTTCAATATGCTTTGTTCGGCTGTGCGACACAGGATTGTTCGCAATTGCTATTGTGCTCGAGGAGTCTCAATACATCGGAACTTTGCTGAACTGCAAGTCATAATCTTTGAGCTGATTTCTGATCCATAGAAGTTGTGCGCAACAGCTGCCGGATGAGATGTACTCAGATTCAGCCGTAGAGGTTGCGACACAATTCTGCTTTTTACTATTCCATGAAATAAGCCTTCTTTCGAGGAATTGGCACGTCCCGGAAGTGCTTTTTCTATCATCCCTGCTTCCTGCAAAGTCAGCATCTGAAAAGCCTATCAGCTCGACATCATTGTTTCTTGGGTACCACAAGCCAAGATTTGGTGTACCTTTAAGGTATCTAAAAATTCGCTTTGCAGCGACATAATGAGATTCCTTAGTGTTCACCTGATATCTAGCACAAACACATGTGGAAAACATAATATCCAGCCTACTAGCAGTAAGGTAGAGCAGGGATCCAATTATGCTCCTGTATTTGGTTTCATCAAAAGGTTTCCCTTTCTCATCCTTATCCAGAGACACAGTGGATCCCATTGGAGTCCTCATAGAGGTTGCATTCTCCATTCCAAATTTCTTGAGGAGTTCATTTGTGAACTTCGTCTGAGAGATGAAAATTCCATCCTTAGACTATTTCACTTGAAGTCCCAAGAAATACTTTAGCTCTCCCATGCTGCTCATTTCAAACTTTCCTTGCATAAGTTTAGAAAACTTTTTTGTAGAGATTGTTGTCCGTTGAGCCGAATATTATGTCATCGACATAGATTTGCACCAGCAAGATCTTGCCTTTAACTTCCCTAAGAAACAATGTCTTATCTATTTTTCCTCTCGAGAACTTGTTCTCAAGAAGAAAACTAGACAGAGTCTCATACTAAGCTCGAGGAGCTTGTTTTAAGCCATATAATGCTTTATTAAGAAAATAGACATGATTAGGGAAACTAGGATTAACAAAACCTAGGGGTTGCGCGACATATACTTCATCTTTCAAATTTCCATTTAGGAATGCAGATTTCACGTCCATCTGATAGATAGTGAATCCTTTGTAAGAAGCATGCACCAGGAACAATCTGATCGCCTCGAGCCTTGCAACTGGTGCAAAGGTTTGGTTGAAGTCAATCCCCTCCTCCTGATTGTAGCCTTGAGCCACTAGCCTGGCCTTGTTCTTTATGATGACACCGTGTTCATCCAGTTTGTTTCTGAAGATCCACTTGATGCCGATCACATTCTAGTTCTTTGGTATGGGAACAAGCGTCCAGACGTTGCATCGTTCGAATTGATGCAGTTCATCTTTCATGGCCAATGTCCATGCTGCATCTTTATTCGCTTCGTCGAACTTCTTTGGCTCAACCTGTGACAGAAAACTAAGGTGCAAAATCTCGTTAATTGTACCTCTCCGAGTTCTGACACCGTCACGAGGATCTCCTATGATCTGATCTCTGGGATGATCCCTCACGTGTCGGAGCTCTAGGAGTCTGGCATCAGGAGCTCTAACATTTTCTTTGGCTCTTCCCTCTTCTGGGAGGATTTCTCTATCCTGACCGTCATCATCTACGGTTGAAATTGAGGTAGAGACCTTGACGTACTTAGGAGTTGCATCTTTAGCAGTCTCATCGAGACTTAGCTGTTCAAGTCTTACACCTGTATCTTCAAGAATGCCACTGGAAGAATTGCTATGAAGCAAGCTTCCTTCATCAAAAACAACATTAATGGACTCCTCTACCACTAGAGTTTTCTTATTGAAGACCCTAAATGCCCGACTATGGCTACTATAGCCCATGAAGATGCCTTCGAAGCATTTTTCTCCGAATTTAGTACGTGGGTACTTCCCATTATTGAGTACATAGCATCTGCAGCCAAAAATCATCAAATAGGACATGGTCGGTTTCCTGCCTTTCAATAGCTCATAAGGCATCTTATGATGATTCTTGTTGATCAACGCTCAGTTATGCACATGACAAGCCGTGTTGACAGCCTATACCCAGAAGTACTCTAGAAGAGAGGCGTCATTCAACATTGTCGTACATGTTTCAATGAGTGTTCTGTTTCTCCTTTCCGTAACTCCATTTTTCTGCGGAGTACGCAAGGAGTACAACTCATGAAAGATACCAAGTTCTTCACAAAATTCTGTCATAGCACCAGACTCGAATTATGTTCCATGGTCACTTCTGATTTTGACCACTGAGCAGTTAAGTTCGTTCTGAATCTGCTTGACAAAACTCGTGAAGATATCAAACGTATCTGACTTTCATTTCAAAAAGAACACCCACATAAACTGAGAGTGATCATCATCAATCACTAGCGTATACGATTTGCCTCCTAAGCTATGCACTTGTACTGGACCGAACAAGTCCATATGCAGAAGATAGAGACATCTGGAGGAGTCTTTGTCTGCAATGCCCTTAAAGGTAGCCTGAGTTTATTTGCCCTTCTTGCATGCAGGACAAGGACTATCTTTGATGCACTTAATAGTAGGGGCATCCCTTACTAAGTTCTTAGAAAACAACATATTAATTGTCTTGAAATTAATATGTGCTAATCTCTTGTGCCATTGTTCACAAAGAGAGGCACTGCCTTTTGCTACTAGGAACACGGGGGTAGAAGAATCTAAGCTAAGAAAATCTAAACAAAAGATATTTTTGCTCCTAATGCCAGTTAATACCGTCTCCGAAGAGGCACACGATATTATCAAGCACTTGTCCTTGCAGAACTTAATGTCATATCCTTTATCACACAACTGACTGACACTGATCAGGTTATGATTTAACCCTTCAACATAGGCCACGTCGGTGATAGAGATTATACCGTTGGAAATCATATCGTAACCTCTGGTGACTCCTCGATCTGATCCTCCAAAGATGACTTTGGGTCCATTTTCGACTGGAGATTAATCACGTAACGGGCTTCTTATCCCAATCATATGCCGGGAACATCCACTGTCCAAGTACCAGATAGGCATTTTGGTGGCCTTTGGACATACCTGCAAAACAGAATCAGTTTCCCTTAGGAACCCAATCGAACTTGGGTCCTAGATTCCTTGTTAGCATACTCCCCCTCGGATGGTTAACCCTACGAGTGGTCATCCTTGCATTGCTAACATGAGGAGTCTCGTTGTATCTTGGATTAAACCAGTAATCCATGGCAAAGTGACCAACTTTGCCACAGCACCAACAATCAAATCTATTGTACCTTTTCCTAGGCTCCTACTTCACCCTTGGAACGGTGGGTCCAGCCGGGGCCTTGGATCTGGAGGTGGAGGCATCATGATGACAACAATCACATGATTTCTTCACCTCCTATTCCTTCAGTATAACAGGCTTGGCTTTTGGTTCCTGCTTCCTATTATGGCCGCTAGAGAAGTGGCCATAATCCTCCACTTGGATTTCCTCATAAGGTGCCTTGAAGACACTCTCACCGTAGTTACAGGGGAAGGCCCAACCATCATACCGGCTCTTGGGCTTTTCAACCGAGGGCCAGAAGAAGTGGCCATAGGTTGACTCAAAGTCCTGTTCATTGCAGAGAAATCTAGGCTTTCTGAATACAACAGGGTCGAGTGGGGCCTTTCCCTTTTCTGCAGTAGAGGCCTTCTTAGCAGCCTTATTTTTCCTCTGCTTTCTATTTCTCCTGGATGATTTACCAGGCACACCCACATGCCCTTAGCCAGCCCCCTTTGCTTGAGCAGAGAATTCATCAACCAGAGGAAGAACGGTCTTGGGCATGGAGAAGCTTTTGACAATCTTCCTTTCTGCCACAAGCTATTCTTCCAACTTGTTGATTTCTTCCTGTTTTAGGTCAAGGAGCCTTAGAGACTCTGAGTGCTCAGAATTCAGGCCCAGGTGTTCCTGTCGGAGAGAGATCAAGCTAGTGATCTCTTCTCTTAGAGACACACCCTCAGCCTTAAGGAATTTGACTTCCTTTTTCTGAGCCCTCAACCTCTTGCGGCATTCCTCAAAGGTATTGAGCAGAAGCTCACACTTTTCGAGGAGCTCAGCTTTACGGGCAGATGGGCTGTCCTCGAGATCATCATCAGGAGACTCATAGTCAGAGTCAGAGAGGGGGGTACGATCTTTTACCTTCCCAGTAAATGGGGGCAGTCTCCTTCTGAGTCAGAGCGACCTACTAGCCCGAAGTAGGCTTCCTCATCATCACTGGAGTCTGAGGAATCAGACTCACTCAGTGTCTTTGGCTTTTTGGCTATATAGCTCCTCTCCTTCTTCTTATCTCTAGAGGACTTGTGCTCCTCTCTCTTCCCCTTATCTCCCTTGCTTTGGTGGCAGTCAGCGATGACGTGGCCTGGCTTATTGCATCCAAAGCAAATAATGTCATCAGAGCGGTGTTTGTTCGGTTTGGATTCATACCTGTCAGAAGAATAACTCTTCCTCGGATGTCTGGAGGAGGAGCCGTCTCTCTTTCTTTGATTACTCAACTTGAGGAACTTCTTGAACTCTCTAGTGATGAGGGAGAAGTCTTCTTCAGATAGCTCTGAGCCGGAAGAGCATGGCTCAGAGTCTTCTTCCTCATCCTTTTTCCGAGAGCGGGATGAGGATGCACCCTTGCCTTTCCTTGAGTGATTGGCTTTCAGGGCCACAGTCTTCTCTCTAGCAGCTGCTTTATCGGCTTCTTCTTTAGCTTTTATGGTGTTCAGCTAAAGCTCATAGGACAGAAGTTTCCCAAACAGAATCTGGGGATCCGTTTCACCCAGCTTACCAAATTCTCTGATGGCGCAGATCTTGGTGTCCCATTCCTTAGTGAGGGATCTAAGGAATTTTTCATTTAGTTCACCATCAGTGAACACTCTGCCATAGCCCTTAGGGCATTGACGATCTTCAGGAAGTTCTCGAATGTTACTCTGATTTCTTCCTTGGGATCTTGCCTGAAGGCCTCGTACTTCTGGTTCAGAAGGGATCTTCGATCATCCCTTACTTCATCAGTGCCTTCCATCAGGATGATCAGGCAGTGCCATATGTCCTTGGCAGTCCTGCAGTTGCAGAAAATCTACATCATGGAATCATCGACGGCGCTTACCAGAATGTTCTGAGCTTTCTTCTCAAGTCCGACAAGCACCATCTCATCCTTATCCATTGCGAAAAGTTTCTTGGGCACTTGCTTGGTTGGATAAATGGTGGAGGCCTTAGTGGGGATATAAGGTCCCTCCTCCACTATCATGAAGAGTCGGGGGTCGACTGCTTCCATGTAGTACCTGATCCTTTCCTTCCAGATAGGAAAGTTCAGCTTGGTGCACACTGGGATCTTCCCTGAATACTTGAGTCCTTCCATTTCAGAGATCTTCTTTCTTCTTTACACTAGACACGGGATCTTACTCAAGGTGTTAACCTTATTGACGAGTAACCTCCCTCTGATACCACTTGAAAGTGACTAGTGTCAACTAAGTTATCCTATGGGAGGGGGAATAGGTATCGTGCAGTCTTTTGCGGAATTTAAATAACCTGCACAAAGAGAAAACACAGCACATAAAAACACACAAGCAATTATATTGGTTCCCTGATTTGGGTACGTCCACTCTCCCCCTTCGACCTATCTCCCACCAAGGGACGACTCAGTCACTTCATCAAACGGATTGAAATCCAATCCTCACACTACGGAAGGCACCCTTCCAACCGAAAGAGTCACTACTCCTCCACCACGGGTTGCACCCAACCCTTACAACTAGAAATCACTATTCCTTTACAACAAAATAAAAATAGAATGTACAAGAAATACAAACTCCATGTGTGGAGAACCCGACGTCCCTCTTCGTTCGTTGAAGCGTTCTTGATGAAGACGAAGAGTCCACGACTGGAGCACTCTCTTGGATAGGATCTTCCCAAGATCGGCGGCGGCAAGTGTAACATCCCAAACTTCAAATAACTTAGATTTGGGTTAGGCATGTGATGGATGCTAGGGTTTAGCTAGGTTTGACCCTAGGAGGAGGATTTAGACCATGTGGGGCCCACTATGGGGCCCAAGTCAACCTAGGTCAAACTAGGCTAAATACAAACCCTAGCCACACCATGACCCCACCACATTGCCCTAACCCTAAATACAATCTAAGTGGACCCTAGGGTAGGCCATGGGGTCAACTAGTTGACCCATGTTGGATCAAGTCAACATGTTGACCTAAATAGTGAAAATGGTGCCCTAGCCCATTTCACTAGGTTGGTTCCAC
Organism: Platanthera zijinensis; assembly: GCA_039513925.1. Classification (NCBI taxonomy): domain Eukaryota; kingdom Viridiplantae; phylum Streptophyta; class Magnoliopsida; order Asparagales; family Orchidaceae; genus Platanthera; species Platanthera zijinensis. The sequence goes on from CM077096.1 coordinate 160,469,230, forward strand.
CCAAACCAACCCAGAATCACTAGGTGGGTCTAAAGTGACCCTATACCCCCTATGGAAGAGAAAAATAGGGGCATGCAATGGCAATTTTGGAAATTACCCAGGAGAGAGAAAAGAGGAGGAATAGGAGAGAGAAAATGCTAAGGAGTCATTTTGGGCCACTTGGGCTCATCCCACCAACCCACAATGGGTTGGCTGACCATGTAGGGGTATTAGGAGGAGAGGGGACCCACCATGCCACATTGGGTCAAACCCAAACCCAAAACCGAGCCTCTCTCTCTCCTATCTCAATATGTGAGCCAAACCCCCTCTCTCCACTCACCAACTCAGCCCCTAACCTTGGAACCCGACCCATTAGGTTCTAATTAACCCAGCTGGAGTAGTGGGGCCCACTCCCAAGCAGCCAGCCAGCCCACACACACCAACCCGAGCCCCCCCCACCTTGGTGAAATCGCCACCTTGGTGAAATCGCCAAACATTGGTGAAATCGCCCCCCCTCTCTTATCTCAGCCCAAAACCAAGCTCCCTCCCTCATTCCCACTCATTCCACCCCAGAGAAAGAGAGACCAGCTGCTGCCATGGCTATCCAAAGAGGAGATCGCCGGAATTTTCACTCCATGGGAAACCGCCGCCACCCTCGACCACAACCGCCGCCACAGGTCCGTATCCCCTCCCCTGCAAGTGTACTAGTTTCCTAGATCAACTAGGCTAGAGGTCGAGCTCAAACGAGCTCGACGTTAGGAAATCAAAAGCTTGAAATTCTGTAAAAAATGGCGGCCCGGGAGCTTTTCGGTTTGGTTGCGCCGCCGCCGTCCGCCGCTCTCCGCCGCCCAGTCGCCGGCCAGTTCAAGCCCCGACCACCGTGAGGCCGGGGGATGACTTGGCTGGAGGCCCCGCCGCCGGCGATGGCCGGAAATGGCCCCGTAAGAATGGCCTGCACGGGTTGGCCTGCATGCATGGTGCATGGAGAAGAAGAGCAGCCACCGTCCGATCTTCTTCAAAATTCGGGCAGGCTGATCATACATTTAGTTAATATTTAATAAATCTGTTACAATTTCACTTAATGAATAGTGGGTTAATTTGTGACATTTTGGCAGCCACTTTGCATGTTGATGTTAAGGCCCTTATGGCCACCTGATGAATTTTTGTCCAACATGAAAATTGTAGCTAAAGGTGTTAACTTTAATTTGCCACCCTAAATCCAAGTTTTGGTCCAGTATTTTGTGCTGTAGGGCTGTTTTTCTAGGACTGCTCCTAGACTAGGGCAGAAAGTAAAATTGATGCCCAAGCCAAACCAAGTGTCATCATGACCTGAAATTTTGGTCATGTGTGTATTTAGGGCATGTGTAGGCCCTGCCAAAAATTTGGAATTTTTGGAAAACATTTTGCTATAGTTTTTACAAAAATACCCAAAAGTAAATAAATGTGATTTTTGGAGTTCCCTAACTCCAAATGGCCCCAAATTTTGGTGGCACCCTCTCATGGGTATATTAGACCCATGGTTAAAATTTGGGCTAAATTGATGCACTGCATGTTGAGGAATCTCACTTGCATGTTTGAGAAATAATATTTGACTTGGGCTGCAAATAGCAATTTTGCAGAATTTCAAATGGCTGCCCAAGCCAAACCAGAAGCCCCCTTGACCTGAGGTTTTGGTCAGAGGTATAATTAGGGCATATTCAGGCCCTGCCCAAAAATGGGCTTGATTGGAAAATAAAATATGGGGAAATTACCAAAATACCCCTAGGGCTTAACTAGGTGATTCTTGGAGTTAGCTAACTCCAAATGGCCCCAAATTTTGGTGGCTGGCCATTAGGGACCATATAGACCAGTGGTAGAAATTTCTCTGAAATTGGAACAAGTCATGTTGGGAAAGACCCACATGCAAGAATTGAACTACTTAGGCTCGGGGTGCAAATAGCAAATGTAAAACTTGTTTATGATATTTGCCTAAAGGGGTGCATTTAGAATGCACACCCCCCTGATTTAGTAGACCAGTAGGGTATAATTTAAAACCCTAAATTAGCTGGGATTTTTGGGAGCAAAAATCCCACACTTAGTGAATTTGACAATTCTTGAGAATTTGGTGAACACTTAAGAATTTTCTAAAATGAATCAAACTAGGGTTTAGAAGATTTACAAAACCCTAATGATATTATTTAAACTCATGGGAGACATATTTGAGCCCTTGAGATTCGACTTGACAAATTGAAGATTTAATTTATAAGTATACGAGAAAATGACAATTTTACCCTTAACAATAATTGACTGATTCTGGGGGAGATAAAATAATGAATAAATCGATGTATCACATCTATAATAATCTCATGTGATTAAACACAATACATTGCATTTGGAAGTTCATTCAAGTGATCATTAGTTAGGTCATCTTACCCTAGTCGCTTAGTCTCGATAGAAGTGTCGTACGTAAATACCTAACTAGATAATACCACCCTAGATTAATGAACAGAACGATGGGGATGGTAGTGTAATTTGGAAATGGAAGGGTGGTATTAGGTCTGGGGCTACATTTAGAATAAGTAGGTTTACTCTACTAGGACCACCGGGAGATAGAATGAAAAATGGGATAGTCGTGGAAATTGGGAATAATTCCGGGTGGTGTTGGTTACATCATAAGTATAGTAACGAGTGATAGAGTGTAAATCACTTTACAATAGGCATAACGGAGTCCGACGGGAGACCCTCGACTTCCGATTAATACCATAAGTCATTAGGCTACTAAGGAGTAACACTAAAGGAGAATCGTGGGTAACGGGTAAACATCAACTAAAACTAATTATCCTTGCGAAAGGGAACTTCGAGTTTCATGCCCGTCTTGGTTCCTAGTGCCCTCGAGACCCCCTCACGGGGCATGCCTTGGGCAGTCCTGGGATTCACTCTAAATCACTATGTATAATAAACCTTAGACAAGAGTAGTCTAATAGGCTTGGAGTTCTACGCGATAGGTTCGCCGGTTAAATAAGGTTGGAAACATCATATGGGTTACTTGCTCACCTGTTTCACAAGGTTGGAGGGATACAAGTAATGAGCTCATCCTAACCGGGTTGGAGGGATACGAGTGGCTTGCTCACCTGTTTCATAAGGTTGGAGGGATACAAGCACTTGCTCACCCAAATGGGATTGGAGGGAATGTGTTGGCAATATCAATACGAGCAGGAAGCTCAGATTAACACCTTGCATGTGCATAAAATTAGTGGCGAGTCAGGCGGGACTGGCCAGTCGATGCACCGATGGCAGTACGATGACTCGGGCGAGGGGTACGGGTGGAGGGGCCAGTATGCTAAATATATAATACTGCGGAATCCCCGAAGACGTACACTCGACCTACAAGACTGACGGGTAGTCAGCAAAATACGTACGCAAAAATCTAGAGTGCACCTAGGACGTGTACAGAGGCGTATGAGAGGGGTCTAGGTCTGGTAGTGCTTATACCCACCTAGAAGTGGAGAGCCCGCTCCACTGTTGCCGTAGCCACAACGGTAGTACCCGAGAGTGATGCAAGCTCTCAAAAAGAGGGAACTAAAGGTCTGTGATCACGGAGTCGTGTGTGTGTGTTGCACTTGCATGTTTAACATACTCATCATAACATTCATTCATTCATTAGGACATACGCTTCATAGATCCTTATCATATAAATTGTATGGGCGGTTTATATGATAAGTTACTTTTGGAAACCCTAACTTATAAGTTCGTATGGGCGTTCATATAAGTTAGGGTACTTCTGTGATATTGATAGGAGTAGGAGTAGCAGTAGCGTACTTTCCTTTCTGTACTGCATTTACTTTCAGTTCTATCTTTTTACTGCAGCCCTTTTCTTTCTGCACTGTCTTTACTTACTTGCATTTTATATAGAACTGCTAGATTATATATAGAACTGCTAGATTTTACTTACTCCTGCTAGATAGAAATGTCACCTACTTCCACTTTGCTACCCCTTGTTGTCCTCCGCATCCTCCTTCCATCCGGTGCCTAAGAGCGATAGGAGGAGGTGTTGAGGATACGACTTAGTCTTTTTGACTAACATACGTTGACTCCCCCTTTTTAGGAGTTCGAGGAGGCAGGGCATGAGGAGCAGCTACCACCACCACCAGACACTACTACCGTACGTCCTCAGGTGGGAGGAGATGTAGTGGATAGCTAGTTTACAGCTTTCTGTTTTGTGAGAGAGAGTTTGATATCTATTGATGTATATGGGCAAAGCCCTATTTCACTTTTGTACTCATTTTTGGACTGTAGCAGCTTTTCATTTCCATATATATGATATGCTCTGTGACTTCTGTGGACATGTGTATTGGGTTGTTTATACACTTTTACTTCCGCATCTCTAGTGAAAAATGATCATAATAGCCGGCAGAATCGGCGTCTTACGGTGTCGACTAACTCAGGAGTTAGCGTCACCGTAAGGCGGCGGTTCTGGGCATAAGATCCGGGTTAGCCTCGGGATGAGGAGACAGGATCTTACAGCAAGTGAATGCGGCGGCGATGCTTTGTAGATCCAAACTTCTTGACGAAGCAAGCAAGGTAGAATCATTGATGATTCTCGACGAAGTCGACGGGAATCACTCATGATTCCCGTCGAATTTGCCTTGGCAGAATTCCAGTTGAAATACTTGTCATCCGGAGGAAATCGGCGTGAATCAAGATCATTCTCGACGAATCGGCGGGAATCAAGATCATTCTCGACGAATCAGCGAGAATTTGTCATCGATTCTGCCTTATCATAAGTCTTGAAGGAGGACAGTCAGCCAGATGAAGTCGGCGGGAATCGACGAGTGATTCTCGACGATTCGGCGAGAATCACTAGTGATTCCCGTCGAATCGGCGAGAATCACTTAGTGATTCCCGTCGATTTTGACTTAGAGGATTTCTTCTTCCTTCCTCTGAACTTGGTCTTTGACCCTTCTTTGCTCCTCTTCTGCTCTTGATCTATCTTGACCCTGTACTTGAAAATAAGTACACTCTAATAGAGATAGCACACGTGAGTCAACACACTGATCTGCTCAACGAGGGATTACGTTGCGCAGACCCGTGTATATTGACCCACTGCACCCTGACATTGGTGTGTACTTAGCATGGAATAGCTGCAAGCACATCTTGAAAAAAAAATCATCAAATACATTATCTATTCAACTTAGCTTGTTCAGGGGCTTCTTCAAATCAGGTACATTGTGGATACAATACCCAACAGCCACCCCAACGTATAAGTGGTATGGACACTTTATACGATGGGAGCCTTGCAGAAGATCCCTTGGCTTAGGTACTTCCGCATATAAGTTAAGGTTACATTTCCTACTTTCTGTTTCTATCATATTTACTATAGAATTTCTAGCATAGGTTCGTTGTCACCTACTTTTGATTTATTCTCCACCTTCATGTCCTTCCCTTTCTTCCTCTCTGCTCGGTACTTAGGAGCCATGAGGGAAGGGATAGGGGATGATAAGGCTTAGTATTTATGACTAACGGTTTTCAGACCACATCATTTAGGGGATCATGGAGCCCAGCATGGAGGAGCAGCCCTGGAGGTCGGCCCGCTTGGAGATAGGGCAGTCCAGCTTAGGAGTTCAGACAGCTGGGACTGTGAGTTCCGACTTATAGTAGACTTTTTAGTTTGCTTCCACATGAGTGACCTGTAGTGAGGATTATGATGTACCAGGCATAAGCCCTTACTTTTAGTACCTTTTATATTATTCTGTGGACACTCCATTCGTGGAGACTTTTATTTTTATACATGTGATTTCTGTGGACTTGCTTTTCACTTATTGTGTTATCTTTCTGTGATCGAATTAGCCGGCAGAATCAGCGCCTTGTGGTGACGACCCTTCAGGATGTGAAGGTGTCACCACAAAGCGACGATCCTGGGCCTAAGACCCCGGTGTTCAAAAAAAAGGGGGTCTTACAGCTATATGGCCTTTACATCGGCCTGTAGCATTTTGATGTCGTTCCCCTACTGGGCCGTGATCAGAAGAGGAAATTATTATTTAAAGGTTGTGGCGACTTGGATCTTATGCATCACCCCTCTATATAACTAAAGGGGCGTTCATAAGGTGTGGCTCCTTGCAGCTCCAAAGTTGACAGAGCTTGATGGGTAAAATTTAGGATTAATAATTTCCAAATTCTACGAACTATAGGCAAGAACACCTATCATTCATAGTATATGATATTTTAGAATATCAAGTGTCATATTCTTCCGGGCCTGTTGACTACTTCTACTCACACAAATTAATATTATTTTATCGAATATATGATATTTTAGGTTAAGTACTACTTCTACTCCTTCTTTCATCCAAATTCTTGAGAGAAAGAGCTAAGGGTTGGAGCTGAGCTTCAATAACTTGGTGAAGGAGATTTTGTAGTCAGAAGTAAGAGCCGAGGCTAGATCCACAAAGAGGGAAGTGAGGTGCTCCTTTCCGTCCAGGTAGAAAAGCTTTGTCATGGCTCCGAAAAAAACTATAAGGGTAATGATATTCCTTCTTGGACAAGTGAAGTCCTTCTTTTGGCATACGCATGGAAACCCCACCAAAAGGTGGAAAAGCAAAGGGAATTCCTTTGGTTCAATTCGTGAAATCCCCGGTTAGTCTTGCATATAGATCCGAAAATATGTAGTATGGAATAGGCATGTTGTGTGAAGCCCATCTGGACAGGTTAGTCTAGATTGGTGATGTTTTGATTTATGTGCTGGATAAGTCTCCAAGTATAAATGGTAGGTTACAAAGTCTGCGGGGTTGAAGTACTTGAGTTGCACTCTAGGAAAATACCCACGAAATTCCACGGTTTAAGACCTGTTGGATGTCGCCGGGCGATAATGAGTATAACCAATGGAGATAGCTCTTGGTGAGCTATTTGTGCTGTGTGCTGTGAAAGTCCAGTGTTTATGGCACTACAGGTTACTGTAGGGTTTTGGCTGGATCTAGGTACATAAAGTAAAATTCTATTGTTAATGCCTGACGATAGTGAATATCACCGACAATAGCTCCTAGATACCCTTTTGATTGCAAAGCCAGTATTTGGAGACAGTGTGGCTAGCGTGAGCTTTGAGTTCTTAAGGCCATCGTGCCAACAAGAAAGGGAAGGTCCACTCGCATATTATCTATTATCCTTGATTGCTTCGGCTTTATGAAGTGGCATTGAAATCTGAGAAATAGGAAGAGACTCTGTACCTGCATTATGTCTACCCTGATTAGATTGCTTAAAGTAATTGGCTCTAGTCGGATGGCATAATGAAAGTATTATGCCTAGGGCCGAAAAGACTAAAATGCTCAAGAATAAACCGTTAAGTATGGGACCTCTGCATGGGAGGTGGAATCCGAGAAGTCCGGTACACAGTAAAAGTGCCCTGAGTGCACAGAGCGTCGGCTATTAAGGCCGGGATTTGTGATATAATGAACTGTGTGTGAGTGCACATTCTTGTGATATATCTTCTTGTGATAATGCTATGCCTACAGCGAAGGAATATCACTGCTTCCGGAAAGGGGTAGGGTCGTTATAAATTGGTTAGCTAAATACTAACTGTTGCATTGTTTGCCATCCTTGTTGTGGATTGTCCCTGGAGAGCCGAGTAGAAAGTTGTGGGCTAAAGACCCAGAAGCTATGCCGGCCCTCTAAGGCCAAGCGAATTTTTATTGCTTTCATGTGTGATCGGCCTACGTGTTGATGTATGTAATCCACACCTTGCAAAGAGTAAATGTAAGGCCATAAGGCCATGACAGTTTTAGGCTACTGTTGACTATCGCTGGGCGACAATGACTATCGCTGGGCGATAGTAACTTTTGTATATTTTTGTAATAAACATTCCTGTGTTTATATAGTGGACATTACTATTATACTCGAGTTCAAATCTTAACCCCTGAAGCTTCTGCTAGAATGCTCTGAGTTAGGATGCATGTAGTCTTTTGATATTCATATGTAATCCCACTGCCTGTTTGTGGAATATGGTATGGGGCCCGACCGGACCCTCTATTATATTTCCTGTGACAGACAGAGGTGTTACAATTTGGTATCAGCTTGTCTTGGTATTCCTCCTGCAAATTCGTGGTCGAATTCTTTTGAGGGGGTGGCGAGCACGTGTTAGTGCAGACCGTTATAAAATAAATGAACTCAAGAATGTCCACTTAGGAATAAAAATACACGTGTTTGAGGGACTTGCACGTTCCTATAATTGCTTTTGGTAATCTTCTTAGTTGCTTAAATGTGTGTTTCACGATTATAGGCGATTCAAAGTGGTGCGGGGAAGCAGGAACCCCAACCCTCGGTGGAGAGTTATGCATCTACTGAGGTGCCAACACCTCCTCCTTATATAGAGACGGTTCAGAGGATAGTTGATGTGGTCTTCCCAATGATCAATGCCCAATCTAAAAGGCAATGTGCAGCCCCCTATTCCTCTGGTGGCATCAATACCGGTTGGTTTATTTGAGTAGATTGCAAGGGGAAGAGCATCAGCTCAACCGTTAAATGTGTTTGATGCAAGGACTGGATACGGTCGAGGAGTACTTGTATGCATTTGTTGTGCTGAGACAACATACAGAGTTAATGTTTGAAACCGAGGAAACTAAGATCAACCGATTTTATGATGGGTTGCACGACGAACTAAGTTTTCTGTTGATGGGTCCAAAGTTAATGGGATTCCAAACGCTGGTGGAGTCAGCTAGATTGTTGGAGATGGACTTGGTAAAAGTCCACCAGAAGCTAGAGTTCAAAGTACCTAGTTTTTTAAAGTCTGGGTATCGATGGTGGAACACGAAGTCTAAAAATTCTGCACCAGCTCCTTCTTATCTTTAGCCCGAAACAACATCTGGGCAAACCACTCTTGCATGTTATACTTGGGTCAAGGTGGGTCATATGGCTCGAGACTGTTGACAGGGTCGCCTAAGAAGGCTAGAGCATCGAAGAGTCAAGCGTCACTTTGTTATACTTGTGGAAAGAAAGGACATCTCACCCGAGACTATTGTGGCGGTGCCACGAAGGCAAATAAGGCTAGTATGGAGCAGCTGCATGGCAAGCTCCACATGCTTGCTACTTGTGTGGCAAAGAGGGACATATTGCCTGGGATTGCTAAAGTGGCCCTTCGAAGATAGCAAACTGAAATGGAATTCCATGTGTACCTAAATAAATTGCTATAATAGCTCTAAGTACTACTTTTTGAAACAATGCATATTTTGCATGTTCAAACCTGTTGGGATGACTAATCAAGAAGTCTTTTTATTGGGCATAATGCATTCCCTTTGTGATTATGCTTATTGGAATGTCATTGCCTTAAGAATAAAATGTGAATATGGGTAGAAAGTGATATGTTAAGATGCAGTTATGATGTCATATCATGACGTGGAAGCATCTGTGCCAGCAATAGTTGTGTTTGATGTGATCATAGATATAGGCTAGCTCTTGGAGCAGCGTACCAGTATAGATTGCACCTTTACAGAAGTCACACGGGGATAGATCACCGAACGAGGGACTAAGTTCGCTTGTTTGCGAGGATCGAGCATATCTGCTCTCCAAGTACTCAAAACTGTTCGGTTGCGCGCAAAGTAATTCTTCATGCCTATAGAGGCATTTGGGCCGAAGCCTGGTTGAGTGACGCTTCTATTATGATGGCCAATGCAAATGCGTATCGTAACGATCTCCATGGGTGATACCCCTACGGGAGATCGACTGCACTATTACGATGGTGCCAGGTGTGAAACCTGTAGTACACTCACCGTATCAAGAATGCAAGATGAGATAGCAAAATGAATGGTTCAATTGTAAGAGTTGCTAGACAAGGCTATTTACGTCCAAGGGTGTCACCTTGAGGTGCACCGGCCCCTTTAGGGAAAAGAAAAGGATGGTAGACTATATCTATGCATCGATTATAGAGAGCTGAACAAGCTGACAGAGAAGAACGTGTATCCGATTCTACGAATTGATAACTTGTTCGATCAGCTAGTTGGATTAATGGTATAACCAAAGTTAGAATTGAAGTCTGGTTATGACTAGTGGAGAATACAGGGATATGACATTCCCCAAGTTGGCGTGTGGAAAATGCTACAGACATTTTAAGTCCACAATAATGTCGTTTGGGCTGACGAATGTGACATCAGTCTTCATGGACGGAATGCCTTAGGCTTTGAAGGAGTACTTGGATATTGGTGTACTCTTAGCTGAGCAAAGATTTTGCAAATCACGTAAGAATGGTTTTGCATACCATGTGAAAGAACAAACTCTAGGCCAAGTTATCAAAAATGCGAGTTCTTTCTATCGTCGGTGGCTTTTCTTGGCCATAATGTTAGTGATGTAGGTATTGCAGTAGATCCTGCAAAGATAATTATGATACAGGAATGACCTCTGTTGTTTATTGTAGCTAAAGTCAGAAATTCCTTGGACTTGCTGGCTACTGTTCGCGAATAGCCTTATGATGACTAGTTTTAGTCATCATGTTTTGGGGTAATTTAGTAGCCTAAAAAGTCTAACTTTATTTACATTTCATGCTTATTATTCCATGTTTTAATATCTCTTTATAATATATTAATTCCTATGTTAATGATATGTTTTAAGTATTTTCTTTGTGCTTATTATGTTTTATTTCTTATCTAAAAGTTCTTTATGTTATAATAATCTCTCATTTTATTTTATTTTTTATTGTATGTTATGTTATTTTATTGATGCCTTGTTATGGTTAATCGTTCATAATTATTATGTTTGTATTGTTATTACTATGCTATGTTATTAATATTATATTATAACATCTAACATATAATTATTTTGTTTCATGTGTAGGTGCAGCCCAAGCCTACAATGGGCCTACTTGGATCACTTTGGTGCAACCCAAGTTTACTCCTAAGCTACCCGAGCATTTGGTGAAGCCTAGTCCATCATGGAGCAGCCCCTAACAAGCTACCCGAGCCTATATCCCTCCTACCCAAGCCCATGCAGCTTTGGAAGCTACCCGAGCCTCTCTCCCCTCATAAATCCCACATTATGGAGCAGCCCATGCAGCTTTGGAAGCCTACCCGAGCCCTATAATAGCAGCCCACATGCCTTGGCCGGCCATCCTTTGGTTCCTCTCATGCATGCATATTTTTCCCTTTAGTATTTTTTCTCTCTCCTCATTATTGCATGCATATATTCATCCCCCTAAGCATGGCCGAACCCCCCCCCCCCCCTCTCTTGCCTCTTCTACATAATTCCATTCATTCCCCCACCCCATTTTTATATTCCCTATGTCATTCCCATCATACAAATGCATGCATGAACCCCTCTCTTTCTTCTTTCATTAAACACATGCATGCATTTCTCTCCCCTCCATTTAATACCATGCATGAACATTCCTCCCCCCTATGGCCGGCCACCCCTTGGGCTTCCCCTATTCTAGATGCTTCCATCTCTCCTATAAAAGGAACCCAAGACCCATGCTTTAAGAGTCCCTTTTTTTTGGGGTGTTAGTCTTTGAGTTAGATTGAGAGTTGATTTTGGAGAGTGAGCTTTGGAGATTTATGCTTCAAGAGAGTACTTTGTAATTTTCAATTCTAGTTTCTTTTGCATTATTGTAATCTCCTTTCATCATAATATAATTTGTTTCTCTTTAATATTGTTTTTTTCTTTTATCTTTGCAAGTAATGAAAATGTTTCTCTCTTCTTTTATTTTGTCTTCTTTTTCAATCATGCGTAGCTAATTTCCTTGTAGCATTTGATCATGAGGATCCATGATTTGAGATGATGATTTTTCTTATTTTGTAATTTTATTTTTGCTAAAATTAGCTCGATCCTTCTTTGATTAATTTGTGTCGACTCCGTATTTCCGGTATACGGTAGTAGGCCTTGTTCTCATTTCATAGTAGTCGAGAGACTCGTGATTTGAAAGATCACTCAAAAAAGGAAGGAGTTGCACGCAACCCTAGAGATAGGATGACGTAAATCCTCCGGATTGGAGTCAAATCCAATAGTGCGGATCACCTCGATAATGCAACTTTAAGCTTCTTTGATTTGTAAAGAGATTTCGATCAAAGAGTTTATAAGTTAGGAGACCTAATGCTCTAGCGAGATTTTGTCTTAATATCGGATCCGCCATGGTCGAATTAGTTTGCAATTATAAAATTACATTTTTATTTCCTTCATCTCTTTTCATGGTGAATCATCGATCGAGTGCTATCTTTTTATATAAGTTTTTCGTCTCGCAAATTGTCTTTCATTTTATTTTACTTTAAAATTTCTAAAAATCCAACTATTTTCCAGTAGGATAATATTTCAAGCGTGAGTAGCAGTACTTGACAGCCCCGTGTTTAAATACGACCTTGGTACTACAATTCGACAGGTACGCTTGCCTGTTCGGGTTTTGGACCACCAAGTTTTTGGCGCCGTTGCCGGGGATTTTTCTTCGTCAATATTTTGAAAACGCTTGCGCTATTACTTCTACAAAAATCAAAAAAAAAAAATTATTTATATATTTAAATATTTATAATCAACCCACTTCACTTTATTTCTACTCCACCTAAATTCTCTCGAAAAGGGTAAGGGGCTTTAAGCGCCACCATTTTACCTAGTACCGGGGGAACCCTTCACCGGGTAGTCCTCGGGAAGTTCGAGAGCCAAGCTGTAAAAAATCTATTTTCAAAAAAAAAAATCCTTTCTTCTCTTTGTCTTTCTTTTTCAAGTTTTCATTTTCGTTTTTTCTTCGTCTTCTTTGCTAGTGCATGACCCGAGCGAATCCGTCGCTACTTGTTGATTTGGACCCAGAAATCGAATGCTCCTTTCGGAGACAACTACGATTCGGGGCTTCCACTTCTCAAACAGCGGTTGAGGATTCCTTTGGGGATTGCAATTTTAATTCTGAAATGGGAGACCCTAACCCAGAAATGGCTCAGCAAAGGACCATGTCTGATTATGCTCGACCCAATCTGGAGGGGACAGAAACAAGTATTGTTCGACCTGCGATTGCGAACAATAACTTCGAGCTTAAGCCTAGCATCATACAAATGATGCATCAATATGTACAGTTCGACGGATTACAAGATGAAGATCCGAACTTGCATATTGCTAATTTTCTTGAAATCTGTGACACCTTCAAAATCAATGGTGTCTCAGACGATGCGATAAGGCTAAGACTCTTCCCATTCTCTTTAAGAACTAAAGCCAAATAGTGGTTGAGTTCTCTTCCAAGAGGATCAATCACTACTTGGAACATTTTAACTGAAAAATTTCTTTCTCATTATTTCCCCCCCGCTAAAACTGCTAAGCTTCGAAATGATATAACTTCATACTCTCAAATTGATTCTGAGACCCTCTATGACACTTGGGAGAGGTTCAAAGAACTTTTGAGAAGATGCCCTCATCATGCTCTGCCTGTATGGTTGCAGGTTCAGACATTTTATAATGGGCTAAACCGAGAGACTAAGCAAATGATAGATGCCGCTTCCGCTGGTTCTTTAGACCGCAAAACTCCGGAAGCCGCTCTTGAGCTTATCGATGACATGGCGATGATCACTTATCAGTGGAACTCGTCCAGATCTCGCCCATCTAAACCTGCAGGTATATTTGAAGTGGATTCGGTGACACAACTGGCGATGCAAGTGGAAATGCTCAACAAGAAGATCTCGGAGATGACTGCTCCCTCCGCCGCTAAGGTATATGAAAATGCTGCTGCTGCTGAGCAGGTGGATTATCTGGGGAACATACCCAGGCCTGCTCAAAATATTTCTGCAAATAATTTTTCTGCTTTTTCGAATTTTTCTTCTCCTCCTGATTTTTCTGCTTCTTCGAACACTTATCATCCCGGATGGCGTAACCATCCTAATTTTTCTTGGAGTAATAATGCTAATGTAGTACGCCCACCGCACGATTTTACACCACCACCACCATCGCAACAAAATTTTCAAAAACCTTCCCCTTTGGAAGAGATCCTCGCTAAATATATAAGCTCGAACGATGCTACTATTAGAAATTTAACAGGATCAATGAAAAACTTAGAAAATCAAGTTGGCCAACTCGCCAAGGCCTTTTCCGAGAGACCACCTGGAACTCTTCCCTCGAACACTGAGCCTAACCCAAGGGAGCACGCAAATGCGATTTCCCTTCGGAGCGGTAAGGTTGTTAACGAGCCCACCACAAGGGAAGAGCCAAAGGTGATTATCCCTCCTGTTATTATCCCCACGGAAAATGAAAAATCAAATCTTGAAAATGAAAAATCTATTTTTGAAAAAGAAAAGGATAGCTCCATTATCTCTAATTCTGCAAAAGAAAAAAATGGTTTTCAAAATGATGCTCCGATTGTTCTAAAAGAATTTCCGTCACCTCCTTATCCGGCTAGACTTAGGAAAGACAAACTAGATGATCAGTACCAATGCTTTCTTGAAATGTTCAAACAAATTCACATTAATTTGCCATTTCATGAAGCGATTAGTCAAATGCCGAAGTACGCAAAATATCTTAAGGACTTATTAACGAACAAGACGAAATTGGAGAACTTATCACATGTAACATTGAATGAAGAATGCTCGGCAGTCGTTAAAAATTCTAATCTGCCTAAAAAAATAAATGATCTGGGTAGTTTTTCCATTCCTTGTGTCTTTGGTGAATTATTTGTTAAACATGCGTTAGCAGATCTTGGAGCGAGCATCAATCTGATGCCTTTTTCTTTATTTAAAAAGCTTGGTTTGGGCACTCTCAGCCCTACGCGCATGAGTATTCAGTTAGCCGATCGTTCGATTAAGTATCCGTTAGGTGTTGTTGAGGATATGCTAGTGAAGGTCGACAAATTCATCTTCCCGGTGGATTTTGTCATTCTCGATATTGAAGAGGACATCGAGGTCCCTCTTATCCTTGGTCGTCCCTTCCTAGCCACCGCTCGCGCAATCATAAATGTGAGTGACGGAAAACTTTTTCTGCATGTAGGAGATGAGGAAGTAGCATTTGATATTACTAAATCGATGAAAAACTCTTTACAAAATGATGACTCTTGTTTTTTCATTGATGATTTAAAAGAAGACTCCTATTTTTCTCCAAACGATTTTTCTTCTCCTTTTTTTGGACCCTCATCAACTATTTTTGAAAATACGGCTATGTCCGTACAAACTTTTTTTGAAAATGAAACTGATTTTAAACAAAAGAATCTTGAAAATTTTACTTTTGAAAAAGACAAAAATTTGAACAACTATTTTGATAAACCACCCGATCTTGAAACGAAAATATATCACGATAAGAACTTCCGCCACCATAAAAATTTTAAACCGGGCGATCAAGTTCTTCTCTTAAATTCACGATTACGCATTTTCTTTGGAAAATCTAAATCTCGTTGGTCTGGACCGTTCACGGTCAAGGATGTTTTTTCTGATAAAACTGTGTTGCTTGTGCACCCGGAAAGGTGTGAATTTAAAGTGCATGGACATAAACTTAAACTCTATTTCTCTAATGATGTTGTGACTCCTGCAAAGGAGACTCTTCTTTTGTACTCTTAGCTTATTATTATTTTTTATGGACATTTTTATTTCTGGACATTATTTTTATGAAACTCTTTTATTTGAACTGTTGTAATAAAAAACATTATCGGGCATCTGCCCATGGACTCTATCTTTTTGCTTTTATTTTGCTCTTTCTACCGGAGGCCACTCAAGCCCATGATCGTGGTCGCCGCTCCGCCGCTGCTGATATCCGATGGATCAAGTCATACCTGCTGACGATCAAGTACTCTAAAAGGCAAGCATGGGGGAGCGACATCCGCCTTCATCTCACGAACCCGGGGAAGTCCTGTTCTTTTTAGTTATTTATTTTTCCTACATTTTTTTTTTCTCTTCTTCTCAGTCCCCTTCTCTTTTTCTTTATGTTTTCTTCATTGAGGGCAATGAAGAATTTAAGCATGGGGGGGTCTAGTTTCTTTTCGCCTTTCTTTCTGTTTTTCTTCTTTCAAAAAGAATTTTTTTTATATCTTATATTAGTATAGTATTTTATGTTATTTCATCAAAAATCCAAAAAAATTATAAAATATAAAACCCAAAAAATTAGAAAAACAAAAAAAAAACCAAAAAATTGTGCTAAAATCTATTTGAAAAACAAAATCTAAAATTATTTCTATCTTTATTTTCATGTTTCTTCTAGTGAAGTGTAGGCCCATGCGGTTTCTTAGTTCTATATAGATTACTTTGAAAATGGTTTTCTAAACCTATCATTTTAACATAGTCTAGTTCTACTAGTTTCTTTTTCTTAAATATAGGCATCCGGTTTTTAAGTTATAAGCTATCAATGCGTAGTTATGTCTTTTTATTCGGTTAGTTACTTACAAATGGTTGCTAGGTATCATTAGTCCTTTTAATTTGCGGGGTAGTCTTTCTTGGTGTCTAGAACTTGTACCAAGCTACTCTCGAAGCATTTGCGCCATTTTTTACGTTCTTTAGAAATGATTTAGGCCACCATTTGAATAGTTTGAGCTTTTCTTGCCCACCGAAAACAAAACCCTTGCAAAACAATTTTGGGCCTTTTTCCTTATTTTCTTTGTCTTTAGCTCCACCTTTCATTTCATATTATTCACCAAAGCTAAATATCTTTCCTATTTTTGCACTATAACTTTGAGCTTAAAAATTATTTTGTGGGAGGGGTATTATTTTTGAAATGAATAGGAAATTTTCAAGCTCATTTTTGGAGCTTCCTTATCAATTGTTATTCAAAAAGGAAAAAAATTTGAGAAAAAAAAAAATATATCATTACAAAATCAAAAAAAAAAAGAATGCAAAAGGTTTATGTTTGGCCAAGTTTATAAAAGAAAAATACATGGCCTTATGTTTGTTTTAGTTTGAATTGAAGTACTTATCATGTCTTATCTTTGTATTTTAAGCTCACCCTTGGTTTAGTGTTTAAGCCATCATGTTTATCTTTGTTTTCATTTCCTAATCATTCACCTAAACCAAGTCTTAACGCCTATTAGAAGTCCTAATGATCTTAGAATGTAAATTCGCGTAGTGGAGAAAGTGTGAACGCACAAGCCTATGGCCACCATCATTGATGGATTTCTTTGGAGGTTATCTTGGAGTGTTTTAGGGTTAATGTTTATCTAGCAACCTAGTAGTTTGTTAATGCGCCGTTTACTTAGAACCTCTACTTTTGTTTTCCTTATTTTCATTTATTTTGGATGCCTTGTTTTTAAGATTTAGAAATTAGTAGACTTTTCTTATGTTTTAATGAGATTTTTAGGATTCCACTTTCAAATTTTCTATTGTGCACTTCTCACCCCACTAGTTGATAATATGAATATTAGGATAGTTTAATTTTTCATGTTTTGTTTTTCTTAACTATGGAACTAAAAAATATATATATATATATCTTTTGCTTTCTTTTTGTTTCTCCCTAGTTTTTTATTTCTATTTGCTTGAGGGCAAGCAAATGTCTAAGCATGGGGGTGTTTGATGACTAGTTTTAGTCATCATGTTTTGGGGTAATTTAGTAGCCTAAAAAGTCTAACTTTATTTACATTTCATGCTTATTATTCCATGTTTTAATATCTCTTTATAATATATTAATTCCTATGTTAATGATATGTTTTAAGTATTTTCTTTGTGCTTATTATGCTTTATTTCTTATCTAAAAGTCCTTTATGTTATAATAATCTCTCATTTTATTTTATGTTTTATTGTATGTTATGTTATTTTATTGATGTCTTGTTATGGTTAATCGTTCATAATTATTATGTTTGTATTGTTATTACTATGCTATGTTATTAATATTATATTATAACATCTAACATATAATTATTTTGTTTCATGTGTAGGTGCAGCCCAAGCCTACAATGGGCCTACTTGGATCACTTTGGTGCAGCCCAAGTTTACTCCTAAGCTACCCGAGCATTTGGTGAAGCCCAGTCCATCATGGAGCAGCCCCTAACAAGCTACCCGAGCCTATATCCCTCCTACCCGAGCCCATGCAGCTTTGGAAGCTACCCGAGCCTCTCTCCCCTCATAAAGCCCACATTATGGAGCAGCCCATACAGATTTGGAAGCCTACCCGAGCCCTATAACAGTAGCCCACATGCCTTGGCCGGCCATCCTTTGGTTCCTCTCATGCATGCATAT
This sequence comes from Platanthera zijinensis, assembly GCA_039513925.1. NCBI lineage: Eukaryota > Viridiplantae > Streptophyta > Magnoliopsida > Asparagales > Orchidaceae > Platanthera > Platanthera zijinensis. Next base: position 160,487,271 of record CM077096.1, read on the forward strand.
TTTTCCCTTTAGTATTTTTTCTCTCTCCTCATTACTGCATGCATATATTCATCCCCCTAAGCATAGCCGAACCCCCCCTCTCTTGCCTCTTCTACATAATTCCATTCATTCCCCCTCCCCATTTTTATATTCCCTATGTCATTCCCATCATACAAATGCATGCATGAACCCCTCTCTTTCTTCTTTCATTAAACACATGCATGCATTTCTCTCCCCTCCATTTAATACCATGCATGAACATTCCTCCCCCCTATGGCCGGCCACCCCTTGGGCTTCCCCTATTCTAGATGCTTCCATCTCTCCTATAAAAGGAACCCAAGACCCATGCTTTAAGAGTCCCTTTTTTTGGGGTGTAAGTCTTTGAGTTAGATTGAGAGTTGATTTTGGAGAGTGAGCTTTGGAGATTTATGCTTCAAGAGAGTACTTTGTAATTTTCAATTCTAGTTTCTTTTGCATTATTGTAATCTCCTTTCATCATAATATAATTTGTTTCTCTTTAATATTGTTTTTTTCTTTTATCTTTGCAAGTAATGAAAATGTTTCTCTCTTCTTTTATTTTGTCTTCTTTTTCAATCATGCGTAGCTAATTTCCTTGCAGCATTTGATCATGAGGATCCATGATTTGAGATGATGATTTTTCTTGTTTTGTAATTTTATTTTTGCTAAAATTAGCTCGATCCTTCTTTGTTTAATTTGTGTCGACTCCGTATTTCCGGTATACGGTAGTAGGCCTTGTTCTCATTTCATAGTAGTCGAGAGACTCGTGATTTGAAAGATCACTCAAAGAAGGAAGGAGTTGCACGCAACCCTAGAGATAGGATGACGTAAATCCTCCGGATTGGAGTCAAATCCAATAGTGCGGATCACCTCGATAATGCAACTTTAAGCTTCTTTGATTTGTAAAGAGATTTCGATCAAAGAGTTTATAAGTTAGGAGACCTAATGCTCTAGCGAGATTTTGTCTTAATATCGGATCCTCCACGGTCGAGTTAGTTTGCAATTATAAAATTACATTTTTATTTCCTTCATCTCTTTTCATGGTGAATCATCGATCGAGTGCTATCTTTTTATATAAGTTTTTCGTCTCGCAAATTGTCTTTCATTTTATTTTACTTTAAAATTTCTAAAAATCCAACTATTTTCTGGTAGGATAATATTTCAAGCGTGAGTAGCAGTACTTGACAGCCCCGTGTTTAAATACGACCTTAGTACTACAATTCGACAGGTACGCTTGCCTGTTCGGGTTTTGGACCACCACCTTACCTCTCACCACACTGTCGAGGAAAGATCAGAAGTTCATTTGCACGCTTGAGTACGCACGAGCGTTTGAAGAATTAAAGAGCTGTATGATCACGACACCTATTTTGAGTTCGCCATATGGTTCGAACGGCTGGTGTATAGTGATGCATCAGGGAGCGACTTTGGCTGCATACTTTCCAGTTTGGAAAAATAATAGCTTATTTCTTACGCCAGTTGAAAGTGCACAAGAGGAAACATCAAGTCTACGACGTGTAGTTAATGACTATGATTTGCACTTACACTATGGCGTTACTACATAGATGGTGTGAAAGTGGAAATCTACACAGACAATAAGAGCCATAAGTACTTATGAGTTCATAAGGATCTAAATTTGCAACAACAAAGGTGGGTGGAGTTTCTCGGGGACAACCCCTTCGATAGTCATTACACTCTCGAGAAGGGACATATAGTCGTAGATGCCTGGAGACATAAAACTCCGGTAAGCGTAAGGGGAGTATAAATACGTGATGACTATCTAGTCCAAGAGTTGGAAATCGTAGACATTTCTTGTGATGACAAGAGTACTACGACAAGTGCGTGCCTGAACTGTGCGGAGGTATAGTATGACCTTACAGACAAGGTTTGACATGTAATGGAACTCGTGATGAGTATGAAATGCTATGCAGAGGATGGGTCAAATTTCTAGTTCCCCTTAAATGCTGGACGTTTGATAAAGGATAGTCGTTGGTATATCCCCAATGTGGGTAAGCTATGTGAGAAATTGATACGCGAAGCACGCTTCATGAAATACTTACTTCACATAGTGAGCAAAAAGATGTGCATGAACTCAGTTCGATACGGAAGTTCGATGAGGTCTCTGTGAAATTCGAGCACGGACTGCCAAGATCACAGAGCAAAAATAATGTTGTGTGGGTGATCACTGTCACGACCCGCATTTTCTCAGCAACAAGCTTTTATCAGAGTAAGAGAAAATACGTGTCGTGATGCAATGCCATGCAAGGGATAACTGCAAACGCTCAGGCAAGGCACCAACCTAAACAAGTTAAACCGAAATCATAAGTTATTATGAAAAACATCTTTCAAATTAGATGGATGGTCATATCCCTCGGCACAGTGGATCAACTAGTTAATAAGTAAAAATATATTTATACGCTGCGAAAAAGTACCTTTGTTAAGGTGATTTTACATCCTACATGAGTGTAAACGTCCCCAAAGGACAACTCATGAAATGCAAGACTCTAAATTTTGTATAATATGAATTAGTCTTTACATTACTTTGGAAAATAGTACTTTAGGTTTAGAAATATGACATGTATGAAGTACATATAGTAATGCTTTTACGAGTTAAAATACCTAACATGCATCCTAGCATAAATCATTCCCAGAGAGCAAGTAAACAACCTCCAAATAGGAAAAAATAGGAGCTTAAGTCCCATACTTAGCATCACAAGGAAAACCACTAGTGGTCGTCAACAACCTGACACGAACCCACTGGTGAGTATGCATGTCTATACAGAAGGAATCAATAAAAGATCTACCTCACAGACTGAGGAAGGGGAATCTCAACAACCCAGGAGATCACTAGCAAGCCCCCAAAAGAAAACTTTCCTCCCAACCGGCTACTGCTCTGAACCTGAGGCATTCAAAGAAAGAACACCTCAGCAAAAAATATAGTCAAATACAAATGGAGCATTAGTTCATAAGCAATAAAAAGGAAGGGGTTTACAATACCCTTATAGTAGAATGCTATCAAACTTAGCAAAAGGAAATAAATGAGACAACAAAAGTAAAACACTGTCCAAAGAATAAATCAAGCGCATCAAGTGCGAGAAGTTAGCAACAATCCTTGCTAAAAACCTGCAGGAGCAACAAGGCAAACATATGCCAAAATATAGCCATTTAGAAATGGAAATGAACTAACAGTCCTAACTTGTGAATTAATAGCAGTGGTAAAACCTTGGGTCCGGATTGGTAGCCAAAAGCAGCCCTCTTCCAAACAACCAGACACAAAAACTCTCTAGGGTGAAAACAACCAGTGGCAGCTCCAGGGTTCACACACCTAACCAAACCAGCCCAAACTGGGGCCTAACAGGTGGTGGACACAGCTCAGCACACACAAATCACCCCTTTACCGAGCCACCAGAAAAACCACCTGCCATAATATAAGATTAAGCATCCAAAAACTAGCTGAAAACACAACACCAGACCGAAATAAAACCCACACTAACCAACTCGGGAGAAAAACACCAGCCTAGGGGAAAAGCATCGAGTCCACTCGACACCACGTTGAGTGTGTACTACTCACTAAATGAAAAACACTAAGCAGAGAAGGCGTCGAGTCCACTCGACGCCGCGTTGAGTGAGTACCATTCACTCAATGCCAAAATCTAAGCAGGGAAGGCGTCGAGTCTACTCGACGCCGCGTTTAGTGAGCTCCACACACTCAACGCCAAAAGACTTAGCCGCAATAAACTCAGTGGACGACGACATTAAGTGAGTTCAGCCCACTCAACGCTGTCAATGCTAACAGCCGAAGGCGTTGAGTGACTTCACCACACTCAATGCTTTTGACTTAGAAGAAGAAAATATCGTCGGACTAGATGGCGTTGAGTGAACTCAACTCACACAACGCCAAACACAGACGGCGTTGAGTGAGCTCAACTCACTCAACGCCAAAAGACAGACGGCGTTGAGTGAGCTCAACTCACTCAACGCTAAAAGTCTTATAAAAATTCCAAGACTGACGGCATTGAGTAAGCTCAACTCACTTAACGTCAAAATACTTAGAAAAAGTCTTTGGCAAGACGACGTTGAGTGAGCTCAACTCACTCAACGCCAAAAGCAGACGGCATTGAGTGAGCTCAACTCACTCAACGCCAAAAGCAGACGGCGTTGAGTGAGCTCACCTTACTCAACGCTGTCAACGCTTCTAGAATTAGTCTCCAGACCAAACAGCTAGGCATTGAGTGTGTCCACCACACTCAACGCTTTTACACTTATCCTAAAAAAGGACTTCTTCCCTAAGCTAACACTCAATGCCTGCTAACCAATTAACTAAAAAAAATTCTAATTTCCTCTCTCATACCCCTTCTACCCGGCTACAGCTACCAACCAAACTGGTCTAAAACTAGCAAACCAAAATCCTACCTCCAGCCACTACCTGAACATAAATCAGTGAATAAGAAGAGAGAAAATAAGTTAAAATTGGATAAAATTGAGCAGATCTAGCAAGGATGGAAACTGCAGTAACCCTAGCTTCTAGGAGAAAAAGGAATGAGCAACTAAACCAAGATAAGTGGAGTAAAATAAAGGTTAGCAAGGGAAAATACCGCCACTTGCCTCTACCTCCAGGAACAGCAGCTGCCCTACCAAAATCTGGCACCGGTGGCAAGATCGGCCACCTAAAGGGCAAACCTGAAGCTTTTAGAGGGAAGAAGACTCCTGCTCGCTAGGGAACCTTGCAAACAGGCTACAACACAAGCCAATCAGAGAGCCTAAAGAGCTAAGACCACGCTCTAATAACGGCAAAAGGCTGAAAATGCGCCAACGTAATGCCAAACAAAGATTAAACAATCACAAAAAAACCGGGGGCGTTACAGTCACTCCCCCTAAAAGAAAGTTTCGCCCTAAAACTTTACGCACAACACTACTACCATAGAAGGGACATAACAAACCAAGAGTTAAACAGAAGGATACAAACCAAGCAAACTCAGGGAGACAGATGAGGGTGAGCTTCCCTCATAGCCGACTCCAACTCCCAAGTCGCGCTTTCCATGCCTCGATTTCTCCACAAAACTTTAACCATCGGAATGGTCCTTGTTGGAACCCCTTGGTGATTTGGGCTAGGTTATCTTCTTAGGTTTTGACCCATGTTATATAGAAGGGTCAAATTTTGTGCATTTCTAGAGTTTAGGCCATGTCCTTAGAGTCAACAGTATAAAGGACCAGCCTCCATCACTGCCAGAGACTCAAGACTTAGAGAAATCAAGAATTAGAAAAAAAATATCTACGTTCGTCGATCTCAGGTCGAAGATAGTCGTACTCAGCTCAACTAACTCAGAGATAAAATTCTCTGAACTGAGTTCGACGATCTCTGTTCTCAGGTTTACTAATACTTCATCTCTTAGCGCCATAATCACTCAGCGCCATAATGGACTCAGCGACATAATTCACTCAAAGCCAAAGCTGATCTCAGGTCAACGAACTCAGAGCACAGAATCATTCAGTTTATGCAGTGCAGTTGTTTGTAGAGCTCAGGTCGACGAAATCATAGGTCGACGAAATTACTGGTCGACGAAAGCTAATCAAAGGACGACAAAAGCTGATCTCAGGTCGACGAAAACTGTAAGACATTTTGTTATTTATTCTTTCTCTTTCTGTCTCATTACTTTTTTATCTATTATAGGATATTAATTCCCTTATAAATCAATGCACTTGTATTCTCTGAATAGAGCCGTTACTGGCAGCATTGATTTCTAATATCCTCCATGGAATTAATTGCTTATATCTAGGGACAGACATAGAATAGAATAATTGAAAGCATTCTTGCCATTTTTCGTTCCCAAGATTTTGGCTGCACATTTATTGCAGAGTTTGTTTTTGAAATTCGACCAAGTTGTAGATATTTTATACACATCTTCCTGACAAGAAAACAACTAGTGAGAGAACATATACACAAAAAGAACTGCAATCCATCATCAATAGAGTTACAAAAAAGAAAACATACAAAAGTGTAGTAAAAAGATCTCTCAGTATTTTTGACTGCTCTCAAGAGAAGAAGAAAGAACAACCATCACCATCAAGAGTCTTTCTTCCTCTCCTTCTTTGCTTTCAGGGATCTCAAGTGACATCAACATTCAAATCAGTCAAGGCCTACTCACCCTTCTACAAAGCTTCCACTCCTGAACCATTCAAGATCTAAGGGGGAGCTTTGTCATCAACAACAACAAATCCACATAGTCTTCTCATTTTGTTTTGAGAAAAGAAGACTTTCATCAAACTCTCATCCCCAACTCCGTACAGGGTTTTAATTCCCTTCAAAATTATTCTGGTTGCAAGTCTCCTTCCAAAAGACTTGAGAGTTGGTTTTTGAGCACCTGGTCAAAAGCTCATTGGTGGCAGTCACCTAATCAAAATCTGTAGTGGATTCCTACCTAGAGTGGTAGAAGAGTGGATGTACCCAAGTTTGGGGAACCACTATAAAATTCATGTGTTGTCTGTGTTTGTTGTGATTTTTCTTCGTGCTTGTGCTGTGATACTTATGTGTTGTGTAGATTAGATATATATCTCTAGTTTATCTAATGTACCTGTACTCTCATACACTTATAGTATAGTAACCTATTTATTAAAGATTCTTTAATACAACAAAAATTTAAAAAGGTTTCAATAACTCTATTCACCCCCCCTCTAGAGTTTTCAGAGCTTACCCTATCTTTCAATTGGTATCAGAGGAAGATTAATCATATCATATAGGCTCACACCTAGTTTAACCAAGATCCTCAGGATAAACTCTGAATAAGCTTTAATAGTCTCTCTTATTATTCTTTATTTTCTATTATCATGGCACAAAACAAGGATTATGCCAACACCAGACCTCTAGTGTGCAACTTACAAAAGTTTGGAATCTGGAAGGCAAGAATCAAGCTGTACATGAACTCTATTAATGAGGATATTTTCAATTCTATCTTGACAGGACCACCAACTCCAGTGGCCTCTACCTCAACTTCAGTAAATCTCAATGCAGTGCCTCCTCCAGATCAAGCTGATGCACATAAGAAGGCAAAGATTGCTGATGCTAGAGCTATGAATATACTGGCCCAAACTATGTTAGATGACATATTTCAAAAGATTGCTGATTGCACATCTGCCAAAGCCATTTGGGATTCCCCCAACCAAATGGTAGCAGGCTCTACTGATGAGAGGAAGGACAGAAGATCAAATCTCATCTCCCAATATGAGATCTTCAGGAAAGATGAAGCAGAATCTGTATAAGCAATGTACAATAGGCTGAACTCCATCATAGGTGAGCTCAGAACATTGGATAAAGAAATCACTCTAACTGAGGTCAATGACAAGATCCTCATGTGCTTTCCTAGCATATGGGACTCTAGAATCTCGCCCATCAGAGAATCTAGAAGCGTTGCTGAAATATCAACAGAATCTCTTCTTGGAAAGCTCAAATCCTATGAGCAACTGATCAAGTCAAGAGAAGCTGTAGTTGAACCAAAAGCTTCAACACCTACCAGGAAGGAACAAAGTTTAGCACTCAAAGTTGCAGAAGAATCTCCCAACTCATCAACCAATGAAGAACTTATGAGTCTCTTTGCTAAGAGATTCTATAAGATGGCAAGGAAGGACTTCAGGAGGAAGCCTTCAAGAAATGAAGATAAACTCAGGTATGATAAGACTCCTTCTAAAGAAGTTGTCTGTTTTGGATGCAGGAGACCTGGACACTTTATCTCAAAATGTCTAGAAGCTCAAAAGAAAGACAAAAGGCAAGAAAAGGAGTCAAGAATACATCAGCACAAGAAGACCTCCTCCAACAAATACAAAAAGAAGGAGAAGGGCTTTGTGGTTGAAACCTGGAGTGATATAGAAGATGAAACATCCTCCTCCAGATCCAATGAGGATGATACAGAGGAAAAGAAGGCAAGGGAAGTTTGCCTTATGGCAATAGATGCTGGAAGCAATAGATCAGATTCTGAAGGATCAGAAGATGAAGAATCCCTCTCTAAAGAGGATCAGGTAATTGCATCTTATGATTTTCAATCTAAAGAATTTAAATCTGAATTCAAACTATTATGTTTAGACCTAATAGGATCTGAGAAGGAAATCAAACTTCTCAGAAAAAAACTGTTAGAACAAGAAAAAGTCATTGCTGATAATAAAAAATTAACTGAAGAACTAAACCTAGCTAATCAACAAATAGTGTTCTTAAAATCTAAATTAAGTAAGGCTAAGGAACTAGAAGAAACCTTAAATGGTAGAAGTTTACAATTGATAGACATAACTAGTACAGTTAATATAAGATCTAATAATAACAAACTAGGATTAGGAGCCTCATCCAGTGAACCAATCCTCATTCAGAAAAATCAACTATCAAAATCTATTAATTTTATTTCTGAAAGTGGTAAGAAGAATACTGAACAGGTTGACAAAATTAATGAAGTTCTTAAACAATTAGAAGTTAATAAAATAAATTAGAAAAAGAAAAACAAACAACATAACTATGTTCAGCAAATTTCATCGAACTCAGAACGATGAAATGGGTATAGTTCGTCGACCTTAGAACGACGAACTTTGAACGCAACTAATAATGTTATCTATTCTTCGAACTGGTATCAATGAAACCAGTATGGTTCGTCGACCAGTGATCTACGTTTCTGGGGCTCTGAGAATGGATATCTCCATTCTTCTAGAAGAGATCGAAGAACTCAACCCCGATCGTCGATCTCAGGTCGACGAACATACTCAAATTTGTCAGATCCAGTTCATAACCAGAGTAACCTAAAAGCTAATAAATCACTTAATCCCTTTAGTCAGTGGGTCATACCTCCTAGAAGGTATCATCCCTTAGGTTATAAGGATCAACCTGAATGCTCATTTATTTCAAGCTTTAGCTATGTTAAACAACAAGTACCCAAGGTAACCTGGGTCAAAAACTGCTAATCCTCTTTTCAGGTAGAAGAGAACCCTATCACTCAAAACAAATGGTACCTGGACAGTGGTTGCTCTAAACATATGACAGGTTGCAAAGAATGCCTAATCAACTATAAAGCCAAGACTGGACCTAAAGTAATCTTTGGGGATTCAGGCTTTGGATTGACAGAAGGCTATGGTGACTTCAACTGTGGAGCTGTCATGTTCAAAAAGGTGACTTATGTAAATGGTGTAAAGCATAACCTGATATCAGTAAGCCAACTATGTGATACAGGTTAGCAAGTAAGCTGATAGTTTAACTTTCAAGGCAGCCTAAACACCTAGAGGGGGGGGGGTGAATAGGTTCTGCTTTTCTTTCTAAAACTTCTAGACAGAATTCAATTTATTAACTAATATGAAAACACAGCAATCACAGAAAACAAAACATCACAGATTGCACTATGATTTATAGTGGTTCCCCAAGGTCTGGGTACATCCACTTTCCCCCTTCACCTATTTAGCTGTATGCTAGATTCGGCCAAACTTCCACTTATCTCAGATCAATAGATCTTACAACTCAGAACCCAACAGGTTCCTACAACTCAGGCACAACTGCCCTACCTCAGCCTTGCCCCAAGGCCTACAACTCAGAGAATATCCTTCTCCTACACTCAGGCAATCAGCCCTACCACTCAGAGTTCAACACTCCTACACTCAGCCTTTATAACATAGGCTTACAACTCAGATCTGTATAAACAGATCCTACAGAAATATAGAAAAGATTGTTTAAATTGTCTTGCCAAGTTGAGAGAGAAAAGGCAATGACAATTCTTAATCAGCTGATGCAATCAACTATTTCTTAGCCTTCTTCAAAGCTTCTTGAAAATGTACTTAGCTGAGTTGATTCCAAACAGCTTCTTGAGAATCCACTGGTGAATTCCTTCTTCTTCTTCAAATTCTGACTTGATCTCTCTCTATCCAGAACTTTGAATGATTCTTCTGAATTCTGATTAGAACTCTTCTTAGATCTACCCTTAGATAGTCTTCTTAGATCTCCCGGAGAAGATCTTCTTAAGTGCCTAGCACTTTCTTGAAATGAGTAGAATATAATCCTTCTCCACTTTTTGATCCAATGTATTTCAAAGGGTCAGTTCTATATCTTCTTAATTGTGTGTGTTATTTTCTCCTTCTGAATCTGTCTATTTATAGACATTCTTCATGGTAACCGGCTGATCCGGTTTCTAACCGTTTTCTGACAAGTCTGACAATCTTCAGTTAACTGGTGATAACCCACAGCTGTCAAGTCTTCAAACAAGTCCTGTGCCTTAGTGTTGAAACAGTCTGTCAGAAAGTGTCGAGACCATCTGTCTATTTGTGTCGACACAATTGACTTTGGTGTCGACACTGCCTTCAGTGATGTCGACTAAATTGCCTTTGTGTCGACACATCTTCTTCTGAAACTAACTTGGTCTTTGACTCTGCAGTGTGTCGACACAAGTCCTGTGTGTCGACACAGTTGTTGTAGAATCATAACTTTGGTAAGTGTTGACTTAGCCTTCAGGTGTCGACTATTTTCTTCTGTGTCGACATATTCAGATGATGTCGACAAACTTGAGATCGACTATACTCTTCAGTGTCGACGCATTCTCCCAATGTTGAGGTCGACGTTTTTCTTCTGTGTCGACACAATTTCCCAGTGTTGTGTCGACTTACTTCTTCTTTGTCGACACTTTTTTCCAGTGTTGTTGTAGACTATGTTATGTGTCGACACTCTTTCCCAGAGTAGTGTCGACTTACACCTTCTGTGTCGACACACTTTCCCAGTGTTGTGTCGACAACTTTCTTCTATGTGACGACACATGTTCCTTTGTGTCGACACTTGGACTTAGAATTTTTTTTCTGTAAACTTTAACAATTCTTTACCTGCACATGTCAACTCAAAACAACATCAAATACAACATGATGTATATCATTGAGCTAGGTTGGGCTTCTTCAAATCAGGTACACATTTTCCAATGTACCCAACAATCTCCCCCTATTTGGAGAAGTCATAACCCTTATAGCCAATGATATACACCATTTATAAATAGTATAAAATGATGATATATGACAATACACAGGGATACTTAATTATAAACAAAATAATAAGAACATCATGGATAAAACAATCTATCACAGATTTAACAATATTTTGTTTATTACTGGGTAATGTTTGATTACATGGTTTTTCTTTGACTGATCACATTACATCATTACAAAACATTATGAAAGAACTAAAACATTATCAGGATTGATCAGGCTCTCTAATAACAATCCCTTGGCCAGATTTAATTTTAGCTGTCACAGGAGCTTCTGATTCTTCAGCCATCTTTTTTCCTTTAAGATCAGCTTTCTTCTTAGCTTCTTCCTTGAGCCTTTGCCTTTCAAAATAGTGAAAAGGCTTTGGGAAGTATTTGCTTGGCTCCATAGCATCAGGTGGAAGTCTTCCCAGCTTAGCTTTCCTTCTGAATTGTACAATGGCTTCTTGTCTTGCCTCATACTTCTGCCATTCCTGCTCATTGTACCACTTGCCCCTTTCATGAACTTGATCTTTGACAGCTTTCCATGCAGTGAGTATTATATTTCTGGAAGTAGGACTCCACTGCTCAAAATCTGGCTTCAGCTCAGCCTGCTCTCTAAATCTTTTCTTTGACAGTAGAGCATCTTGCTGTTCTTGCAAATTTACCTCAGGCTTATCAACCTTTCCAAAGATAACATTTACAACCTCCTTTGAAGGACTATACATATATTGCACTTGCTGATCCAATATATCAAAATCTGGAGGGGGGTATATGACTTGGGCAACCTCAGGTTGGTCACCTTCAAGTAGTCCTGTTTGTAGACCAGACTCAGCCACCATGTTATCATCACACAATGGTGGATATCCCAATGTGGCTCTTATACTATTGGTCACCCATTTGGCATGCTCAGAGCCTGCATGAATTAGCATCCTCTCCCCCTTTATGGCTTCTCTTGATACATGATCTCTAAGATCTTCTTTCTGGAATCGAATTTGGCCATCCAAATAATTCACTCCCTCCTTGAAAAATGGTCTTAACTTTTGAAGCTTTTCAGATATTTCCTGTTGAGAGGTTGTGATGGCAGTCTTAACAGATGCAATAGCAGCCTGAAAATTCTTATCAAATTCTTCCATTTCTTTGGCTCTATTTGCAGGCATCCCTGGAACAATCTTCTTCACCTCTTGAATGATCTCATTATGAGATTCAGTTAAATTGTCATTCATTCTTATTTGATTTTCCAGAACATAACCTTGCTTCAAAGCAATATCATCCACCTTTGTAGAGATAGCCTGCTGTTGTTTAGCCAGATAAACTACAGCATTGCCACCCTTGTGGAAGCAATCTGTCATTTCAGTTTTATTCAAGTTGACTTGAAATTGGATAGATTTGATATCTTGGGCTAAGTCAAACTGCAGAGTTTTGTTTCTTTCATCAACATATTTCTCAATGGCCACCCTGTGGTCATCCAATTTCACCTGTAAATCCACCAAGAACTTGTTATAATCAACTTCAGGAGGTGGAGGTGGAGGTGTTGTCTGTAAAGCCTGCTTATAAGTCTTGCTTCTTCTTTTAAATACAACCAGTTTTCTTTTCTTAGCCAACCTGGCTTCTTCAGTTTCAGATTCAGAAGTACTCTCAATGTGAACTCTATCTGCTTCAGTGCCATGTTGCTCAGTTTCAACATGTACTGGCTCCCCCTCAATTCTTTGCTCCTCCTCTACTTCTTGTACTTTTTCAATCTCTTGAACTTTCTCCACTCCTTGTTCTAGCTCTATGTCAAGAGGCTGCTCAACATCTTGGTCCTCTTCTATTCTATCAGTAGCTATGTCATCATTAGGAAATAACTCATCCAGAGTGTATTCTTTTTGAACTGGAGCACTTGAAGATAAGTCATTGGGTGCATCCTTGTGCACATTCTCAGGCAGCTGCATATCTGGAGTAGGAGAAGACACATGCTCCCCCTGAACCTGTGCAGAGAAAAAAAAAAACTTTTAGAAAGTCTTTTATAGTAAAATACATTTGCTCCCCCTACACCTGTACCACTTGTACCTGAGCAGGGGTAGATACATTTTGAGCAGGAGATTGAACTGGCTCCCCCTGCATCTGTGCAGATGTATCTACTTGATGAACTATAGTGGAGGCAGGTTGTTCTTCACTCTGTATCCTAAGTGGGTCCTCTTGTTGTTGCTCAGTCTCGTGAGCTGGAGAAGGGGATTTCACAGGGGTGTCTGGCCTGCTCTCTTCAGGCACATCCTTAGACAGCACCCTTTCCCACCTGGAGAATAGTCTCATGTCCATCCTTCTCATATGATTGATTTTAGATCCTGGCAGTTGCTGCATCACTTCAGGAATTGCTCCATTGAGATATAGACTTATGATCCTAGCCATGTTAGGCTTCTTGATCCCTTCTTTAATCTTGTCAAATAGGATTACTGACCAATCAGTAGGAATTGTAAAGGCAATCCTGGTCATAAGGTTGAACATATAGGCAGAAATCCTATCATGTCCACCTGTCTTGCAGAGAATTACTTTCCCAACTATTTCAGACAAGAACTTTCCTTGCTGATTCATACCCTTCCTATTGAATGCAGCTCCAATCTTCATGTTTGAATCCAAACCACACCATTGAAGGGCTTCCCTTGTCTTAGAACTAGGAACCTCTTCTTCATTTTCAACTACTTGTAATTGCAAAAACTTTCTCAAACCTCTTTGGGTAATCTTAATCTTAGTCCCGTGAACAATGGACTTGATCTTGAGTTCAGTAGAATGGACTGATGCTGAGATAAAGAACTCGTGCACCTCCTTCTTCCAGATCTTGGATGGTTCAGAGACAAGAAATTCTAACCCTGATGCAGAGAGAAGGGTGATAACTCCTTGAACATCAGGCGGCGCCTCTGCAAAGGCCTGGCGCACCAACTCATACCCTTCATTAACATTGTCTTCAATCCTTGGCGCCATCGAGTCGTCGAGAAGGCTTGAGAGAGGAGAGAAAGAAAGATTGTCGACACAGGGTTTGAGTCTCGAAAACCTTGAAAGCGTGTCGACAATAAGAGCTTTTGACCTATTTATAGCTTCTGTTGAAAGAAGTTCAAAAGGCGCTAAAAACAGTCTAAATGTGTCGACACAGACGGAATGTGTCGACACAAGCTTCTATTAACTCGACATTTCTTCAGCCTACTATGTGTCGACACCAATATGTGGTTATGTCGACACCTTGGATACATAGTAGAAAGACAGAAATTCTGTGTCGACACTAAGGACAAGTGTCGACACATATTTTGTAAGTGTCGACACCATAATTCTGGTTGAGTCGACATTACATTTCTGGTTAAGTCGACAACAAAACTCTTAAGTGTCGACACACATTCTCTGTGTCGACACAATATTTCTGACTTGTCGACATAATTTCTCTGAGTCGACACATTATTACTGAATGTGTTGACACATTCTTACTTAGCCAATTTCTGTAACTTCAATGTGTCCTTTTTAACACTTGATTATGTTGTTACTACTTTTACTTACTTATAAACCATTTCAATAGCATTGTTAATGATTTTGTTTAATACATTAATCAATGGTTAACATACCTAATTCAATTTTGAATTTATTGAATTTGGTTTCATCTAAAGGCTTAGTAAATACATCTGCTATTTGATAATCTGTTTTTACAAATTCCAATGAGATGTCACCTTTTTCTACATGTTCTCTAAGAAAATGATATTTGATTTCTATATGCTTAGTTCTACTATGAGAAACTGGATTATTAGCAATAGAAATAGCACTCTTAGAATCACATAAAAGGGGTGTTCTACTTACCTGAATACCATAATCTTTAAGCTGATGATGCATCCATAATAGCTGTGCACAGCAGCTTCCTACAGCAATATACTCTGACTCAGCTGTGGAAATTGCCACACTAGTCTGTTTTTTACTACTCCAAGATATTAGTCTTCCTCCCAGGAATTGACAAGTACCTGTAGTACTCTTTCTATCCTCTCTACATCCTGCAAAATCTGCATCTGAATAGCCTGTTAGTTGAAAATCTCTATTCCTAGGGTACCAAAGACCTAGAGTAGGAGTGCCCTTTAGATATCTCAGAATCCTTTTTACTGCAGTATAATGAGATTCTTTAGGGCAGGCTTAGTACCTAGCACAGACACATGTTGCATACATAATGTCAGGTCTACTAGCAGTGAGATATAGTAGTGACCCAACTATTCCTCTATACAATGATTCATCAACAGGTTTACCTGCCTCATCTTTGCATATTGGCATACTCGTGCCCATAGGAGTTCTCATGGAGGAGGATGACTCCATACCATATTTTTTAATTAATTCCTTGGTGAACTTAGACTGGGATATGGACAATCCATCATCAGTCTGTCTTACTTGGAGTCCCAAGAAGAACTTAAGTTCTCCCATACTGCTCATCTCAAACTTCCCTTGCATAAGTTTGGCAAACTTTTTACAAAGGTTGTTTTCAGTAGATCCAAAGATTATGTCATCAACATAGATCTGGACTAAGATGATCTTTCCTTTGGATTCCCTAAGGAATAGAGTTTTGTCTATCTTTCCTCTTGAGAATTTATTCTCAATGAGGAAGGTAGACAGGGTTTCATACCAAGCCCTTGGAGCTTGTTTTAACCCATACAAAGCTTTCCTAAGCTTGTACACAGAATCAGGTTTAAGAGGATCTACAAAACCTGATGGCTGCTCTACATATACTTCTTCTTTAAGATCACCATTCAGAAATGCTGACTTCACATCCATCTGGTATACTTTGAAGTCTTGGTAGGCTGCATAGGCAAGGAACATTCTGATTGCCTCCAGCCTTGCTACTGGAGCAAAGGTTTGATCAAAGTCAATCCCTTCTTCCTGCCTGTATCCTTTTGCAACCAATCTTGCTTTATTCTTTATTATTATTCCACTTTCATCTAGCTTGTTCCTATAGATCCACTTAGTCCCAATTATGTTGTGGCCTCTTGGTTTAGGAACAAGCTCCCAGACCTTGCACCTTCTGAACTGATTCAGCTCCTCTTGCATAGCATCAATCCAGTGCTGGTCTTGGATAGCTTCTTCAAACTTCTTAGGTTCCATTTGAGACAAGAAACTAGAATGCAAAACTGTGCTTTGATTTCTGCTTCTAGTTTGCACTCCTTGTCTTGGATCACCAATTATCTGATCAGTAGGATGATCTCTTAGATATCTTATAGCTGGAGGTAGATTCTCTTCAGGTTGAGCATCTCCAGCTTCTTCATTCTGCTGTTCCTCTTGGTTTTCATCAGCTTCCATTATCTCTTGTACTCCCCCTGGACAGCAGCCTTCATTTTCCAATGCTCCCTCTTCCTTTGAAGCTTCAGCAATGGAGAGCTTGTCCATCTTCTTGCTTATACCTGTTGAGTCATTTGATCTACAAGACAATTCACAATTGATTAATCTTGTTTCATCAAATACAATATGCACAGATTCTTCAACAACTTGAGTAGTTAAGTTGAAGACTCTATAGGCCTTACTATTTGTGCTGCACCCAACAAATATCCCATCCTGGGATTTGGCAGCAAACTTAGTCAAATGAGACTTACCATTGTTAAGTATATAGCACTTGCAGCCAAAGATCCTAAAATAGGATAGATTTGGTTTTCTGCCTTTCACAATCTCATAGGGAGTCTTCCTGTGGCTTTTGGTGATAGAAGCCCTATTGATGACATGACAAGCAGTGTTAACTGCCTCAGCCCAAAAATATTCTGGGAGAGAGGTGTCACTCAATAGAGTTCTACCAGCTTCAATTAATGATCTATTCTTTCTTTCAGCAATTCCATTTTGCTGAGGTGTTCTAGGTGAGGAGAACTCTTGGAAAATCCCAAAGTCTATACACAAGTTTGTCATGCTTTCAGATTGAAACTCAGTACCATGGTCACTTCTGATTTTGACCACTGTACTGTTCAGTTCATTCTGAATTTGCTTTACAAACTTAAATAATACACTTGGGGTTTCAGATTTTTGTCTCAGAAAGAACACCCATGTAAATCTAGAATAGTCATCTACAACCACTAGTGTGTAGACCTTCCTACCTAGACTGTGAACTGGCATAGGACCAAAAAGATCCATATGCAAGAGGTATAAGCACCTCACAGAATCCTTGTTTTCAAGGCTTTGAAATGAGGTTTTTGTCTGCTTGCCCTTTTGACAAGCTGAGCATACCCCTTCCTTTATACACTTAACTTGAGGCCCATTCCTCACTAGTTCTTTACTAAAGAGTTGGCCAATTGTCTTGTAGTTTAGATGAGCCAATCTCTTGTGCCACTTAACACAATGAGAAGCATTGTCATCAGCTACAAGACAAATGGGGGATGCCTTATTCTCACATTCAAAATTAAGGCAATACACATTTCTCTTCCTATACCCAGTCAATATGATCTCTTGATCACTTGACCTTTTGATATGACATCCATCCTTACCAAATGAAATGTCATATCCTAGATCACTCAGCTGGCTTATGCTTATTAGATTATGTTTCAAACCTTTTACATAGGCCACTTGGGTGATAGTAATTAGGTTTGAAGAGATGTTACCAAATCCTTTGATGACTCCTTTTTCAGATCCACCAAAGATCACTTTATGTCCATCTTTGACAGATGAATACTCCTTCAGCAGCCCCTTTGTTCCAGTCATGTGCCTGGAACAACCACTATCCAAGTACCATATAGGGGCATGGTTACTTGGATTCACCTGCAATACAGAATTACTTACCCTTAGAACCCAAGTAAGTCTTGGGTCCTTGGTTCAGGTTAGCCTTAATAAAGTTATCATAACCTCTTCTAACAGGTAGACTCTTATTCTTTATAACACTTGTGTTATACCAGCAGTCCAATGCAAAATGACCCCTCTTGCCACAGCACCAACATTCAAACTTATTGTATCTAGATCTAGATACATCCTTGTCAGAAGCATTTCTGTTCATTGCTGGTGCTGTTGCAACTTCTCCTACTGGTTTCTTAAAACCATAGGGCTTATGACCATAGGTAGGCCTGCTTGCCTTAACACCCTTGTTCTTCAGAACATTTGTCTTGATATGATCCTGAATGTCTTCATGATCATATATGTTAGAAGGCACTTTCTCCTTACCAAACCTTATGGGGACTGAAAGGTTTAGTGGCTGAATAGGGGCTTTGCCTTTCCTCTTGAATCTGCCAGCCCTGGAGTTACCCTTAAATCCTAATCCAGCCTTACCCTTCTGAGTGACAAATTCATCTATCAAGGGTAAGACAGATTTTGGCTTAGAGTAACTAGCCACTAAATCCCTTTCAATTCTCAGTCTGTCCTCCAGACTCTTCACTTGATCATTAGTATAATTAATTGTGCCCATCTGAATAATAGTTATATTCTTCAGCTTGGCAATTTCAGCTAACTTTTGATCAAGGACTTTTTCTAACTCAGTTGTTGCAACCCTTAGATCAGCAATTTCCTGAGCCTGTGATTTAACCAGGTTCTTGCTTTTCTTAAGGGCCTGCAATAAGTCCCCATACTTGTCTATCAATTGATAGACATCTCCTTCAGATCCAGATGCATCTTCATCACTTGATGCAGATGTAGCTGATTCTTCACTTGTACTACAAACATATGTACTGGAAGGACAGTTTACCTCATTAGGACCAGACTGATTCTGGCATAGGTCCTCTTCTGATCTAGTCATCAACCCCATGCATTGATGTTCATTGATGGAGTCTAGCAACTGCATAAACTCCTCTTCCTCAGATGCAGCATATAATCCAATATATGCTTCAGCTTCAGATCCTGATTCTGAAGTTGACTGGTCTGACAGACTTTTATCTTTCTTTGCTACAAAGGATTTCTCCTTCTTGCCTTTCTGATAAGTCTTCTTCTTTTCTGAAGATTCCTTCCTTTTGTCAGGACACTCAGCCACTACATGTCCATGCCTATTGCAACAATAGCAGACAATCTGTGAAGTAGTGGCTTTGCTGGGCTTTGACCTGCTTTTCTCTTTCCTAGATGACCTTCTTTTCTGATAATAGTCATCTACTTGCTGTGATGAGGAAGGCCTAGACTTCCATTGCTTCTTTTTCAAGAACCTTTGAAATTGCCTAGTGAATGCAGCAAAGTCTGCATCTGAATCACTGCTGACTGAACCCTTATCTGAATTTTCAGAACTACCTTCTTCAACTTCCTTAGGAGGAGATGGTGATTTCCTCCTATTCTTTCTGGTGGCTTCAGCATTAAATGCCACAGTCTTTTCTCTATGCTCTCCTCTTGAGTTTCTTTCCTCCTCCTTCCTTACCATAAGTTGCATTTCATAGGATAGCAACTTTCCAAACAGAGTTGGAGGAGATATCTCTGCCAATTTTGCCACTTCTCTTATGGCACAGATCTTTGTATCCCAATCCTTTGATAAGGATCTTAAGAATTTGTCATTCAGTTCATAGGTACTGAAGACTCTTCCATAGGAAATTAGCTCATTCACAATTCTATAGAATTTCTTATAGCACTCAGTTATGCTATCAGATTTTCCTTGTCTAAAACTTTCATACTCCTGATTTAGCATAGATTTTCTGTCCAGCCTTACTTCTTCTGATCCCTCCATGTAGACAATCAATGTGTCCCACATCTCCTTGGAGGTCTTGCAGTGAATCAGATTCTGAAATGTTGAATCATCTATGGCACTGACAATGATATTCTGTGCCCTTTTGTCCATGGTTGCCAAGATGATTTCATCCTTGGTCATTTCAGAATAAGTCTTTGGTGTTTGGATATTTGCATCAAGAACAGATATCTTCATTGGTATGAAGGGGCCTTCCTGTACTGTGATGTAAATCCTTGGGTCAGATGCTTCCATAAACAATCTGACTCTTTCTTTCCAGATCCCAAAGATTTCCTTCTTGCATATGGGTAATTTCATTGACCCTAGCTCCTTATGATTCTCTCCAGAACCCATCTTCTTGATTCTTGAATCTTCCTATCAGATCTACCTCAGACTGTTAAGTCCTTTTTGAGGAACCTCCCTCTGATACCACTTGATAGTTTAACTTTCAAGGCAGCCTAAACACCTAGAGGGGGGGGGGTGAATAGGTTCTGCTTTTCTTTCTAAAACTTCTAGACAGAATTCAATTTATTAACTAATATGAAAACACAGCAATCACAGAAAACAAAACATCACAGATTGCACTATGATTTATAGTGGTTCCCCAAGGTCTGGGTACATCCACTTTCCCCCTTCACCTATCTAGCTGTATGCTAGATTCGGCCAAACTTCCACTTATCTCAGATCAATAGATCTTACAACTCAGAACCCAACAGGTTCCTACAACTCAGGCACAACTGCCCTACCTCAGCCTTGCCCCAAGGCCTACAACTCAGAGAATATCCTTCTCCTACACTCAGGCAATCAGCCCTACCACTCAGAGTTCAACACTCCTACACTCAGCCTTTATAACATAGGCTTACAACTCAGATCTGTATAAACAGATCCTACAGAAATATAGAAAAGATTGTTTAAATTGTCTTGCCAAGTTGAGAGAGAAAAGGCAATGACAATTCTTAATCAGCTGATGCAATCAACTATTTCTTAGCCTTCTTCAAAGCTTCTTGAAAATGTACTTAGCTGAGTTGATTCCAAACAGCTTCTTGAGAATCCACTGGTGAATTCCTTCTTCTTCTTCAAATTCTGACTTGATCTCTCTCTATCCAGAACTTTGAATGATTCTTCTGAATTCTGATTAGAACTCTTCTTAGATCTACCCTTAGATAGTCTTCTTAGATCTCCCGGAGAAGATCTTCTTAAGTGCCTAGCACTTTCTTGAAATTAGTAGAATATAATCCTTCTCCACTTTTTGATCCAATGTATTTCAAAGGGTCAGTTCTATATCTTCTTAATTGTGTGTGTTATTTTCTCCTTCTGAATCTGTCTATTTATAGACATTCTTCATGGTAACCGGCTGATCCGGTTTCTAACCGTTTTCTGACAAGTCTGACAATCTTCAGTTAACTGGTGATAACCCACAGCTGTCAAGTCTTCAAACAAGTCCTGTGCCTTAGTGTTGAAACAGTCTGTCAGAAAGTGTCGAGACCATCTGTCTATTTGTGTCGACACAATTGACTTTGGTGTCGACACTGCCTTCAGTGATGTCGACTAAATTGCCTTTGTGTCGACACATCTTCTTCTGAAACTAACTTGGTCTTTGACTCTGCAGTGTGTCGACACAAGTCCTGTGTGTCGACACAGTTGTTGTAGAATCATAACTTTGGTAAGTGTTGACTTAGCCTTCAGGTGTCGACTATTTTCTTCTGTGTCGACATATTCAGATGATGTCGACAAACTTGAGATCGACTATACTCTTCAGTGTCGACGCATTCTCCCAATGTTGAGGTCGACGTTTTTCTTCTGTGTCGACACAATTTCCCAGTGTTGTGTCGACTTACTTCTTCTTTGTCGACACTTTTTTCCAGTGTTGTTGTAGACTATGTTATGTGTCGACACTCTTTCCCAGAGTAGTGTCGACTTACACCTTCTGTGTCGACACACTTTCCCAGTGTTGTGTCGACAACTTTCTTCTATGTGACGACACATGTTCCTTTGTGTCGACACTTGGACTTAGAATTTTTTTTCTGTAAACTTTAACAATTCTTTACCTGCACATGTCAACTCAAAACAACATCAAATACAACATGATGTATATCATTGAGCTAGGTTGGGCTTCTTCAAATCAGGTACACATTTTCCAATGTACCCAACATAAGCTTTACTAACTCCTTATGCATAATTTCTCTAAGCAACACAACTGTTTTAACAGGAATTAGATAAGACAACATCTACTTAGTAAATTTTGAATCTGCTAATTCTGAAATTTGTCTATTCAACTCTGTTAGCATTCAAACTAGCTTATGGCACAAAAGACTAGGTCATGTAAACCTTAAGAATATAGCTAGGTTATCTAAGGACAATCTTGTTAGAGGTTTACCTTCTGGTCCCTACAAGAAGAAAGGCCCGTGCAGGGCTTGTCAACTAGGCAAGCAAACTAAATCTATTTTCAAATCCATTAATAAGAGTGATTCACCTAGAATTTTGTATTTGCTCCATATGGACCTTTTTGGTCCTATTGCTGTACAAAGTCTAGGAGGAAAGTCTTATACATTAGTTATTGTAGATGAATTCTCCAGATTAACATGGTTTTTTTTTGAGAGCAAAGTCAGATACCTTTCAAGTTCTTACAGATTTTCTCAAGAACATACAGATTGAGTATTCTACTCAAGTTGCATTAATCAGAAGTGATCATGGCACTGAGTTTGAGTCTCTTCTTATGCTAGAGTTCTGTAGGAAAGAAGGTATAAGACACTGCTTCTCAGCTCCCAGAACTCCTCAACAAAATGGGATAGTTGAAAGGAAGAATTGAACACTCATTGAAGCTGCAGGTACATTGCTTGCAGATGCTTACATGCCTCCATCCTATTGGGCAGAAGATGTAAGCACAACAAACTATGTTCTTAATAGAAGCCTTATACACAAACTAAAGCTCAAGAATCCCTATGAACTACTCAAAGAGAAGAAACCTATAATCACCTATTTTAAAGTATTTGGATATATATGCTATATTCATAATAATGACAAGAAACATCTTAGAAAGTTTGAAGCTAAGGCTGCAATGGGAATTTTTCTAGGATATTCCCAAGTCAGCAAGGCATATAGGGTGTTTAATAGATCAACACTAAAAATTAAAGAATCCATGCATGTGACATTTGATGAATCTAACATGTTTTACAAGGAGAGAGATATCTCTACCAATTTTCATTTGCAGGTACAAAATTTGTGTGAGAGCTTGGATGATATAAACCATACCTCAAAGGTTGAATCACATCCCTCTCCACAAGCTCTATCAGAAGCTGAAAGTGAAGAAGAAACTGTGGAAGCAGTCTAACTTCCTTCAATAGTTGATATAATTCCACAAGAGAAATTAAATCAAATAACTATTGCAGAACCAACTTCTCTTAATGATTTTGTCACACTTAGGGATCACCCTAGATCTCAAGTAATTTGAGACATATAAGCAGGAGTGCAGACAAGGCATCAACTCAACCCTGATGTGATGCTTGCCTACTTTCTCTCTCAAATTGAGCCTCAATCCATATCTGATGCAGAGCAAGATCCAAACTGGATCATTACAATACAAGAGGAACTCAACCAGTTTGAGAGGTGTAAAGTTTGGGACTTAGTTCCAAGGCCTAAAGGTTATCCAGTAATTGGGACTAAGTGGGAATTCAGAAACAAACTTGATGCCCAAGGAGTGATTGTGAGGAACAAGGCAAGGCTTGTTGCTCAAGGATACAGACAAGAGGAAGGGATTGATTATGATCAAACCTTTGCACCTGTTGCAAGGCTTGAAGCCATCAGAATCTTCTTGGCCTATGCTGCTCACAAGAAATTTAAGGTATATCAAATGGATGTCAAAAGTGCCTTTCTCAATGGGGAACTAAAAGAAGAAGTATATGTGGAACAGCCACCAGGTTTTATCTCTTCAACTCACCCCTCTAATGTTTTTAAATTGCATAAGGCTCTCTATGGTTTAAAGCAAGATCCAAGATCTTGGTATGAGACCTTAGCCAACTTTCTTTTAGAGCATGGTTTTTCAAGAGGCATGGTTGATAGAACTCTTTTTACAAAATTGCATCATGATAAAATTCTATATGTACAAATATATATAGATGACATAATATTTGGATCTACTGATCCAAATCTATGCAAAAGATTTTCTAATCTAATGCACTCAAGGTTTGAGATGAGTAGCATGGGTGAGTTATCATATTTCCTTGGTCTTCAAGTGAAACAAACCCCTGAAGGAATCTTCATCTCTCAGTCTAAATATGTTAAAGAGCTTATTAAGAAGTTTGGAGTGAATGATGCCTCCTTCATGAAAACTCCCATGGCTGCCAATGCTGTTATAGATACTGATGAATCTGGAAGACCAGTTAATCAGACCAAGTATAGGGCCATTGTTGGATCCCAACTGTATCTAACAACAAGCAGACCAGACATTATATTTGCCACATGTCTTTGTGCTAGGTTCCAGGTGAACCCTAAAGAATCTCACCTTATTTTCTTAAAAAGGATTTTAAGATATATAAAAGGTTGTCCAGATCTAGGCCTCTGGTATTCAACAGAATTAGCAATTGTGTTAACTAGATTTTCTGATGTTGATTATGCTGGATCCAGAGTAAATAGGAAAAGCACCTTAGGAACTTGTCAGTTCCTTGATGACAGACTTGTATTTTGGTTCTGTAGAAAACAAACATCTGTTTCAACCTCCACTGCTGAAGCTGAGTATATGGTTGTAGGCAGTTGCTGTTCACAGATCTTGTGGATACAAAACAACAACTGGATTATGGTGTCAACTTAAATAATTCAACTATTCTTTGTGATAATACAAGTGCTATCTCAATTGCACAAAATCCAGTATTGCATTCTAGAACCAAGCATATAGACATTAGACATCATTTCATTAGAGATTGTGTTGACAAACATAAGATCAAACTTGAATTTATCTCTACTGACTTGCAAAGAGCAGATATATTAACTAAGCCATTGGACTCATCCAAGCATCTGTTCTTTGTCAATTAGCTTGGTATGATAAATGGTCAAGACTTAATCTAATGATGTGTCTGTGGTCAAAGAATTACTTCTGTTCGTCGACCTAAGATTGACGAACTGATAAATGTTCTTGAAAACTTTTCGTCGACCTTAGATCGACGAAATCTCTTAGTTGAGCACATTCGTAGACCATAGGATGACGAATTCTTTCTCTGAAAGTTTTCTACGAACGACGAAAAATTTCCCTCTCTTCGTTCTTTGATCGACGAATTTCTCCTGAATGAAATTTTTCGTCGACCTGAGATCGAAGAATCTTGTGTTTTTGTCGGATTGAGATTGGTGATTCATATTCCGAAAACCTTTATTAAGGCTTTCTTCTTCGACCTCAATCCCGCGCTTTCAGAATTCCCCTCCTGCACTTGATCATGTGTTTTCTCTTGCAGGTGTGCTCTTTCTCTCCCTCATTCGATCTTAATGTCGCAAATGGCCGCTACTGTATCAACCAACATGAAGTTCGATCATGGTTTCGATATTGATTTTGACTCTTTCCAACAGTCAGATAAAATTTTCATAGGTATTCTACAGCTATTTGAGGAACAAAATCTGAAGCACTTTATGTCTGAAAGAATCAGGATTCCTATAACGGAAATCAAAGAATGGGTTGGCTCTTCTTCTTCAACAGAGACTGAAATGACTGGTGTTGGGTACATTGGAAAATGTGTACCTGATTTGAAGAAGCCCAACTTAGCTCAATGATATACATCAAGGTGTATTTGATGTTGTTTTGAGTTGACATGTGCAGGTGAAGAAGTATTAAAGAATGCAGAAAAATATTCTAAGTCCACGTGTCGACACCTGAAGAAATTGTGTCGACACTTCAGAATATTTGTGTCGACACTTCAGAATATTTGTGTCGACACTTCAGAATATCGGTGTCGACACAGAGAAAGATAGTCGACCACATTTATGTCGACACTGGGAAGCAGTGTCGACACATAAAGAAAATCGTCGACTTCAGCACTGGGAAGCAGTGTCGACACAGTGAAAGATAGTCGACACCCAGAGAAAGTTAGTCGACTAGTGAAAGATAGTCGACCAGAGAAAGATAGTCGACTAGTGAAAGATAGTCGACCAGAGAAAGATAGTCGACTAGTGGAAGATAGTCGACTAGTGAAAGATAGTCGACCAGAGAAAGATAGTCGACTAGTGAAAGATAGTCGACCAGAGAAAGATAGTCGACTAGTGGAAGATAGTCGACTAGTAAAAGATGGTCGACCAGAGAAAGATAGTCGACTCACAGAAGAAGATAGTCGACCTCAACTGTGTCGACACAGGGAGGATGTGTCGACACCTTGAGATTGAGTCGACACATATTGGCAGAAGTCGACTATGCTTGTGTCGACACCAGAAGACTGAGTCGACACATTTTGGCAGAATTAAAGATTGCTGTGTCGACACCTGAAGGCTGAGTCAACACATACTGAGTTCTGAATCTACAACAACTGTGTCGACACACAGAACTTTTGTCGACACATTGCAGAGCCAAGACCAAGTTATTTTCTGAAGAAGCTGTGTCGACTTAAAGGCAACTTAGTCGACATCATCAAAGACTGTGTCGACACCAAAGTCACTTGTGTCGACACAGATAGACAGATTGGTCTCGACACTTTCTGACAGACTGTCTCGACATTTTGCTGTCCAAGGCTAAGGTACAGGAACTGTTTGAAGACTTGACAGCTGTGGGTTGCCACCGTTTAACTGAAGCTGTCAGACCTGTCAGAAAACAGATAGAAACCGGATCAGCCGGTTACCATGAAGAAAGTCTATAAATAGATATATTCAGAAGAAGATAAAAAGAAGGAAAAAAGAAAGAGAAGAAGGATTACGATCCTATTGAAGTTTCAATTCAAGAAAGTGCTAAGCTCTAAAGAAGATCTTCATCAGAAGATCTAAGAAGAAGAAGTCTGAAGTATCAGAAAAGGTGTTGGATAGAGAGGGATCCAGTCATCTTGAAGAAGAAGAAGGAAGCCATCAGTGGTTTCTCAAGAAGCTGTTTGGAAATCAACTCAGCTAAGTTCAGATTCAAGAAGCTTTGAAGAAAGCTCAGTTTCAGTTGATTTCATCAGCTGATCAAGAAGTGTCTTGTCCTCTTCTCTCTCAACAAAGGCAAGACATTAAGATATCTTTTCTAAATTTCTGTAGGATCTGTTTATACAGATCTGAGTTGTAAGCCTGTGTTATAAAGGCTGAGTGTAAGAGAGGTGATCTCTGAGTGGTAGGGCTATTTGCCTGAGTGTAGGAGAAGGTTCTTATCTGAGTGGTAGGCCTTGAGGCAAGGCTGAGGTAGGGCTATTGAGCCTGAGTTGTAGGAACCTATCCAGGTTCTGAGCTGTAGGATCTGTGGATCTGAGAATAGTGGAAGTTTGGCTGAATCTAGCATACTGCTAGATAGGTGAAGGGGGAAAGTGGATGTACCCAAACCTTGGGGAACCACTATAAAACATTGTGCAATCTGTGATGTTTCAATTTCTGTGATTACTGTGCTGAATGTTTTATTTCTGCTATTGAATTCTGCCTAGAAGTATAAACAATCAATTAGAACCTATTCACACCCCCCCTCTAGGTGTTTAGGTTGTCTTGAAAGTAAAACTATCAAGTGGTATCAGAGGGAGGTTCCTCAAAAAGGACTTAACAGTCTGAGGTAGATCTTAAAGGCAGAATCAAGATTCAAAAAGATGGGTTCTGGTGAGAATCATAAGGAGCTAGGGTCTATGAAATTACTCATATGAAAGAAAGAATTTTTTGGAATTTGGAAAGAAAGAGTCAGATTGTTTATGGAGGCATCTAACCCAAGGATTTACATCACAGTACAGGAAGGCCCCTTCATTCCAATGAAGGTATCAGTTCTTGATGCAAATATCCAAACTCCAAAGAGTTATTCAGAAATGACCAAGGATGAAATCATCTTGGCAACCATGGATAAAAGAGCTCAGAACATTATTGTTAGTGCCATAGATGATTCAACATTTCAAAATCTGATTCATTGCAAGACCTCCAAAGAGATGTGGGACACATTGATTGTCTACATGGAGGGATCTGAAGAAGTAAGGCAGGACAGGAAATCTATGCTCAATCAGGAGTATGAAAGTTTTAGACAAGGAAAATCTGATAGCATAACTGAGTGCTATAAGAAATTCTATAGAATTGTGAATGAGCTTATGTCCTATGGAAGAGTCTTCAGTACTTATGAACTGAATGACAAATTCTTGAGATCCTTAACAAAGGATTGGGACACAAAGATCTGTGCCATAAGGGAAGTGGCTAAATTGGCAGAGATCTCTCCTCCCACCTTGTTTGGAAAGTTGCTATCCTATGAAATGCAACTTATGGTGAGGAAGGAGGAGGAAAAGAATTCAAGAGGAGAGCATAGAGAAAAGACTGTGGCATTCAATGCAGAAGCCACTAGAAAGAATAGGAGGAAATCACCATCTCCTCCTAAGGAAGTTGCAGAAGATAGTTCTGAAAATTCAGATAATGGTTCAGAAAGCTGTGATTCAGATGCAGACTTTGCTGCATTCACAAGGCAATTCCAGAGGTTCTTGAAAAAGAAGCAATGGAAGTCTAGGCCTTCCACATCACAGCAAGTTGATGACTATTATCAGAAGAAAAGGTCATCAAGGAAAGAGAAGAGCAGATCAAAGCCCAGCAAAGCCACTACTTCAAAGATTGTCTGCTATTGTTGCAATAGGACTGGACATGTAGTGGCCGACTGTCCTGATAAGAGAAAGGAGTCTTCAGACAAGAAGAAGACTCATCAGAAAGGCAAGAAGGAGAAATCCTTTGTTGCAAAGAAAGATAAGAGTCTAACAGACCAGTCAACTTCAGAGTCAGAATCTGAAGCTGAAGCATATATTGGACTATATGCTGCATCTGAAGAAGAGGAGTTTCTGCAGTTGCTAGACTCCATCAATGAACAAAAGGATCATCAGTGTATGGGGTTGATGGCAGGATCAGAAGAGGACATATGCCAGAATCAGTCTGGTCCTAATAAGGTACAATGTCCTTCTATTACATCTGTTTGTAGTATAAGTGAAGAATCAGCTACATCTGCATCAAGTTATGTAGATGCATCTGAATCTGAAGTAGACGTCTATCAATTGATAGACAAGTATGGAGACTTGTTGCAAGCCCTTAAGAAAAGCAAGAACTTGGTTAAATCTCAGGCTCAGGAAATTGCTGAACTAAGGATTGCTACAACTGAGTTAGAGAAAGTTATTGATCAAAAATTAAATGAAATTGCCAAGCTGATGAATATAACTATTATTCAGATGGGCACAATTAATTATACTAATGATCAAGTGAAGAGTCTGGAGGCCAGACTTAGAATTGAAAGGGATTTAGTGGCTAGTTACTCTAAGCCAAAATCTGTCTTACCCTTGATAGATGAATTTGTCACTCAAAAGGGTAAGGCTGGATTAGGATTTAAAGGCAACTCCAGGGCTGGCAGATTCAAGAGGAAAGGCAAAGCTCATGTTCAGTCACTAAACCTTTCAGTCCCCATAAAGTTTAGTAAGGTGGAGGTGCCTTCTAACAAATATGATCATGAAGATATTCAAGGTCATATTAAGACTAATGTTCTGAAGAACAAGAGTGTAAATGCAAACAGGCCTACCTATGGTCATAAACCCAATGGTTTTAAGAAATCAGTAGGTGAAGTTGCTGCAGCACCAGCAATGAACAGAAATTCTTCTGACAAGGATGTATCTAGATCTAGATACAATAAGTTTGAATGTTGGTGCTGTGGCAAGAGAGGCCATTTTGCACTAGACTGCTGGTATAACACAAGTGTTAGAAAGAACAATAGTCTACCTGTTAGAAGAAATAATGGTAGCTTTGTTTATGCTAACTTGAACCAAGGACCCAAGACTTGCTTGGGTTCTAAGGGAAAGTAAATCTGTGTTGCAGGTGAATCCAAGTAACCATGCCCCTATATGGTACTTGGATAGTGGTTGTTCCAGGCACATGACTGGAACAAAGGGGCTGCTGAAGGAGTATTCATCTGTCAAAGATGGACCTAAAGTGATTTTTGGTGGATCTGAAAAAGGAGTCATCAAAGGATTTGGTAACATTTCTTCTAACCTAATTACTATCACTCAAGTGGCTTATGTAAAAGGTTTGAAACATAATCTAATAAGCATAAGCCAGCTAAGTGATTTAGGATATGACATTTCATTTGTTAAAGATGGATGTCATATCAAAAGGTCAAGTGATCAAAAGATCATATTGACTGGGTATAGAAAGAGAAATGTATATTGTCTTAATTTTGAATGTAAGAATAAAGCTTCTTCCATCTGTTTTGTAGCTGATGACAATGCTTCTCATTGTGTTAAGTGGCACAAGAGATTGGCTCATCTAAACTACAAGACAATTGGCCAACTCTTTAGCAAAGAGTTAGTGAGGAATGGACCTCAAGTTAAGTGTATAAAGGAAGGGATATGCTCAGCTTGTCAAAAGGGCAAGCAGACAAAATCCTCCTTTCAAAGCCTTGAAAACAAGGATTCTGTGAGGTGCTTATACCTCCTGCATATGGATCTTTTTGGTCCTATGCCAGTTCAAAGTCTAGGTAGGAAAGTCTACACTTTTGTGGTTGTAGATGACTATTCTAGATTCACATGGGTGTTCTTTCTGAGACAGAAATCTGAAACCCCAAGTGTATTACTTAATTTTGTAAAGCAAATTCAGAATGAACTGAATAGTACAGTGGTCAAAATCAGAAGTGACCATGGTACTGAGTTTCAATCTGAAAGCATATCAAAATTGTGTAAAGACTTTGGGATTTTCCAAGAGTTCTCCTCACCTAGAACACCTCAGCAAAATGGAATTGCTGAAAGAAAGAATAGAACATTAATTGAAGCAGGTAGAACTCTGGTGAGTGACACCTCTCTCCCAGAATATTTTTGGGCTGAGGCAGTTAACACTACTTGTCATGTAATCAATAGGGCTACCATCATCAAAAGCCACAAAATGACTCCCTATGAGATTGTGAAAGGCAGAAAACCAAATCTATCTTACTTTAGGATCTTTGGTTGTAAGTGCTATATACTTAACAATGGCAAGACATATTTGACTAAGTTTGCTGCCAAATCCCAGGATGGGATATTTGTTGGGTACAACACAAATAGTAAGGCCTATAGAGTCTTCAACTTGACTACTCAAGTTATTGAAGAATCTGTGCATGTTGTGTTTGATGAAACAAGATTAATCAACTGTGAGCTGTATTATAGATCAAATGACTCAACAGGTATAAGCAAAAGTATGGACAAGCTCTCCATTACTGAAGTATCAAAGGAAGATGGAGCATTGGAAAATGAAGGCTTCTGTCCAGGGGGAGAACAAGACACTATAGAAGCTGATGAAGACCAAGAGATTCAGCTAAATGAAGGAGCTAAAGATGTTCAACCAGAAGAGAATCTTCCTCCAGCTACAAGACATTTAAGAGATCATCCAGCTGATCAAATAATAGGTGATCCAAGACAGGGGGTGCAAACTAGAAGCAGAAATCAAAACACATTTCTACATTCTAATTTCCTATCACAAATGGAGCCTAAGAAGTTTGAAGAAGCTATCCAAGACCAGCACTGGATTGATGCTATGCAAGAGGAGCTGAATCAATTCAGAAGGTGCAATGTCTGGGAGCTTGTTCCTAAACCAAGAGGCCACAACATAATTGGCACAAAATGGATCTATAGGAACAAGCTAGATTAAAGTGGAATAATAGTGAAGAATAAAGCAAGATTGGTTGCAAAAGGATACAGGCAGGAAGAAGGGATTGACTTTGATCAAACCTTTGCTCCAGTAGCAAGGCTGGAGGCAATCAGAATGTTCCTTGCCTATGCAGCCTATCAAGACTTCAAAGTATACCAGATGGATGTGAAGTTAGCATTTCTGAATGGAGATCTTAAAGAAGAAGTATATGTAGAGCAGCCATCAGGTTTTGTAGATCCTCTTAAACCTGATTTTGTTTATAAGCTTAGGAAAGTTCTGTATGGGTTAAAGCAAGCTCCAAGGGGTTGGTATGAAACCCTGTCTACTTTTCTCATTGAGAATAAATTCTCAAGAGGAAAAATAGACAAAACTCTATTCCTTAGGGAATCCAAAGGTAAGATCATCTTAGTCCAGATATATGTTGATGACATAATCTTTGGATCTACTCAAAATAACCTTTGTAAAAAGTTTGCCAAACTTATGCAAGGGAAGTTTGAGATGAGCAGTATGGGGGAACTTAAGTTCTTCTTGGGACTCCAAGTAAGACAGACTGATGATGGCTTGTCCATATCCCAGTCTAAGTTCACCAAAGAATTGATTAAGAAGTATGGTATGGAGTCATCCTCCACCATGAGAACTCCTATGGGAACAAGTATGCCCATATGCAAAGATGATGCAGGTAAACCTGTTGATGAGACTTTGTATAGAGGAATAGTTGGCTCACTACTATATCTCACTGCTAGTAGACCAGATATTATGTATGCTACATGTGTCTGTGCTAGGTACCAAGCCTGCCCTAAAGAATCTCATTATACTGCAGTCAAAAGGATCCTGAGATATCTTAAGGGCACACCTAATCTAGGTCTTTGGTACCCTAGGAATAGAGATTTTCTACTAACAGGCTATTCAGATGCAGATTTTGCAGGATGTAGAGAGGATAGGAAGAGTACTACAGGTACTTGTCAATTCCTGGGAGGAAGACTAAAATCATGGAGTAGTAAGAAGCAGACCAGTGTGGCAATTTCCACAGCTGAGTCTGAGTATGTTGCTGCTGGAAGCTGCTGTGCACAGCTATTATGGATGCAGCATCAACTTAAGGATTATGGTATTCAAGTAAGTAGAACACCTCTCTTGTGTGATTCTAAGAGTGCAATTTTTATTGCTAATAATTCTGTTTCTCATAGTAGAACTAAGCATATAGAAATTAAATACCATTTTCTTAGAGAACATGTAGAAAAAGAAGACATCTCATTGGAATTTGTCAAAACAGATTATCAAATAGCAAATTTGTTTACTAAGCCCCTAGATGAGACAAAATTCAATAAATTTAAAATTGAATTAGGTATGTTAACCATTGATTAGTGTAATCACAAAATCATCAACAATGAAGTTGAAGTGGTAACAAAACATTCAAGTGATATAAAGCCACATTGAAGTAGTATCAAGTACTTTGTAGTACTTATAAGTTGTGTTGAACAAACAGAAATTGGCTAAGTAAGATGGTGTAGACACATTCAGTGATAATGTGTCGACTCAGGGTAGTAATGTCGACAAGTCAGAGATATTGTGTCGACACAGAAAATATGTGTCGACACTAAAGAATCTTATTGTCGACTTATCCAGGAATGTAGTGTCGACTTCACCAGGATAGTGGTGTCGACACTTACAGATTTTGTGTCGACACTTATACTAAGAGTCGACACAGAATTTGTGATGCTCTACTATATATCTCAGGTGTCGACATATCCAAAAATTGGTGTCGACACATAATAGACGGACTTGAAGTCGAGACAATAGAAGCTTGTGTCGACACATTCCATCTGTGTCGACACTTAAAGTCTGTTTTTGGCATCTTTTGATCTTCTTTAAACAGAAGGTATAAATAGGTCAAAAACTCATTCTGTCGACACGCTTACAAGGTTTTCGAGACTGAATCCCTGTGTCGACATTCTCCCTCTCTCTCTCGTTCTCTCATCTTTCAAGCTTTCTCGACTAATCTATGGCGCCAAAGATTGAAGATAACGTAAATGAAGGATATGAGTTGGTGCGCCAGGCCTTTGCTGATGCCCCACCAGATGTTCACGGGGTTATCTCTCTCCTCTCTGACTCGGGATTAGAATTTCTGGTCTCCGAACCATCTAAGATATGGAAGAAGGAGGTGCATGAGTTCTTTACTTCTGCATCTGTAGACTCTGAAAGTCACGAGATAAAATCCACAGTTCATGGGTCAACAGTGGAAATTACTCCAAGTAAGTTAAGAACAATTCTACAATTACCTATAATTGAGAATGAAGAGGACGTCCCTGCTTCTAAATCAAGGGAGGCTCTTCATTGGTGTGGATTGGATTCCACCATGAAAATTGGAGCTGCATTCAACAGGAAAGGAATGAATCAACATGGCAAGTTTCTGTCTGAGGTTGTTGGCAAAGTAATTCTGTGCAAGCCAGGTGGACATGATAGGATTTCCGCCTATATGTTCAGTCTCATGACCAGGATTGTATTTACAATTCCAACAGATTGGTCAACTATAATCTTTGAAAAGATTAAGGAAGGAATCAAGAAGCCAAATCTGGCTAGAATAATGAGTATATACCTAACTAAGGAGATTCCTGATGTTATGCAACAACTACCTGGAACAAAAATTAATCACATGAGAAGGATGGACATAAGATTGTTTTCCAGATGGGATAGGGTCCTGACCAAAGAGATGCCTGAAGTGGAAAGGCAGGATTCACCTGAGAAATCCCCAGGTCATGCTACCAATACTGAGCACCCACAAGAAGAGCAAGTAAGACAAGAGGTTGAAGATCAGCCTGCTTCTACACAAGTTCAGGATGCCACTGTACCTGCAATTTAAGGAGAAGAAGTAAGAATACCAGCTCAGCAAGTTTATTCACCTACACAGGCTGTATCTACTCATGACTAGGTACAGGTGCAGGGGGAGCTGGTGTATTTTCCTACAAAAGACGTTTCTAATATTTCTATTTATGCACAGGTCCAGGGGAAGCAAGTGTCCTCACCTGCCCAGGACATCACCAATACTGAACAAGTACAAGGGGAGAAGCTGTCTGTGCAAGTGCAAGAGGAAGCTCAAATTGATTTATCTCAAGATTTGAATACTGCAGATGTTCAAGCCCAGAAGGAATATACTCTAGATGAGTTATTTCCAAATGATGAAATTGTTCCTGATAGAATGGAAGTGGAGCAAGAAATTGAGGGGGAGCCTGTGCATGTTGAGGCTGAACAACATGGCACTGAAGCAGATGTTCCTCCTCCTCCCAAAGAGAGAGTTCAAATTGATAATACTTCTGATTCTGAGAATGAAGAAGCCAGGATGGCTAAGAAGAGAAAACTTATGGTCTTCAAGAGAAGGAGCAAGAGCTATAGGCAGGCTCTACAGCCTACAGCACATCTCACTCCTTCTGAATTTGATTATAACAAGTTTATGGTCGATTTACAAGTGAAATTGGATGAACACAGAGTGGCTATTAAAATATATGTTGATGAGAACAACAAGTCCCTGCAATTTGACTTGGCTCAGGATATAAAGTCTATTCGATTTGAAGTCAATATGCATAAGAAGGAGATGACAGATTGCTTCCATAAGGGAGGTAATGCTGTGGTATATTTGGCAAAACAACAGCAGTCCATCATTCCCAAAGTGGATGATATTGCTTTAAAGCAAAGCTATGTTTTGAAAAATCAGATAAGGATGAATGACAATTTAACTGAATCTCATCATGAGATCATTAATGAATTGAAAAAGACTATTCCAGGTCTGCCTGAAGCTAGAGCAAAGGAAATGGAAGAATTTGATAAGAAATTTCAAGCTGCTATTGATTCTGTTAAAACTGCTATCACTACCTCTCAAAAGGAAATATCTGACAAGCTTCTAAAGTTAAAACCATTTTTTAAGGAGGGTGTGAATTATCTGGATGGACAAATCAGATTTCAGAAGGAAGATCTAAGAGATCATATTACTAGAGAAGCCATAAAGGGGGAGAGGTTGTTAGTTCATGCAGGCTCAGAGCACACCAAATGGGTGACCAATAGTATTCGAGCCACATTGGGATATCCACCTTTGTGTGATGATGCTATGGTGGCTGAGTCAGGAATACAAACAGGTCTACTTGAAGGCAATCAACCTGAGGTTGCCCAAGTCATTTACCATCCTCCAGATTTTGATATGATTGATCAGCAAGTTCAAGGAATGTATAGTCCTCCAAAGGAGGTTAACAGGGTTGTTATTGGGAAAGTAGATAAGCCTGAGGCTACTTTGAAAGAACAGCAAGATGCTCTACTATCTAAGAAAAGATTTAGAGAGCAGGCTGAACTTAAGCCAGACTTTGAGCAGTGGAGTCCTACTTCCAGAAACATTATACTCACTGCATGGAAGGCTGCCAAAGACCAAGTACATGAAAGAGGCAAGTGGTTCAATGAGATGGAATGGCAGAAGTATGAAGCCAGGCAAGAGGCAATAGTTCAGTTTAGAAGAAAAGCCAAGCTGGGTAGGCTGCCACCAGATGCTCAGGAGCCAAGCAAGTACTTTCCAAAGCCCTTTCATTATTTTGAAAGGCAAAGGCTCAAGGAAGAAGCTCTGAAGAAAGCTGAGCTAAAAGGCAAGAAACCAGCTGAAGATTCTGAAGCTCCTGTGAAGGCTCAAATCCAATCTGGCAAAGGGATTGTCATAAGAGAGCCTGATCAGTCTTAATTTTTAGTTCTTTCAAAGTGTTTTGTTATGTTTTGATCATTAAATGTAAAACTCTGTATTCAAACATTATCAAGTTATAAACAAAATGTTGTTTGGTATCATATAATGTTCATTCTGTGATGGATTGTTTTTATTTTGTTTATATTAAGTATTCCTGTTATGTCATATATCATCAGTTTATACTTTTTATAAATGGTGTATATCATTGGCTATAAGGTTTATGACTTCTCCAAATAGGGGGAGATTGTTGGGTACATTGGAAAATGTGTACCTGATTTGAAGAAGCCCAACTTAGCTCAATGATATACATCAAGGTGTATTTGATGTTGTTTTGAGTTGGCATGTGCAGGTGAAGAAGTATTAAAGAATGCAGAAAAATATTCTAAGTCCACGTGTCGACACCTGAAGAAATTGTGTCGACACTTCAGAATATTTGTGTCGACACTTCAGAATATTTGTGTCGACACTTCAGAATATCGGTGTCGACACAGAGAAAGATAGTCGACCACATTTATGTCGACACTGGGAAGCAGTGTCGACACATAAAGAAAATCGTCGACCTCAGCACTGGGAAGCAGTGTCGACACAGTGAAAGATAGTCGACACCCAGAGAAAGTTAGTCGACTAGTGAAAGATAGTCGACCAGAGAAAGATAGTCGACTAGTGAAAGATAGTCGACCAGAGAAAGATAGTCGACTAGTGGAAGATAGTCGACCAGAGAAAGATAGTCGACTAGTGGAAGATAGTCGACTAGTGAAAGATAGTCGACCAGAGAAAGATAGTCAACTAGTGAAAGATAGTCGACCAGAGAAAGATAGTCGACTAGTGGAAGATAGTCGACTAGTAAAAGATGGTCGACCAGAGAAAGATAGTCGACTCACAGAAGAAGATAGTCGACCTCAACTGTGTCGACACAGGGAGGATGTGTCGACACCTTGAGATTGAGTCGACACATATTGGCAGAAGTCGACTATGCTTGTGTCGACACCAGAAGACTGAGTCGACACATTTTGGCAGAATTAAAGATTGCTGTGTCGACACCTGAAGGCTGAGTCGACACATACTGAGTTCTGAATCTACAACAACTGTGTCGACACACAGGACTTTTGTCGACACATTGCAGAGCCAAGACCAAGTTATTTTCTGAAGAAGCTGTGTCGACTTAAAGGCAACTTAGTCGACATCATCAAAGACTGTGTCGACACCAAAGTCACTTGTGTCGACACAGATAGACAGATTGGTCTCGACACTTTCTGACAGACTGTCTCGACATTTTGCTGTCCAAGGCTAAGGTACAGGAACTGTTTGAAGACTTGACAGCTGTGGGTTGCCACCGTTTAACTAAAGCTGTCAGACCTGTCAGAAAACAGTTAGAAACCGGATCAGCCGGTTACCATGAAGAAAGTCTATAAATAGACATATTCAGAAGAAGATAAAAAGAAGGAAAAAAGAAAGAGAAGAAGGATTACGATCCTATTGAAGTTTCAATTCAAGAAAGTGCTAAGCTCTAAAGAAGATCTTCATCAGAAGATCTAAGAAGAAGAAGTCTGAAGTATCAGAAAAGGTGTTGGATAGAGAGGGATCCAGTCATCTTGAAGAAGAAGAAGGAAGCCATAAGTGGTTTCTCAAGAAGCTGTTTGGAAATCAACTCAGCTAAGTTCAGATTCAAGAAGCTTTGAAGAAAGCTCAGTTTCAGTTGATTTCATCAGCTGATCAAGAAGTGTCTTGTCCTCTTCTCTCTCAACAAAGGCAAGACATTAAGATATCTTTTCTAAATTTCTGTAGGATCTGTTTATACAGATCTGAGTTGTAAGCCTGTGTTATAAAGGCTGAGTGTAAGAGAGGTGATCTCTGAGTGGTAGGGCTATTTGCCTGAGTGTAGGAGAAGGTTCTTCTCCGAGTGGTAGGCCTTGAGGCAAGGCTGAGGTAGGGCTGTTGAGCCTCAGTTGTAGGAACCTATCCAGGTTCTGAGCTGTAGGATCTGTGGATCTGAGAATAGTGGAAGTTTGGCCGAATCTAGCATACTGCTAGATAGGTGAAGGGGGAAAGTGGATGTACCCAAACCTTGGGGAACCACTATAAAACATTGTGCAATCTGTGATGTTTCAATTTCTGTGATTACTGTGCTGAATGTTTTATTTCTGCTATTGAATTCTGCCTAGAAGTATAAACAAGAAATTAGAACCTATTCACCCCCCCCCCCCTCTAGGTGTTTAGGTTGTCTTGAAAGTAAAACTATCAACTGGGACTGTCAGTGGTAATTAGGTGATTATTTCTCCCTCCGTTCTCTCTGAACTTTTCAACTTGAAAACTGGAGAAGATGATCTAGAAATGGACGATAATGAATATGAGGATATGCTGACTGTTATGGGTCACTTCGGCGAAAACCCTAACAAACTGTTTAAGAAAAATTTCTCCCCGGCATATAAATTTCCTGCGAATGTCATTGGGAAGGTGCTGTTTGCTAAGCATATAGCACATGACTATATTTCCAGGCCACAGTTCCTTGTTATGGCAGCGTTGGTCAGTAAGAAGAATGTGAACTGGCCGCAGATCTTCTTTGATCTAATCAGGAAAAAGAATAGCAAAAAGGAGGTTTACTATGGAAGAATCCTGGGCTTGTTTCTGAAATCCAAGGCCAATGAACTACTGCTATCTCAAACAACATGCATTAATGCATCTTAGAAGCTCACATCTGCCCTCTTTAGCAGATGGGAGAGGACTATTATAAAGCCATCAAAGGGCAAGTCCTCTTCCTCTAAATCTTCTGAAAGTACAAGGGCTACATCAGCCACTCCTCATCCCTCTGAAGAGCTTCCATCCACCTCTCCACCTCCTCCTGATTCTCAAGTTCCATCTCAGCCTCAAGTTCAACAAACCCCAGCTTCCACTTCTATTCTAATATGTTGGAACACCCTATTACTAATTTGGGTAAGGATCACTATGCTTGTCTTAGGAATCCCAGTTGACCTAGTTGTATAGTTGAAAAGGTCAACATTAGAATGAGTCTAGGGCTTAGAACTTAGGTTTGGAGCTGCCCCCAGGACCATTCCAAGATCAAGGTTGAAGAGCTTAGTCTAAGGCAATTTACGTCGAGCTCAGGTCGACGAATCGTCAAACTCCGTTCGATGCTCTCTGAGCTCATCTTCAATAAAACGTCGAACTCCGGTCGACAATCTTCGAGCTCAGATCGACTATCTGCTTTTGGCTAGCTTCTGCTGAGTCGTCGAACTCCCCTCGACTATCTTCTAGCTCAGTTCGACGATCCCTCCCTAAAGTTATTTCTCAGGTCTCTGAGCTCGGTTCGACGATCTTCGAGCTCAGATCGACGTTTTCTGTCTGCTTGTCTCTGTTCATCTCTGAGCTTAGTTCGACGCTCGTAGAGCTCAGATCGACGTTTTCTTTAGAGAGATCGACGCTTTCATGAATTCAAATGCTTTTGTTCTTTGGAATGTTTTTGAATATTATCAGCATTTATGTCAGAAGATCTCCCAGCCGTTTGTCTTTATTCTGGAGCAAGTTTCAAGGAATTATTCAGAGAATGTTTGCTGGACTTTCCTCTAGAAGACAAGACTATTTTTGGAAGACATTTATGACTCCCAACGGCTAATTTTGGACTAGGAAACGTCAGAAAACTTTCATTCCTTTCTTCTGTGTTATTAAGATATACAGAATACACAAGAAGAAGATACACAGAGATTGACAAGAAAGAAAGTGAACACACAGAATAGAGAATACTGATAGCAGAAGAACAATAGAAGAACTGTGACTCCAAAAATCTTCTTGCTGACTGAAACGTGTTCACAATCTCATCTTAGAA
The DNA here is from genome assembly GCA_039513925.1 of Platanthera zijinensis. Taxonomy (NCBI): domain Eukaryota; kingdom Viridiplantae; phylum Streptophyta; class Magnoliopsida; order Asparagales; family Orchidaceae; genus Platanthera; species Platanthera zijinensis. Next base: position 160,527,119 of record CM077096.1, read on the forward strand.
CTCCAGACACCTTATTTTCAGCCTTCTTGCTGAAACCATCCTGGGCTGGAGATCAAAGTTCTGAAGACCTATCACCCTAGAGCAAAGCTTCTTTTCCTGAACCTTTCTACATCTCAGGGGGAGCTTTGACATCATCAATCCACTTGTACTTCTCTCATTTGATTGAGAACAGAGAAGACACCCTTCACTCTTATTTTTCTTTTCCTGCTGTAAAAGGGTTCTTGAACTCCCTTCAAAAGCTCTGTCTGGTTCTGAGAGCCTTGTCAAAACTCAGTGGTGGCAAGACACCTTATCAAAAAATCTAGTTTTGGTTTTTGGGCACCTTATCAAAAGCTCATTGGTGTCAGGACACCTGATCAACTCATCCTGAGTGGATTCCTACCAAGGGTGGTAGAAGAGTGGATGTACCCAGGTTTTTGGGGAACCACTATAATTCCTTGTGTCCTCTGGTTTGTTTGTGTGATTAGTTTGCTGTGTGCTGTGCTTTTTTACTTCTTAGTTTTTAACTTCTTACTAGCACTCTACACTATATCATAAATTGAATTTTATATGTGCTGTTTATTTCAACTGTGAAAAATTATTTTAAAATACTCTATTCACCCCCCCCCCCCCTCTAGAGTTGAGATAGATCTTAGCCTCACTTTCAATTGGTATCAGAGGGAGGTTGGTTGCTCATACAGGCTAACACCTGAACCAAAAGATCCTTGATAAGATCAATCTCTTAAGGGGATTATTTTCTATACATCTATCTTTTTATTTAAAGACATGGCACAGAACAAAGATTATGCAAGCACCAGACCACCAGTGTGCAACCTTTCTAAGTTTGCACTCTGGAAGGCAAGGATTAGATTATACATGAATTCTATTGATGAAGACATTTTCAATTCTGTCTTGACAGTTTGTCCAACTCCACCAGCAGCTCAAGTACAAATGATGTTCCACCTCCTTCTGGAACAGATGCAGATATAAAGAAGTGGAAGACTGCAGATGCTAAGGCTATGAACATCTTAGCCCAAACAATGTCTGATGAAATCTTTCAGAAGGTAGCTGAATGCCACTCAGCCAAAGAAATCTGGGACAAACTCTCTGAAATTGTCTCAGGATCTGCTGATGAAAGGAAAGATAGAAGATCTCATCTGATAAGCCAATATGAGAACTTCAAAAAGGGAGAAGCTGAATCAGTGGCTGACATGTACAATAGACTAAGTCTAATTGTCAATGAGCTAAAAACCCTAGACAAAGAAATCTCACTGACTGAGCTGAATGACAAAATCCTGATGTGCTTCCCCAGCACTTGGGATTCAAGAATCTGGCCAATCAAGGATGCCAGAAGTTTAAATGAGATTACTACTGAAGCTCTCCTGGGCAAGCTCAAATCCTATGACCTGCTCATTAAAAATAGAGAAGAAGAACAAAAGGCTATCTCTCCAGCTACAAGGAAAGAAAAGACCATAGCCTTCAAAGCTGTAGAAGAGGAGCCTGAAGATAAAGCTACAGGAAATGATGAGCTCATAAGTCTACTGGCCAAAAGATTCTACAAGATGGCCAGAAAAGACCTCAGAAAGAAACCATACAAGGGTCATGATAAACCAAGGTATGATAAATCAAACAACAATAAAGAAATTATATGCTTTGGTTGCAGGAAACAAGGCCACATTGTGCCTGACTGTCCAGAAAACAAGAATAAGGACAAGAAGGAAAGAAGAGAAAGAAGAAAATAAAAGGATTACAAGAAGAATAGCTCAGATAAAGCCTCCTCCAGCAAGAACAAACATACAAGGAAGGGCTTTGTTGCTGAGACATGGAGTGAGACTGAAGAGGAATCTGAAGCCTCATCCAGCTCCAGTGATGATGTGGATGATGCAGATGAAAAAGAATTTTGCATGATGGCTATCAATGCATCACAGCAAAACTCTGATGAAGAATCAGATTCAGATTCAGAAAGTCAACCAGATGAGGATCAGGTAATCAACTCTTTTGATTTTAATTCGGAGGACTTCAAAGATGAATTTAAGATACTGTGTCTAGATCTATTAAAATCTGAGAAGGAGATAATCTCTCTCAGGAATCAATTATCTGAGCATAGTGTCCTAAACTCAAAGAACCTCAAACTCTCTGAGGAGTTAGAATACTGTAGGGAGGAGATAGCTTCACTGAAAAATGAACTATCAAAGGCCAAAAAGTTTGAAGAATCCCTAAATGGGAGAAGTATCAGACTGATGGACATCACAAGCACAGTGAACTCTAGATTTAATAGCACACTGGGCTTGGGTGCCTCATCCAGCCAACCTATAATTTTGACAACTCCAATCAAGTTTGTCTCTGACAAAGGAAAGGGAGTAATAGAGGTACCCAGGAAGAATGCAGATCTGTCAGAGAAGAACTCAGTTCAACAGATGGCGTCGAGCAGAGCTCGACGATCGTCGAACAGAGCTCGACGATCTAACTACAGATCGTCGACCTCAGCTCGACGATATCCAAACTCTGAACCTCAGCATAATCGATCTTCGAACGGAGATCGACGATCTGACCCAAGATCGTCGACCTCAGTTCGACGATCGTCGAACAGAGTTCAGGCTTGTGAACACACCTTCAATGGCACATTCAGATTCAATCCTAGAAGCTCCACATCCCAAGGCTTTAATCCCTATACTGAATGGATAGTACCTCCTAGGAGATACCATCCTGAAGGTTATAAGGATCAACCTGGGATGTCCTTTATTTCAGAATTCAAGGGATATCAACCTAGGCCCAAGGTTAACTGGGTCAAAAACAAATAAGCTGTTTTTGTGTAGGTGAAGACCTATCCAGCATCAAACCATTAATGGTATCTGGATAGTGGGTGCTCAAAGCACATGGCAGGGGACAAGGAAAACTTCACTTCCTTCAAAGCTAAGCTTGGACCCAAAGTAATGTTTGGAGACTCAAGCTTTGGAACTACAAAAGGATATGGTGCAGTCAAAATTGGCCCAGTCACATTCAAGAAGGTGGCATATGTTGAAGGACTCAAGCACAACTTGATAAGTATCAGTCAACTGTGTGATGAAGGATATCAAGTGACATTCAACAAAGCCATATGCAAGGTCAAGACATAGGACAACACAACTGTGTTGACAGGTAACAGAAGAGGTAACATTTACTTAGTGGATTTTCATTCACCAGTGGTAGATATTTGCCTGTTTAATTCCATTTCAAAATCTAATGTTTTATGGCATAAGAGACTAGGGCATATTAACCTTAGAACCATTGCTAAGCTATCTAAAGACAACCTTGTTAAAGGACTACCTTCTGGTCCCTACAAGAAGGAAGGACTTTGCAAGGCTTGTCAATTAGGCAAGCAAACTAAAAGTAGTTTTAAATCAATTAATAAGAGTGATTCACCTAGGATTTTGTACCTGTTGCACATGGATCTTTTTGGACCCATATCTGTGCAAAGCCTAGGAGGGAAGTCCTATACTTTAGTGGTTGTAGATGACTTCTCAAGATTCACTTGGGTATTCTTTCTGAGGAAGAAGTCTGATAACTTCAAGTGTTTGACAGATTTTCTCAAATGCATTCAGATTGAGTTCAACACTCACATTTCCCTGATCAGAAGTGATCATGGGACAGAGTTTGACTCTCTTCTCATGCAAGAGTTCTGTCAGAGTGAAGGGATCAGGCACACTTTCTCAGCTCCTAGAACTCCTCAACAAAATGGGGTAGCTGAAAGGAAAAATAGAACACTCATTGAATCTGCAACTACATTATTGGCAGATGCTCACCTACCTCTGTCCTTTTGGGCTGAGGTAGTGAACACCTCCAACTATGTGTTGAACAGAAGCCTGATACACAAGCTGAAGGGCAAGACTCCTTATGAATTGCTCAAAGGGAAGAAACCTAAAATAGGCTATTTCAAAGTTTTTGGTTGCACTTGTTTTATTCATAATAATGACAAGAAATATCTAGCAAAATTCCAAGCTAAAGCTGATGAAGGAGTGTTTCTGGGATACTCCATGATCAGTAAGGCCTATAGGGTTTATAATAAATCCTCCTGTAAAATTGAAGAATCTGTTCATATTATTTTTGATGAAGCTAACATGTCTTTCAAGGAGAAGAATGCTTCTACCATAGAACCTCTGCAGGTACATTCTCTAGCTGAAGACTTGAACAAACTGCAAGTTGCTGAAAATAATGAGAGCAGTGATGATGAAGAAGAAGTTCAACATCTTGAAGAAAATCATCCTGAAGAGCCAGTTGCTGTTCCACTAGAGGAGACAACAACACAGGCTGGTGAACAATCAACACTCCCTGTTGACTTAGTAACAACAAGAGATCATCCAATCACCCAGGTAATTGGAGAGATCTCAGCTGGTGTGCAAACTAGAAGTCAGGTCAACCAAAACCTGATGCACACTTGCTTCCTATCTCAAATTGAGCCTCAATCCATTCAAGATGCAGAGCAAGATCCACACTGGATCATTGCAATGCAAGAGGAGTTGCAACAATTTGAAAGGAACAAGGTTTGGGAACTAGTGCCTAAGCCAAAGGATCATCCCATTGTTGGAACAAAGTGGGTATTCAGGAACAAGCTGGATGATCAAGGAGTTATAGTCAGAAACAAGGCAAGGCTAGTTGCTCAAGGGTACTCTCAACAAGAAGGAATAGACTATGATCAGACATTTGCACCAGTTGCAAGGTTGGAAGCCATCAGGATATTCCTAGCCTATGCTGCTCACAAAGGTTTCAAAGTGTATCAAATGGATGTAAAGAGTGCATTTCTCAATGGGGACATCAAAGAGGAAGTCTATGTTAGACAACCTCCAGGTTTTATCTCTCTAACTCACCCTGATTATGTTTTCAAATTGCATAAAGCATTATATGGTCTCAAGCAAGCTCCTAGAGCATGGTATGAGACCCTAGCATGCTTTCTTCTGGAAAATGATTTTGTTAGGGGGAGAGTAGACCAAACTCTTTTTATTAGAACCCATAAGTCCCATACCCTACTAGTGCAAATTTATGTAGATGACATTATTTTTGGTTCTACTGATTCAAAATTGTGCAAAAAGTTTTCCAAGCTTATGCACTCTAAATTTGAAATGAGTAGCATGGGTGAGCTGTTCTTCTTCTTAGGACTGCAAGTCAAGCAACATGCTGAAGGCATATTTATTTCTCAAACCAAGTATGCAAAAGAATTAGTTAAGAAATTTGGTATGTCTGATGCATCATGTATGAAAACACCCATGCCCTCAAATGCTGTAATAGATGCTGATGAACATGGGAAACCTGTTGATCAGACAACATATAGAGCAATAATTGGCTCTTTATTGTACCTTATAGCTAGTAGGCCTGATATAATGTTTGCCACATGTATTTGTGCTAGATTCCAAGTTAGCCCTAGAGAGTCACATTTAATCTTAGTTAAGAGAATTCTTAGGTATGTAAAAAGTTGTCCAAATCTAGGTCTCTGGTATCCAAAAGATTCAGCATTTGATTTAACTAGATTCTCAGATGCTGATTATGCTGGATGCAGAATAGACAAGAAAAGCACCAGTGGAACTTGTCAGTTCCTTGGTGATAGACTTGTCTCTTGGTTCTGTAAGAAACAAACATCTGTGTCAACTTCAACTGCTGAAGCTGAGTATATGGCTCCAGACAGTTGTTGTTCACAAATATTGTGGATACAGAATCAGCTTCTAGACTATGGCTACAACTTAGAGAAGTCAAAAATTTTCTGTGACAATACTAGTGCTATCTCTATAGCACAAAATCCAGTCCTCCATAGTAGGACAAAACACATAGAAATTAGGCATCACTTTCTAAGAGATAATGTAGAGAAAAATAAAGTTGAACTTAAATATATTCCTACTGATTTGCAAAGGGGAGATATTTTCACCAAGCCTTTGGATGAAAAGAAACACACTTTCTTCCTAAATCAGTTAGGCATGTTAGATGGAGGAAGCCTTAATTAAATTACAAGATTTTGAAAAGCTAAAACAGACCAAGACTAGGCCAAAAATTTCCTCTCTTTTTGTGTCTGTAGAATAAGTTCTGTCTCTGAACTGAGCTCGACGTTTTCCCAGAAAACGTCGAACGGAGATCGACGGTTCTTGAGGCGTCGATCTGAGTTCAGCGCCGCCGTTGAATCTAGGCTTTCCCTCTATCTGATCCTTGGTCATCGAGCGGAGCTCGACGCTCTCAATAACGTCGAACGGAGTTCGACGCTATTGGCGTCTTTTCATTTCCCTCTGTAGCCCAAATCGTCGAGCTGAGTTCGACGCTTCTTCGAACTGAGCTCCACGATTTTCCTTTTTCGCGTCGAACCCTAATATAAAATCTTTCTTTCAGCCGTCGTTCTCCCTTTGCGCTTTCATACTCTGCAACTCTCTTTCCTTTCCCTCCAAATTCTTTACGCTTGGTCGTTTTTGGTTTTCTGTTGCAGGTGAATATGGCTGAATCAAGTGCTGCTATTGCTAAATGAAGTTTGACACAAGCTTTGACATCGACATAAACTCCTTCGACGGAAGCGACCAGCGCTTCAAGGACATCCTAAAATTATTCAGAGAACAACAGCTGACTCCAATAATGACTACAAGGATGAAGATCGCCTCAGAAGAAATTAAAGAGTGGTGTTTTACCGCAACAGACGAGACTGAGAATTCTGTTGTCGGCACCATTAAGGGGACTCAAGTATTTCTATCCCCGACTCTTTTAACAGAAGTCTTTCAACTCAGTACTGGAGAAGACTCCATTGAACTGTCTGGAGAGGAGTTTGACTCTATGCTGGATAGGATGGGTCACAATGCAGTCAACCCTAATAAGCTACTGAAGAAAAATCTGGCTATAGAATTTCAATTCTTGGCTGATGTAGTTGGGAAGGTGCTGTTGGCCAAGCATTCAGCCCATGACACCATTTCCAGATATCAGTTCTGCCTGATGGGAGCTTTATTAGATAAGAAACACCTGGACTGGGGCTCCATCTTCTTCACCCTGATTAAGAAGAAGATCACCAAGAATGCAGTTAGTTATGGGAGAATCTTAGGGGTCTTTCTGCACAACAGGTGCCCTGACCTATTAACCTCCTCTGGCATGTTCATCAATGCATCCAAGAGGCTTTCCTGTGCCCTCTTCAGTAAATGGGACAGGCAGATCATAAACCCCTCCAGGGCTGCTGCAACACTTCATTCAGGCACAAGGACTATTTCAGTCACTCCTCCAGCAGAAGAGATGCCTGCTTCTTCTCCTCCTCCAGCCATATCCACCCAAGTCGTCACCTCCTCACCACCAGTCTCCACCTTAATCATCTCATCCCCAATTACCATTTCCTCACCTATGTCATCCCCTCCTTTATCCACCTCAGAGGAATTCCATCCTCTCTTTTCCTATTCAACCTTCACCCTACCATCCTTCTCACTTGCAGATGATTCCTTCATGGATGATTCACCCTCTACTCCTCCTGAGCCACCCTCAACTTCCTTCTTTCAACAAATGCTCCATGACATTCTCTCTCAACCCTCCTTCACACCATCTCTTACTTCCCCTATCCCCACCTCAACCTTCTCTATCTCCATAATTCCATCTTCTGAACCAACCATTCCCTCTCCACCTTTCTCCACATTTTCAGTTTCAGCCACCATCCCTCCATCCACCTTTGCCTCTACCTCTGCTCAAACCCCACTTGAGCATGTGGATCTTCCTAGTTTAGCAGACAGGCTGTATGAGTTGCTAGTTCCCAAGCTGGCATCTCTACTGGAGTCTTCCATGGCTCCACTCCTGAAGCAAGTACAGGAGCTGTCTACCAAGCTTGCCTCCCTTTCCTCCTCCCTGGCTATCCCATCTTCTGTGTGCCTTGATTCACCTCTCTCTGAACCAAGGCAGGGGGAGATGCCTTATGAAGAAGTGAATGTGCCAGCTGCTGATATTATGTCTGCTCCAGCTCCAGCTCTTGGATGTGCTTTTGCACTGAATCTGCAGAGGCTGCTATCCATATTTGATACAGTCCATTTCAGCTGTCTGCCTGCAACTTCTGCTGAAACTTCTGCTGAAGATTTGTCTAAGGCCATTGTGCCTGTATCTACCTGTGATCCCAGCCATATTGATTCCTACATCAAGTCCTGGAAGGCTGTGGATATCTCTGATGCTGCTACTAAGGCCACTGTGCCTCCTTCTGTTCAAATTGCTGCTGCTGCTACTGCTGACATAGAAATGATTCCAGCAACTGATGCTGATGAAATTGCTGCTCCTGCTCTAGTGTCTGCTCTTGTTTCTGCCTGCTTTGCTGCTGCTCTCTCTCCTCCTGCTCCTGCTGTTTCTGCAAACCTTAAAGCTCAAGAAGAGCTTATCAGAAGAATTGATGATCTGTATGATCGACCTCAAAGCTCTGAGAGTGACCAATACAGGACTGATTCTGATGATTCTGCTAGCACTATTGCCAAAAAGAGAAAAGCCAGAAGTAAAGCAATGATGTCAGTCCCTCCTGCCAAAGCCAAAGACTCCAATGATATTCCATACTACATCCTGCATGACTGCCCCATCTCTGAGCCTTGGATGCAATATTCCAAAAATCAACTGAAAGCTATGAAGAAGAAGAGGAAGCTTGACAAATATGAAAAAGGATCTTCTCAGTATCAACCTCCTCCTCCTCCTCCTCCAGATTCTGGCTCAGGTTCAGCCCCTCAAGCTCCAGTCTCCAGACACAGTTCTTCCCAGTATTATCAAAGATCATATCAAAGGGGACAGCATCAAAGAGGATATCAACCCAGAAGGGGTAATTACAGAGGAAATCAAAGAGGACAAAGATCCTATCAAAGGGAAGGACAAGTCACCCTGACCCTTCTTCAGGTCCTTTTCCTTACAAGCTGAAAGACACAATTGTCTCCAGGACTCCTTCTACTGTTTCTGAAATCATCAACAGATATGAACCTCCTATTCCTTTTGAAGATCCTGAGAACAACACTGTATCCTGGACAGCCAGAATGAAAGAATTGGCTGCCCTTGATCAAATAAAAAAGGCCAGAGAACAAGGCAAGGATACTTCAAACATAACTACCTTATCAGAGCAGAGAAAGAAAGAACTGGAAAGATATGCATCAAGGAAATTTTTCAATCCAGAAGACTATATGAAGCTGCACCCTGAGGCTGTTGTTCCAAGGCCCAAATCTCAAACTTCTCTAGGTGCAGAGGATGACAGAAGGTCAAAGAGAGAAAGTCAGAATCCAAATAGAGAAATTTTATTTAAAAAGGGATCTGAAAGGAAGTGAACTGTGTAAGCTAAACATTTCATCCACCTTTGGATATCTGCTGCTATTTATCTGTGATCTGCTTTGTTCTGTAATTTTGTATTAGCTTATGTATTGTTGTATGCTTTTCATTTCCTACGATTGTCTGTAAATAGTAATCCTAACCCAAATAGGGGGAGATTGTTGGAACACCCTATTACTAATTTGGGTAAGGATCACTATGCTTGTCTTAGGAATCCCAGTTGACCTAGTTGTATAGTTGAAAAGGTCAACATTAGAATGAGTCTAGGGCTTAGAACTTAGGTTTGGAGCTGCCCCCAGGACCATTCCAAGATCAAGGTTGAAGAGCTTAGTCTAAGGCAATTTACGTCGAGCTCAGGTCGACGAATCGTCGAACTCCGTTCGACGCTCTTTGAGCTCATCTTCAATAAAACGTCGAACTCCGGTCGACGATCTTCGAGCTCAGATCGACTATCTGCTTTTGGCTAGCTTCTGCTGAGTCGTCGAACTGCCCTCGAATATCTTCTAGCTCAGTTCGACGATCCCTCCCTAAAGTTATTTCTCAGGTCTCTGAGCTCGGTTCGACGATCTTCGAGCTCAGATCGACGTTTTCTGTCTGCTTGTCTCTGTTCATCTCTGAGCTTAGTTCGACGCTCGTAGAGCTCAGATCGACGTTTTCTTTAGAGAGATCGACGCTTTCATGAATTCAAATGCTGCTGTTCTTTGGAATGTTTTTGAATATTATCAGCATTTATGTCAGAAGATCTCCCAGCCGTTTGTCTTTATTCTGGAGCAAGTTTCAAGGAATTATTCAGAGAATGTTTGCTGGACTTTCCTCTAGAAGAGAAGACTATTTTTGGAAGACATTTATGACTCCCAACGGCTAATTTTGGACTAGGAAACGTCAGAAAACTTTCATTCCTTTCTTCTGTGTTATTAAGATATACAGAATACACAAGAAGAAGATACACAGAGATTGACAAGAAAGAAAGTGAACACACAGAATAGAGAATACTGATAGCAGAAGAACAACAGAAGAACTGTGACTCCAAAAATCTTCTTGCTGACTGAAACGTGTTCACAATCTCATCTCAGAACTCCAGGCACCTTATTTTCAGCCTTCTTGCTGAAACCATCCTGGGCTGGAGATCAAAGTTCTGAAGACCTATCACCCTAGAGCAAAGCTTCTTTTCCTGAACCTTTCTACATCTCAGGGGGAGCTTTGACATCATCAATCCACTTGTGCTTCTCTCATTTGATTGAGAACAGAGAAGACACCCTTCACTCTTATTTTTCTTTTCCTGCTGTAAAAGGGTTCTTGAACTCCCTTCAAAAGCTCTGTCTGGTTCTGAGAGCCTTGTCAAAACTCAGTGGTGGCAAGACACCTTATCAAAAAATCTAGTTTTGGTTTTTGGGCACCTTATCAAAAGCTCATTGGTGTCAGGACACCTGATCAACTCATCCTGAGTGGATTCCTACCAAGGGTGGTAGAAGAGTGGATGTACCCAGGTTTTTGGGGAACCACTATAATTCCTTGTGTCCTCTGGTTTGTTTGTGTGATTAGTTTGCTGTGTGCTGTGCTTTTTACTTCTTAGTTTTTAACTTCTTACTAGCACTCTACACTATATCATAAATTGAATTTTATATGTGCTGTTTATTTCAACTGTGAAAAATTATTTTAAAATACTCTATTCACCCCCCCCCCTCTAGAGTTGAGATAGATATTAGCCTCACTTTCAATTGGTATCAGAGGGAGGTTGGTTGCTCATACAGGTTAACACCTGAACCAAAAGATCCTTGATAAGATCAATCTCTTAAGGGGATTATTTTCTATACATCTACCTTTTTATTTAAAGACATGGCACAGAACAAAGATTATGCAAGCACCAGACCACCAGTGTGCAACCTTTCTAAGTTTGCACTCTGGAAGGCAAGGATTAGATTATACATGAATTCTATTGATGAAGACATTTTCAATTCTGTCTTGACAGTTTGTCCAACTCCACCAGCAAGCTCAAGTACAAATGCTGTTCCACCTCCTTCTGGAACAGATGCAGATATAAAGAAGTGGAAGACTGTAGATGCTAAGGCTATGAACATCTTAGCCCAAACAATGTCTGATGAAATCTTTCAGAAGGTAGCTGAATGCCACTCAGCCAAAGAAATCTGGGACAAACTCTCTGAAATTGTCTCAGGATCTGCTAATGAAAGGAAAGATAGAAGATCTCATCTGATAAGCCAATATGAGAACTTCAAAAAGGGAGAAGCTGAATCAGTGGCTGACATGTACAATAGACTAAGTCTAATTGTCAATGAGCTAAAAACCCTAGACAAAGAAATCTCACTGACTGAGCTGAATGACAAAATCCTGATGTGCTTCCCCAGCACTTGGGATTCAAGAATCTGGCCAATCAAGGATGCCAGAAGTTTAAATGAGATTACTACTGAAGCTCTCCTGGGCAAGCTCAAATCCTATGAGCTGCTCATTAAAAATAGAGAAGAAGAACAAAAGGCTATCTCTCCAGCTACAAGGAAAGAAAAGACCATAGCCTTCAAATCTGTAGAAGAGGAGCCTGAAGATAAAGCTACAGGAAATGATGAGCTCATAAGTCTACTGGCCAAAATATTCTACAAGATGGCCAGAAAAGACCTCAGAAAGAGACCATACAAGGGTCATGATAAACCAAGGTATGATAAATCAAACAACAATAAAGAAATTATATGCTTTGGTTGCAGGAAACTAGGCCACATTGTGCCTGACTGTCCAGAAAACAAGAATAAGGACAAGAAGGAAAGAAGAGAAAGAAGAAAAGGAAAGGATTACAAGAAGAATAGCTCAGACAAAGCCTCCACCAGCAAGAACAAACATACAAGGAAGGGCTTTGTTGCTGAGACATGGAGTGAGACTGAAGAGGAATCTGAAGCCTCATCCAGCTCCAGTGATGATGAGGATGATGCAGATGAAAAAGAATTTTGCATGATGGCTATCAATGCATCACAGCAAAACTCTGATGAAGAATCAGATTCAGATTCAGAAAGTCAACCAGATGAGGATCAGGTAATCAACTCTTTTGATTTTAATTCGGAGGACTTCAAAGATGAATTTAAGACACTGTGTCTAGATCTATTAAAATCTGAGAAGGAGATAATCACTCTCAGGAATCAATTATCTGAGCATAGTGTCCTAAACTCAAAGAACCTCAAACTCTCTGAGGAGTTAGAATGCTGTAGGGAGGAGATAGCTTCACTGAAAAATGAACTATCAAAGGCCAAAAAGTTTGAAGAATCCCTAAATGGGAGAAGTATCAGACTGATGGACATCACAAGCACAGTGAACTCTAGATTTAATAGCACACTGGGCTTGGGTGCCTCATCCAGCCAACCTATAATTTTGACAACTCCAATCAAGTTTGTCTCTGACAAAGGAAAGGGAGTAATAGAGGTACCTAGGAAGAATGCAGATCTGTCAGAGAAGAACTCAGTTCAACAGATGGCGTCGAGCAGAGCTCGACGATCGTCGAACAGAGCTCGACGATCTAACTACAGATCGTCGACCTCAGCTCGACGATATCCAAACTCTGAACCTCAGCATAATCGATCTTCGAACGGAGATCGACGATCTGACCCAAGATCGTCGACCTCAGTTCGACGATCGTCGAACAGAGTTCAGGCTTGTGAACACACCTTCAATGGCACATTCAGATTCAATCCTAGAAGCTCCACATCCCAAGGCTTTAATCCCTATACTGAATGGATAGTACCTCCTAGGAGATACCATCCTGAAGGTTATAAGGATCAACCTGGGATGTCCTTTATTTCAGAATTCAAGGGATATCAACCTAGGCCCAAGGTTAACTGGGTCAAAAACAAATAAGCTGTTTTTGTGTAGGTGAAGACCTATCCAGCATCAAACCATCAATGGTATCTGGATAGTGGGTGCTCAAAGCACATGACAGGGGACAAGGACAACTTCACTTCCTTCAAAGCCAAGCTTGGACCCAAAGTAATGTTTGGAGACTCAAGCTTTGGAACTACAAAAGGATATGGTGCAGTCAAAATTGGCCCAGTCACATTCAAGAAGGTGGCATATGTTGAAGGACTCAAGCACAACTTGATAAGTATCAGTCAACTGTGTGATGAAGGATATCAAGTGACATTCAACAAAGCCATATGCAAGGTCAAGACAGAGGACAACACAACTGTGTTGACAGGTAACAGAAGAGGTAGCATTTACTTAGTGGATTTTCATTCACCAGAGGACAACTTCACCAGTGGTAGATATTTGCCTGTATAAAGCCATCAAAGGGCAAGTCCTCTTCCTCTAAATCTTCTGAAAGTACAAGGGCTACATCAGCCACTCCTCATCCCTCTGAAGAGCTTCCATCCACCTCTCCACCTCCTCCTGATTCTCAAGTTCCATCTCAGCCTCAAGTTCAACAAACCCCAGCTTCCACTTCTATTCTAATACATACCCCCACACCACTAGCATCTCCAATTCCTTCTTCCCCTACACATATTCCATCCAATACTCCCTTTCCTAAGCCTGATACATCCACCCCAACTCCTCCCCAATCTGTTTTTCCATCTCATCTTGCTGATATCCCCCTCTCCACTCTCTCTTCAATCCCATCCATCAATTTACTTTTATCTCCTCTGAACACTCCTTCTCCTGAACAATCTCCTCAACAAGACCCCCTTCCAAACACTTCCAATCAACCATCTCCTCCAACAACTCTCATCACTACCTCTATCACTTCTCAACCACCTCCTGCCCAAACATCTGCCTCTATATTTTTGAATCCCTCCATCATCTAGCCACTTCTTGAGCTCCTCAAGCCTATCCTTCAAACCATCATTGCAGAGGCTATTTCCCCTCTGGCTATATCCATCTCATCTCTCTCTGCTCAAATATCTACCCTCACCTTTATCCTCTCTTCATCTGGAGGCCTGGCTTCAGTCCCTACTGAAACCAGGCATGGGGAGATACTTAATGATGAAGCAGCAGAACCAGCAGCAGCAGCAGGAACAAATGTTGATATAGAACCAGCAGCAACAGCAGAACCAGCAGCAGCAACAGGAACAAATCTTGATATAGAAACAGATTTTCATAATTTTATTGATACTGATATGGAATCAAATGATATAGAGATAACTGACTCAGTAATAGATGTAGATAATAAATGTATAGATATTGTAGTATCCATTGCTCAAGAGACAAACTTGCCAGAAGTTCTTCCTGGAAGGGTCTACTTTATTAAATCAAAAGTAAATCTACATACTATGTTGAAAATTTTTGGATCTTATATTCATTTTTGCCTCTCCTTTCCCACTTAATCATCAAGAGCAATTGTGTGCTACACCTCCCCTGCAAGTTCAGAAGTATTAGATATTATAAAAAAAATTCTGATAGCTCCTCCGGTAGTATTATATGAACAAAGATCTAGCCCTCATGTACCAACTTATATCATGGATGACAACCCCATTCCTAATCTGGATGATCTGATAAAACAGGATATGGCTATGGAAGCTAAAGCAGCTGAAGCTAAAAGTTGTTCCCACTCCAGCTAGTAAAGAGATTTCCCAAGATGTATTAAGTCAGATTGATGCTATGTATACCAATCCTTTGTCTTCTGATGATGAGAATTATGATGATGATGATTCTGATGATGCTCCAAAGAGGAAGCAAATATCTAAGAAAAGGAAAGCACCTCCTCCTACTCTAAAACCTAAGTCTATAAATGATACTCCATACTACATTCTGCAAAACATAACTCCTTATAAGGGTATGCCAGCTTGTATGTGGCTATCCAAGAATGAACAAAAGTGCAGAAAGAAAAGCAGAAGATACACTCCTCCATCTCAGAAATTCAAAAGGGACCCTCCTCCTCCTTCTCCTCCAGCTGCAAGAGTCTCAAAATCCTTTTCTCAAAGTTCAGAAGCATTCTCCAAGCTCACTCTTACTAAAACATATCAAAGGCAAGGAAGACCAATTCAATCTTATATAGGTAGTCAGCATCAACATAGACATCATATGTCCTCTCGAAGTTCTTAAAGTGCTCAGCAGTCTAATCCCCAGCCAAAATTTTCCCCTCCTCTATCTCCTGGCAAGGCTAATAACCCTGAAGAATCCCAAATTCCAGCTTATGATCCTGAAGCTAGTCCAACTACAAGAATGGCTAGATTCAAGGAATCTGTGGCTCTTTCTCAAATCAGGCAAGCCAGATAAAAAGGCCAAGATCCTTCTCAGTTCTCTACCATGTCAAGCTACAGAAAGAAAGAGTTTGAAAGATATCAAGTAGGGAAACTGTTCAATGTTGATGAATACATGAGTCTGCATCCTGAAGCTGTGGTACCAAGAACCACCTCTCAAAAGACTCTTGGGGATGTTGAAATTACCATGACTATGAAGCAAGCTCAAGATCCAAACAGGACAATCATATTTGCTAAGTCTTATGATTCTAACAAGAACATTTAAATTGTTTATTTTCTGTGTTTTCTGTGAACAATCTGGGTACATAGCTTTATAAAGGTACTGATAGCTTATTTATTTTATCAGTTATCTCAGTTTTCATGCTATGTTTACTTCATTTTGTCTTGAGATCTTTATTTTTTTGTTTTGAAGTAACCTCACCCAAATAGGGGGAGATTGTTGGAACCCCTAGGTGATTTGGGCTAGGTTCTCTTCTTAGGTTGTGACCCATGTTGTATAGAAGGGTCAAATTTTGTGTATTTCTAGAGTTTAGGCCATGTCCTTAGAGTCAACAGTACAAAGGACCAGCTTCCATCACTGCCAGAGACTCAAGACTTAGAGAAATCAAGAATTAGAAAAAGAGATCTACGTTCGTCGATCTCAGGTCGAAGATAGTCGTACTCAGCTCAACTAACTCAGAGATAAAATTCTCTGAACTAAGTTCGATGATCTTTGTTCTCAGGTCGACTAATACTTCATCTCTCAGCGCCATATTCACTCAGCGCCATAATGGAATCAATGACATAATTCACTCAAAGCCAAAGCTGATCTCAGGTCAACGAACTGATAACACAGAATCATTCAGTTTATGCAGTGCAGTTGTTTGCAGAGCTCAGGTCGATGAAATCATAGGTCGACGAAATTACAGGTTGACGAAAGCTAATCAAAGGTCGACGAAAGCTGATCTCAAGTCGATGAAAACTGTAAGACATTTTGTTATTTATTCTTTCTCTTTCTGTCTCATTACTTTTTATCTATTATAGGCTATTAATTCCCTCGTAAATCAATGCCCTCATATTCTCTGAATAAAGCCATTACGGGAAGCATTAATTTCTAATATCCTCCATGGAATTAATTGCTTATATCTCGAGACAGACATAGAATAGAATAATTGACAACATTCTTGCCGTTTTTCATTCCCAATATTTCGGCTGCACATTTATTGCAGAGTTTGTTTTTGAAATTCGACCAAGTTGTAGATATCTGATACACATCTTCCTGACGAGAAAAAAACTAGTGAGAGAACATATACACAAAAAGAACTGCAATCCATCATCAACAGAGTTACAGAAAAGAAAACATACAAAAGTGCAGTATAAACATCTCTCAGTATTTTTGACTGCTCTCAAGAGAAAAAGAAAGAACAACCATCACCATCAAGAGTCTTTCTTCCTCTCCTTCTTTGCTTTCAGGGATCTCAAGTGACATCAACATTCAAATCAGTCAAGGCCTACTCACCCTTCTACAAAGCTTCCACTCCTGAACCATTCAAGATCTCATGGGGAGCTTTGTCATCATCAACAACAAATCCACATATTCTTCTCATTTTGTTTTGAGAAAAGAAGACTTTCATCAAACTCTCATCCCCACCTCTGTACAGGGTTTTAATTCCCTTCAAAATTATTCTGGTTGCAAGTCTCCTTCCAAAAGACTTGAGAGTTGGTTTTTGAGCACCTGGTCAAAAGCTCATTTGTGGCAGTCACCTGATCAAAACCTGTAGTGGATTCCTACCTAGGGTGGTAGAAGAGTGGATGTACCCAAGTTTGGGGAACCACTATAAAATTCTTGTGTTGTCTATGTTTGCTGTGATTTTTCTTTGTGCTTGTGTTGTAATACTTATGTGTTGTGTAGATTAGATATATATCTCTAGTTTATCTGTTGTACCTGTACACTCATACACTTATAGTATAGTAACCTATTTTATTAAAGATTCTCTAATACAACAAAAATTTAAAAAGGTTTAAATAACTCTATTCACCCCCCTCTAGAGTTTTCAGAGCTTACCCTATCTTTCAGTCCTCTTCCGCAACACCCAGTCTTACGTATCCAAAAATACGGATAGACATCTTCACATAAGAAAGATTAGGCTCCAACTGGGGCACGTAATTCAAAACTTGCCTGTCCCTTTGTACACACTTTCGCAATTGGCTCACATAAAAAACATCGTGCACACTAGGGAAAAATTGCGGGCAAATCCAGCCTGCAAGCTGACACACCAATCCGAACAACAATTTAAAAACGACCCTACATAACTTGGATCCAACTTTCAGTTCTTACCGAACCTCTTAACTATAACCATCAGGGAAACCTTAAGAAAATACCAAGTCCCCTACAACAAACTCCAAATCAGATCTACGCCGGTTGGCGTTCTTCTCATATCGTTCTTGAGCTATCCGAAGCTTCTCTCAAATAAGCTTCACAACAACTTCCATTTCTTCAAGCGCATCCGGACCCAATGAAGATCTCTCGCTAATCTCAGTCCAAAATAAGGGAGTCCTGCAGCGCCTCCCATACAAAGCTTCGAAAGGAGCCATTTGCAAGCTTTCTTGATAACTTTTATTGTAAGCAAACTCCATAAGCCTCAAACACTCATCCCACGCTCCTCCGTGGTCTAAAATGTAGCATCTGATCATGTCGTCCACTATATGATTAACTCGCTCTGTCTGACCATTGGTCTGCGGGTGGTATGCGGTAGAATATCTCAAATCCGTACCCAAACCTTCTTGCAAACTCTTCCAGAAGCGAGATGTAAACCTGGAGTCTCGGTCTGAAATAATGATGATTGGAACACCATGCAATCAGATGACTTCATTCAAATACAGCTCATCTATTTTCTTCATCGGATAATCGATCTTATAAGGTACAAAGTGAGCACACTTTGTTAATCTGTCCATAGTCACCCAAACTGAATCATATCCTCTAGGAGATCTCGGTAAACCTGTGATGAAATCAATCGAAATGCTCTCCCACTTCCAACTCGAAATATCCAAGGGAGTCAACTTGCCTCCAGGCCTTCCATGATTAGCCTTAACCCGCTTACCATCAGAGCACTCAGATACAAACTTGGCTCTATCACCTTTCATCCCAAACCACCAGACAATCTTCTTCGAGTCTTGATATATCTTAGTAGAACTTGATTGCAGGCAACACTAGAACTATGCGCTTCTTTGCACAACATAACTCGGATATCCAAAATGGCGGGGATACAAAATCTGCCGCGGTACTTCAAAGTACCCGCATCATCAATCGAGAAATCTGGTAACTCCCCTTTCTCAGCTCTAAGATATAAATACAATAGATCTGGATCATCTTTTTGATGTAACCTCGTAAGCACAATCTAAGAAGGCTCTGGTACTACCAAAGTACTCTGCAAGTCGCAGCTCCCCACAGAAATATCCATCAGAAGAAATTCTTCCACTAATCGCTCGGCGGAGAGATTAAAAATCTTCCCCGTCTTCCGACTTAGGGCATCGACCACCACATTAGCCTTGTCCGGATGGTACTGGATCTCAACATTGTAGTCGGCAACATACTCAAACCATCGCCGCTGGCACAGATTCAATTCCTTCTGGGTGAATACGTACGTTAAACTCTTATGATCGGTAAAAATCTTGCACTGTGCACCATAAAGCAGATGTATCCACAACTTCAGCGCAAAAATCACGGCTGCAAACTCCAAATCATGCGTAGGGTAGTTCCTCTCATGATTCTTCAGTTTCGTGGACCCATACGCAATCACTTTCCCGACTTGCATCAACACACAACCAAGCCCAACATGCGATGCATCCACATAAAAATCATAATCCATGCCCTCCGTAGGCAGAGTAAAAACAGGAGCAGTGCACAATCTGTTCTTGAGCTCTAGGAAGGCTTCCTCACACTTCTCGCTCCAAACAAAAGCCACATTCTTTTGAGTCAATCTAGTCAAAGGTGCAGCCAGGGTAGAAAAAAACCCTCCACAAACCTCCTGTAGTAGCCGGCCAACCCTAAGAAGCTCCTAATCTCTTTGGGTGTGCCAGTCCTATTCCATTCTATCACAGCAGCTATATTCTCTGGCTCGACTGAAATCCCATTCCTATTAACCACATGGCCCAGAAATGAAACCTGATGCAACCAAAACTCGCACTTGCTCAACTTGGCGAACAAATTATGGTCCCTCAAAGCAGATAAGACTAATCGCAGATGCTGGTCATGCTCCTCAGCAATGCAGGAATATACCATAATGTCGTCTATAAACACGACTATGAATTTGTCCAGAAAATCCTTGAACACACGGTTCATCATATCCATAAAGGCTGAGGGCGCGTTGGTCAAACCAAATGACATTACCAGAAATTCAAAATGCCCATGCCTCGATCGAAAAGCAGTCCGTGGAATATCTGACTCACGGATCCTGAGCTGAAGGTAGCCAAAACGAAGATCAATCTTAGAAAGCACCGCGCTACCGCGCAACTGATCGAATAAATCGTCAATCCTCGGTATTGGATACCTGTTCTTAATAGTGACCTTATTTAGCTCTTTACAATCGATACAAAGCCTCATTGATCCATCTTTCTTCTTAACAAACAGAACAGGAGCACTAAAAGGCGACGAACTCAGCCTTATAAAACCCTTCTCTAACAACTCATCCAGCTGGATATGCAACTCCTCCAGCTCTCGAGGGGCCATCCGGTACGGCGCCTTCGCAATAGGACGCGTGTTCGGCTCCAAATCTATCAAAAACTCAACATCACTATCAGGTGGAAGACCAGGAAGATTGGCTGGAAAGACAACCTCAAACTCACGCACCACATGGATCTCCTCTAAATGCGACAAACTAACCTTGGTCTCCAACACCGGAACCAACAAACAAAACATCCAGAATCTAAAAGCTTCCGAGCACATACTGCAGAAATAGTCGGGGAAACCTGACGCAGATAATTTTACTCTATGGAATCGGAAAAAACTAGGAAGTCATATATAGACTCGCACAATCTTAAATACTTTGGCCCTATAATACCCAACCACCAAAGGGAAACTCGACACGAAGCGCGTTGCCATAAGATCGAGGGCCAAACGAGGGTCCTAGCCACAAACGAGTGGGTAGTACCGGAAATCTTCTGAAACAATTGTTCACACATTCAAGGAAGCGAATACTAAAACTATAAATACCACTAACAATTAAGACTAGGTGAGGATCAATCCTGATATTACTTGGGTATAAGTCTGAGCTTATTCTGATGATAACACATTCAGCTTTCTTTTTCCTTTGACCAACCGCGGTGGCGGTGGCAATGCCTAAAGTGGGACTGGCTGCCGAATGGGCTGGAGCTACGGGCACTTAGACTTGATATACCTTTCTTGTCCACACAGAAAATAGCTTCTTGTCTTCTTCATTCCCCAGCAATGGGCAACGTCATGCCCTTCCCGCTTACATGCTGAACAAACCAACTCTCTCTTAGAAATCCCTTGAATCGCTTGAACTTGCTCTTTCTTCTGAGCTCCCAACCTTTGGTAACATCTTTCAAAAGGATGGCCCGATCGGCCACAGAAACTACAAACTTCTATGCTCCTCTTCCTCGAAGCAGAACTAGATTCCTTATAGCTATTAACCCCGTCAAACTTCCTCTTGTCTTTCCTCAGTATCAAGCCTCGATCCTTAGCATATCCCATAGACTTAAATTTAAGGGCAACTTCCACTATCCTCTCATTCATCTCAAACTGTTAAGTATTGGCGTACTACTGAATGTCATTTGGGAGGCCACCCAAGAAACCTTTGACTCTACACTCTTCAGTAGCTAACAATCCAGAAGCAATCTTATTCAATTTGCTGATCTCGCTCTAATTCTCCCCTACTGTGAGGGTTTGCTCACTAGGCTGCCATCCTAAGGTGGCAGCCAACAATGCCTGCAACTGCACTTGCATCACCACAATCAAGCCTGATAGGGTCTTCATGCTCTGGCGCAGTTCTACAATAACCGCCTCATCCTGCACACCTAACGACTCACCCTCAAGCTGGGGAGTCGACCTTGTTGCATCACGCTCAAGCGACATTCTAATAAAACAATAAACTGCTAATCAAAACCTAGCTTAACGGCTAGAACTCAAACGACACAGTACATATAAAACATACTTAAGTATTAGATTCAACTCCTAAATTGCTTTGGGATTTTTCAATAATGATGTTATGCTTAACCTAGGATGATTCACCATCATCACACTAACTCATGTGCTTAGACCATTAATGCATGAATTTATATTCCTTTTGACTCAAAACCATGTGTGTACATATGTCATCATATAAATCTTTAGCTTGGCATGTTGTGCTTATGCTATGTTATGCTATGCATGTTGTGCTATGCATTATAAAAAAAGGCCTTAATGCATGTTATGAGCGGCGTACACATGGAAATGTTATTCATCCCATACTAATGGGCATTCATGTGGTGAGCTTATGCATCCAATACTACATAACCCTCACATGTTGCCACCTATGGTGGATCCATATACAAACACATATTATGCATCCCAAACTACATAATATGCACCGTATACTTCTAATCATTCTTATGAGTGTAGTGTTCATGCTTCAGCCAAGACGTACTGATGACACATCGGTGTGTGTATGATATGACACTAAACTACTAACATTAACAAGGGAAGGTTGCCCGACCAATTATCAAGCAACCTCCCTCTGATACCAACTGTCATGACCCGCATTTTCTCAGCAACAAGCTTTTATTAGAGTAAAAGAAAATACGTGTCGTGATGCCATGCCATGCAGGGGATAACTGCAGACGCTCAGGCAAGACACCAACCTAAACAAGTTAAACCGAAATCATAAGTTATTATGAAAAACATCTTTCAAATTAGATGGATGGCCGTATCCCGTATAGTGGATCAAATAGTCCATAAGTAAAAATATATTTATACGCTGCGGAAAAATACCTTGGTTAAGGTGATTTGACATCCTAGATGAGTGAAACATCCCCAAAGGATAACTCATGAAATGCAGGACTCTAAATTTAGTATAATATAAATTAGTCTTTACGTTACTTTGGAAAATAGTACTTTAGGTTTAGAAATATGACATGTATGAAGTACATATAGTAATGCTTTTACGTGTTAAAATACTTAAGATGTATCCTAGCATAAATCATTCCCAGAGAGCAAGTAAACAACCTCCAAATAGGCAAAAATAGCAGTTTAAGTCCCATACTTAGCATCACAAGGAAAACCACCAGTGGGCGTCAACAACCTGACACGAACCCACTGGTGAGTATGTATGTCTATATAGAAGGAAACAAGAAAAGATCTACCTCACAGACTTAGGAAGGGGAATCTCAACAGCCCAGGAGATCACTAGCAAGCCCCTAAAAGAAAACTAGCTGCACAACCGACTACTGCTCTAAACCTGAGGCATTCAAAGAAAGAACACCTCCGCAAAAAATATAATCAAATAGAAATGGAGCATTAGGTCATAAGCAATAAAAAGGAAGGGGTTTACCATACTCTTACAGTAGAATGCTATCAAACTTAGCAAAAGGAAATAAATGAGACAGCAAAAGTAAAACACTGTCCAAAGAATAAATCAAGCGCACCAAGTGCGAGAAGTTAGCAACATGCCCTGCTAAAAACCCACAGTAGCAACAAGGCAAACATATGCCAAAATATAGCCATTTAGAAAAGGAAAGGAACTAACAGTCCTAACTTGTGAATTAATAGCAGTGGTAAAACCTTGGGTCCGGGTTGGTAACCAAAAGCAACCTCTTCCAAACAACCAGACCCAAAAACTCTCCAGGGTGAAAACTACCAGTGCCAGCTCCAGGGTCCACACACCTAACCAAACCATCCCAAACCGGGGCCTAACAGGTGGTGGCCATAGCTCAGCACACACAAATCACCCCTTTACCGAGCCACCAGAAAAACTGTTTGCCATAATCCACGATTCAGCATCCAAAAACTAGCCGAAAACACAACACAAGACCGAAATAAAATCCACACTAACCAACTCGGGAGAAAAACACCAGCCTAAGGAAAAAGCATCGAGTCCATTCGACGCCGCGTTGAGTGTGTACTACTCACTCAACGCCAAACACTAAGCAGAGAAGGCGTCGAGTCCACTCAATGCCGCGTTGAGTGAGTACTATTCACTCAACACCAAAATCTAAGAAGGAAAGGCGTCGAGTCTACTCGACGCCGCGTTGAGTGAGCTCCACTCACTCAACGCCAAAAGACTTGGCCACAAAAAACTCGCTGGACGACGATGTTGAGTGAGTTTAGCCCACTCAATGCTGCCAACGCTAACAACCGAAGGCGTTGAGTGACTTCACCACACTCAACACTTTTGACTTAGAAGAAGAAAATATCGCCAGACTAGACGGCATTGAGTGAGCTCAACTCACTCAACTCCAAACGCAAACGGCGTTGAGTGAGCTCAACTCACTCAATGCCAAAATACAGATGGCATTGAGTGAGCTCAACTCACTCAACGCCAAAAGACTTAGAAAAATTCCAAGACCGACGGTGTTGAGTGAGCTCAACTCACTCAATGCCAAAAGACTTAGAAAAAGTCTTTGGCAATACGGCGTTGAGTGAGCTCAACTCACTCAACGCCAAAAGCAGACGGCGTTGAGTGAGATCAACTTACTCAACGCCAAAAGCAGACGGCGTTGAGTGAGCTCACCTCACTCAACGATGTCAATGCTTCTGGACTTAGCCTCCAGACCAAACAACTATGCGTTCAGTGTGTCCACCACACTCAATGCTTTTACACTTAACCTACAAAATGACTTCTGCCCAAAGCTAACACTCAATGCCCGCTAACAAGTGAACTAAAAAAATTCTAATTTCCTCTACCCTACCCCTTCTACCTGACTACAGCTACCAACCAAGCTGGGCTAAAATTAGAAAACCAAAATCCTACCTCCAGCCACTACCTGGACATAAATCAGTAAATAAGAAGAGAGAAAATAAGTTAAAATTGGACAAAATTGAGTAGATCTAGCTAGGATGAAAACCACAGCAACCCTAGCTTCTAGGAGAAAAAGGAATGAGCTACGAAAACAAGATAAGTGGAGTAAAAATAAAGGTTGGCAAGGGCAAAAGAGTGCCACTTGCCTCTACCTTCAGGAACATCAGCTGCCCTACCGAAATCCGGCACCGGCGGCAAGACCGGCCACCAAAAAGGCAAACCTGAAGCTTTTAGAGGGAAGAAGAGCAAACCCAAAAAACCTAAGCTTACTAAGACAACTCTAGAGCAAGAAATACTTACCTAGGGAGGAATATTCGGGTGAGAGCAGTCCAGATCTTCCCTTACCCGAGAAAAACAAGCTCTAGATTGCAAGAAATCACCGGCCGGAGCTCTAGCACTTCCGTCGCCTGAAGCCTTCCACTGGAAGCTTTCCGTCCTTTATTTTTGGGGAAGATGAAGGGGATATACTAAAATAAGCTATAATATAATATATCCAGCCACTATAGCAAATACATATAATATAACATCAGCCACTAAGCTATTATAATACTATTATAAATCAGCCACTAGTATATATATATAACTAAAATTATATTTACTATACTATTATATCTGATAATATAATCTTATAATATAATATTATATATGTACAACACTAAAACTGGCCAAGGAAAACCGGCCAAGCATATCATTATATCAGCTAATTAAATAACACGCCAAAATGACGCGAAAAACAAACGATCTCAAAATTTGATGAAATTCACACCGTAGCTAAATACCCACACTACGAATCTAGTGGCGAAGTCGAAATCGTCATCCGACAAACAAAACTCAGGCTAACACTTCCTGAAGCCACAACACAAGCATTCCCGGAGAGGCCCCACCGAGTCACCAAAACAGACTCTGGCTCGTTAGGGAACCTTGCAAACAGGCTACAACACAAGCCACTCAGAGAGCCTAAAGAGCTAAGACCATGCTCTAACAATGGCAAAAGGCCGAAAATGCACCAATGTAATGCCAAACAAAGATTTAACAATCACAGAAAAACCGGGGGCATTACAGTCACTCCCCATAAAAGAAAGTTTCGCCCCGAAACTTTACGCACAACACTACTACCATAAAAGGGACATAACAAACCAATAGTTAAACAGAAGAATACAAACCAAGCAAACTCAGGGAGACAGATGAGGGTGAGCTTCCCTCATAGCCGACTCCAACTCTCAAGTCGCGCTTTCCACGCCTCGGTTTCTCCACAAAACTTTAACCATCGAAATGGTCCTCTTCCGCAACTGATGTAGGGATGTCCGGAATCGGAGATCTCTACGGAAATAATTCACTCCTCGCCCAATATCGCCCTAGATCTACCGCACCTACACAGCACCTATCGCCCACAATATTTCCTCGTCACAAACGCAGCGCATAAAAATAACAAGGAGGATTGGTCGACTCGAAAATAGCGATCGAAATTTGAGTCGGATCGTTCCCCAAATTAACATAAAGATTGCCAACCTTTTTGGGAGCAAAACCAAGGCTATAGGCCAAGATCCGCTCCGGTAAATAGGATCCACCCGATCCGGAAATAAAAAAAGCCTAGCAACGGCAATTTCGAAATGAAAAGTGCAGCGATTGATTTAACAAAGCGGATAAAATGATTTGCGATCCACCACAACTAATTAGAAGAAATCACACAAGGAGGGATGAGATATTTTACCCAACCGGAGAACGTTCACACAAGATAACTGTGGGAGAATCACTCTCTCCACGGATCCACCGGCATCACACCGAAGGGCTTCCAACCTTCTTCCACGGAGTCGCACCGAAGGAAGCCGCGCCGGAGTCGCACCGAACCGGATGGAGGGAGCAAAGGGGGGCTGGCGGCTTCACACCACTAGAAGGGGGCGGCGGCAATGAGGGAGACCTCCTTGGCCGTAATCTCAAAAAGAGGTTTTTTTTAGGGTTCAATCTTTCTAATTATCTCATAACAAGGGCCTCCTTATATATAAGTTACAAACAAGCTTTAACCATTCATGATGGAGATGTAATCTCATCCATCCAAATGGTTAAATGCACACCAAATAAAAATATTGTCCAAATGCAAAAATAAAAACTGCAATATTGAATATAAAATTATCACTTCAAACTTGGATAATTTTATATTCCTAAAATAGAAATAATAAAGCATGAAAAGGGAAATGTTTTAATGCAGTGCGGCGAATGTTGCGCGCCGCAGGCGGAGGTTGTAACGTAGCCTTCCGCTAGCATCATCGTGACGCCTCACGTCCTTTAGTTGAATCGCCTCAGCAACCGGATCAACCTCATCATCGTCAGCATCGTCTCCAAGTATAGGTGGAGGGGGCGCGCCATCAATCCTCCCCCGCTCAAAATCACGCATGTCTGTTGCGTGGTCCAAGAGGTAGCGGAGAAGAAGATCGGCATCCAAACTTTGCAGCTCCAACTCGAGCACCCAAGAGTCATCCGAAGGGGGGCGGTCACGCCAACGGATGAGGAAGCGGCGGGTGTCGCCATCAGCAGTGGTAACATGCTCAGCATCAAGTATCATCTCTGGAGTGGAAAATGTCCGTGGGAACCTGGGGAACATATTAGCAGTAGGCAAGAAAGAAGGCAACGTACCATCCGATGATATACCTGTGGGGACCGTAAGAGAGAGATCATCCGTTCTACCACTCCCCAACCCATGAGAATTTAAAGTGGGAGAAGAAGACGACAAAGAAATCAACTATTGTGGTGGCGACACAAATATCGTTAAATCCGAAACGTTAAAAATGGGGGAGATACCCCAATCAGCAGGCAAGTCCAAAATGAAAGCGTTGTCACCTAACTTCTTAATAATCCGAAAAGGGCCGGCGCGCTTTGGTTCTAACTTTTTTACGGTGCCAGTTGGCAAGCGTTCGGGAACTAAACGGACTAAAACCAGATCGCCAATTTTAAAGTTTGATACTCTCCTATGTAAATTAGCGTGCGCCTGATAAGAGTCGTATTGTGACGTCAAAGTGGCCCGTATACATGCATGTAGATCATGGATGTGTTGGGCAAAGGATTGTGCAAATTGACTTGCTTTATACGTTGGAGGCAATGGCACCAAGTCAAGCGGCACAGGAGCTTTATAACCGTGGACAATCTCATTCGGAGACATACCCGTAGACCTATTTTTGGAATTATTGTAGGCTAATTGGGCGTGGGGTAAGAGAAGATCCCAAGTGCCCAAATGATCGCTCACGAGGCATCTTAACAAATTCCCTAAACTCTGATTAACTACTTCCGTCTGCCCTTCCGTTTGGGGATGATAGGCGGAGGAAAACAATAACTTTGTTCCCATTAATATCCATAACGTTTTCCAAAAATAACTAGTGAATTTTACGTCTCTATCCGAAACTATGGTCTTTGGCACTCCGCGGTGACTAACGACTTCTTTAAAATATAGTTTAGCGACATGAGACGCATCGTTTGTTCTACTGCACGGGATGAAATAAGCCATCTTGGAAAACCTATCCACAACTACAAAAACGGAATCATGACGGCGTTGGGTAGGGGGAAGGCCTAATACAAAGTCCATACTAACATCTACCCAAGGCATGGAGGGAATAGGCAAGGGTGTATATAATCCTACATTGGTTTTACCACCCTTAGAAACCTGACACGTTCGGCAGCTACTCACTACTCCTCCTACGATAGCCTTAAGTTTTGGCCAATAAAACTTCTCTTCGACTAATGTAATCGTCTTATCTCTACCAAAGTGACCACTCAACCCTCCACTATGCATTTCCCAAATGATATGTAATCGTAGTGATGACTGTGGAATACGTAGCTTCCCGCTCCTAAACAGGTATCCGTCCTTAATGACGTATGCAGATATCGTCGTGGGGGAACTATCCTGGGCTGATAAATAGACGTCTTGGAAGTCAGGACACGTAGCATACTCATCCTTAACCCGCTCAAATCCTATAACATGTACCTCCATAGAAGTGAGTAAAAGCGTAAGACGACTAAGGGCGTCAGCGACTCGGTTATCAGCTCCTTTAAGATGTTTGAGGTTAAATGTATAACCTTGTAGGAATGCTACCCACTTAGCGTGTCTTGGGCTGATTTTATGCTGTTCGTTAATGAAACGCAAGGCCTCATGATCGGAGAGGATCACGAACTCCTTGGAGAGGAGATAGTGCCTCCAATGGTGTAGACATCGGACTACAGCATAGAACTCCCTATCGTAATTGGAATAATTCAACTTGGGGCCTGACAACTTCTCGCTAAAGTAGCTAACGGGATGGCCTTCTTGGCTCAAGACACCTCCGATCCCAACCCCTGAAGCATCATATGTGAGCTCAAAGACTTTAGAAAAGCCGGGTAGACGTAAGACAGGTGCCTCAGTCATGAGCTTCTTTATTCGTTCCAAAGCATAGGTGGAGGACTTCGTCCACGTAAACTCTCCCTTCTTCATACAGTCCGTGATAGGCGCCATAATACTACTGAAGTCCCGTATGAAACGGCGGTAGAATGTGGCTAACCCATGGAAACTACGCACCTCACGTAGGTTGGTTGGTACAGGCCAGTCTTTAATGACCTGAACCTTACCCGGGTCAACTCGGATACCCTCAGAACCGACTATATAGCCAAAGAACTCTACCTCCGAGGCATAGAAAGTGCATTTCTTAAGATTGAGAAATAAAGTCTCTTTTCGCAGGGTGGAAAGGATCACTCTCATGTGGGAGATGTGCTCGGTGGTAGAAGTGCTATAGATCAGAATATCGTCAAAGTAGACGACGACAAACTTCCCCATGAATGGCTGGAAGACATGGGTCATCATCCGGGAGAAGGTACTCGGGGCGTTGGATAACCCAAAAGGCATCACAAGCCACTCGTACAGACCATCCTTCGACTTAAACGCGGTCTTCCACTCGTCGCCCTCTCGTATCCTAATCTGGTGATAGCCACTCCGAAGATCTAACTTGGAGAATATGGTGGCTCCAGACAAGACATCCAACAAATCATCCAGGCGGGGAATAGGGAACCTATATTTGATGGTGATTTTGTTGATAGCTCGGCTATCAACGCACATCCTCCATGTACCATCCTTCTTGGGGGCAAGGAGGGCTGGTACCGCACATGGACTCATGCTAGTCCTAATAAAACCCCTCTCAAGCAAGTTCTCTATCTGGGTCTGCAACTCCTTGTGAGCCACGGGATGGAGTCGGTAATGGGGCTGATTCGGCAAGGAAGACCCTGGGATGAGGTCTATCGCATGCTGGATATTCCTAAGCGGGGGTAACGTAGGTGGCAGCTCATCCGGGTACACGTCCTTATACTCTTCCAATAGTACCCGTAACTCACTAGGCAGCTCATCCAAAATACTAGAATCGGGTTTCGCACTCATGAGAACTAGCGCATACATAATTCCATCAACGAACGGGTCTCTCACAAACTCTTTCCTACCAACTAGACTCAACGTCTTTCTCTCTACAGGGATAGTGGTATCCTTAGCCAAGACTACGGGCTCCTTTGGGATGGTGGGCCTCAAAGTGATGGTTTTACCATTGAATTTAAATTCATAGGAGTTGGCTCTACCAAAATGTGTGATATCACGGTCGTATAGCCAAGGGCGGCCTAACAACACATGACAGGCGTCCATCGGAAGAACATCACACCAAACCTCATCAATATAAGATTTGAATGAGAGAGGTACCAGGCATCGCTTGGTAACAGGTACGGAGATCTTGTTGATCCAAGCAACCTGATACGGGGTCGGGTGTGGTTCCGTGGTCAATGACATACGTGCTATGACATTCTCAGATACAACGTTCACACAGCTACCGCTATCAATAATAAGCTTACAAAGCTTTTCGCCACTCTTAAAGATCAGAGAAAATATACTCGTCCTCTTCCAGTCATCTAACGGACGAGGAGTGGTCAAGATACAACGCATCACCATAAGGGGGTGATCGTCCTCTAAATCACTTGGGACCCCTTCCGGGTCGCTCTCCTCAGCAGCCTCAGAAACATAATCCGCAAGATCGGTCGTCGACTCTAATAGGGCTATGGCTTTAGTCTTCGTTGGGCATTCGAAGGCATAATGACCTTGAATGCCGCAAGAGTAACATGTAGCGTTAGTCTTGTTAACCTTTCCTATGGGAATACGTTCGCTCGCAGGGTTCTTGGCGTTCCTAGCAGTGATTACTACGGACTTGGACTCGGTCGACCGGTACTTCCCTTTGTCCTGATATGTGGAGGAAGATGCTCCGGTAGAGGATTTTCCCTTCGCATGGGAGTAACGGGAGTGAGCCTTAGAGGCTAAATGTTTCTTAATGTCGAGGGCGGCATTGAATGTCGTGTTCAGATCTGTGTGACCATAACGCAAGAGCTTCCGCTGAATATCGGGTTGAAGCCCCTTACGAAACCTAGAAAGGGTGACTTCGGGGATCTCCCTCAGGTTACAACGCACCAACCGGTCCTTTAATTCTCCCATGTACTCTGATACAGAATTGGAGCCTTGCCGCAGGGAGGCGAGCTCGTCAAACATTTGTGTCCGATGGTACGCGGGGACGTACTAATCGGTCAACAAATTCTTCATGACGGTCCATCCAATAATTGGGTCTCCGTCCCCAGTCCCTAGTCTACGCTCTTCATTCAGCCAATAAGTTTTGGCGCGACCGGTTAACTTCATCCTGGCAACTTGGACCTTTTGGGGGTCCGTAAGATGGTGTCAATCATAATAGCATTCCATGTCCACTATCCATGTGAGGAAATTCTGTGGATATCCCATACCATCGAAAGTGGGGGCATCAATTTTGATGACCCTTGTAATATCAAACTCTCGCCCGTGGCGATTGCCTCGAGGGGGCACTCGTGGGGAGTCGCCATCCGAATCCGAATCGGAAATATGTTGGCGACGGCGGGGCAACTCAACATTAGCGGGTGGTGGTGGTGGCCTAACTTGATTTTATAAAATCTGTGCTAAAGTGGCCCTAAGCTCCACCATATCATTACGTAGACCAGCTATCGCTTCAGCGTTATGAAGTTCATTCCCGTTCTCAGCCATCCTAGACGTAGACGGCGCCGTATATTCCGTACCTAGCCTAGTGCGCATGCAAGACCCAGAAAATTATGAAAGATAATTTTTCCTAGGGCTGTAGCTAGAATGAAAATAATTTTTTTTTTTGACAAGCGTGATGTGAGAAACACGTAGATCGTTAAAAAAAAAAAATTTTTGAATTTTTGCTGAAAAACGAAGATTTCAGCCCGCTATTTGCAGACCAACTGGACAGAATTACGATGTTCTAATTTGCAGGCAGACTTAACGCGGTCGAATCAAAAAATTTTCTGTTTTAAAGTTGCTGGAAATAAGTGCAGGAAGCTACAGTTTTTTTTTCAGATTTTTTTAACAAGTATAAAATTTCGACGGATTTACTAAACGCAGACCAATCCGAAATTTCAGATCTTAGAAAATTCAGATCAACCAACGACGAACGCAGAGAGGATGTTTGCAACGTGGAAGTTGAAACGACCGCCTCTGATACCAAATTGATGTAGGGATGTCCGGAATCAGAGATCTCTACGGAAATAATTCACTCCTCGCCCAATATCGCCCTAGATCTACCGCACCTACACAGCACCTATCGCCCACAATATTTCCTCGTCACAAACGCAGCGCATAAAAATAACAAGGAGGATTGGTCGACTCGAAAATAGCGATCGAAATTTGAGTCGGATCGTTCCCCAAATTAACATAAAGATTGCCAACCTTTTTGGGAGCAAAACCAAGGCTATAGGCCAAGATCCGCTCCGGCAAATAGGATCCACCCGATCCGGAAATAAAAAAAGCCTAGCAATGGCGATTTCGAAATGAAAAGTGCAGCGATTGATTTAACAAAGCGGATAAAACGATTTGCGATCCACCACAACTAATTAGAAGAAATCACACAAGGAGGGATGAGATATTTTACCCAACCGGAGAACATTCACACAAGATAACTGTGGGAGAATCACTCTCTCCACGGATCCACCGGCATCACACCGAAGGGCTTGCAACCTTCTTCCACGGAGTCGCACCGAAGGAAGCCGCGCCGGAGTCGCACCGAACCGGATGGAGGGAGCAAAGGGGGGCCGGCGGCTTCACACCACTAGAAGGGGGCGGCGGCAATGAGGGAGACCTCCTTGGCCGTAATCTCAACAAGAGGTTTTTTTTTTAGGGTTCAATCTTTCTAATTATCTCATAACAAGGGCCTCCTTATATAGGAGTTACAAACAAGCTTTAACCATTCATGATGGAGATGTAATCTCATCCATCCAAATGGTTAAATGCACACCAAATAAAAATATTGTCCAAATGCAAAAATAAAAAGTGCAATATTGAATATAAAATTATCACTTCAAACTTGGATAATTTTATATTCCTAAAATAGAAATAATAAAGCATGAAAAGGGAAATGTTTTAATGCGGTGCGACGAATGTTGCGCGCCGCGGGCGGAGGTTGTAACGTAGCCTTCCGCTAGCATCATCGTGACGCCTCACGTCCTTTAGTTGAATCGCCTCAGCAACCGGATCAACCTCATCATCGTCAGCATCGTCTCCAAGTAGAGGTGGAGGGGGGGCGCCATCAGCAACACCCGGTCTTGCGTATCCAAAATTGCGGACAGACATCTCAACATAAGAAAGATTAGGCTCCAAATGGGGCACATAATTCAAAACTTGCCTGTCGCTTAGTACACACTTCTGCAATTGGCTCATGTGAAAAACATCGTGCACACTAGGGAAAAATAGTGGGAAAATCCAGCCTGCAAGCTGACACATTCGGTGGATCCGGAATGGAGCGATCCAAAGAGAGTTAAATCAGAATCATCCATTCTGGTTGGGTAACGAACGTCTCCACTCTTGTGTGTTTCTCTCTTAGATCTTTTCTTTGGGCATTTAGCATATCGTGTGATTTGTGATTGATAGAATTTTCGTGGATAATATCTATTAAATTATTATTATTGTTATTTGATTCCCATTTGAATTCGTGAGGCATGGCAGCCCTCATTTTATTTCATTGGGAGAGAACCACCCGTTATCCGAATCCTTATTTCGGTAGTGTCTCTTTTGGTACAACGTACGCTCGATCGAACAGTGTGGGTTCATTTCGCTTGAGAGGATCTTGTCCTATAGCCTTTATATTATCTTAAGGGGCCTAACGAACCCCCCGAATCCTATTAAATTAATTGTTGCAACTTGTGTAGTGGCTGTGTTTATTCTTCGTGTGAGCGTAATAGTAATTATAATTAAGCGAGCGTGTGAATCCCTTAGCCGTTACGGTGTCGAAACCCGTGGCCTACATCAATTTAGTATCAGAGGGAGGTTATTGTCGATTTCCTAATCGGCACCAACCTTCTATTTTTAGGTAGGCTAAAGAAAATATAAATTTGAAATTTCAGATTTCAAATTTCGAATTTCAAATTTCGAATTTCAAATTTCAAATTTCAAAATTTCAAATTTCAAATTTCAAATTTCGAATTTCAAATTTCGAATTTCAAAATTCAAAATTAAAATTTCAAATTTCAAATTTCAAATTTCAAATTTCGAAATTTCAAAATTCAAAATTCAAAATTCAAAATTCAAAATTCAAAATTCAAAATTCAAAATTCAAAATTCAAAATTAAAAATTAAAATTTCAATTTTGAAATTTCAAATTTTAAATTTCGAAATTTCAAATTTCAAATTTCAAAATTTAAAATTCAATTTTCAAATTTCCAATTTCCAATTTCAAATTTTAAATTTCAAATTCCAAATTTCAAATTTTTCTCCAAATTAAAACAAAAAAAAAATATTTTGTGGTCTGCCAATAGCCGGCTAAATTTTATTTTCAGCAATAAAAAAATTAGAAAAAAATTAATTAATAATCTCCATATTTTAGCCAACAAGAATATCAAAAAAAAATTATATATTATTTTGAAATATTAGCGGGAACAAATCTATCTTTAAAAATAAAGAGGACCAGACTATATTTCTTTGTATTTGTGCACTTAATCCGAGTAGTCTATCCCCATTTTCCCGCTGAAAATTAAAACAAAAAAATGGCTTACGATGTTCATGTTTCCCGAATGAAATCTTTAGGTTCCGTCATGAAAGTTAGAAAGCCAGTCCATTGCCCGGTAGTGGAAGAGATTAAGGGGTTGATTGGCCAACTAAAGGCTAATCAAGTTACACCGCGCACCTCTAGGCGTGTTAGGATTCCTGCTCCGACATATGATGGGCTAGGTGGACCGCGAGGGTTTCTATGTTGGGTGAACGACATGGAGCATTATTTTGAGCAATATCGTATTGTGGATCCCCACAGGATTCCCGTTGCGAGACTGCAACTATTTGGTCGAGCCCATACTTTCTGGCTCAATGAGGAAAGACGTTTAGGAATGCCCTCCATCGACCCACGTATAGGTTGGCATATTATGAAGAATTTATTAACGGATGAGTATTACCCTCCATACTGTCGTTCTCCGTCTACTGATTATCTGAGTGAGTCGCCGCCCAAGATTTTGCCTACATCGAACCAGCATGTTCCCTCGTACTCCCATATGAGGATGTCTCATGATTTTATTTCTCCCCTCCTGGGCACTAGACCCTTTCCTGTTTATGAGAGTGTTCCTATCAGCGTGAAAATGGTATCTGAGCTTGCGATTACGAGTACGCCCGTCACTAAGGCCGATGCTGTTAATTTTGACAACATGAGTGATGATGAGGAGATTGGTTACCCGAGTGACTTGGATGAGGATTTCTCATTTGAGGAACCCTCTCCACTCCCTTTCGTCGACATTTTGGAGCCATCCCCTTTGACTGTTGTGGAGCCTTTTGATGATCCAAAGTCGATTGATATTCTAGCTGAGTCAGAAGAGTTACAGTCTGCTGAGAGCTTACCCAGTCGTGATTCATTTGATGATCTGTTAGGATATGAGCTTGCTATTTATAGTCCGAGATGTATCGAAGTGCCCATTTCTGAGATTTTCACTGTAACTGATGTCAGGACTGATGTGTTGGAAGATTGTTCTAGTAAAGGAGTTAAACTTTTGGAATATGATATTGAAGTGGAACCGGATGAGCATCCCTTAATGCTAACTCCTTTACCTAAACTTGAATGTGATTTTAACTCTCTACCGTTTGTAACGCCTGATCTCGTTGTAGCGTTGCCGATCTATGATCCGATCACTGAATCTGAAATACATGATTACCCACATGATTTAGAAGACATGTCGGATGATTTTTCCGTAAGAGCGAATCCACTGTTTGAACTTTCTTACGACTTTATTGGGTTGCGACCGGATGATCTTTATTGGAAGTCAAATCCGTGTTTTGAGGTTTCGAATTGGATTACTAGTGGTACCTTGGCGATGGTGCCTTATGACGTGATGTCCCCTCGACAAACTTATTTGCCAAGCCCGGTCGCACGCATTTATCCCCCGCCTTTTGATGACCCGTGCACGCACACGCTAGTGAACGTAGTAGCGAATGTTAAGTTGTGTTGCCCGCACGTAATGTCAAATCCGGGAGTGCCCCGTTCTATATATAGTGATGAGTGTTTTCTGTTAGCTTTTATTCATGACGTTTTAAAATTTAAATTTAAATCTAAAACTACGACGTTGTATGGCGTTGATTTCACCACTGCTTTATTAGCACCCGTGCCACCTTACTTGGTCTCGTTACTGCCCACTATTAAAGCAAGTCACATTGCACATGGGTTCTCCCCACACAGTTCTAAGATTGTTTGTTGGAATCGGAGAGTATCCTACCGTTATATAAGTGATTTGGTTTTGGTTTGTCTCGTCCCTGAACGGATGCCTCCGGGCACCTCAGAAATATTTATGAACCGGCCAGTCCATTATTTGCGAATCTTATGGAAATTTAGTAGCATGACATTTCTTGTAGAATTTTCCATTGATTGGGGCATCTCTCCTATTTTCTACTTTTCATACTTTACGCGTCATGTTTCTATGCCCCTTGAAAAGTCTATCTCTCCGTTTATATATTCCATTATGCTTTCTATTGGGTTGGGTGGTGATAGTTTGTTTGGATCGTTCTCTTCTCTGGTCTCCATCGGAGGTATGTTGGTTGACGTTGTGGAAATACTTTGTTCTTATTTGTCTAATGCGTCTGTGAGGTCCCCCCAAGACCACCTTTTGGTTTGCAGGTTCCTCTTCCTCAACGATTATACCCGGGACTACTCATCAGTGATGAGTATTTTTGAGAGGGGGAGGATTGATGGCGCCGCCATCCCCCGACATGTTGACTTGGAGCGTCCCCCACCGGACGACGTTGGTGATCCGGTACATGTCAAAGATCCACGTCATGTTGCCGAAGAAGATCCCCTTCCAGATGATTATGGTGACCCGGTTTATGTGAGTGCTGACTCAAGCTTGATGTTACTTTGCCGCCTCGAGATGAAGATTTGTCAAGACATCCTCCGCCATGGCCGCGTCAACATCTCCGCCAATGTCGTGTCAAATCTCCGCCGCGTCATTTTAAATATTATTTCAGATTTTAATTATGTTTTTATTTGGCCAATGTTTAGCCAAAGTTTTAATTATTTGTCATTTCATTTTGGCCTTTGTTTAGCCACATTTGGGGTGCTTATAACCCTTGTCTTTGTACAACCTATATTAGGCTATGTTGTATTGGATTTTGAGTTAGTGAATGAATGAATTAAAATTGAAACCCTAAATTGGTTTTCCCTCTTCCCTCTTCCTCTTAGAGTTCGGCTCCCCTACCCCCTCTCCTCCTTGGCCGCCGGCCACCCCTCTCCTTCCTCTCCCTATTTCGGCCTCCTTTCTACCTCCACCTCCTCCTTTCCAATAATCAACCATAACCTTCAATCCCTCTCCAAAAAACCGAGCCCTCCTCTTCATCTTCAAGAAGGCCGACCACTTGCAACCTCCCCTAGCCGTCGGCCTCCACCTCCATCACCACACCCGAGCCCCCCTTTCAACATCAACCCGACCACCACCTCTCCTCCACAAAACCGTCCTCATCCCTCTCAACAAAACCCGACCATCACATATATCCTCTTGCAAAAAACCGATTCCTTTGGTGAGATCCAAATCAGCCCCATCTTCTAATCCAAGAGAAGAATCGGCCAAAGCTTTTGGTTAATCTTGTGAAACTTCAACGGCGTCGGAAGGAAACGAAGAACTTGGAGTTTCCCTCCAACCGGCACGCTTTCGGTGGATCCGGAACTGAGCGATCCAAAGAGAGTTAAATCGGAATCATCCATTCCGGTTGGGTAACGAACGTCTCCACTCTTGTGTGTTTCTCTCTTAGATCTTTTCTTTGGGCATTTAGCATATCGTGTGATTTGTGATTAGTAGAATTTTCGTGGATAATATCTATTAAATTATTGTTATTGTTATTTGATTCCCATTTGAATTCGTGAGGCGTGGCGGCCCTCATTTTATTTCGTTGGGAGAGAACCACCCGTTATCCGAATCCTTATTTCGGTGGTGTCTCTATTGGTACAACGTACGCTCGATCGAACCGTGTGGGTTCATTTTGCTTGAGAGGATCTTGGCCTATAGCCTTGATAATATCTTAAGGGGCCTAGCGAACCCCCCGAATCCTATTAAATTAATTGTTGTAACTTGCGTAGTGGCTGTGTTTATTCTTCGTGTGAGCGTAATAGTAATTATAATTAAGCGAGCGTGTGATTCCCTTAGCCGTTACGGTGTCAAAACCCGTGGCCTACATCACTTTCATCCTCAAATGGATGGTTAGACCAAAAGGACCAACAAAATAATGGAGGATATGCTCCTTATGTGTGCCCTGGATTTCGGAAGAGATGGGAAAACCATCTCTATAAGATTGAGTTTGTCGACAATAATAGCTATCAAGATAACATATAGATGATGCCCTTGAAGCTTATACGGTTTGAAGTGTCGTACACCTGTAGCTTGGGCAGAAATAGGCAAGTCAAGGCTAAATAAGCGTAAGGAGGTCAAAAATGCAAATTCGACCATACATACTTTCTGAGAGCAGATATTAATGTCAAGACCCGCATTTTCTCCGCATTTAATGATATATCAGAGTAAGGGAAAACACACGTCATGATG
Organism: Platanthera zijinensis; assembly: GCA_039513925.1. NCBI lineage: Eukaryota > Viridiplantae > Streptophyta > Magnoliopsida > Asparagales > Orchidaceae > Platanthera > Platanthera zijinensis. The sequence continues at coordinate 160,565,616 of CM077096.1, forward strand.
CCACGTCTGCAGGGGATAACTACAGACGCTCATGCAAAACCCCAACTTAACACCTTTATAAAATATCTATGAGTTATATAGAGAGAATCCAGTTTAAGTTAAGCGGTTAGCTGTATCCCTCAGCTCAGTGGCTCTTCCAGTCCACTAGAAAAAGATTATTGTACGCTGTGGAAAATACTTTATTTACAAGATTAGATGTCATACATGAGTATAAACATCCCAAGAGGACAACTTATGGTATGCAAGACTCTAGGTTTATAATAATAATAAAAGTAGCTTTTATGACCGTTAAATATAGTGATTTCGGTTTTCAAATATGGCTTGTATAAAGTAATGATAGTAATTTTTATACTTTAAAATACCTAACATGCAACCTAGCATAAAATCTTCCCAGAGAGCAAGTACAACCAACCCAAAAAGGTAAACTAGCAGCTAACAAAGTATTCAATATTCCAAAAGAAAACTACCAGTGGGCGTAAACAATCTGACACGAACCCACTAAAAGTACGCAAGTCTGAACTAAAAACCAAAACAACAAAACACCTCACGGCAGTGAGGAAAACCACTGCAACAACTGCAGTCCATAAGCTACCACCCAACACAGCCGCTCCACTGGCTACATCCCTAAACCTGAGGCATTCAAATGAAGAACACCTCAACAATAAAATACAAGAAACAATGGAAATAAAGAGGTAACAAGTAGAAAAGGCAAGAAAGGGGTTTACCAAACCCAACTATTAAAATATGATGGAACCACAACTGATTAGCCCAATAAATATAGGTAAAGTAAAAGTTGCAATAAAGGAGTTAGAAGAACATTTGCACCAAGTACGGAACGAAGCCATGCTTTGACAAAATCTGCAAGGATAAGCATGAAATAGCATAGACTGATCTAAGAAGCAAACTGAGCACAAAATAGCTCGAAAACGTGAGTCATTAACGCTAGGTAAAAATAACAGGGCCAGAGTCGGTGACCAAACATCCAAACCTGAACTACCAGACCCAAACATCTCACTAAGGCACTGTGGTGGTGGCCACCTTGCCAACCACAACCCAACATGCCATAAAATAGAGACCAAACCAAACCACGAAGTATAATGACTCACAAACCAGCATCCAGTTGGTGGTCCTTTATCCACTACCAACCTTCATAGTCGAAGAAACATCATACCCAAACACCCCAAACCAAAACCCAAGTCTAAACCTAAAGAAATACCTAAACCAACCCTAATATCACCTTAAGGACCAAACAAGACGAATCCTACACGAAATGACAAAATATTCTAAGTCCTGGCCAAATTCGGCAAGTATACCCGACGAACTACATGGATACTTGGCGAATTGCATGACGATACTCGACGAAATTCTTCTATACTCGACGCCTCAGCCTATGTTACTCTACACTTCCTCCTGATACTCGGAGAATAGTCGAATGTACTCGACGAATTACATAATGATACTCGACGATTTCCCTTGATACACGTTGAATGTTCCTTAGTCTAATATACAATATTTGATGATTTCTGACTTAGCGAAATTCTAACATCACTCGCCGAAATGACTAACTAATACTCGTCGAATTCCACCACATATACTCGACGAAATCTACTCACTCAAACTGGATGAATTTACTTAACGATATACGCCAAACTCTCACTCGGCTAACCTACCATACTCGACGAATTTCTTCTACCTATACACGTAGAATCCTACTTGTAATGTTTACACCCTTTTCCCGTGGCTTGGCTGAAACCCACACTATCCTAGGAGTTATTTCTCAATTAACTTACACTAATCCTACTCTCTAAGGGAGGAGGAAAGAAAGGAAGAAAACAAGTTAGAAATGGACATGTAAGGGGGGAAAATCAACTTGCCTTGAAACTCCGAAAAAATGCCTCCTGCTTGCACTGCGAAAGGATCGACCGCCAAATGACCCTAGCAACGCTTCCTTAAACTTTTGGGGGGAAAAGGAGGTCAAAATAACTAATCCTAATGCCTAAAAATTGAGGAATCGGTAAAATCTTACCACGTTCGCATAGATCTCGGTGAGGGCTTTCCGAATCTCTACTCCGGCGACGAAAACGGCCACCCGAGCACACTCTTCTGCCAGCCAAACGCACGCGAAGTCCGCCGTTTCTCTTCCACTCGGGAAAACGCCGCCTCTCAGGTTTGGGAAGAATATGAACAAGAATGGTAGGGTTTGACGCGACAGATTCCTATTTATACTTATAAATATATGTATTATTAATTAATTAAATAACGCCAAAACGACCCGAAATCCAAACTAACTCGAAATCTTATGAAAATCGCACTGTAGCTAAATACCAATGCTACGAATCTAACGGCGAAGTAGAAATCCAAATCCGGCAAACCAAACTCGAGTAAAACACCGTATGAAGATAAAACGCCACCACATCCCTAGAAAAAGCTCCACCGAGTCACAAACAGACCCGACTCGCGAGGGAAGGTGCACAACCAAGCCAAAACCAACCACACAGGAAAACCCACTAAGCAAACCCATGCTCTAACAAATGACACCAATTAACTATGCATCAACGTAATGCCCTGACGACAAAAATACGCCACTACGGGAATTAAAATAAATCTCGAAAAATCAGGAGCGTTACAACCACCCCCCCTAAAAAGAAGTTTCGTCCCAAAACTTAACATAATTGGATCAAATCCAAAACAAAAGAAAAGAAATCATAGGCCATCAAAGGAAAATACTTACTAAAAACATCAGGAGAACAAATGAGGATTAGCCTCCCTCATAGCTTCCTCCAACTCCCAAGTCGCGCTCTCAACGTCTTGGTTCCTCCACAATACTTTAATAATGGGTATTGTCTTCCTTCTCAATACTTGATCTTGAGAATCCAAAACACGAACAGTCACTTCAACATATGAAAGATTAGGTTCCAACTGGGGCACAATGTCAAGAACTTGCCTATTGCTCAGCACACACTTCCATAATTAGCTCACGTGGAAAAACATCGTGCACACCCGAAAAATTTGCAGGCAAATCCAGCCTGTAAGACGATACACCAATCCGCTAAATAACCTTGAAAGGCCCCACATACCTAGGGTCCAACTTATGGTTCTTATCAATCCTTTGAACGCCCTACATCGAGAAGACCTTCAGAAAAACCATGTCCCTAACAGTAAATTCTAATTATGTCCTTTAACGATTGACATTATTTTTATAATGCTTTTGAGCTATCCGAAGCTTCTCTCGAATATGCTTAACAAAAATATCAATTTCTTCTAGGGCCTCCGGTCCCAACAACGGTCTCTCACCGACCTCGGCCCAAAATAATGGATTTCTGCAACGTCTCCCATACAAAGCCTCAAACGGGGCCATCTGCAAGCTCTCTTGAAAACTATTATTGTACTCCAAATTCCATTAATCTCAAACGCTCATACCACGCTCCTCTATGGTCCAAAATATAACATCTGATCATATCCTCCACGATCTGATTTACTCTCTCCATCTGACCATTTGTATGCAGATGATAGGTGGTGGAATACCTTAAATCGATACCCAACCCCTACTGCAAATTTTTCTAAAATCGAGACCTGAACCTGTAGTCTCGATCTGGTACAATACTAACAGGCACTCCATGTAATCTGATGACCTCATCCAAGTATAACTCAACTTTTTTTTCATGGAGTAGTCGATCTTGAACGACACGAAGTGAGCACACTTCATCCTTCTGTCCACTATAACCCAAACTAAATCATGATCTCGGGGAGATCTCGGCAATACAGTAATAAAATCCATCGAAATGCTCTCCCACTTCCAACCTTGAATATCTAACGGTGTCAGCTTGCCTCCAAGCCTTCCATGATCGGCCTTAACTCTCTTGAAAGTAACTTAGGGCATCGACTAACACATTAGCTTTGCCCGAATGGTATTGGATCTCAACATCCTAATCTGCAACATATTCTAACCATCTCCACCGGCGCAAATTCAATTCCTTTTGAGTGAAGACGTACTTCAAACTCTTATGATCCGTATAAATCTTGCACAGAGCGCCATATAACAAATGTCTCCATAACTTCGAGGCGTAAATCACAGCTGCGAATTCCAAATCATGCATAGGGTAATTTCTTTCATGAGTTTTTAACTGTCTGGATCTATACACAATCACTTTGCCCTCTTGTATTAACACGCACCGAAGTCCAACTTGCGATGCGTCCACATGCACATCATACTCTATCCCTTCGGTAGGCAAGGCCAAAACCGGAGTAGTGCACAATCTCCTCTTCAATTCCTGAAAATACACTTCACACTTATCGCTCCAAACAAAAGCTGTGTTCTTCTGCTTAAGCCTTGTCAGCGGCGCATACATTGAAGAGAAACCCTCCACAAATCTCATATAATAGCTTGCTAGCCCCATGAAGCTCCTTATCCATTTGGGAGTAGCAGGACTATTCCAATCCATTACATCAACTATCTTCTCAGGGTCCACAAAAATTCCATCCTTATTAACCACATGACCCAGAAAAGAAACCCGAGGAAGCCAAAACTCACACTTGCTTATCTTGGCATATAACTTATGCTCCCTCAAGGTATACAAAACTAAACGCAAGTGCTGTACATGCTCTTCAGCACTGCGGGAGTATACCAGAACATCATCTATAAATACAACCAAAAAATGGTCCAGGAAATCCTTAAACACTTTGTTCATCATATCCATTAAGGCAGAGGGTGCATTAGTCAATCCAAAAGACATCACCAAGAACTCAAAATTTCCATGCCGTGAATGAAAAGCAATCCATGGAATATTTGTCTCACGAATCCTCAACTGATGGTAGCCCGAATGAAGGTCAATCTTTGAAAATACAGTACTGCCATGCAACTAATCAAACAAGTCATCTATTCTCGGGAAGGGATACCTATTCTTGATGGTTACCTTATTCAGCTCTCTATAGTCAATGCACATCCTCATCGATCCATCCTTTTTCTTCACAAACAACACAGGAGAACTCCACAATGACAAACTTGGTCTTATGAATATATTCTGCAACAACTCATTGAGCTAGGTACGCAGCTGCTCCAACTCACGCGGGGCTATACGATACAATGCCTTCACAATAGGATGGGTACCCGGCTCCAAATCTATGATGAACTCCACGTCTCTCTCGGGCGAAAGACCAGGAAGATTATCAGGAAATACATCAAGAAACTAGCGCACTATAGCAATCTCCTCTATACGCGGCAAACTACCACCGGTCACCAACACCGAAACCAAACAGGCAAAACATCCGAAATTTACCAACTTCCGAGCACATACCGTAGAAATAATTGGAGAAACTTAGCACGGAAAACCATAAACACTCCTTGGTTGACCGTTGTCTATCTTGAAGTCTAAGCATTTAACCTTGCATTGGATAACTGCATCATACTTGTACAACCAGTCCATGCAAAATCACATCAAAATCTTCCAAGTCTATCACCTTCAGATCAGCAATGGCTATAAAATCACCTAACAGAATCGAACAACTTTGAATGCCTTAGTTCGACACCACTGAATCATCAGAGGGAAACTTGAAACAAAATGCGTCTCTAACAAGATCGAGGGTCAAACGGTGATGCTCTACAAAGTTCCTAGCCACGGACGAGTGGGTTGCACCGAAATTGAAATGAACGCACGCCTAGCGGTTCTTTACCTTAAACTTTCCTATAAAATTGTATACACAACTAAGGGAACAACGTCGACACTACAACTACAAATTAAAAGCTAGAACTAGGTTAGGATCTAACCTGAAATCACTTTAGTAGATTTCTAAGCTTCCTCCAAAGATACCACGTTCAGCTTGCCCTTCCCCTTGTCCAATAGTTGTGGTGGCGATAAGGCCTGAAGTGGAACTGGTTGCAACAGGGGCTGAGCCTACGAGCACTTCGACTTGAAATACCCTTTCTGTCCATACTAGCAACAGACCCTATCCTTTCCCAAATAATGGGCAGCGTCGTGCCCCCTCCACTTATACAGAGAACAAATCAAATCTCCCTTTGGAGCACTCTAGATCGCATGAACTTGCTCCTGCTTCTGAGATCTTATCCTCTTGAAGCATTTCTCGAACGGATGGCTTTGACGGCCACAGAAATTGCATATCTCTTTACTCATTTTCCTCGAAGCAACACAAGATTCTTGGGAACTTTTACCCTCACCAGTCTTTCTCTTATCCTTTTTCATTTGTTGAACTCAATTCTTGGCATTGTCAATCACCTCAACCTTCAGAGCAGCCTCCACAACATAAACAAAGCTCTCAGATCCAAAAGCACTAGATAGCTGCTGGATGTCATTCCTAAGACTACTCAAGAAAACATTTAACTCGATTAGACTTCGAAGACACCATGTTAGGGGCAAAATGGCACAGTTTGCTGAACTCTACCTCGTACTCGCTAAAGGTGAGCTACCTTTGCTTAAGGTGTAGAAAATCATTCATCAAACAGTCCCTCTCGACCGGCGACAAAATTTTTTTCAACAGCAAATCCTCAAAGGATTACCATGAGCACCCATCCTTAAGATTTTCCTTCTCTCTCAGCCACCAACTCTTTGCAAGTCCATTGAGATGATACGAAGCGACCATCACTCTCTGGTCCACTGCAAATCTTGAATAAGCGAACATCTACTCGATGGCTATAATCCAATCATCCAAAGCCATAAATCTGCTCTACCATCATAAGCAGGGGGTACTAGTCTCTGGAAATGCGAAATGAACGTCATCTCTGGTGGCAGTAAAATCGGCGGCACCAGAGGAGCAGGGGAAAAGGAACAGGAATAGTCTGACCCACAGACGGGTCCTGTACACTAGGTGGCTGACTTGCAACAATCGACAAAAATTCCTGGATCTGCGACTACATCTCTAGCATTTGTCTCGATAGAGCCTCATTGCTCTGCCACAATCCTTCTTTCATGCCCTCACTCTAGGAACTAGACGATTCTCCCTCCGACTGGGGAGTCAACCTTGTCACCAAATGCTTAGGCGATATCTAATCAAACAATGAATATCTAATCAAAACCTAGCTTAACCGCTAGAACCAAATAACTTAGTTCAGACGATACATAATTAAATACATGATCATGCTGCTAACTTGCTCTGGGTTTTTTAATTATTATTTCATGCCTAAACTTAGGATGATATACCGTAATCCTACTGACTCATGTGCCTACACTATGAATGCATGAATTCCTGTTCTTTTTTACTCAAAACCATGTGTGTACGTATGTCATCATGTAAGTCTTATAGCTTGCCACGTGTGCTGATGCAATGTTATGTCATGCATGTTGTGCTATGCAATCTAAAAAGGCCTTATACATATTATGAGTGATATACATATGAATTATTATGCATCCCATACTACATAACATTGCATGCAATGAAAATCAAAATCTAATGTGCATTCATGTGATGATGTTATGCATCCCATACTACAAACAGTTATATGTTGCCTCCTATGAGGATTCATATACAAACACATATTATGCATCCCATACTACATAATATGCCCCGTATACTTCTTATCATGCTTATGAGTGTAGTGTTCATGCTTTAACCAAGAAGTATAGATGACACATCGGTGTGTGTATGAAATTAAACTAGATAACTAACACAAACCTGAGATAGTTGTTCGACCAATTGTAAAACAACCTATCCCTCTGATACTAATTGTCACAACCCGCATTTTCTCCCATTTAATGATATATCAGAGTAAGGGAAAACGCGCGTCATGATGCAAGGTCAGTAGTGGATAACTACAGACGCTCAGGAAAAACCCCAACTTAACACCTTTATAAAAGATCTATGAGTTATATAGAGAGAATCCAGTTTAAGTTAAGCGGTTAGCCATATCCCTCGGCTCAGTGTCTCTTCCAGTCCACAAGAAAAAGATAGTTGTACGCTGCGGAAAATACTTTATTTACAAGATTAGACGTCCTACATGAGTATAAACATCTCTAGAGGACAACTCATGGTATGCAAGACTCTAAGTTTATAATAATAGTAAAAGTAGCTTTTACGACCGTTAAATATAGTGATTTAGGTTTTCAAATATGACATGTATGAAGTAATAATAGCAATTTTATACTTTAAAATACCTAACATACAACCTAACATAAAACCTTCCCAGAGAGCAAGTACAACAAACCCAAAAAGGTAAACTAGCAGCTAGCAAAGTATTTAATATTCCAAAAGAAAACTACCAGTGGGCGTAAACAACCTGATACGAACCCACTGAAAGTACACAAGTCTGAACTAAAAACCAAAATAAGAAATTACCTCACAACGGTGAGGAAAACCACTACAATAATTGCAGTCCACAAGCTACTACCCAACACAGCCGCTCCACTGGCTATAACCCTGAACCTGAGGCATTCAAATGAATAACACCTCAGCAAGAAAATACAAGTGACAATGGAAATAAATAGGTAACAAGTAGAAAAGGCAAGAAAAGGGTTTACCAAACCCAACTATTAAAATGTGCTGGAACCACAGCTGATTAGCCCAATAAAAATAGGTAAAGTAAAGTTACAATAAAGGAGTTAGAAGAACATTTGCCCCAAGTGCGGAACGAAGCCATGCTTTGACAAAATCTGCAAGGATAAACATGAAATAGCATAGACAGATCTAAGAAGCAAACTGAGCACAAATAGCTCAAAAACGTGAGTCATTAACGCTAGGTAAAAACAACAAGGTCGGAGTCGGTTACCAAACATCCAAACCTGAACTACAAGACCCAAACGTCTCACTAAGACACTGTGGTGGTGGCCACCTGGCCCAACATAACCCAACATGCCAAAAAACAGAGACCAAACCAAACCACCAAGTATAATGACACACAAACGACGTCCAGTTGGTGGTCTTTTATCCACTACCAACCTTCATAGCCGAAGAAACATCATACCCAAAAATCCCAAACCAAAACCCAAGTCTAAACCTATAGAAATACCTAAACTAGCCCTAAAATCACCTTAAGGACCATACAAGACGAATCCTACACGAAACGACAAAATATTCTAAGTTCTGGCCAAATTCGGCAAGTATACCTGACGAACTACATGGATACTTGACGAATTGCAAGACGATACTCGATGAAATTCTTCTATACTCGATGCCTCAACCTATGTTACTCGACACTTCCTCCTGATACTCGGCAAATCGTCGAATGTACTCGATGAATTACATAACTATACTCGACGATTTCCCTTGATACACGTCGAATTTTCCTTAGGATAATATACAATATTCGATGATTTCTGACTTAGCAAAATTCTAACATCACTCGCCAAAATGACTAACTGATACTCGTCGAATTCCACCACTGATACTCGACGAAATCTACTCACTCAAACCGGATGGATTTACTTAACGATATATGCCGAAATCTCACTTGGCTAACCTACCATACTCGATGAATTTCTTCTACCTATACATGCCGAATCCTACTTGTAATGCTTACACCCTTTTCCCGTGGCTTGGCCGAAACCCACACTACCCTGAGAGTTCTTTCTCAGTTAACTTACACTAATACTACTTTCTAAGGGAGGAGGAAAGAAAGGAAGAAAACAAGTTAGAAATGGACATGCAAGGGGGGGAAATCCACTTGCCTTGAATTTTCAGAAAAATGCCTCGCGCTCGTACTACGACTAGGATTGACCGCCAAATGACCCGATCAATGCTCCGTGAAACGTTTGGGGGGAAAAGGAGGTCTAAATCAGTAAACCTAACCCCTAAAAATTGAAGAATTAGAAAAATCTTACCACGATCGCGTAGATCTCGGCGAGGGCTTTCCGAATCTCTACTCCGACGACTAAAACGGCCACCCGAGCACACTCTACCGTCGGCCGAATGCATGCGAAGTCCGCCATTTATCTTCCGCTCGCAAAAATGCCGCCTCTCGGGTTCGGGAATAATATGAACAAGAATGGTAGGGCTTGACGCGATGGATTCCTATTTATACTTATAAATATATATTATTAATTAATTTAATAACGTCAAAACAACCCAAAATCCAAACCAACTCGAAATCTTACGAAAATCACACAGTAGCTAAATACTGACGCTATAAATCTAACGGTAAATTCAAAATCCAAATTCGACATAAAAAACTCGTGTAAAACACCGCCCGAAGATAAAATGCCACCACATCCCTATAAAAAGCTCCGCCGAGTCACCAAAACAGACCCAGCTCGCGAGGGAAGGTGAACAACAGAGCCAAAACCAACTACACAGGAAAACCCACTGAGCAAACCCATGCTCCAACAAATGAAACTAGTTAACTATGCGTCAACGTAACGCCCTGACGTCAAAAATACGCCACTACGGGATTTAAAATAAATACCAAAAAATCAGGGCAGTTACAATTTGTAGCCCAAGATAAGCAAGCCAAGTACTACAACACCAAGCACTAAAACATGGCTTTTGCGGTTGGCAAGTGAGTATACTTAACGATTAATCCATTCAAAGGAGGGTCTAGGATTTGGCGTGCAAAAAAGTTGTGTCCGAAGTATAATGGTTCGTCTAAAGTGGTATAATGAATTGGAGAAGTGGCCTATCGATTAGATCTTTTGGCAGAGCTAAGTGGCCGCCCAATGTGTTTCACATATCAGTGCTGAGTAAAGCAATGAAACAGCCAATGCAAGTGATTGTGGATGATCGAGTACCAGTCAAATAAAGGCTAACGACGAAGGTTAAGCCCATTTGAATAAATGGTATAGAGAGTGAGTAACTCCGAAAAAGGCCAATCAGGACGATCAAAATCCATTGAGATAATGGTGACCATTGAGAATGGACGTAGGAGCATGAGCAAACCATGCATGATGAATTTTCCGAATTGTTATAACATTTTATTGCATGTTGCAACATATTAGTTACTGGTTTTCCCTTATAAATGAATAAAAATTTCGGGATGAAATTTTTATAATAAGGGGAGGGTTGTAACACCCCAAATTTGACAGCAGACCTTCAGGTCGATATCGCTGGGAGATAGTGGATATCGCTAGGCGATAACAATAACACTCGATGCCATGAATCGTTGAGTGAGCTAATCACACTCGATATCTTTCGACGAATCATTGAGTATAAGACCATCGCATGGTGATAGTGGGTATCGCGCGACGATAGCCCCAGCTTTAAACGCTCTCGACGCCTTAAAGCGTTGAGTGAACTCAGCACACTCGACGTCGTCAAGCGTTGAGTGAGCTATCAGAACAACGATAGTGGATATTGCTAGGTAATAGTGCCACATCTGCTAAACACGTGTTAGATGGTCGGATTACTGCCGATGTGCGGGGTTGATTAGTGCTAAGGCGGTTACTGTCTCTATCGCCAAGTGATAGCCGATATCGCTCGGCGATATACTTTTGTTTGACTTTTCAACCCAAATCGTGGCCTTTGCTCCCTTTTGATGAAATGATCCTGTGGTTGGGATTAATCCCAAGGTCACTTATACAGAGGAGTAGAGGAATGAGAATTCATTCTCTTCTTCTCTCTCTCTCTCTCCTTCTTTCATCCAAATTCTTGAGAGAAAGAGCTAAGGGTTGGAGCTAAGGGCTGGAGATGAGCTTCAATATATTGGTGAAGGAGATTTTGTAGTCGGAAGTAAGACCGAGGCTATATCCGTGAATGGGGAAGTGAGGTTCTCCTTTCTGTCCGGGTAGAAAAGCTTTGCTATGGCTCCGAAGAAAACTACAAGGGTAACAATCTTCCTTCTTGGATAAGTGAAGTCCTTCTTTTGGCATACACATGGAATCCCCCACCAAAAGTTGGAAAAGCAAAGGGAATTCCTTTGGGTCGATTCATGAAATCCTCTGTTAGTCTTGCATATAGATCCGGAAATATGTAGTGCAGAATAGGCATGCTGTGTGAAGCCCATTGATGAGTGCGAGGCCCGACTCTCAATTCAGACGATGAGCGCGCTAGGTTTGGATCCCGCGCAGTGCGAAAGAGGCAAGTGCACCTGTCGCAAGTAATACAGGATATTTTGGTTGGGAATATCGAGGTCATATATTTCCCGGGGCCGGTTGACTATTTCTACTCATTCCGGAAGGACTATTATTTTACCGAAAATAACTTGTCGGGTTTTAGTTAACTAAAACGGTTATAAAAGAGAGTTGTAAAAAAGGACTAAAAAATTTGATGAAAGGTTAACGCTCGACATTAAATCAGATCGAAACTAAAAACGCTCTTAATAACTATAGAACTTAGTTTTCAAATTAATTAATGGCAACTTGGCGATGGAGATTCCACAAACATGAGCTCACCTATCTATTGAAATATCGCTCACTTGAACATTAAGACTATTCGACCGAACTCTCGTCCGACAAAGGATTCCTCTTAATGCCCACTTTACGCTAAGAACCCCGCTATTGGGTGGGGAACCCAATCTTGTAGAATTATGCTTCTCCTCTCTCGAGGGTATGCACACAAATATTTTTACCCAAGGATGATCAGTCCATACGCACGGCCTCTCATATAGCTAGCGTATGGATAGCGGAAATAGTTCCCACACATCGATTTGCGGTTCTACGCGTCGTATACCCGGGGCAAACCTTAAGCCCTTTAATTAAAGTGAGAAAAAGACCTTTAATTATTTAGAGTGATTTCATATGTCCCAATGCTCTTCGATGCCAATGGCTAAGAAATATTAGCCACTCATTGGTATGGGGATGACTTATGAGTTTGATGAGGCGCGAGTTAAAAACTAAACGCTAAATGGTTATAAAAAGAGGACATAAAAATAACGTAATGTTAGGAACAGAAGGCTAAAAACTTTAATTGCTAACAAAGAACTCATACGCACATCGAACCCAGAAATAAGAAAAAGCTAAGTTACACAAAAGGAAAATATAATTGAAATGACAAGTCCTACTCAAACAAGTAGGCGGGAAATTAGAAGTCCTACTCAAACGAGTAGGCGGGAAATTACAAGTCCTACTCAACTGAGTATGCAGGAAATTACAAGTCCTACTCAAACGAGTAGGCGAGAAATGAAAGCGAGTCCTACTCGAATGAGTAGGCGGGAAATAAATGCAAACACACACACACTCTACATAATTGAATGAAAGCAAAAAAAAATTATCTCATACACACAAACACTCTACATGAAATTGATAAAGCGATAAAGAAAGCAATAAAAATTAACTTATACATGCACACACTATACATGAAGTTAAAAGATCAAAGTGAAACTTAATTTTATACACTCACACACACACAATTTAAAAAGAAAAAAACAAAGTAATCGAAAAATTAAAACAAATACATTCCTACTCCTAGAACTTTCTAAAATTCAATAAAAAGATGAAATAAAAATAAAAAGAGCAAACGTTTTTAGAAATAAAAGCTAAAAATTAAAGTGTTTCCAAATATTAAAATAATAATTTTTTTCATTCTTATAATTCTATAAAAGAGTTTAAAAAGTGGAAAATAGGTTGACAAGAACAAAAGTATTACAAGAATAAAAAAACTAAGTAAAAAGATAAGGATAGAAAGCCACTTTGAAAACACTTTTATAAAATCATAAAAATGAAATTAGTGTACTAAAAAACTAAACCTAAACCTAAGTAAAGAGAGAAGAAAGTAAAAGCTATCATAACAACTAATAACTATGATAGAAAACCTAGTCCAATAACTAAGTAAAACAAAACTATTTAAACATAGAAATATATCAACATGAAATCAAACTCATACACCCACACACATTTTAAAGAGAAAGGCAGAGAAAAACAAAGGATAAAAGTTGAATAAAAGTGGGGCACTCATATACATTCCAAGACAACATGAGGAGATAAAATATAACATATTTTATTAAAGGAAAAAGTTGATTACAAAGCTAAAAAAAACATAAAAAAGAAGGGGAGAAAATTCTCCTTACATAGCAAGAGGTGCACCCAAGCTGCCCACAAACAACAAAATTGGCTCAAAAGTTTTAACCCTTGGTCATTATAGAAAAGTTCTATTTATAAGCAAAATTTCGTGGGTGATACGCTCTGGTTATGGGCGTGATAGGGGGCGTGTTAGGCTGGCTTACTGTAGATGACAAAATTTTAGTCGCTGGATGATTTCCGGAAGCTTCTGGAACGATACACGTGTTGGTCACGGGTGTGATAGGGTTGTCACAGTTGTGTCAGCAAGGTATTACTGGTGAAGGTGTCGATCTTGGATCGACGAACGTCGAGCTTGAATCGACGAACGTCTAGTGGATGGACACAGGCGTGTCGGGGGGGGCACGGGCGTGATAACGACGTCAAGTGGTTGCTGGAAGAGTCGAGCATGGATCTACGAACGTCGAGCTTGAATCGACGAACGTCGAGCGGTTGGACACGGGCGTGTCGGACGGGCACGGGCGTGACTTCATCTTTTTTTTGCAGGCAGTGCTTTTTTCACAGGAATCAAAGTAACACGCTTGGCCACGGGCATGACATAAGTGACACGGGCGTGTACTTTGAGAAATTTGGCTTTTTCTGAAAAAATTCTTAAAAACAAAATAAAGTTAAGTTAGAACAATATTTACAAAGAAAACATTTTATTGAAGAAAAATAAATAAAAAAAATGAAAATTAAACTAAAATGACCAAATAGAAGTACTGAAAATATGTATATTTACAACTTATCACCCATCTGGATAGGTTGGTATAGATTGGTGATGTTTTGATTTACGTGCCGGAGAATACTCCGAGTATAAACTGGTAGGTTACGGAGTCTACAGGGTTGAAGTACTTGATTTGCACTCTAGGAAAATACCCCCAAAATTCCACAGTTTTTAGACTTGTTGGATGTCACCGGGTGATAGTGAGTATTGCCAATAGCGATATCTCTTGGTGAGCTATTTGTGTTGTGTGCTGTGAAAGTCAAGTTTTTCTGGAACTATAGGTTACTGCAGGGTTTTGGCTGGATCTGGGTACATAAAGTAAAATTTTGTTGTTAGCACCTGGCGACAGTGAGTATCGCCAGCGATAGCTCCAAGATACCCTTTTGATTGCAAATCCAATCTCTTGGAGATAGTGTGGCTAGTGTGAGCTACGAGCTCTTAAGTCCATCATGCCGAATGGGAAAGGGTAGGCCCACCCTCATCTTATCTATTACCCTTGATTGCTTCGGCTTTCGGAAGTGGCATGACTATCTGAGCAACGGGAAGAGACTGAACTATACCTACATTATGTATACCCTGATTAGATTGCCTAAAGTAATTGGCTCTCGTTAGATGGCATAATAAGAGTCTTAGTCATAGGGCCAAAAAGACTAAAATGCTCAAGAATAAACCGTTAAGTCCGGGACCTCTACACGGGAGGTGGAATCTGGGAAGTCGGGTACACCGTAAAAGTTCCCTTAGTGCACAGAGCATTGGTTATTAAGGTCGACGTTTGTGATATAATGAATAGTGTGTGAGTGCATGTTCTTGTAATATATCTGCTTGTGATAATATTATGACTATAGGGAAGGAATACTACTGCCCCGGGAAAGGGGTATGATCGTTATAAATTGGTCAGCTAAATGCTGACCGTTGCTTTGTTTGCCATCCTTGTGGTGGATTGTGCCTGTGCAGGTGCTGGAGAGCCGAGTGGAAAGTAGCAGGATAAACCCCCAGAATCTATGTCGGCCCTCGAAGGATAAGTGAAGTTTGTATTACTTTCATGTGTGGCCGGCCTGCGTGCAGATGTCTGTAATCCACACATTGCAAAGAGTAAATATAAGGGCATAAGGCAAGAACAGTTTTAAGCTACTATTGACTATCGCCTGGCGAAAGTGACTATCGCTGGGCGATAGTAACTTTTGTGTATTTTTGTAATAAACATTCTTGTGTTTATATAGTGGAAATTATTGTTGTACTTGAGTTAAAATATTAACCCCTGAAGCTTTCGCTAGAATGCTCTGAGTTAGGATGTGTGTAGTCTTTTGATATTCATATGTAATCCTGCTGCCTGTTTGTGGAATATGGTGTGGAGCTCCGGCCGAACCCTCTATTATATTTCATGTGACGGACAGAGGTGTTACATCTTTGAAACTTCTCTCCAATTACTTGGATTATAACGATCCGTGCACTCTTTTATGTGGCCATTAATAGAGACTGGGAGATGTCTCAATTAGATGTCAAAAATGCTTTCTTTTATGGAGATCTACAGAGAGTGGTCTACATGGAGCAACCTCCTAGGTATGTTGCTCAGGGGGAGTCTCAGGTGTGTCAGTTGAGGAAGGAAATCTATTGACTTAAGCAAAGCCCACTGGCTTGGTTTTAGAAGTTTAGCAAAGTTATATCTGCTATTGAGTTTGCTCAAAGTGCTGCAGATCACTCTATGTTCATACGCAAGAATTCAACATGGATTGTTGTTCTTACCGTCTATGTGGATGATATTCTTCTTATAGGGGATGATAAGAAGGGAATTTACTAGATAAAGAGCATATTCTTCAACATTTTGTTACAAAATATTTGAGATCTCCCAAGTACTTTCTAGGGATTAGATCTCCCAGAAATCCAATTCTATAGTGCTCTCATAGCGAAAGTATGCCTTGGATCTTTTAAAGGAGACAAATCTTCTTGGGGATAAACTTGCTTGATGTCTGATGGCTGTTGGGGATCATAAGCGTTGGAATGAAGATTCACCTATTCTTTCAGATGTCACCAGGTACAAATGGCTTGTGGTAAAACTCATTTCTCTAACAGTCACAAGACCAGATATCTATTATGCGGTAGGAAGGGTGAGCCAGTTTATACAAGATCCCAAGAAGTGTCATCTTCAATTTGTTATAAAGATCTCTGAATATGTGAAAGGATCTCTAGGAAAGCTGTTAAACCAAGTGTTGGAACACCCTATTACTAATTTTGGTAAGGATCACTATGTGCTTAGGAATTTATTTTGACCTTGCTGTATAGTCTGATAGGTCAATTAGAATGAGTTTTATGGTTAGTAATTAGGTTTGAAAGCTGCCCTCAAAGACCTTCTAAAGATTAGAATTCAAGTGCTGAAGACTAAGACAATTCTCGTCGAGCTCAGGTCGACGAAATGTCGAACTCAGTTCGACTATCTCTGAGCTCAGTTCAATGAGGCGTCGAACTCCGTTCGACGATCTTCGAGATCAGATCGATGCTCTGTCTCTATTTTTTCTAATCTCTGAGCTCAGGTCGATGATCGTAGAGCTCGGATCGACGATTTCTGTTTTCAGCTAAAGTTCAATCTCTGAGCTCAGGTCGACGATCTTTGAGCTCAGATCGACGCTTTTCTGAAGAGATCGACGATTTCAGGATTCAAATTCATGACTGTTATGGAATTCATTCAGACTTATTTTCAGCATTTATGGCAAAGGATTTTGTAGCTGTTTCAATCAATCTGGTGCAAGTTTCAAGGAAGACTAATTGGAATGTTTCTTAAAGACTTTCCTCTAGAGGAAGATATCAGTTAAGGTAGTCATTTATGACAGATTAACGACTATCAAGAAGTCAGAATCTGATATACTCACTAGAGAGTCATTTTGAAAAAGATAGAGAACTGACAAGATTTGAAAAAGAGATATACAGAAGACAAAAAATATTGGTTCATCAAGAATTCATCTTCTGGAATAGACTCAGTAGACAAAAGTTTACAGAATTATTGAGTCAGAATTCTTCAAGAACACAAGGAACATTACTGTGAAGGAGATCATCTGCTATTCTACTCCTTCAAGCATCAAGTGTTCAAAAGCTGCTTCATCAAGGACTCCAGACATCACACATTTCAGCATCTGCTGAAATCATCTATTACTGGAGATCTGAAGCAACTAAATGCCTATCACCCTAAGCAAAGCTCATCTTCCTGAACCCTTATAGATCTCAGGGGGAGCTTTGACAATATATTCCACTTGTCTTCTCTAAGATTGTTGACAGAGAAGAACAACTCAACTCATTTTCTTTTTCCTTTCTCTCCTGTAAAAGGGTTTCTCAAAAATCCCTTCAAAAGTTTTGTGGCTGGTTCCTGAGACCTTGTGAAAACTCAGTGGTGGCAAGACACCTTATCAAAAAATCTAGGTTTTGTTTTTGAGCACCTTATCAAAAGCTCATTGGTGCCCAGGACACCTGATCAACTATTCCTGTAGTGGATTCCTACCTAGGGTGGTAGAAGAGTGGATGTACCCAGGTTGTTGGGGAACCACTATAGCTCCTTGTGTCATCTGGTTTGCTGTGCTTTTTGCTTTGCTGTGTGCTGTGTGTTTCTGTTTTCTTACTGCTTTAATGTTTACTTTTCTGCTAGCACATTACACATATAAGTAAATAGAGTCTTCAACTGCTTTATAATTTTATATTGTAAATTATTTTAATATACTCTATTCACCCCCCCCCCTCTAGAGTAAGCTAGATCTTATCCTCACTTTCAATTGGTATCAGAGGCAGGTTGGTTAATCAACAACTAAATCTTCAACAGATTGGTTGAATAGGCTAACACCTGAACCAAAAGATCTCTGATAAGATCAATCTTATAGAGGGTTATTATTATTTGTATTATATTTATTTTCTTACAAAACCATGGCACAGAACAAAGATTATGCTAGCACCAGACCTCCAGTGTGCAATCTTTCTAAGTTTGCACTTTGGAAGGCAAGAATTTGGCTTTATATGAATTCTATTGATGAGGACATATTTAATTCTTTTTTGACAGTGTGTCCAAGACCCCCAGTAATTACAAGTACAAGTGATGTTCCACCTCCTTTAGGAACAGATGCAGAAATAAAGAAATGGAAAGTTGCAGATGCAAAGGCTACGAATATCCTTTCTCAGACTATGTTTGATGAGATATTCCAAAAGGTGGCTGAATGCAGTTCAGCAAAAGATATATGGGATAAGCTTTCTGAGATTGTATCTGGATCTGCTGATGAAAGGAAGGACATAAGATCCCATCTCATATCCTAGTATGAGAACTTCAAGAAAGGAGAAACTGAGCCAGTTGCTGATTTGTACAACAGGCTCAGTCTAATTGTCAGTGAATTAAGAACATTGGACAAGGAGATCTCACTCACTGAACTAAATGACAAAATCCTAATGTGCTTCCCCAGCACTTAGGATTCAAGAATCTTGCCAATCAAGGATGCCAGAAGCCTAAGTGAGATCACCACAGAGGATCTTTTGGGCAAGCTCAAATCTTATGAGCTGCTCATCAAGAATAGGAAAGAAGAGCAAAAGACTGCTTCTCTAGCCATCAGGAAGGAGAAGACAATAGCATTCAAAGCTACAGAAGATCTGCCTGAAGACAAGGTCACAGGCAATGAAGAATTGATGAGCTTACTGGCCAAAAGATTCTACAAGATGGCCAGGAAAGATTTCAGAAAGAGGTCATCCGAAGGGCATGAGAAGCCAAGGTATGACAAGTCAAATAACAAAGAAATAATCTATTTTAGATGCAGGAAACCATACCACATTGTGCCTGATTGTCCATAAAACCAGAACAAGGACAAAAAGGACAGAAAAGATAGGAGAAGAGATAAGGACTCCAGGGGAAACAATTACAGCAAATCCTCCTCCAGCAAAAGTAAACATACAAGGAAGGATTTGTAGCAGAAACCTGGAGTGAAACTGAAGAAGAGTCAGAGGCTTCATTGTGAGAAGCGAACTAAAATAAGCTGGAAAAGGTATAACTAAAATTTTATTATCAGAAAAAGGTATCTATTACAAAGGTATGGCCTCCCTTATATAGAATGGAGGAGAGAAGAGAGAATAAAAATAAGAGATGTGGGACTAAAACTATACAAAAAAAATCTGGGCGGCTAGAACAACAGACCGGAACAAGCCGCGCGGTTAGACAGAAGGGCTAACCGCTCGGCCACTGCTAGAGAGAGAGACAAGCCGCCATGTGAGACCGTTAGACCGCCCGATCTCCTAGTCGCCAGTAATAGACCGCTAGACCGCTTGGACCTCAGACCTCAACACAGCAACCAAACCGCTGAAGGCAAACCGCCAGACTGCCCGGTCAATAACCCGCCAAGCTAGACCGACAGACCGCCCGGTCTCCAACTTCAACACTCCCCCTCAAGCTGGAGCATATATGTCGATCATGCCCAGCTTGTCACATATATGAAGAAACGAGGCGGATACTAGCTTGGTGAAGATGTCAGCCAGCTCTTTTTCAGACGTGACGAAGGGGGTGCAAATTTGTTCCTTCAGAATCTCTTCATGAATGAAATGACAGTCGACCTCAATGTGCTTGGTTCTCTCATGGAAGACTGGATTTTTGGAGATGTATATAGCAGCCTTGTTGTCACAGAACATAGGTAGAGGATGGTTGTAGACCTCTCCTAAATCCAACATGAGAGCCCGTAGCCATTTTAGCTCACAAGTGGTTGATGCCATACTCCGATACTCTGCTTCAGCACTGGACCTGGAGACAACAGATTGCTTCTTGCTCTTCCAGCTTACCAGATTGCCCCCAACAAAGGTACAGAAACCGGAGGTAGACTTGCGGTCCCCTTTGTCATCAGCGTAACTCGCATCTGAGTAAGCTTCAACCCTCAGATGATCATTCTTCTGAAAGAGCAATCCTTTCCCAGGGGCTGCTTTGACGTACTCCAAGATCCGCATGGCGGACTGTAGATAGCACTCCCTGGGAGCTTGCATGAATTGACTCACCTTGCCCACAGCATAGGAAATGTCGGGCCTAGTCACGGTGAGGTATATGAGCTTACCAACCAGACGCCTGTACCGCGAAGCATCTGAAAGAAGAGGCGAATCATCTGTCCAGGTTTTATCTTCTCCAACAGCTATGGGACATCGGGCAGGTTTGGCCCCAGTCAATCCTGCTTCTTTTAAAATATCAAGAGCATACTTACGCTGAGAGAGGACTAAAGAGTTGGGCTTCCGAGAGATTTCGATCCCCAAAAAGTACTTCGTAGAACCCATATCTTTCGTGACTAGATGTTGGCGAAGATGCCGCTTTGTCAAGGCTACCCCTTCCTGGTCATCACTAGTGAGAAGAATATCATCAACATATACTGCAAGAACCACTAGTACCGAAGAGGTTTTGAGAATAAATAGAGAGTGATCAACAGCGCTTCGAGCAACACCAACGGCCGCCATGATGCCGCTGAACTTGTCAAACCAAGCTCGAGGGCTCTGCTTGAGGACATAGATTGCCTTCTATAGCCGGCATACTCGTGTCTCCCCCTGAGCAACATACCCTGGAGGTTGCTCCATGTAGACGACCTCCTAAAGATCACCATAAAGGAAGGCATTCTTGATATTCAGCTGGGAAAGTGGCCAGTCTTTGTTGACCGCCACAGACAGAAGGACCTGTATAGTGCTAAGATGAGCCACGGGAGAGAAGGTGTCAAAGTAATCAACCCCATAGGTTTGAGTAAAGCCCTTAGCCACCAGGCGAGCTTTGTAACGGTTCACAGTGCCATCTGGGCCAAATTTGACCACAAAGACCCAGCGACAACCAACAACATATGTATCAAAGGGAGGAGGGACAAGAGTCCAGGTACCCCGCTCTATGAGGGTCGCCATTTCCTCATCCATGGCCATCTTCCAGTGAGGAATGGCAAGGGCCTCCTGGTAGGAACGAGGTGTGGTAGTAGCAGAGATAGCCAGTGCAAAAGCCCTGCGAGAAGGGGTAAGACGATCATATGAAACAACAGTAGCAAGGGGGTGTAGGGTACACGTCCGCACCCCTTTGCGAAGAGCTACAAGAAGATCCAGGTCAGCGGGCTCCTCGGCATCCAGAGCATCCGTGGCAGAGAGAGCTGGCCCGGGAGGAGAGAGCGATGGCAGCGGAGATGAGGGAGATAGAGACGGAGAGAGAGGCGGAGGGAGAGGAGTGGGCGGAGACGGAGGAGGGGCGGACATCGCAGTAGGAGACGAGGGAACGAACGGAATAACAGGAGAATCAGAGGTGGGGGAAGAGAAGAGGAGTCATCCGAGAAGTAGGAGGCATTCTCGAAGAAGGTAATGTCAGCAGAGACGAACTGCTTACGAAGAACAGGATCAAAGCAGCAGTAGCCTTCCTGAGTGGCCGAGTACCCCAGAAAGACACATTTGGTGGAGCGAGGGGAGAGCATATCACGGGTGGCAGATGGGGCATGCACAAAAGCAGTGCACCCAAAGATTCGGAGAGGGAGAGGAAAAGGGTCCTTGCCTGGATAAAGGATGGAAAAAGGGGTTTTTCCCTTGAGAACGGAGGAGGGAATGCGATTGATGAGATAGCAGGCAAGAAGAACAGCATAGCCCCAATATGAGCGAGGGACATGCATTTGAGTCATCAATGTTCGAGCAACATCGAGGAGGTGACAGTTTTTGCGTTCCGCCACCCCATTTTGTTGGGATGTATAGACACAACTTGTCTGATGAATAACGCCATGTTGCACACAGAAAGAGGTAAAAGCATGACTTAAGTACTCTTTTGCATTATCAGAGCGAAGAGTTTTAATACCAACACCAAACTGATTTTTGATTAAATGATAATAGGAGGTCCATACATTAAAAAGTTCAGAGCGATCTCGTAAGAGATACACCCAATTACATCTAGAAAAATCATCAATAAAGGTTACAAAATAAGAACTACCCCGACCAATAGTAAGGGTAGGAGCAGGTCCCCAGATATCGCAGTGGACTAGATCAAACGGATGGGTAGA
This sequence comes from Platanthera zijinensis, assembly GCA_039513925.1. Taxonomy (NCBI): domain Eukaryota; kingdom Viridiplantae; phylum Streptophyta; class Magnoliopsida; order Asparagales; family Orchidaceae; genus Platanthera; species Platanthera zijinensis. Next base: position 160,588,208 of record CM077096.1, read on the forward strand.
GCCCCGACCCTGCTTCGGCGGGAAGGAGGAACGATGATGCTTGCCAAGTTGACATGCTTCGCAGTTGAGAGGAGTATTGGAGGGAGGGAGGTGGGGCAGAAGCTGATGTAGAAGCCGTGGTGGAGGATGACCGAGACGGAGATGCCACTGGAGAAGATCCATACAAGAAGAAGAGAAGGCAGACAAAGCGGAAACGTTGTCAAGGAAGTAGAGGCCGCCGCTCTCAGTCCCAGTAGCAATCGTCCGCTGGGAGCTCGGATCCTGAAAAGAACAAGAAGATGGAGTAAACGTTACAGAACATTGAAGCTGCTTGCACAAAGAAGTAACCGACAACAGATTACACGGAAACTTGGGCACATAGAGAGTGTCCTCTAGCCGAAGGGATGGAGTAACATGAACCACTCCTGACCCATGAACCGGGGAGGGAGAACCGTCTACAATGAGGACCGAGGGCAACCGATCATGCTGTTCGAGGAGAGAGAAGCACTGAGGATTGCCCGTCATATGATTAGTTGCACCGGAGTCGATAAGCCATTTACCTTGAGTGACCACATGGGCACTACCTAATGATGTGACCACGGAAGCAGACGGCTTGGAAGAGGAGGCGGAAGAGTCACCCGAGGGGCGAAGATGGGGATGCTTTGTCCAGCAGCGGTCAAGAGTGTGTCCGGTGCGGCCGCAGTGAGAGCAGAGGTAGCGGGAAGAAGGACGTCTGCCATACTGATGATTGCGGCTACCAGAGCCATTCCGCTGAGTTTGATGAGCATAGTTATCCGGAGGAGAAGGAGCGGGCAGAAGCGGGCGCTGAAGGAGAGAGGTGACAGCGGTGATGCGAGCAGCGGTGGCATCTAAAGTAGGAGATTCCGCCTCACCCAGAATTTGTTGGCAGATCATGTCATAAGTGTCAAGAAGACGGAGCAGATAACACATAACCAGAAGCTCCTGGAAGTGCTTGTGTTGTTGAGCCAGATCCGCAGAAAAGGGGCGATTCTGAAGAATCTCAGCCCCAAGAGCTTGAACTTGTTAGTAGGCAGCAACAGGAGACAAGGTAGGCCGGGCAAAGAGGTCCGCATACAACGTATAGATGCGGGACGTCTGAGCCCCTTTGGAATACAAAACAACAAGATGAAGCCAAGCGGCCTTCACCGTCTCATCATGACGGATGATGGGAAGGCACTCATAAGATAGACTGTTAGCGAGCCAAGTACGCACAAGAGCGTCACTCGCATCCCAGTCATCAAAGAGAGGTGAAGTGGTAGGAGGAGGGTCATCAACGAGAGGGTGGCATTTGCGTTGCGAGCGAAGGAGAAAGGTGAAAGAGACGCTCCAATCCGGGTAGTTGGAGCCGACAAGCTTGGAAACGGTGCCAAGTGTAACGACCCCATCCGTTAGATGACGTATAGTAGAAGGTCCGGCCGGGGCCCCACACTATATGCCACAAACAGATGGTGAGGTCACAGGATAATACCAAACCAAACACGAATCCTAACTCAGAGCATTCTAGCGGAAGCTTTAAGTAGTAATTTGAACTCTAACCAGGAATGTCCAATATATAAACCACCTTTATATATATCACGGAATGTACACAAATACATAGAGTTTGGCCTTAAGGCCTTATAGTTCCTCTTCCATACAACATGATTTACAAACCTCGGCGCGCAGGCCGGCCATACATGAGTAAAAGAGAACAAACAAAACGTTCGCTTAGCCTTCATGGGCTAGCCGCAGCAGCAGCAGCAACAGCAGTAGGGCTTCAGCCCTTCACCTACCACTTGGCTCTCCAGCACCTGCACGGGAACAATCCACCCAACCGGTGGCAAACAATGCAACGGTCAGCATTCAGCTGACCCAATTATAACAATCTTACCCCTTTCTCGGGGCATTAGCATTCTTTCCCTGCAAAGCATGGCATCATATAGCAACTATGTGCGCGCAGGCACATTCAAGCCATCACAACTATCAGCCACACGGCCCGACAGTCCGTGCACTCAGGGCACATTTTCGGTGTACCGGAATACCAGGGTCAACACCACCGTCTACACGGTATTTGAGCATTCTAGTCTTTCCGGCGCGCGGGCCTAAGACTCTCATTAGGCGCTCCAACAAAACCTATAACCAGGCTTCCAAGTCGGATGGACCTAACGCAGGTACGGATCAGCCACCCCCCGTTGCTCAAGTCACCGTGCCACCTCGAATACGGAAGTATCCATGGCTATTTATAGGCGCGGGTCGGTTTCACCTTTCCTGTTCGGCAATCTGCCTTTTCATCGGGTTGCAGCCCAACGACTCAACCGCTCATAAAGTGGCAACGCACGGCCACAAGAGTTGCATCCAACCCTCTTCATTTCCTGGACATCATCCAGTACTTCCTGCCGCACCAAGCAACAGGTAGGAACAAGGCATCACAAGCCATTATCACAGAGCCTTCTCCAATATGCAAACAAGCATCACCAATCCAGACCATATCCAGATGGGCTTCACACAGCATGCCTAGAGCCGTACTCCAATTCCGGCCTCTAACAAGGGGGACTTCACATATCTACCCCAAGGGACACCACAACCCACCGCACACTCACGGGGAAGGGTTTTCCCTATGCAATGCAGAAAAGAAGGACTTCACATGTCCAAGAAGGGAGATCGTTACCCTTGTCGATCTCTTGGGAGCCATCGAAAACTAGCCGGTGAGAAAGAATCGCAGCAGCCTTGCCTTCACAACGCCGGCTTCGGATCACGAATCGGACCACGGGAACTCCGCAGGTGGCTTGATCTCCTCCTCCTTCTTCTTCCTCCTCTCTCTTTCTCTCTTCCTTAAGCAAAATGAAGAATGACTCTTCATCAGCCCTTCACGGACTAAATCCAGCCAGGAAATCACCTGAGCCCTTGGATCAAAAGAGAGAATTCTGAACGGCCACGATTTGCCCAAAAACCCAAATTTTTGGCTGACACGGCCTGTGACACGCCCGTGTCACAGGCCGTGTTCCCTTAAGCGGTTCATACCGACTGAGGTTTACTAGAACACGGTCATCGACACGCCCGTATCGAGCCTGACACGCCCGTGTCATTTCTGAGACACGCCCGTGTCACCCTTGCCTCATCGAGCTGCAAGCAGTACACGGGTCGGAACATGGCATGGACACGCCCGTGTCCAACCTGACACGCCCGTGTTCAAGGCTTGGTTCAAGGCCGTGTAATCTTCTGACTCGAACAGGCCATTTTCGAATTTTAATTTCGCGACACGCCCTGGGACACGCCCGTGTCCCAGGCCGTGTACCCCCGACACGCCCTGGGACACGCCCGTGTCCCAGGCCGTGTAAAATTTCCTGTACCTCAAAAACCATTTTGAGTCTTTTGGGGTCTTTTGGGGTGTTACAACCCTCCCCCCTTAACAAAATTTCGTCCCGAAATTTGCACGGCAAGGAAACAAGAACCAGCAATGCTATAACTATGATATAACAAAAAGTACACGGTCTACAGTTTATACAAATAACTCGGGAAACTCAGCTCGCATGGTCTGCTCTCGCTCCCATGTTAGCTCTTCACGGCCACAATTGTCCCATCGGACCTTGACCATCCCGATCACTTTGTTCCGCAACTGTTTCTCGGCTCGATCCTCGATCCGAATGGGTCTAACCCTAGTCGTTAGCCCATATTCGACCGGTACCCGATCATTCTCCACTACTTGAGCTGGATCCTTCACCGCTTTACGAAGGACTGAGATGTGAAACACATCATGTAATCCACCCAAGTCTGCTGAAAGTGCGAGTCGATAAGCAGCTTCCCCAACTCGCTCCACCACCTCAAATGGACCAAGATACCTCGGACTTAGCTTTTTCAAACGCCGAATCCTGGACACGCCTTTGAAGGGTTTGATCTTCAAATATACCCAATCACCCACCGCGAATTCCATGTTCCGGTGTTTGGCATTGTAGTACTTTGCTTGACGATCTTGGGCTATCAATAGCCTCTCCCAAATAGAGCGTATGAGCGAGGTAGCTTCTTCGACTTCCTTTTTCCCACTCAGCTTAGATTCGCCTGCTTCTGCCCAAGCTAACGGTGTACGGCATTTCCGACCATATAAAGCTTCAAATGGTGTCATACCAATACTCGCTTGGTAGCTATTATTATAGGCAAATTCGAAAAGAAATATATAATCTTCCCATCTCTTACCAAAGTCTAGGGCGCACATGCGGAGCATATCTTCCATCGTCCTGTTGGTTCGTTCAGTCTGGCCATCCGTTTGGGGATGAAAGACCGTACTAAACGCTAACTTTGTACCCAACATTTGATGAACGAGCCGCCAATCATTCGATGTGAACCGCCCATCACGGTCACTAACGATGCTCCGAGGAACACCGTGCAGTCGAACAACCTGCTCCACATAAAGCTTGGCCAAGGTTTCCACTGAATCGTCTCTTCTGTTTGGAAGGAAGTGCGCCACTTTTGTCAACCGGTCCACAATCACCCAGATTGAATCATGACCGCGTTGAGATCTCGGCAACCCATGCACGAAATCCATCGAAATATCATCGAACTTCCACTCCGGAATAGGTAACGACTTCAGGAAACCGCCAGGCTTCTGGCATTCTGCTTTCACCAACGCACAGGTATTGCATTTAGCCACATAACGTGCGACATCTTTCTTTAATCCGGGCCACCAGAACAGCTTTTTCATATCTCTGTACATCTTTGTGCTCCCTGGGTGAATTGAGTACTTTGCAAAGTGAGCTTCATACATCAACTCTTCCCTCAATTTACCCACACTCGGGACGCACACTCGACCATTTCTTCTTAACAACCCGTTATCCCAAGAGAATTGGTCATCCGGCCCATCTTTTGCATAGCGCTGGAGGCTTTCATCAAGCTCCGTTGCTCGCCGAACTCTGTCCGTAAGGTCATATTGCACCTCCGTCCAGTTCAAACATGCATCGGTTGACGAACCTTTGTCAACACAAGATATCTCCAACGCTTCCAATTCCTGGATTAAACGCTGATCATGCCTCTGCAACCAGCTTGCCTGTACCGGAGTCTTTCGACTCAAAGCATCAGCAACCACATTTCCCTTCCCGGGAGTATAGTGAATCTCGAAGGTGTAGTCCCCAAGGAACTCCATCCATCTTCGTTGTCGCATATTCAGATCCTTCTGATCCAACAAATACTTTAGGCTTTTATGATCTGTATAGATATCCACCTTCACGCCATATAGATAGTGCCGCCACAACTTGAGCGCAAAGATTACCGCCGCCAACTCCAAATCATGGACGGGGTAATTTCGCTCATGCACTTTCAACTGGCGCGAGCCATAAGCAATCACTTTACCAAACTGCAGAAGAACGCAGCCTAAGCCGCTCCCGGAAGCATCACTATAGATCTCATACCCATCGGTATCACATGGCGATGTCAACACAGGCGCCGTGGTCAAACGACTCTTCAATTCTTCAAAAGCTCGCACGCACTCCGGCGTCCAAATGAACTTTTGATCTTTTCTCGTCAGCGTGGTCAGAGGTAAAGCAATCCGTGAGAAGTTTTCCACAAACCGTCTATAGTAGCCCGCAAGTCCAAGGAAGCTCCTGACCTCGGCCACTGAAGACATCACTGGCCAATCTCGGATGGCACTTATCTTCAACGGATCCACCGCGATACCCTCTCCGCTTACCACATGGCCTAAAAAGGCTACTGAAGAGAGCCAGAACTCGCACTTTGAGAACTTGGCAAAAAGCTTATTCCTCCGCAGGGTATGCAAGACCAACCGCAAATGGTTTGCGTGATCCTCTTCCGACTGAGAGTATACTAAGATGTCATCGATAAACACAATAACAAACAAATCCAAGTACTCTCGGAACGTTCGATGCATTAGGTCCATAAATACCGAAGGCGCATTACATAGGCCAAAGGGCATTACCGTGAACTCATAATGACCGTAGCGTGTTCCAAACGCCGTCTTGGGAATGTCACCTTCCCTAATCCGCAGCTGATAATAACCCGATTTCAAATCCAATTTGGAATAGACCGTTGATCCTGCCAGCTGATCAAAGAGGTCATCAATCCGCGGGATCGGATATTTATTTTTCTCCGTCAGCTTATTCAATTCGCGGTAGTCAATACACAACCGTAAGCTACCGTCTTTCTTTTTCACAAAGAGAACAGGCGCGCTCCAAGGTGACATACTTGGGCGTATATATCCCTGCTCCAACAACTCTTGCAATTGGACTTTTAACTCAGCCATCTCTTTTGGCGCAATGCGATATGGAGAGCGGGCCACAGGTTTTGCACCTAGCACCAACTCAATAGAGAAGTCAATCTCCCGCTGGGGTGGTAACCCAGGAAGATCTTTAGGAAACACATCGGCAAACTCTGACACAACTAGTACTTCACCGACACTGGCCTTTGGCTCAACAGCCTGAATTAGCATGAAGAATAACTCCGCGCCCTTCCGAACAGCATTGACGACTTGGAGTGCAGACAACAAAGTCCCGCCAACTCCTCGCATACCAGCGAACTTCGTCACAAGTCCGGTATTCTGGCCCAGTGTAATCTCCTTGGAGTTGCAATCAATAAAGGCACGCTGCTCCGAGAGCCAGTCCATACCAAAGATCACATCAAACTCCGACAACGGTAGCACAGCTGCACTCAAACCGAAATCCCGACTTCCTATTTGCACAACCACATCGCAAGCCCTATCCGCAAGCATCATACAGCCATTCGGCAATAGCACCCTTGTACTATCCACCGTCACATGACTTGGTGCCCCAATGCGAGATACGAAATCCTCAGACAGAAAAGAATGCAAAGCACCCGTATCAAACAGGGCTCTCGCCAAATTATTCCGAATCAGGACAAAGCCTGCAGCACACACACATGCACAAGCTATACATAACCAAAAAACCATAGCACATAAGCAAGTAAGCTAACTCAACTCGTACCTGTGACGACGTCACTTTGCTTAATCGCTTCCTATTGGCCAAGCTGATATATTCGGGGCTGTGCCTGAGACGCAGAGGAATCAACCACCGCTTTGCCCTTCTCAGCATACGACACACCCGCCTTCTTATCCCCTTTGGGCTGAACCACCCGACAGTCACGGGCTATATGCCCCACCCGGCCACAGTTATAGCATGTACGAGAATCCGGCCTTGATGTCGCTCCCGACACAACGGTCGTAGTCACTTGCCCAGATGGCTTGGACCTCTTGCCCCCTTTCTTCTGGTAAAACGATTTGCTCGGGCGAGGTGCTTGTACCTCTGGCTTTGACACAACTAAGCCCTTGCTCCCTTGCACCCGCCGCATGTCCTTCTCCAACGCACACGCAGTATCAACCAATGCCTGAAACCCTTGGCTCACTGAACTCGAAAGCAGGAATCGCAACTCATCCCGCAATCCTTCATAGAACCGATTCGTTTTCCTTTGGTCATCCGCGAAGATTGTACCCGCATAGCGTCCCAACCTGGTAAACTCATGCAAGTAGATATCCACACTATCTTCCCCTTGCTTTATCCGTTGGAACTCATTTTCCATAGCAATGCGTTGCGCCGCTGGGACATGTTTTGCCAGAAATAGTCGAGAGAACTCCTCAATCGACACTTGTGTTAATTGCCTGCCCGCCAAATGATGTAGCTCAACCTTGTCCCACCACAACCGCGCCTCTCCTTCAAGCATGAAGGTGGCTAAGGTGACCTTTAGAGTTTCCTCCGCCCTGATCGCTGTCATTATCTTCTTGACACGCGATAACCAACCTTCCGCCTGCGTTGGGGATCCCATTCCCGCAAACGTAGGAAGACTGAAGCTCATGAATTGCTTCAACTGTCGGTCAGCTGCTCGTGGATCTACAGCCTCAATCGTCTCGGGTCTTACAACAACACGAACTGGCTCGACTGCCGGCTGCGCTCGCCCGGTCGGCTGAATCATGGCAAATAGAGCCTCAGCAACTAAACGAACAGTTTCCGCAGATGGAGGAGGTGTGGGCACCTCAACTGGTGCCGCACTCTCATCGGAACGCTGGGGATCAGACTGCCCAGCACCACTACGCGTCACCTATAGGTGGACAAGACACACATTAGCGAACGTATGCAAGCAAAATAACACAAAGAGGAACGCGCAGATTCCTCAAACAAGATTTTGTACATTCCTTAGTGGACATTCCAGAGTTCATTAGCGTTACAGCAGGGCGCATAGACATGCGCTCGCCACCCCATAAAAGAATTCGTCCACGAATTCGATAGAGGAAGACCGAACGAAGCTGATACCAAAATGTAACGACCCCATCCGTTAGATGACGTATAGTAGAAGGTCCGGCCGGGGCCCCACACTATATGCCACAAACAGACGGTGAGGTCACAGGATAATACCAAACCAAACACGAATCCAAACTCAGAGCATTCTAGCGGAAGCTTTAAGTAGTAATTTGAACTCTAACCAGGAATGTCCAATATATAAACCACCATTATATATATATCACGGAATGTACACAAATACATAGAGTTTGGCCTTAAGGCCTTACAGTTCCTCTTCCATACAACATGATTTACAAACCTCGGCGCACAGGCCGGCCATACATGAGTAAAAGAGAACAAACAAAACGTTCGCTTAGCCTTCATGGGCTAGCCGCAGCAGCAGCAGCAACAGCAGTAGGGCTTCAGCCCTTCACCTACTACTTGGCTCTCCAGCACCTGCACGGGAACAATCCACCCAACCGGTGGCAAACAATGCAACGGTCAGCATTCAGCTGACCCAATTATAACAATCTTACCCCTTTCTCGTGGCATTAGCATTCTTTCCCTGCAAAGCATGGCATCATATAGAAACTATGTGCGCGCAGGCACATTCAAGCCATCACAACTATCGGCCACACGGCCCGACAGTCCGTGCACTCAGGGCACATTTTCGGTGTACCGGAATACCAGGGTCAACACCACCGTCTACACGGTATTTGAGCATTCTAGTCTTTCCGGCGCGCGGGCCTAAGACTCTTATTAAGCGCTCCAACAAAACCTATAACCAGGCTTCCAAGTCGGACGGACCTAACGCAGGTACGGATCAGCCACCCCCCGTTGCTCAAGTCGCCGTGCCACCTCGAATACGGAAGTATCCATGGCTATTTATAGGCGCGGGTCGGTTTCACCTTTCCTGTTCGGCAATCTGCCTTTTCATCGGTTTGCAGCCCAACGACTCAACCGCTCATAAAGTGGCAACGCACGGCCACAAGAGTTGCATCCAACCCTCTTCATTTCCTGGACATCATCCAGTACTTCCTGCCACACCAAGCAATAGGTAGGAACAAGGCATCACAAGCCATAATCAAGGAGCCTTCTCCGATATGCAAACAAGCATCACCAATCCAAACCATATCCAGATGGGCTTCACACAGCATGCCTAGAGCCGTACTCCAATTCCGGCCTCTAACAAGGGGGACTTCACATATCTACCCCAAGGGACACCACAACCCACCGCACACTCGCGGGGAAGGGTTTTCCCTATGCAATGCAGAAAAGAAGGACTTCACATGTCCAAGAAGGGAGATCGTTACCCTTGTCGATCTCTTGGGAGCCATCGAAAACTAGCCGGTGAGAAAGAATCGCAGCAGCCTTGCCTTCACAACGCCGGCTTCGGATCACGAATCGGACCACGGGAACTCCGCCGGTGGCTTGATCTCCTCCTCCTTCTTCTTCCTCCTCTCTCTTTCTCTCTTCCTTAAGCAAAATGAAGAATGACTCTTCATCAGCCCTTCACGGACTAAATCCAGCCAGGAAATCACCTGAGCCCCTGGATCAAAAGAGAGAATTCTGAACGGCCACGATTTGCCCAAAAACCCAAATTTTTGGCTGACACGGCCTGTGACACGCCCGTGTCACAGGCCGTGTTCCCTTAAGCGGTTCATACCGACTGAGGTTTACCAGAACACTGTCATCGACACGCCCGTGTCGAGCCTGACACACCCGTGTCATTTCTGAGACACGCCCGTGTCACCCTTGCCTCATCGAGCTACAAGCAGTACACGGGTCGGAACACGGCATTGGACACGCCCGTGTCCAACCTGACACGCCCGTGTTCAAGGCTTGGTTCAAGGCCGTGTAATCTTCTGACTCGAACAGGCCATTTTCGAATTTTAATTGCGCGACACGCCCTGGGACACGCCCGTGTCCCAGGCCGTGTACCCCCGACACGCCCTGGGACACGCCCGTGTCCCAGGCCGTGTAAAATTTCCTGTACCTCAAAAACCATTTTGAGTCTTTTGGGGTCTTTTGGGGTGTTACACCAAGGTTCCCGGAAGGAGAAGGAGGTAGAGGCGGAGCCGGATTGGCTACAGGGGTGGCGGCAGGAGTGGTGGCAGTGGAAGCATCAGAAAGAGCCATAAGAGCAAACAACAGGAAGCCGCGCGGTTAGGAAACAAGCCGCGCGGATAGGCAAAAGAAGAACTGCAGCGGTCAGGATGTCAAACACCAGCGGCCAGAAAGACCACGACCAAGCCGCAATATCAAGCAGAGGGGAAGAAGTCGAGTGGCAAGCAGACAGTCCGCTCGAACAGAAGCACAAGAGAGGGCAAGGCACACGGAGATAGGTCGCGGCGACCAGTGCAAGAGCAAACAGGAGGAGGCAAGGCATACGGCGATAGGTCGCGGCGAACAAGGCGACAGATCGCAGCGAACAAGGGAACAGGTCGCGCACACAAAGGGCAACGACAAGGAGACCGCGCGGACAGGGCGCAAGCTGGAGAAGCAAGTCGCGCGGACAGAGAGGGGCACAGAATCAGGAGGAAAGGATCGATTCCTCTGATACCATATGAGAAGCGAACTAAAACAAGCCGGAAAAGGTATAACTGAAATTTTATTATCAGAAAAACGTATCTATTACAAAGGTATGGCCTCCCTTATATAGAATGGAGGAGAGAAGAGAGAATAAAAATAAGAGATGTGGGACTAAAACTATACAAAAAATATCTGGGCGGCTAGAACAACAGACCGGAACAAGCCGCGCGGTTAGACAGAAGGGCTAACCGCTCGGCCACTGCCAGAGAGAGAGACAAGCCGCCATGTGAGACCGTTAGACCGCCCGATCTCCTAGTCGCCAGTAACAGACCGCTAGAACGCTTGGACCTCAGACCTCAACACAGCAACCAAACCGCTGAAGTCAAACCGCCAGACCGCCCGGTCAATAACCCGCCAAGCCAGACCGACAGACCGCCCGGTCTCCAACTTCAACATTCATCAAGCTAAAGTGATGATGAAGATGATGCTGAAGAGAAGGAGTTCTGCATGATGGATATCAATGCCTCCCAATATAATTCTAATCCAGAACATGAATCAGAATCTGAATCTGAACATGAAGATGAAGAAGACCAGGTAATAGATTCCTTTGATTTTAATTCAGAGGACTTTAAATTTGAATTTAAAGCACTTTTTTTAGACCTGTTGAAGTCTGAGAAAGAGATCATCTCTCTCAGAAATCAATTATCTTAGCATTATACTTTAAAGTCAGATAACCTCAAACTTTCTGAGGAGCTAGAATGTTGTAGGGAGGAGATAGCTTCTCTGAAAAGTGAACTATCCCAGACAAAGAAGTTTGAAGAATCCCTTAATGGGAGAAGCATCAGACTGATGGACATCACAAGTACAGTGAACTCAAGATTTAATAGTACACTGGGCTTGGGTGCTCCATCCAGCCAACCTATAGTATTAACAACTCCAATTAAATTTATTTCAGATAAAGGAAAGGAAGTTGTAGAGGTGGCTAGGAAGAATCCTGATTTACCTAAGAAAAACAAAGTTCAACAGAAAACGTCGAACAGAGGTCGACGATCGTCGAACAGAGCTCGACAATCTCAGGCTGAATCGTCGAACTCAGGTCGATGACTTCTGAACTCTGAACTCTGGCATAATCGATCTTCGAACGGAGCTCGACGATCTGACCCAAGATCGTCGAACTCAGCTCGACGATCGTCGAACGGAGCTAAGAGTTTTGAACAATCATTCAGAGGTAAATCTACAATCAATCCTAGAAGTCCTACATCCCAAAGCTTCAACCCTTATACTGAATGGGTAGTACCTCCTAGGAGATACCATCCTAAAGGATATAAGAGTCAGCTAGGGATGTCTTTTATTTCTGAGTTTATAGGTTATCAACCTAGACCCAAGGTAAACTAGGTCAAAAACATATAAATTGTTTATATGCAGGTGAAGAACTATCCAGCAATGAACCAACAATGGTATCTGGAGAATGGGTGTTCAAAGCACATGACAGGGAACAAGGAGAATCTAACATCCTTCAAAACCAAACTTGGACCCAAAGTGATATTTAGTGATTCAAACTTTGGTCAAACAAAAGGATATGGTGCTGCTCAGATTGGCTCAGTCACATTCAAGAAGGTGGATTATGTGGAAGGACTGAAGCACAATTTAATCAGCATCAGTCAACTCTGTGATGAAGGCTATCAAGTGATATTAAACAAATCCTTATGCAAGATCAAGTCAGAGGATAACACAACAGTGTTAACAGGTAAAAGGAAAGGTAACATTTATCTTGTAGATTTCCTTTCAACCAATATAGATATCTGTTTATTTAATTCATTTTGCAAACCAAATGATCTTTGGCATAAGAGACTAGGACATATAAACCTTAGAACCATTGCTAGGCTATCCAAGGATAACCTTGTTAGTGGACTACCTTCTTGCCCCTACAAGAAGGAAGGACTCTACAGGGCTTGTCAATTGGGCAAGCAAACTAAAAATAGTTTTAAGTCACTTAATAAGAGTGATTCACCTAGGATTTTGTATCTATTACACATGGATCTTTTTGGAACCATTACAGTATAAAGCTTAGGAGGGAAATCTTACACTTTAGTGATTGTAGATGACTTCTCTAGATTCACTTGGGTATTCTTTCTAAGGAAGAAGTCTGATAACTTTAAATGTTTGACAGATTTTTTCAAATGCATACAGATTGAGTTCAATACTCACATTGCCCTGATTAGAAGTGATCATGGGACAGAGTTTGATTCTCTTCTTATGCAAGAGTTCTGTCAGAGTGAAGGGACCAGACACACTTTCTCAGCTCCTAAGACTCCTCAACAAAATGGGGTAGCTGAAAGGAAAAATAGAACCCTTATTGAATCTGCCACCACATTGTTCACAGATGCTCACCTCCCTCTATCTTTTTGGGCAGAGGCAGTGAACACCTCCAACTATGTGTTGAACAGAAGTTTGATACATAAACTGAAGGGAAAGACTCCCTACGAATTGCTCAAAGGGAAGAAACCTAAAGTAGACTATTTTAAAATTTTTTGTTGCATTTGTTATATTCACAATAATGACAAGAAGTATATAGCAAAATTTCAAGCTAAAGCTGATGAAGGAGTGTTTCTGGGATACTCCATGATCAGTAAAGCTTATAGGGTTTATAATAAAACTTCTCTTAAAATTGAAGAATCTGTCCATGTATCTTTTGATAAGACTAATATGTTTTACAAGGAGAAGAATACTTCTACCATAGAACTCTTACAGGTAAACTCTCTTTCAGAAAATTTGGACAGGTTGCATATTGTAGAGAAGGATTCAACATATTCACCTACCCAACAGAGAGGAGAAATCAGTGAAGATGAAGAGGATACTCAACATCTTGGTACTCAACATCTTGGAGAGAACCATCTTGAAGAGCCAATTGTTGTTCCACAAGAGGAAACAACAACACAGGTTGGTGAACAATCAACACCCCCTGTTGATTTAGTAATAACAAGAGATCATCCAATCTCCCAAGTGATTGAAAACATCTCAGCTGGTGTGCAAACCAGAAATCAGGTCAATCAGAACCTGATGCACACCTGCTTTCTATCTCAAGTTGAGCCTTAATCCATTCAAGATGTAGAACAAGATCAACATTGGATCATTGCTATGCAAGAGCAACTACATCAATTTGAGAGGAATAAAGTTTGGGAACTAGTGCTAAGGCCTAAGGATCACTCCATTGTTGGAACAAAGTGGGTGTTCAGGAACAAATTGGATGATCAAGGAGTTATTGTAAGAAACAAGGCAAGGCTAGTTGCTCAAGGATACTCTCAAGAGGAAGGAATAAACTATAACCAGAACTTTGCACCAGTTGCAAGGTTCGAGGCCATAAGAATATTCCTAGCTTATGTAGCTCACAAAGGATTCAAGGTCTACCAAATAGATGTGAAGAGTGTATTTCTCAATGGAGACATCAAAGAAGAAGTCTATGTTAGACAACCCCTAGGTTTTATCTCTTCAACTTATCTTGACCATATTTTCAAATTGCATAAAGCATTATATGGTCTCAAGCAAGCTCCTAGAGCATGGTATGAGACCTTAGCATGCTTTCTTCTGAAAAATGATTTTATAAGGGGTAGAGTAGATCAAACTCTTTTCATTAGAACCCATAAGTCCCATACCCGACTAGTGCAAATATATGTAGATGATATTATATTTGGATCTACTGATTCAAATTTGTACAAAAAGTTCTCTAAACTAATGCATTCAAAATTTTAAATGAGTAACATGGGTGAGCTTTCCTTCTTTCTAGGATTACAAGTCAAAAAACATGCTGAAGGCATATTTATTTCTCAAACCAAGTATGCAAAAGAACTGGTTAAGAAATTTGGTATGTTTGAAGCATCTTGTATGAAAACACCTATGCCTACTAATGTTGTATTAGATGCTGATGAACATGGAAAACATGTTGATCAGACAACATATAGAGCAATGATTGGCTCTCTATTGTACCTTACAGCTAGTAGACCTGATATAATGTTTGCTACATGTATATGTGATAGGTTCCAAGTAAGCCCTAGAGAGTCACACCTTACATTAGTTAAGAGGATTCTTAGGTATGTAAAAAGTTGTCCAAATCTAGGTCTCTGGTATCCAAAAGACTCAAGATTTGAACTAACGTGATTTTCAAATGCTGATTATGCTGGATGTAGAGTAGACAGGAAAAGCACCAGTGGAACTTGCCAGTTTCTTGGTGATAGACTTGTCTCCTGGTTCTATAAGAAACAGACATCTGTGTCCACTTCAACTACTGAAGCTGAATATATGGTAGCAGACAGTTGTTGCTCACAGATTTTATGGATTCAAAACCAGCTCATAGACTATGGTTACAACTTAGAAGGGTCATAAATTTTTTGTGATAATACCAGTGTTATTTCTATAGCACCAAATCCAGTCCTCCATAGTAGGATAAAACATATAGAGATTAGGCATCACTTCTTAAGAGAAAATGTTGAGAAAAATAAAATTGAAATTCAATATATCCCAACTGATTTGCAAAGGGGAGATATTTTCACCAAACCATTGGATGAAAAGAAACATACCTTCTTCCTAAATCAGTTAGGAATGTTAGATGGAGAAAGTTTAAAATAAAACCCAAGATTTTAAAACTCTAAAAACAGACAAAGACTAGGCAAAAAACTTGCTTTTTCTAGTGTCTGTAGGCTGTTTTTAGTCTCTGAATTGCGCTCAACGTTTTTCCCCAAGATCGTCGAACGGAGATCGACACTTTCCAAAAGCGTCGACCAGAGTTCAGGGCTTTCAAATAGTGCTAGGCTATTTTCCTTCTGGTCAGCGATCATCGAGCAGAGCTCGACGCTCTCTAATATCGTCGAATAGAGATCGACAATGTTGAAGACTCTTCAGATTCCCCTAGAAGCCCAGATCGTCGAATGGAGTTCAACGATATTTCCTTTCCGGCGTCGAACCCTAATATAAAAATCATTCTTCGGCCGTCGTTCTCCTTTTGCACTTTCATACTCTCTGCAAACTTTTTCTTTCCCTCCTAACTCTTCTACACTTGGTCGTGTTTGTTCATTTTTGCAGGTATTCAATGGCAGTGTCCGTCGCCGCCCTTGCCAAGATGAAATTCAACAAAGGCTTTGACATAGACATGGACTCATTCGAGGGCAGTGACCAGGTTTTCAAAGATATTCTAGACTTATTCAGAGAACAGCAGTTAGTGCAGATAATGACCACAAGGATGAAAATTGCTGCCGATGAGATCAAGGAATGGGTATATACGGCACACAATCTAGATCAGAATACAATTGTTGGTACTATAGCCATGACTCCCTAACACCTGCTCTCCTTACTGATGTCTTTCAATTAAGTACTGGAAATGATTCTATTGAGCTATCTGGAGAGGAGTTTGCAACTATGTTAGATAGAATGGGACATTCTGCCGCTAACCCTAACAAATTGCTGAAAAAGAATTTATCAATTGAGTATAGATTTCTTGCTGATGTTGTGGGGAAAGTGCTATTGGCAAAGCACTCTGCACATGATACCATCTCTAAGTATTAATTCTGCTTGATGGGAGCAATTGTGAATAAGAAACATTTAAACTGGGGAGAGATTTTCTTTGACATGATCAAAAAGAAGGTGAACAAAAGTCTTGTAAATTTTGGGAGGATCATAGGGCTATTCCTGCACTCCAGGTGCCTTGAATTGCTGGTGTCCAGTGGGATGCACATAAATGCCTCCAAGAGGCTGACCTGTGCCCTTTTTGGGAAATGGGACAGGCAGATTACCAAGCCAAGCAGAGGTCCTACTGCTGTCACTACTTCAGGCACAAGGACTGATACAGTCACTCCCCCACAGGCAACTTCCCCATTAGAAGAGTTGCCTGCTTCCTCATCTCCTCCTTTAACACCTATTGTCTCTATCTCCACTTCCACAACCACCATCACTACCTCATTCTCTTCCCCCATCATTATTTCCTCTCCTCTTTCAACTCCTTCACCTCCTCCAGTCACCACAGTAGAGCAATTCCATCCCCTTCACTATTATCCATCCATTGACATTTCCTCTTCCCTTCCATCATTCAACCTCATGGATGATTCCTACATGGATGATTCCCCCTCCTCACCTCTTGAGCCTCCATCATCCTCCTCATACCAACAACTACTCCATGACATACTTGCCCAACCATCTTTCACCCCATCCATCTCCACGCCACTATCTTCCATCTCCACAATTCCAATCTCTCAACCATCCATACTACCATCCACCACTTCTATCACTACTTCTGCAGCTCCCTCACCCACTATCTCTGTCTCTCTAACCTCTACCTCTACTCAAGTCTCACTTGTGCAAGTATATATTCCTGCCCTAATAGACAAGCTTTATGGTATGCTGGCTCCCAAGCTAGTAGCCCTGCTGGAGACCTCCATGGCTCCACTCCTAAAATCCATCTAGGAGCTGTCTGCCAGGCTATCTTCTATTTCTCCTCCACAGGCAGTCCCTTCTATGGGGTGCCTTGATCCAGTTCCAACTGAATCAAGGCAGGGGGAGGTGCTATCTGAAGAAGAGATAGTACCTGCTGCTTCAGAGAAATTCTCACCAGAGACAGCTTCAGTTCCAGCTTCAACTCATGTACTAACAGTGGACCTCAGGTCACTGTCATCAGACTTTGACATTCTTCACTTCAGTTGTTTACAAGCACAGGGCGTAGAATATCTGACTAAGGTCATTGTGCCTGTTGCTAGATGTGATCCCAGCCAAATTACTGCATATATCAAGGCTATGGAACAAGTTCTTTCTGCTGATGTTATGGATGCTGCTGCTGTTGTTGATATTGTTTGTTCTGATAGTGCTGCTGATGAGTCTGCTGTTCATATTGAAGAACCTGCTGCTGAAATTTCTGTATCTGCTGCTCCTACTGCCTCAATTTCTGCTACTTCTGTCACTGCTACTGCTGCTATTATCTCTCCTGAAAAGTCAAAGCAACAACAAGATTACATCAAAAGGATTGATGAGTTATATGACAATCCTTAGAGCTCAGATAGTGACCAATTCCAAACTGATTCTGATGACTCCTCTGCAACTATTGCAAGGAAGAGGAAAGCTAGAAGCAAGGCAATGATGAGGGTACCTTCTGAGAAAGTTAAAGATGATAATGATATTCCCTACAATATTCTTCATGACTGCCCTATTCTAAGAACCAGCTTAAAGCAATGAAGAAAAAGAGAAAGCTTGACAAATATGATAAAGGATCTTCACACTTCTATCCTCCTCCTCCTCCTCTAGATGCAGGTACTGGTGGAGGATCTGCTTCTCAGACTGGATCTGTTGGAAAACATAGCTCCTCCCAATCTTTACAGAGATATCAACCAAGAGGACATTATCAAAGAGGTTATCAGTCAAGAAGAGGACAGCATAGAGGAAGTCAAAGAGACTATAGAGGTTACTCCAGGCAACATCCATACCAAAGGGAAGGACAAGGTCCTATTGACTCAACCTCTGGTCCTTTCCCTTACAAGCTAAAAGAAACTGTTGCTACAAGAATTCCTTCAGATGATTCAAAGACAATAAACAGATATGAACCTTCAGTTCCTTTTGAAGACCCAGAAAACAATCCACTCTCCTGGACTGCTAGAATGAAAGAATTGGCTGCATTGGATCAGATCAAGAAAGGAAGAGAGCAAGGCAGAGATACCTCCAATATCACGACCCTATCAAAGCAGAGGAAGAAAGAATTAGAAAGATATGCTTCAAGAAAATTCTTTGATCCAGAGAGCTACATGAAGCTACATCCTGAGGCTGTTGTTCCAAGGCCAAAATCTCAAACCTCCTTAGGTGCAGATGATGATAGAAGGTCCAAGAAGGAAGCCCTCAATCCCAACAGAGAAATTCTTTTCAAAAAGGGCAATGAGTAATTTATGTAAGCTGATACTCATATCTACTTCTAACTAATTCTGTGACTCCTGTTGTGTTTCTGCAATGATCAACATATGTTATCTGCATTGTTGTTTCTGTTTTATTTTTATTTTTGATGTATTCTTATTATTTCCTATTTGTCTTGTAAATAGTTATCCTAACCCAAATAGGGGGAGATTGTTGGAACACCCTATTACAAATTTGGGTAAGGATCACTATGTGCTTAGGAATTTATTTTGACCTTGCTGTATAGTCTGATAGGTCAATTAGAATGAGTCTTAGGGTTCGTACTTAGGTTTGAAAGCTGCCCTCTAAGACCTTCTAAAGATCAGAATTCAAGTGCTGAAGACTAGGACAAAACTCGTGAAGATGTCAAACGTATCTGACTTTCGTTTTAAGAAGAACACCCATGTAAACCGAGAGTGATCATCAACAATCACTAGCATATAGGAATTGCCTCCCAAGCTATGAACTTGCACTGGACCAAACAAGTCCATATGCATAAGATAAAGACATCTGGAAGAGTCTTTGTCTGCAATGCCCTTAAAGGTAGCCCGAGTCTGTTTGCCCTTCTGGCACGCAGGACAGGGGCTATCTTTGATGCACTTAATAATGGGAGCATTCCTTACTAAATTTTTAGAAAATAACATACTAATCGTCTTGAAATTAATATGTGCCAATCTCTTGTGCCATTGTTTACAAAGAGATGCACTCCCTTTTGCTACCAAGCACACGGGGGTAGAAGAATCTAAACTAAGAAAATCTAAACAAAAGATATTTCTGCTCCTAATGCCAGTTAATACCGTCTTCGAAGAGGCACACGATATTATCAAGCATTTATCCTTGCAGAACTTAACGTCATATCCTTTATCACATAATTGACTTACACTGATCAGGTTATGATTTAAACCTTCAACATAAGCCATGTCGGTGATAGAGATTATTCTATTGGAAATCACACCATAACCTCTGGTGACACCTCGATCTGATCCCCCAAAGATGACTTTGGGTTCATTTTCGACTGGAGAGTAGTCATGCAGCAAGCTTCTAGTCCCAGTCATATGCCAGGAATATCCACTGTCCAAGTACCAGATTGGATTTTTGGTGGCCTTTGGACATTCCTGCAAAACAGAATTAATTTCCCTTAGGAACCCATTCAAACTTGGGTCCTAGATTCCTTGTTAGCACACTCCCCCTCGGATAGTTTACCCTACGAGTGGTCGGTCTCGTATTGCTAACATGAGGAGTCTCGTTATATCTCGGATTAAACTAGAAATCCACGGCAAAGTGACCAACTTTGCCATAGCACCAACGATCAAATTTGTTGTACCTTTTCCTAGGCTCCTGCTTCACCCTTGGAACGGTGGGTCCAACCGGGGCCTTGGATGTGGAGGTGGAGCCATCATGATGACAACAGTCACATGATTTCTTTACCTCCTGTTCCTTCAGTATAACATGCTTGGTGTAATGACCCCATCCGTTAAATGACGTATAGTAGAAGGTTCAGCCGGGGCCCCACACTATATGCCACAAACAGACGGTGAGGTCACAGGATAATACCAAACCAAACACGAATCCTAACTCAGAGCATTCTAGCGGAAGCTTTAAGTAGTAATTTGAACTCTAACCAGGAATGTCCAATATATAAACCACCTTTATATATATATCACAGAATGTACACAAATACATAGAGTTTGGCCTTAAGGCCTTACAGTTCATCTTTTTACAACGCATGGTTTACAAACCTCGGCGCACAGGCCGGCCATACATGAGTAATAGCAAATAAGCAAAACATTCGCTTAGCCTTCAAGGGCTAGCCGCAGCAGCAGCAGCAACAGCAGTAGGGCTTCAGCCCTTCACCTACCACTTGGCTCTCCAGCACCTGCACGGGAACAATCCACCCAACCGGTGGCAAACAATGCAACGGTCAGCATTCAGCTGACCCAATTATAACAATCTTACCCCTTTCTCGGGGCATTAGCATTCTTTCCCTGCAAAGCATGGCACCATATAGCAACTATGTGCGCGCAGGCACATTCAAGCCATCACAACTATCGGCCACACGGCCCGACAGTCCGTGCACTCAGGGCACATTTTCGGTGTACCGGAATACCAGGGTCAACACCACCGTCTACACGGTATTTGAGCATTCTAGTCTTTCCGGCGCGCGGGCCTAAGACTCTCATTAGGCGCTCCAACAAAACCTATAACCAGGCTTCCAAGTCGGATGGACCTAACGCAGGTACGGATAAGCCACCCCCCGTTGCTCAAGTCGCCGTGCCACCTCGAATACGGAAGTATCCATGGCTATTTATAGGCGCGGGTCGGTTTCACCTTTCCTGTTCGGCAATCTGTCTTTTCATCGAGTTGCAGCCCAACGGCTCAACCGCTCATAAAGTGGCAACGCACGGCCACAAGAGTTGCATCCAACCCTCTTCATTTCCTGGACATCATCCAGTACTTCCTGCCACACCAAGCAACAGGTAGGAACAAGGCATCACAAGCCATAATCACGGATCCTTCTCCGATATGCAAACAAGCATCACCAATCCAGACCATATCCAGATGGGCTTCACACAGCATGCCTAGAACCGTACTCCAATTCCGGCCTCTAACAAGGGGGACTTCACATATCTACCCCAAGGGACACCACAACCCACCGCACACTCGCGGGGAAGGCTTTTCCCTATACAATGCAGAAAAGAAGGACTTCACATGTCCAAGAAGGGAGATCGTTACCCTTGTCGATCTCTTGGGAGCCATCGGAAACTAGCCGGTGAGAAAGAATCGCAGCAGCCTTGCCTTCACAACGCCGGCTTCGGATCACAAATCGGACCACGGGAACTCCGCCGGTGGCTTGATCTCCTCCTCCTTCTTCTTCCTCTCTCTTTCTCTCTTCCTTAAGCAAATGAAGAATGAATCTTCATCAGCCTTCACGAAATAAATCCAGCCAGGAAACCACCTGAGCCCTTGGATCAAAAGAGAGAAATCTGAACGGCCACAATTTGCCCAAAAACCCAAATTTTTGGCTGACACGGCCTGTGACACGCCCATGTCACAGGCCGTGTTCCCTTAAGCGGTTCATACCGACTGAGGTTTACCAGAACACGGTCATCGACACGCCCGTGTCGAGCCTGACATGCCCGTGTCATTCCTGAGACACGCCCATGTCACACTTGCCTCATCGAGCTGCAAGCAGTACACGGGTCGGAACACGGCATCGGACACGCCCGTGTCCAACCTGACACGCCCGTGTTCACGGCTTGGTTCAAGGCCGTGTACTTCTCTGATTCGAACAGGCCATTTTCGAATTTTAATTGCGTGACACGCCCTGGGACACGCCCGTGTCCCAGGCCCTGTACCCCCGACACGCCCTGGGACACGCCCGTGTCCCAGGCCGTGTAAAATTACCTGTACTTCAAAAATCATTTTGAGTCTTTGGGGTCTTTTTGGGGTGTTACAACCCTCCCCCCTTAACAAAATTTCGTCCCGAAATTTGCACGGTAAGGAAACAAGAACCAGCAATGCTATAACTATGTTATAACAAAAAGTACACGGTCTACAGTTTATACAAATAACTCGAGAAACTCAGCTCGCATGGTCTGCTCTCGCTCCCATGTTAGCTCTTCACTGCCACAATTGTCCCATCGGACCTTGACCATCCCGATCACTTTGTTCCGCAACTGTTTCTCGGCTCGATCCTCGATCCGAATGGGTCTAACCCTCGTCGTTAGCCCATACTCGACCGGTACCCGATCATTCTCCACTACTTGAGCTGGATCCTTCACCGCCTTACGAAGGACTGAGATGTGAAACACATCATGTAATCCACCCAAGTCTGCTGAAAGTGCTAGTCGATAAGCAGCTTCCCCAACTCGCTCCACCACCTCAAACGGACCAAGATACCTCGGACTTAGCTTTTTCAAACGCCGAATCCTGGACACGCCTTTGAAGGGTTTGATCTTCAAATATACCCAATCACCCACCGCGAATTCCACGTTTCGGTGTTTGGCATTGTAGTACTTTGCTTGACGATCTTGGGCTATCAATAGCCTCTCTCGAATAGAGCGTATGAGCGAGGTAGCTTCTTCGACTTCCTTTTTCCCACTCAGCTTAGATTCGCCTGCTTCTGCCCAAGCTAACGATGTACGGCATTTCCGACCATATAAAGCTTCAAATGGTGCCATACCAATACTCGCTTGGTAGCTATTATTATAGGCAAATTTGACAAGAAATATATAATCTTCCCATCTCTTACCAAAGTCTAGGGTGCACATGCGGAGCATATCTTCCATCGTCCTGTTGGTTCGTTCAGTCTGGCCATCCGTTTGGGGATGAAAGGTCGTACTAAACGCTAACTTTGTACCCAACATTTGATGAACGAGCCGCTAATCATTCGATGTGAACCGCCCATCACGGTCACTAACGATGCTCCGGGGAACACCGTGCAGTCGAACAACCTGCTCCACATAAAGCTTGGCCAAGGTTTCCAATGAATCGTCTCTTCTGTTTGGAAGGAAGTGCGCCACTTTTGTCAACCGGTCCACAATCACCCAGATTGAATCATGACCGCGTTGAGATCTCGGCAACCCATGCACGAAATCCATCGAAATATCATCGAACTTCCACTCCGGAATAGGTAACGACTTCAGGAAACCGCCAGGCTTCTGGCATTCTGCTTTCACCAACGCACAGGTATTGCATTCAACCACATAACGTGCGACATCTTTCTTTAATCCGGGCCACCAGAACAGCTTTTTCATATCTCTGTACATCTTTGTGCTCCCTGGGTGAATTGAGTACTTTGCAAAGTGAGCTTCATACATCAACTCTTCCCTCAATTTACCCACACTCGGGACGCACACTCGACCATTTCTTCTGAACAAACCGTTATCCCAAGAGAATTGGTCATCCAGACCATCTTTTGCATAGCGCTGGAGGCTTTCATCAAGCTCCGTTGCTCGCCGAACTCTATCCGTAAGGTCATATTGCACCTCCGTCCAGTTCAAACATGCACCGGTTGACGAACCTTTGTCAACACAAGATATCTCCAACGCTTCCAATTCCTGGATTAAACGCTGATCATGCCTCTGCAACCAGCTTGCCCGTACCGGAGTCTTTCGACTCAAAGCATCATCGACCACATTTCCCTTCCCGGGAGTATAGTGAATCTCGAAGGTGTAGTCCCCAAGGAACTCCATCCATCTTCGTTGTCGCATATTCAGATCTTTCTGATCCAACAAATACTTTAGGCTTTTATGATCTGTATAGATATCCACTTTAACGCCATATAGATAGTGTCGCCACAACTTGAGCGCAAAGATTACCGCCGCCAACTCCAAATCATGGACGGGGTAATTCCGCTCATGCACTTTCAACTGGCGCGAGCCATAAGCAATCACTTTACCAAACTGCAGAAGAACGCAGCCTAAGTCGCTCCCGGAAGCATCACTATAGATCTCATACCCATCGGTACCACATGGCGATGTCAACACAGGCGCCGTGGTCAAACGACTCTTCAATTCTTCAAAAGCTCGCGCGCACTCCGGCGTCCAAATGAACTTTTGATCTTTTCTCGTCAGCGTGGTCAGAGGTAAAGCAATCCGTGAGAAGTTTTCCACAAACCGTCTATAGTAGCCCGCAAGTCCAAGGAAGCTCCTGACCTCGGCCACTGAAGACATCACTGGCCAATCTCGGATGGCACTTATCTTCAACGGATCCACCGCGATACCCTCTCCGCTTACCACATGGCCTAAAAAGGCTACTGAAGAGAGCCAGAACTCGCACTTTGAGAACTTGGCAAAAAGCTTATTCCTCCTCAGGGTATGCAAGACCAACCGCAAATGGTTTGCGTGATCCTCTTCCGACTGAGAGTATACTAAGATGTCATCGATAAACACAATAACAAACAAATCCAAGTACTCTCGGAACGTTCGATGCATTAGGTCCATAAATACCGAAGGCGCATTACATAGGCCAAAGGGCATTACCGTGAACTCATAATGACCGTAGCGTGTTCCAAACGCCGTCTTGGAATGTCACCTTCCCTAATCCGCAGCTGATAATATCCCGATTTCAAATCTAATTTGGAATAGACCGTTGATCCTGCCAGCTGATCAAAGAGGTCATCAATCCGCGGGATCGGATATTTGTTTTTCTCCGTCAGCTTATTCAATTCGCGGTAGTCAATACACAATCGTAAGCTACCGTCTTTCTTTTTCACAAACAGAACAGGCGCGCTCCAAGGTGACATACTTGGGCGTATATATCCCTGCTCCAACAACTCTTGCAATTGTACTTTCAACTCAGCCATCTCTTTTGGCGCAATGCGATATGGAGCGCGGGCCACAGGTTTCGCACCTGGCACCAACTCAATAGAGAAGTCAATCTCCCGCTGGGGTGGTAACCCAGGAAGATCTTTAGGAAACACATCGGCAAACTCTGACACAACTAGTACTTCACCGGCACTGGCCTTTGGCTCAACAGCCTGAATTAGCGTGAAGAATAACTCCGCGCCCTTCCGAATAGCATTGACGACTTGGAGTGCAGACAACAGAGTCCCGCCAACTCCTCGCATACCAGCGAACTTCGTCACAAGTCCGGTATTCTGGCCCAGTGTAATCTCCTTGGAGTTGCAATCAATAAAGGCACGCTGCTCCGAGAGCCAGTCCATACCAAAGATCACATCAAACTCCGACAACGGTAGCACAGCTGCACTCAAACCGAAATCCCGACTTCCTATTTGCACAACCACATCGCAAGCCCTATCCGCAAGCATCATACAGCCATTCGGCAATAGCACCCTTGTACTATCCACCATCACATGACTTGGTACCCCAATGCGAGATACGAAATCCTCAGACAGAAAAGAATGCGAAGCACCCGTATCAAACAGGGCTCTCGCCAAATTATTCCGAATCAGGACAAAGCCTGCAGCACACACACATGC
This sequence comes from Platanthera zijinensis, assembly GCA_039513925.1. NCBI lineage: Eukaryota > Viridiplantae > Streptophyta > Magnoliopsida > Asparagales > Orchidaceae > Platanthera > Platanthera zijinensis. The sequence goes on from CM077096.1 coordinate 160,613,807, forward strand.
ACAAGCTATACATAACCAAAATCCATAGCACATAAGCAAGTAAGCTAACTCAACTCGTACCTGTGACGACGTCACTTTGCTTAATCGCTTCCTGTTGGCCAAGCTGATAGATTCGGGGCTGTGCCTGAGACGCAGAGGAATCAACCACCGCTTTGCCCTTCTCAGCATACGATGCACCCGCCTTCTTATCCCCTTTGGGCTGAACAACCTGACAGTCACGAGCTATATGCCCCACCCGGCCACAGTTATAGCATGTACGAGAATCCGGCCTTGATGTCGCTCCCGACACAACGGTCGCAGTCACTTGCCCAGACGGCTTGGACCTCTTGCCCCCTTTCTTCTGGTAAAATGATTTGCTCGGGCGAGGTGCTTGAACCTCTGGCTTTGACACAACTAAGCCCTTGTTCCCTTGCACCCGCCGCATGTCCTTCTCCAACGCACACGCAGTATCAACCAACGCCTGAAACCCTTGGCTCACTGAACTCGAAAGCAGGAATCGCAACTCATCCCGCAATCCTTCATAGAACCGATTCGTTTTCCTTTGGTCATCCGCGAAGATTGTACCCGCATAGCGTCCCAACCTGGTAAACTCATGCAAGTAGATATCCACGCTATCTTCCCCTTGCTTTAACCGTTGGAACTCATTTTCCATAGCAATGCGTTGCGCCGCTGGGACATGTTTCGCCAGAAATATTCGAGAGAACTCCTCAATCGACACTTGCGTTAATTGCCTGCCCGCCAAATGGTGTACCTCAACCTCGTTCCACCACAACCGCGCCTCTCCTTCAAGCATGAAGGTGGCTAAGGTGACCTTTAGAGTTTCCTCCGCCCTGATCGCTGTCATTATCCTCTTGACACGCGATAACCAATCTTCCGCCTACGTTGGGGATCCCATTCCCACAAACGTAGGAGGACTGAAGCTCATGAATTGCTTCAACTGTCGGTCAGCTGCTCGTGGATCTATAGCCTCAATCGGCTCGGGTCTTACAACAACACGAACTGGCTCGACTGCCGGCTGCGCTTGCCCGGTCGGCTGAATCATGGCAAATAGAGCCTCAGCAACTAAACGAACAGTTCCCGCAGATGGAGGAGGTGTGGGCACCTCAGCTGGTGCCGCACTCTCATCAGAACGCTGGGGCTCAGACTGCCCAGCACCACTACGCGTCACCTATAGGTGGACAAGACACCCATTAGCGAACGTATGCAAGCAAAACAACACAAAAAGGAACGCGCAGATTCCTCAAACAAGATTTTGTACATTCCTTAGTGGACATTCCAGAGTTCATTAGCGTTACAGCAGGGCGCATAAACACGCGCTCGCCACCCGATAAAAGAATTCGTCCACGAATTCGATAGAGGAAGACCGAACGAAGCTGATACCAAAATGTAACGACCCCATCCGTTAAATGACGTATAGTAGAAGGTCCGGCCGGGGCCCCACACTATATGCCACAAACAGACGGTGAGGTCATAGGATAATACCAAACCAAACACGAATCCTAAATCAGAGCATTCTAGCGGAAGCTTTAAGTAGTAATTTGAACTCTAACCAGGAATGTCCAATATATAAACCACCTTTATATATATATCACGGAATGTACACAAATACATAGAGTTTGGCCTTAAGGCCTTACAGTTCATCTTTTTACAACGCATGGTTTACAAACCTCGGCGCGCAGGCTGGCCATACATGAGTAAAAGCAAATAAGCAAAACATTCGCTTAGCCTTCAAGGGCTAGCCGCAGCAGCAGCAACAACAGCAGTAGGGCTTCAACCCTTCACCTACCACTTGGCTCTCCAGCACCTGCACGGGAACAATCCACCCAACCGGTGGCAAACAATGCAACGGTCAGCATTCAGCTGACCCAATTATAATAATCTTACCCCTTTCTCGGGGCATTAGCATTCTTTCCCTGCAAAGCATGGCACCATATAGCAACTATGTGCACGCAGGCACATTCAAGCCATCACAACTATCGGCCACACGGCCCGACAGTCCGTGCACTCAGGGCACATTTTCGGTGTACCGGAATATCAGGGTCAACACCACCGTCTACACGGTATTTGAGCATTCTAGTCTTTCCGGCGCGCGGGCCTAAGACTCTCATTAGGCGCTCCAACAAAACCTATAACCAGGCTTCCAAGTCGGACGGACCTAACGCAGGTACGGATCAGCCACCCCCCGTTGCTCAAGTCGCCGTGCCACCTCGAATACGGAAGTATCCATGGCTATTTATAGGCGCGGGTCGGTTTCACCTTTCCTTTTCGGCAATCTGCCTTTTCATCGAGTTGCAGCCCAACGGCTCAACCGCTCATAAAGTGGCAACACACGGCCACAAGAGTTGCATCCAACCCTCTTCATTTCCTGGACATCATCCAGTACTTCCTGCCGCACCAAGCAACAGGTAGGAACAAGGCATCACAAGCCATAATCACGGAGCCTTCTCCGATATGCAAACAAGCATCACCAATCCAGACCATATCCAGATGGGCTTCACACAGCATGCCTAGAACCGTACTCCAATTCCGGCCTCTAACAAGGGGGACTTCACATATCTACCCCAAGGGACACCACAACCCACCGCACACTCGCGGGGAAGGGTTTTCCCTATGCAATGCAGAAAAGAAGGACTTCACATGTCCAAGAAGGGAGATCGTTACCCTTGTTGATCTCTTGGAAGCCATCGGAAACTAGCCGGTGAGAAAGAATCGCAGCAGCCTTGCCTTCACAACGCCGGCTTCGGATCATAAATCGGACCACGGGAACTCCGCCGGTGGCTTGATCTCCTCCTCCTTCTTCTTCCTCTCTCTTTCTCTCTTCCTTAAGCAAATGAAGAATGAATCTTCATCAGCCTTCACGAAATAAATCCAGCCAGGAAACCACCTGAGCCCTTGGATCAAAAGAGAGAATTCTGAACGGCCACGATTTGCCCAAAAACCCAAATTTTTGGCTGACACGGCCTGTGACACGCCCGTGTCACAGGTCGTGTTCCCTTAAGCGGTTCATACCGACTGAGGTTTACCAGAACACGGTCATCGACACGCCCGTGTTGAGCCTGATACGCCCGTGTCATTCCTGAGACACGCCCGTGTCACCCTTGCCTCATCGAGCTGCAAGCAGTACACGGGTCGGAACACGGCATCGGACACGCCCGTGTCCAACCTGACACGCCCGTGTTCACGGCTTGTTTCAAGGCCGTGTACTTCTCTGACTCGAACAGGCCATTTTCGAATTTTAATTGCGTGACACGCCTTGGGACACGCCCGTGTCCCAGGCCGTGTACCCCCGACACGCCTTGGGACACGCCCGTGTCCCAGGCCGTGTAAAATTACCTGTACCTCAAAAATCATTTTGAGTCTTTTGGGGTCTTTTTGGGGTGTTACACTTGGCTTTTGGTTCCTGCTTCCTATTATGGCCGCAAGAGAAGTGGCCATAATCCTCCACTTGGATTTCCTCATAAGGTGCCTTAAAGACACTCTCACCATAGTTGCGGGGGAAGGCCCAACCATCATACCGGATCTTGGGATTTTCAACCGAGGGCTGGAAGAAGTGGCCATAGGTTGACTCAAAGTCCTGTTCATTGCAGGGAAAGCCAGGCTTCCTGATTTCAACAGGGTTGAGTGGGGCCTTTCCCTTTTCTACAGTAGAGGCCTTCTTAGCAGCCTTATTTTTTCCTCTGCTTTCTGTTTCTCCTAGATGATTTACCAGGCACACCCACATGCCCCAAAGCCCCAAGCCATCCCCCTTAGCCTGAGCAGAGAAGGTATCAACTAGTGGAAGAACATTCTTTGGCATAGAGAAGCTTTTGACAATCTTCCTTTCTACCGCAAGTTGTTCTTCCAACTTATTAATTTCTTCCTGTTTTAGGTCAAGGAGACTTAGAGACTCAGAGTGCTTAGAGACCAGGTCCAGGTGCTCCTATCGGAGAGAAATCAAGCTAGTGATCTCTTCCCTTAGGGAGACACCCTCGACCTTAAGGAATTTGACTTCCTTTTTCTGAGCCCTCAATCTCTTGCGGCATTCCTCGAAGGTGTTGAGCAGAAGCTTATACTTTTTGAGGAGCTCGGCTTCTCGGGCAGAAGGGCTATCCTCGAGATCATCATCAGGAGACTCATAGTCAGAGTCAGAGAGGGGGGTATGAGCTTTTACCTTCCCAGTAAATGGGGGGCAGTCTCCTTCTGAGTCAGAGCGACCCACTAGCCCAAAGTAGGCTTCTTCATCATCACTGGAGTCTGAGGAATCAGACTCACTCAGTGTCTTTGGCTTTTTGGCGATGTATCTCCTCTCTTTATTCTTATCTCTAGAGGACTTGTGCTCCTCTCCCTTCCCCTTATCTCTCTTTCCTTGGTGGCAGTCAGCCATGACGTGTCCTTGCTTATTGCACCCAAAACAAATGATGTCGTTAGAGCGATGTTTGTTCTATTTGGATTCATACCTGTTAGAAGAATAATTCTCCTTCTGATGTCTGGAGGAGGAGCCGTCTCTCTTTCTTTTATTCCTCAACTTGAGGAACTTCTTGAACTCCCGAGTTATGAGGGAGAAGTCTTCTTCAGACAGCTCTGAGCCGGAGGAGCATGGCTCGGAGTCTTCCTCCTCATCCTTTTTCCACGAACTGGACGAGGCAGCACCCTTGCCTTTCCTGGAGTGAATGGCTTTCAGGGTCGCAGTCTTTTCTTTTGCTGCGGCTTTCTCGGCTTCTTCTTCTGCTTTCCTCATGTTCAGCTGAAGCTCATATGACATAATCTTCCAAAATAGTATTTGAGGATCATTTTATGCTAATCTGCCAAACTCTCGGATGATGCAGATCTTCGTGTCCCATTCCTTAGTAAGGGACCTAAGGAATTTATCATTAAGTTCACCATCAGTGAACACTCTTCCATATCCCTTTAGGGCATTGACTATCTTGAGGAAATTCTCGAAGGTAACTCCGATCTCTTCCTTAGGCCCTTGCCTGAAGGCCTCATATTTCTGGTTCAGGAGGGATCTCCGATCATCCCTAACTTCATCAGTGCCCTCCATTAGAATAATCAGGCAGTGCAAAATTTCCTTGGTTGTCCTGCAGTTGCAGAAGTTCTGCATCATGGAGTCATCGACTGCGCTGACCAAAATGTTCTGCGCCTTCTTGTCAAGTCCGACCAACACCATCTCGTCCTTGTCCATTTCAGAAAACTTCTTTGGCACCATTCTGGTAGGATCAATGGTGGAGGCCTTAGTGGGAATATAAGGTCCCTCCTCCACGATCATGAAGAGTAGGGGATCGACTGCTTCCATGTAGAATCTAATCCTTTCCTTCCAGATAGGAAAGTTTAGCCCGGTGCACACTGGGATCTTGCCTGAGTACTTGAGTCCGTCCATAGAGATATCTGCCTTCTTCTTGACACTAGTGGCAGGAACTTACTCAAGGTGTTAACCTTTTTGATGAGTAACCTCCCTCTGATACCACTTGAAAGTCACACTAGTGTCAACTACCTTCACCTATGGGGGGGGGGATAGGTGATTTGCAGTCTTTTTTGCAGAATTAAAAATTTACCTGCACAATAAAACAAAACAAGCACAACACAGAAACACACAGGCAGTTATAGTGGTTCCCCGATTTGGGTACGTCCACTTTCCCCCTTCGACCTATCTCCCAACAAGGGACGACTCAGTCACTTCACCAACCGGATTGAAATCCAATCCTCACACTATGGAAGGAACCCTTCCACCCGAAGGAGTCACTACTCCGACACCACGGGTTGCACCCAACCCTTACAATGAAGAAACAAAGTTCCTTTACAACAAAATCAAAAATGGAATGTATAAAAAATACAAACTACGTTTGAAGCGCTTGGTGTCCCTCTTCGTTCGATGAAGCGTTCTTGAAGAATACGAATAGTCCACGACCTAAGCACTCTCTTGGAGAGGATCTCCCCGAGATCGGCGGCGGCAAGGATTGCGGCGGCGATGCTTTCGAGATCCAAACTTCGTAACAAAGCTAGCAAGGTCTACCAACGATCTTTCTTGGATCGATCGTCTCAATCGATTCGGAAGGGGAAAGTATTCCCATTCCACAAACCAAGAGACAAAGGATCTCAAGAAGAAACGTGAGACGCGTTGCTTGGCTAAGTTTTTGTCGCCGAGAGATCAAGAAGAATCCGATCAGCGGCGACGACGAACTATCGAGCGGCGACGGCGGCGGAAGGAAATCCGCGATCTGCTAGGTCAAGTCGGCGGCTCGTTCTTTTTCGTATGTATTGATTACCCGTAAGGTTCAAAATACACGAGTATTTATACTGTAGATCAAACTTTATGACCGTTGTGGGCCCCACTAGAAGAAACCCTAATTTCGATTCAAAAAGCGCCTGAACATTTGGTCCGGTCCAGCGAGCCAACGGAATTCTCCTAAGGCAAATTCGGAGGGAATCATTGGTGATTCTCGAAGAATCGGCGAGAATCACATATGATTCCCGTCGAATTCTCCTTAGAAGAATTCTAGCTAAACAGCAAGCCATCCAGAGAGAATCGGCGAGAATCACAATCCATTCTCGACGAATCGACGAGAATGCAAAGTCATTCTCGACGATTCGGCGAGAATCACTTAGTGATTCTCGTTGATTCTTCCTTAGCTGAATTCTAGACGACGTTGAGACAGCCGGATGCATTCGGCGAGAGTAGGCTAGTGATTCTCGACGATTCATCGAGAATCACTAGTGATTCCCGTCGAATCGGCGAGAATCACTTAGTGATTCTCGTCGAATTTTCCTTAGACGATTTTTCGTCTATCTTCCCGTGAGCTGGTCTTTGACCCATCCTTGCTCCTTGTCTGCTCTTGATCTGTCTCAGCCCTGTACTTGAATATAAGTACACTCCAATAGAGAGAGTACACGTTAGCCAATACACTAATCTGCTCAACGAGGGATTACGTTGTGCAGACCCGTGTATATTGACCCACTGCACCCTGACATTGGTGTGTACTTAGCGTGGAATAACTGCAAGCACATCTTGAAGAAAATCATCAAATACATTATCTATTCAACTTAGCTTGTTCAGGGGCTTCTTCAAATCAGGTACATTGTGGATACAATACCCAACAATTTATTTTTCTCAAAATTGTCAAGCTCTCTAATATTATTCACTTTGATTTATCTTTGAATTTAGTTACGTCGAATTCATATTTCATGAATATGTTCTTCGATCCTAGATCCGTATCCTAGATTTTCCCGAGAGGTTGTGGATACGAGGAGATCACTCAAAGATAAAAGTAGTTGCATGCACTTCTAGAGAGAGGACGACATAAATCTTCCAAATTGGAGTCAAATAAAATAGTGGGGTTCACCGCCTAAAGATAGCTTATGAGTTTTGACCTGCCGAGGGATCTTAATTGATCAACATAAGGTTAGTTGAGAGCATATTCTCAAGAGAGACAGTTTTGTATTTTGGGAACCTCCACGGTCGAAGTAAGTAATTTAGAAGTTTGCATTTTATTATTTCATGAAAGTTTATTTTAATCCAAAGGGATTCTAGATCAAGTGCTAATCTTTATTTCATCAAGTTTTTTCAATAGTTTAATCCACTACTCTTTTTTTACTCGATAAAATAATAGTAATTCGTGTGAGTATAAGTAATCAGCATGACCAAAACTTGATATTTTATTTTAAAATATACTATACTATGAACGATAGGTGCTCTTGCCTATAGTTCGTAGAATTTGGAGATATTATTAATCCTAAATTTTACCCATCAGTCTATGAAAGTTATCTAGTGTCAACTATCTTCACCTATGGAGGGGGATAGATGATTTGCAGTCTTTTGCAGAATTAAAAATTAACCTGCACAAGAAAACAAAAACAACCACAACACAGAAACACACAAGCAGTTATAGTGGCTCCCCGATTTGGGTACGTCCACTCTCCCCCTTCGACCTATCTCCCAACAAGGGACGACTCGGTCACTTCACCAACAGGATTGAAATCCAATCCTCTCACTATGGAAGAAACCCTTCCACCCGAAGGAGTCACTACTCCTCCACCACGGGTTGCACCCAACCCTTACAACGAGGAATCAAAGTTCCTTTACAACAAAGTTAAAATAGAATGTACAAGAAATACAAACTACGTTTGGAGAACCCGATGTCCCTCTTCGTTCAATGAAGCTTTCTTGATGAAGACGAAGAGTCCACGATCAGAGCACTCTCTTGGAGAGGATCTTCCCGAGATCAGCGGCGGCAAGTGAATGAGGTGGCGATGCTTTGTAGATCCAAACTTCTTGACGAGGCAAGCAAGGTCTACCAACGATCTTACTCGGATCAATCGTCTCAATCGTTTCGGAGGGAAGAAATATTCCTATTCAACAAATCAAGAGACAAAGGATCTCAAGATAGAAACGTGAGACGCTAAGCTTAGCCTCGGTTCTATCACCGGACGATCAAAGAGGACCTCTAAGATCAGCGGCGACGACTATCTTGCGAGCGGCGACGGCGACGGAACGAGTTTCGCGATCGGCTAGGTTACGCTCGGCGGCTTTGATTTCTCGTGATTGATTACTGTTGGAGTCTTAGAAAATGCGAGTATTTATACTGTAGATCAACCATAAAAGACCGTTGTGGGTCCCACAAGGAGAAACCCTAAGCCCGGTCCAAACAGCGCCTGATATCTTGGTTCGGTCCAGCGTGCAGGTAGAAATCGCCTAAGGCAAATTCGGCGGGAATCATTGGTGATTCTCGACGAATTGGCGAGAATCACTTATGATTCCCGTCGAATTATCCTTGGTAGAATTTTAGCTGAAAAGCTTGCCATCCAGAGTGAATCGGCGAGAATCAAAACCATTCTCGACGAATCGGCGAGAATGCAGAGTCATTCTCGACGATTCGGCGAGAATCACTTATTGATTCTCGACGATTCTGACTTAGAAGAATTCTTGAAGGCGTTGAGTCAGCCGGATGCAGTCGGCGGGAATCGGCGAGTGATTCTCGACGATTCGGCGAGAATCACTAGTTATTCCCGTCGAATCGGCGAGAATCACTTAGTGATTCCCGTCGAATTTAACTTAGACGAATCTTCGTCTTTCTTCCCATGAGTTGGTCTTTGACCCATCCTTGCTCCTCTTCAGCTCTCAATCAATCTCAACCCTGTACTTGAAAATAAGTACACTCCAATAGAGAGAGTACACGTGAGCCAACACACTGATCTTCTCAACGAGGGATTACGTTGCGCAGACCCGTGTATATTGACCCACTGCACCCTGACATTGGTGTGTACTTAGCGAGGAATAACTGCAAGCACAACTTGAAAGATTTCATCAAATACATTATCTATTCACCTTAGCTTGTTCAGGGACTTCTTCAAATCAGGTACATTGTGGATACAATACCCAACAGTCTATATCCCCAAGTAAGAGAATAGTGAGTCCATCTCGCTTATTGAGTGGAAATATTTTTGATGATCATTTGAGGAAAGCAATGCGCCCTACGTGCACTAACCCACTTGATCATCTCAGAATGTACTCTTTTAAGTCATCCATGACTTGTGCTTAGAGAAAATAACAACTTTTGTGAACACTTGAGGAAAGCAATGCTGCCCTGCATGTACCTGCCAACTTGGTCACCTAAGTTTGTAGCTCCTTTTTCCCTTCTTTCTAGTACGTAAATATCATTTGCCCGGTCTCGAGAACAACCTGTTGGGGTCTACAGATCTGGCGATCTCTTAAAGAAAGCAATGCTGCTCTGCGTGCACCAGTCCAAGCGATCACCTTAAGCTATATACCTCAGGTGTCGATATTGCTTTGTATTCGTATAGGTTGCATCACCGACTATCGCCCTGATTTCATATGGCGTTCTAAATCATCTGCTAATTGATTGGATTCCTTGTCTTTATTATAAATCTGGACTGTGATCTATTAATTCATACAACATGTAATATCTATTTTGTAAATTCATGCATACTATACTATCTATTTTGTCAATTCATGCGACATGTAATATATATTCTGTCAATTCATATGGCCTTTAATATCTATTTTGTAAATTCATGCATACTACACTATTAACTCATGCAGCCTGTAATATCTACTCAGCCGGCTCACGTGGTCTACGATATCTATAAATACGGTCTTGATTTCACCTCAATTTGGTTATTCTTATAGACTAATTTTATTCATTCTGGGATTCATGAAATGAGAAGTCCTAATTTTAGTTTTCTTTTCTAAAAATCAAATTTTTGAAGATTATGCTCGCGATCAGGAAATTCAGTTCGCCTCAAACATTATCTATCTCATTAAGAGTGGCAAATTTTTATTTAACTATCATAGCGGCCTAATTCTACAACTATTATAGCCGGTCTTCCAAGGTTTGGGATGACGTTGGCGACCTTCAGATTATTAATCTAACTCGATTATATGAACGTATCACGAATATCTTCAGGGAGTCTATCCGCAACAAATAATGCGATCAAACAATTGAGGAGTTAAAACAACAAAGCCGAACTGGTAATCATAAATTTTTATTGCTTCAAAAATTATTTACATCCATTAACTCATGCAGTTAATAAAAAGAATGGCGACTTTTGCAAAAAAGAGAAAGAAAGTAAAAATTACATGGCCTATCTAATGGTGCGACTTGAGATTTTTAGCCGCAGAGGGCACATTGGGACTAAGAGAGCCATCAACATTAAGTGGGGGTGGATAACCATTAGATAGGTTGCTACTTCTATCGCTACTCCCACTGTCAGCGTACTCGCTAAGGGGATTACCATCATCAGTGCTGTCTGAATCTTCTGACACGGGCTGCGCGGCTTTTCTCCTTGTTTGCTGGTATCAGATTCTTCACCGGCTGCTCTTTCTTCAATGACATCTTCTCCTTCATTTTACTTTTCTCCTTCTCCTTCTTTCTTTTATTCTTTCTCTTCTTCTTCTTCTTCATCATCATCTTCTTCATCATCTTCTTCTCCAACTTTGGCATTGCCCTTAGCCGCGCACTCCATCCGTGTAAGTTTCCACTTTAACTTATCACCACCCTCTCTAACATGACCCAGTTCTACAAACTGGCATACTGTAGCTTCAACTGTCTCTTTAACAAGAGGAAAAATTGTGTCATAGAATGCATAGTTGTCCACATTTTAAGCCACATGTAAGAAGTTAAGTAAAAAAACCAGATTGTGTGGTCTCAAAAACTAGGCACCGCAAACATGATTTCTTACCGCCGCCTACTCCTTCTACTTAGTGACCTCGGATCCCAACCACTTGTTCTTTTCCCGAAGTTTTTCAATCTCCTTCATAGATTCTCTTAACGCACATCCCATGAAGTGGCTCGCAACCAGTCCATTAGCTTGAGCCTGTGTAGTGAAGAAAGGTAAGTTCTCAACAAGTATCTCTTGGAGTTCTTTGATGTTGCACTTTCCATACAAGGCGGATAGGCGTGGCGGATAATGATAGTTTGTTGTTAATGGTAGTCTAACTCACCTATAGGGGGGTGGTGAATAGGTGACTATGTACTATTTTACTACTTATCAAGATTCTGCAGTTTATAAAAAATGTAAATCATACCAAGCAAACAAAAATCAATACAGATGTTTATAGTGGTTCACCAAGATCTTAGTACATCCGCTTTCCCTCTACACCTATCTAACAATGAGATAGACTAGGCAAACTACTCCAAAAACTCATCTCCTTGAGCTTACTACTTAGATCCCCCAGGATCACTCAGGTCTCCTCTTAGACCTTACCTTAAGAACACAGACCCTGCATCTCAGAGAACTCCAACTCCTACAACTCATAAACACTCCTGGTTTCTTACCTCAGACTTATCTACAAGTCCTACCTCAGACTTATCTCCAAGTCCTATAACTCAGGCTGGGAGTACAGCCCTACAACTCATATCTAAAATTAAATCGTACAAAAATAGAGATTGAATTTTTTTAAAACAGAAGACTTAAGATAATTTAGACCTTAAAGCTTCAGTTCTTCTATTGTTCTTGTTATGATGGCAAGTAATTAGATCTATCCCTGAACAGATGGATCTTCAGGTAGAACAGGTTAGGGCTTTCTCCTACATGATCTTCTTCTCCAGTAGCTGGAAGAAGATCCAACTATGAGTCAGATTGTTGACTCTCCTTTATTCTTATAAATGTAATCAGGAAGAACTTGCCTGCTTATAATGTGCCTCTTTAGGTTTTGTGATTAACAACAAAACTTGATCGGGTTGTAGCACTATTTCATTACACAAGCATATCTCCTTTTATACCTTTGACTTTTGCAAAGGTCCTGGAATGCGTCTTGTCATCGACATGGACATGAATAGAATAGTCTATCCATACTTTATGCGCCAACACTAATTTTGAATCCTGTCACGTTGTACAGGGTAAATGGTAATATTTATCCCGCTTCATCGATAACATTGAGAATAATCTTCTTTCTCAGTGGTATTAGCCTTGGTGATGAGAACTTCTTCATTCAGCTTTTGCACCACGATATCGTTGAGTAGAAACTTAATTCTCAATGGTATACCAATGATACAGTGGACACTGGAATACTTACTCATCGGTATACTCCTTCTTTGCTCTGAACCTATTTTAGAGTCAACAATAATGTGTCCTGCCTAAACATTAAGTAGATATGCCTTCAAATATATTATGCTCTTAGCATTATAGGTGATACTTTTTCAAATCTAGGAATATTGAGGGTAATATTTCTAACAATCTCCCCGTATTTGAAGAAGGCAAAACACACATTAATGCTAAGGTGCATTAATCATAAAATCATAATATGACATTAAAATCATGCTATAGCATACAAATCATGTCATCACAAAAAACATTATTGAATTACACTCAGAAAATGTTATCAGAGATAACTAATAATAAAGCATAATGAACAAGAAAAGCTTCATGGAAAACACTGATATATATATATATATATCATCATCTAGAGTTTAAGTTGAAGAACATTGGTCGATTACAATTTAACATATAAATTTTATAAGAAATTTCAAGGCTGGATAACTGGATTTGAACTTGACCCTCACCCTAAAAAGTTGCTCTTCTTTCAATAATTCTGTCCTTATTCTCCTTCATCTTGATGTAAAGGAAAGGGTTGGGAATGTATTTGGAAGGTATCCTCTTTGGATTATTCTTCCTTACCAAATTCACTTTGAAAATCCTTTCCCTTAGGGCCGTCTCTCAAGATGCTTTATTTATTCTTCTGAAGGATACACACCGTCAATGTTCTTTAAAATTTTCCCATAGTTGATCCAGGTATTGATTTTGATATTCCTTGAATCATCACTCCATTACTCAAAGTCTAGATCATTAGCTTGTTTCGTTCTTCTCAGGGCTATAAATTCTTCAAGAAGTTCAGTAATTCTCTCTTCCTTCTTTAGCAAGCTGTTTATCCAAAGCTACTCTTTCCTGACCTTGTAAATCCAAATCTGAAGACCTATACTTGTCCAGTAGGTGTAAATTTAGAGCAATCCTTATTCTTTGAAGAATTTAATTGCTTGCTCAACATTGAACTTCTTCCCCTTTCTGGCTTCTTCAACAACTCTATTGTCTAGTTGGAGAGTATTAGCTTCAAATCTGGAAGAGAGTGATTGAAACAAATTATTTTGATTATTAATAATCTCAATCTTGTGTTCAATAGCCAACTCCATTGCTTTGACTTGAGTGGAGTATACATATCTTTCAATATGGTCTACTCCTTCTTTGATCACTTCATTATTCCAGCATACTAAGTTTTCACACTAGTTATATCTTGTGCAAACTCCTTGAGACTCTCATCAATTGATCTGTGAATGTTTACAGTCTGTTTGACTGTGATGGCAGCTAGATAAACCACTAGGTGATCTCTCTATTAATGTAAGTTGTGTCACCTTTTTAAGAATCCAGATCATTCATTTTCCTAGCTTTAGCCTTCTGAAGTTCACCAAATATTTCAACTTTCATTTCATTAAATGATTCATCAATATAGTTTTTCAATGAAGATAAATGCTCATCTAACATTTCTTTCAGTGATATTAGGATTGAACTTTTAGTAGTATTAGTGGACAGTGTAGAGTGGGGTACATGAGATGACACATTTGTGGTAGAAGGATTTTAACTCCTCCTTAGGTCCTCTTGACCAAACAACTCAGTGTGAGTGACTGTCTTAACCTCTAGAGATCTTTGGATTTCAAGTAGAGGCTCTCCCTCAACATGATCATTAATCTCAAGAAACTTATCTAGAGTGATATCTTGAATTTCTTCAATCTCCCCCTCAGTTGGGGAAACATCCTTCTCTTGAGCATCTTGATCTCCGTGGGCTGAAGCATTGTTATCTTTGTCCTCATCCATATGTACTTCTATCTCCCCTTGAGATTGTGCATGGCTTGGATCTTAAGACACTTTGAAAGTGAGGATAGATACAACTCTAGAGGGGGGTGGTGGTGGTGGTGGGGGGGGGGGGGGGGGTGGTGGGGGGGGTGAATAGAGTATTCAAAAATTTGAGCTTCTACTCAACTCCCTTAGAGTTAGTTTGCGGATAGAGTTTATAGATATTTGAAACCCTAGAGCCTAACACAAAGTGTGGTGCACAAGAGAAAGCTAACTGTAATTACAGTTTTAGCTTTAGTCCTATCACAGCAACTAGCAGTCCTAGTTAATTCTACTCACAGCACAGTGAGAGGACTTAGTGCAACTAACTCGACCAAAAGCCCGGACTGATGGAGGACGGCGCAACTAATCTTTATATTAAATGTCCTCGGGCAGATCCACGGGGCATCCAGTTAAGCCATTACCGCATAGCACCGCAGCGCGGGGGCGATTCCGGACCGCAGCCCCAACAATCCCCCCCGAAAATGACCCCGGAAATGACCCCGGGGTTTCGAACCCGTGACCCCCTCTGATACCACTTGAGAGTGAGAAATAGTAAATAAGAAATAGATAAATTGGGATGGAGTCATGTTTGATTTGATAAGAAAGAAGAATAGCAAGAAGGAAGTCACCCTGGGTAGGGTACTTGGGATATTTCTAAGAGAGAAATACCCCCAGCTGTTGGTTACAGTCTCTACATCCATCAATGCCAGCAAGAAGATGGATCCAACATTGTTTGTTAAGTGGAAAAGGAGTTTTCAGAAGCCTTCTCCAGCAGGGGTAGCTCCAGTTGTGTCTGAGAGCACAAGGACTGTTTCAGTCACTCCCCACCTACCTGAAGCAGGCTCATCCATTCTCTCCATTCCATCCACTTCATCTGCATTTCCATCCACTTCTTCTGCATTACCATTAACTTCCACTGAAGTGCCATCCACATATGCATTACCATCTACTCAAATTGAAGTTCCATCTACTTCAATTAAAGTACCATCTTCTGCCTCTCTTCTTCTTGAGTCCTCCATAATTCTCCATGCATCATCACCAGCATCTCCTCTCCCTTCTCATCTTGCTAGGATTTCTCATCCTAGTTTTGATTTATTGGTTTCTGAGCTATCCACTCCTCCTCAGTCACCAATTCCTGCTTCTGATCATATTAATCTTCTTGCATCCACCAATCAGTCACCAGTTCACTCTCCATCTCATCAGGAGAACACCATCCCTGATGATCATCCATCTACTGTGATTCCCCCACCTTCATTTGAAATAACCCCAGCCTTCATTGCAAGCATATTGGAGCTAATTACTCCTTCAATCAAAATCATGATTGAAGAAGCAATTGCTCCTCTCGTTTCTTCCATCTCTACCTTGTCATCTTCCATCCTAGTACTCTCAAAATCTGCTGAGCCATCTTCAGTTAGGGGCCTGAATTCAATTTCTACTGAAATCAGGCAGGGGGAGATGTTCGAGGAAGATGCCTCAGGACTGCCCCTTGTTTCTATTCCAACAGAGCCCCAAGATAAGATTCAAGAAGTAACAGCAGCTCCAGTTGAGAGTACAACACCATCTGCAGCTCCAGCTCTAGTTCAGAAGCCTTCCGATATTATAATGGAAGCAGAGTTTGCGTTCAAAGTATGTCTCGAAGAAGCCTCTACTCCCTTAGTTTCTTTGTTCCTAGAAGGAGCCATTACCTCCTTTCTAGATGACTTATGGGAGTTAGGAAATTTTGAGGAAAATCCTGAAGGTAATTCATTTACTCATTTTCTTGACATGTTAACTGACATGCTAGTCTATGAATACCTAGAAGGGATGTTTCAATTTCATTTAGCAAATCTGTGTTCCTGATACTACAGATATAGTGGAAGAAGTTCTAGCTATCCAAGAACCTGTTCAACAACCTGCCTCTGATACCACTTGAGAGGACTTAGCGCAACCAACTCGACCAAAAGCCCGGACTGATGGAGGACGGCGCAACTAATCTTTATATCAAAGGTCCTCGGGCAGATCCACAGGGCAGCCAGTTAAGTCATTACCGGATAGCACCGCAGCGTGGGGCGATTCCGGACCGCAGCCCCAACAATCCCCCCCAGAAACGACCCCAGGGTTTCGAACCCGCGACCCCCTCTGATACCACTTGAGAGGACTTAGCGTAACCAACTCGACCAAAAGCCCGGACTGATGGAGGACGGCACAACTAATCTTTATATCAAAGGTCCTCGGGCAGATCCACGGGGCAGCCAGTTAAGCCATTAATGCATAGCACCGCAGCGCGGGGGAGATTCCGGACCGCAGCCCTAACACACAGTGGAATAATTAAAGTAAGCAACACAGACGGCACAAGAGGTTTATATTGGTTCTCTCTAAATAGGTACATCTACTCTTCTACCACCCTGGTAGGAATCCACTACAGGTTTTTGTTCAGGTGCCCTGCCACCAACTAATATGGTTCAGGTAGATCAAGTAGACCCTTTGAGCTTTTGATCAGGAGCTCAAAATCCAACACAGGTTTTTGATCAGGTGCCCTGCCACCAAGGTTCACTTTTGAAGGGAGTAATAACCCTTTTACAGGAGGTTGAGAGAGAGTTAGAGTTTCTTTTCTATTATTAAAACATTATAAGAGAAGCTAGTGGATTGCACAGAGCTAAAGAGCTCTAAGGAATCAAGGCTCCCCCTGGCTTAGAGAATATCCAGGAAGAAATCCTTGCTTTAGGGTGCAGGATCTCTTCTTAACTCTTGACAGAGAGCTGTCTTGAAGTTCTTGAAGGAGTAGCTTGAAGAAGACTCTTGATGTAGAATGATTGTTCTTCTTCAATCAGCTTTTCTTTCTTCTTCTTTTTCTTATAGAGGCTCTGAGTGTGAATGTTCCTGGAAGCAGGATGAACTCAGGGTTGGAGAAGAATGCTGAAGAGAGTAGATCTTCTCAGTTGAATGTGAAAGAATCTGAGAGCTGTTCTTCTTATTTTGAATATGTATATGAATAACAGTATATGTCTGTGTATGTGTGTGAACCAATCTTTTTCTTTCAAAAGAACTCTTTATATAATAGCCTCTATAATGGCTCTAATCTTTATTTGAACTTTGTCTTCTTCTGAGATCTGCAATCTGGGCTGCAAATAGCACAATACAAAAATATATCCTGCAGACAGACATCCTATACAGGGATAAAGCTTTCTAAGAAGCTGCATATCCAATCTGATAAAAGAAAACTAGAGAAAGTCACATCAGACCAAACTCTTTATGGCCAGAGAAGACTTTTGTGTCTAACGACTATAAAGGACAGCATGGCAGATAAAGCATAAAGATATGTCAACTAATAAGACAAAAGACTTTGTCAGAGTAGAGCTTGACTTATGAAAAAAGAATGGGGCAAAGATTGCCTCGAGATGTAAGCATAAAATCAATGAAATAATTTTTAATAAAATATACCAAATAAATAGGAAATAAATCACAGAAGAGAAGGAGTACAAAATTACTAACAGCAGACAAAAGATCGTCGAACGATCCACAGAGATCGTCGAACGAACCACAGAGATCGTCGAACTATCAGAACAGATAGTCGAACAAAACAGATAGTCGAACTATCAAAGCAGATAGTCGAGCTATGAAAAAGATAGTCGAACCATCAAACAGATAGTTGAACTATCAACACAGAGCAGATAGTCGAACTATCAAACAGATAGTCGAACTATCAAACAGATAGTCGAACTATCACAACAGAACAGATAGTCGAACTATCAGAGTAGATAGTCGAACTATCACAACAGAACAGATAGTCGAACTATTAGAGCAGATTGTCGAATTATCACAACAGAACAGATAGTCGAACTATCAGAGCAGATAGTCGAACTATCACAACAGAACAGATAGTCGAACTATCAGAGCAGATAGTCGAACTACCAAATAGTTAAACTATCAAGAAATCTGTCTGGTCAAAAGAAGTCGAGCAGGGTTCGACGATCGACGAGGCAGAGACCACAGATCGTCGAGCTAACAAGAGTTGAACTAACTCAGAGATCGATGATCTACTGAATGACGAAAGTCGACCAACTGATAGACGATCGTCGAACTGTTGATAAACGATAGTCGAGCGCTGTTCGACTATAGTCGAACAAAAAACTAACTTAGCCAGATTTCACTGGAAAAGTGACAACTCTACAACTGAGGAATTCTAACCTAACAACTAACCTTTGACCATAGATAAAACTTGGGTCAAGAAACTAATTGAGAAGACTTAACACAAATCCAAACTAGGGTACTAACAATCTCCCCCTATTTGGGTCAAGTCTCTCAAAACAACAAAAACAAACAAGTGCTATAAAATAGATATAAAAACAACATTAACCTGTTAGGATCAAAGGTGTATCATATCAAAAATAAGCATCAATTTGTATCAACCAAATAGATAAACAATCTGACAATAAATAAGAACTCAAACAGCATCAGAGTCTGATTTGAAGACAGAAGAACCAGGAAGAAAAGAAATTTTTCTGTAAGGATCTGGAGTATCTTTCTTTGAGGTCTTCAAGTCTTGTTCTCCAATAATCTTGGATTCTCCTGTTCTTGGCACTATAGCTTCTGGATGCTTTTCCATGTACTTTGAAGCATCAAAAACCTCAGGTCTGACCTGGAATCTATCTAGTTCCTTCTTTCTGAATTTTGACATTGTAGTTAAGCCTATAACATCTTTTCCTTCAGCTCTGGCTTGTCTAATCTGAGCTGATCCAACCAATTCAAGAAATCTGGCCATCCTGAAATCAGGATTAAGCTCTTGGCTTTCATATTCATTATCATCAGTTGGATCTAGAGGTTTTATGGTCTTGAATTGAGTAGAGAGGTCTAGCAAACTTGCAGCTGGCTCTTTGTTTTCTTGAATCACAAGAGAAGATGGAGGAGCAAATTCTGCATATTTCTTACTTGATTTTTCAGAATAAACTACTCTTTTACCTTTTGAATCTGTTTGTTTTTTCTGAACTGGTTTACTGGATGGTATACTTTTCTTTTCTTTTGAAGGCACAGTTATTCTCTTGGGTGAAGGAGGAGGAGAAAAAGTTTGTCTTAGATAAACCATCTCCTTCACTTGTTCTTCAGCCTCTTGTCTTTGATGACCTGATTGAGATCTGCCTTGATGGCTTTGGTTTCCTCTTCTCTGATAGGATTGAGAAGGTGCGAATCTTGCAGAAGAAGCAGAGGGATTTGCAGAAACATTTCCAGAAGCTCCTGCACTGGGAGGAGGAGGAGGAGGACCTTTAGGAGTCCACTTGGGAGCTGGACTATCATATCTTTTGCTTTTCTTTCTCTGTTTCTATTGATTCCTGGATAGTCCCATCCAATGCTGATATTCCTTAGATTTGGTATCAATCCCTTTAAGTATGTAGTATGGGATATCATGATCTGGATTTGGTGGAGGAGGAGCAGCAGCTTTCCTTTTCCTTTTTGTAAATTTCTTCTTCTTTGATCCTTCTGAATCATCAGAATCATCCTCATCATCAGAGTGAGATGATAGAGGTTGGTTATAAGGGTCCAAGATATCTTGATCAGCTTTCTCTTTTGCTTTCAAAGCAACTTTCTCTCTTTCCTCTTCTAAGGCATCTTGTGCCAGAAGGGTATCCAAATCAGGTCCTGGGGTGTCATCCCACAGAGTTGATTTCTCTTCTTGTTCTTCAGTAACTTTCTTGGAGACCAGTTCTTCTTACACAGCTTCAGATGCTGGTTGAGCAGGCTCAGGTTCTTGAGGAACTGTAGCAGGTTCTGGAGCAACTTGATCTTCTTGAATTTGATCTTGAACTAGATCTGTAGCTAAAGGGAGACAAAAATGTTCTAAATGTGCTAGAAACATTCCTTCAAGATACTCACAGGTTAACATGTCAGTTAACAGGTCAGTAAATTGAGATAAAGAATTACCTGCAGGATTTCCCAACTCCCATAAATCATCTAGAAAGGAGGTGATGACTCCCTCTAGGTACAGAGCAACAATGGGAGTAGAGAATTCTTCAAGGCAAACTTTGACAGCAAATTATGCTTCCATTATAATATCAGATGCCCTTTGATCTGATACTTGGGCTACTTGAACAGCTGTTGTGTCTGGAACTATAACTGTAAGAGAAGTTGCATCTGCAGCTTTCCGGATTTCTTCTGAAGGAGTCTCTTCTGGAGCTTAAGCTGAGAGAGAGATCAGGGGAAGTCCTGAGACATCTTCCTGGAACATCTCCCCCTGCCTGATTTAAGTAGGTACTGAACTCAGGCCCCTAAATGAAGAGGGCTCAGCAGATTTGGAGAGGGCTGTGATGGATTAAGTAAGGGAAGAAATGGAAGAAACAAGAGGGGCAATTGCTTCTTCAATCATGATTTTGATTGAAGGAGTAATTAGCTCCATAATGCTTTCAATGAAGGCTGGAGTTATTTCAAAGGATGGTGGGGGAATCACAGTAGATGGAAGATCATCAGGGACGGTGGTCTCCTGATGAGATATGTTGTGAACTGGAGACTGATGAGTGGATGAGGGAAGATCAATATGATCTGGATGTGTAAGTGGTGACTGAGGTGGAGTGGGTAGTATCTCAGAAACTAACAAATCAAAACTGGGAATTGAATTCCCATCAAGATGTGAGGGAAGTGGAGATGCTGGATGTGATGCATGGAGAATAGTGGAGGAATCTAGTGGAAGAGAGACAGTAGATGTAGATGGCACTTCAGTAGAAGTGGATGGTAATGCAGAGGTGGATGGCAATGTAGAGGAAGGTGGAATGGAAGAGCCTTCTTCAGGTAGATGGGGAGTGATTGATACAGTCCTGGTGCTCTCAGATGCAGCAGGAGCAACCCCAGCTGGTGAGGGCTTCTGGATGTTCCTCCTCCACTTAACAAACAAAGTGGGATCCATCTTCTTATTAGCATTGATGGATGTAGCAACTGTACCTAACAGTTGATGATATTTTTCTTTTAGAAATATTCCTATCACCCTTCCAAGAGTTACTTCCTTCTTGGAGTTCTTCTTCCTGATCAAATCAAACACTATACTTGCCCAATTAATCTCTTTCTTATATACAATGGCACACATTAAGGCAAACTACTGCCTGGTGATGTTGTCATGAGCAGAGTGCTTACCCAATAGCACTTTTCCAACCAGTTCTGCTAAGAACTTTATCCTCATCGGGAAGTTTACTTTCAGCAACTTTGTAGGAATGCCCTCAGCATGTCCTAGCTCTACGAGCATTCTTCCATACTCTTGAGTATCTTGATCATACTCCTCTTGTCCATTCAATAATCCAAAAATCTCAGTCAAAATGGCAGGAGTTAGAATTACCTCTTCCCCGCCTACTGTCCCGATCATGGATTCATCATTAGAAGATGATGAGAAAACCCATTCTTTAATCTCTGGAATATTTATCTTAATCCTTGTGGACATCAGCTTTTCTAGTCCTTGATCCTTGCAGAGCTGGAGTATAACTAGAATCTCAGCATCGCAGGTGCTGAACGAGTCGAAATCTACGCTAAAACCAACGTCAAACTTCATTGCCGTCAGAAGAGCTGGAGCAATCACCATCGATTTTGTCGGAGAAGACGAGAGAAGCGAAGAGCAGAAAGCGCGGGGCAGAGCTCAAGTAGAAAGACGGAATACAAAAATACGAGCTCTGTCGACTACTAAAAGACGATCTCTTAACCTAGGTCGACGATCGTTTTATATTAAAATAACAATCGTCGATCTATTTTAACAGATACTGGAAGCGATCGTCGAACGGTCGTTCGACGATCGTTTCCTGAAGCAGAGTAGTCGAGCAATCGATCGACTATTTCTGTCTTCACAAGCACACAAGCCGTCATCAATCTGTTAGACTATCGTCGAACGTCGTTCGACGATCTTCAAATAGATTTCAATAAGGCAGAAGTCACACTTAGTCTTTTCCATTTATCATGCCTAGTTGATGCAAAAAGAACAGATGCTTCTGTTCATCTAAGGGCTTGGTGAAAATATCACCTCTCTGAAGGTCAGTGGATATGAACTCAAGGCTTATTTTGTTATTTTCCACACAATCTCTTAGAAAATGGTGCTTGATCTCAATGTGCTTTGTCCTAGAGTGGTGCACAGGATTTTGTGCAATGGAGATAGCACTGGTACTGTCACACATGATTTTGGTGTTCTTGTGTGTGTACCCATAATCTAAAAGCTTGTTTTGAATCCACAGGATCTGTGAACAACAACTAGCAGCTGCTATATATTCAGCCTCTGCAGTTGAAGTTGAGACAGAAGCCTGTTTCTTACAGAACCAAGAGACTAATCTCTCTCCCAGGAACTGACATGTTCCTGAGGTACTTTTCCTATCAACTCTATAACAAGCATAGTCAGAATCAGAGTATCCAATTAACTCAAATTCTGATTCTGCTGGGTACCACAGTCCTAAATTTGGACATCCCTTCAGGTATCTCAAAATTCTCTTGAGAAGAATCAAATGAGATTCCTTGGGGTTGACCTGTAATCTAGCACATAGGCATGTGGCAAACATTATATCTGGTATACTTACAGTTGTATGCAATAGGGAACCAACAATGGCCCTATAGTTTTTCTGATCAACTGGCTTACCCTGATCATCAGAATTTATAACTACATTAGTAGCCATAGGTGTATGCATTGCTGAAGCATCAGCCATCCCAAACTTCTTTACCAATTCCTTGGCATATTTGGATTGGGTGATGAAGATGCCATCAACATCTTGCTTTACTTAGAGACCAAGAAAGTAAGACAGCTAACCCATTCTACTCATCTCAAACTTAGAATGCATCAGGTTTGAGAACTTTTTGCAAAGTTTGGGATCAGTGGAGCCAAAAATAATATCATCCACATAAACTTGAACTAACAGGATGGTGTCCTTGTGATGCTTGACAAATAGGGTTCTATCAACTACTCCCCTAACAAAGTTGTGCTCTAATAGAAAACTAGCTAGAGTCTCATACCAGGCTCTGGGTGCTTGCTTAAGTCCATAAAGAGCTTTTTGCAACTTGTAAACAAATGAGGGTTGAGTTGAAGAGACAAACCCATGAGGTTGTTCAACAAACACCTCTTCCTTTATCTCACCATTTAGGAATGCACTCTTGACATCCATCTGAAAAACCTTAAACTTCATATAGGCTGCATAGGCTAGAAAGATCCTTATTGCCTCTAGCCTTGCAACAGGGGCAAAGGTTTGGTCATAGTCCATACCTTCCTCCTGTCTGTAGCCCTGAGCTACAAGCCTAGCTTTGTTCCTTACAATAATTCCTTGGGCATCCAACTTGTTTCTAAACACCCACTTGGTGCCTATGATCAGTTGGCCTTTAGGTCTTGGAACCAAAGTCCATACTTTACATCTTTCAAATTGATTAAGCTCCTCTTGCATAGCAATGATCCAGTGGGGATCTAGCTCAACATCTTTTATGGTGAGGGGCTCAACCTGTGAAAGGAAACAAGCATGCATCACATCCTATCTTAATTGATGTCTTGTTTGCACACCAGCTGATAGGTCACCAATCACTTGAGATGTAGGATGATCTCTAAGTGTGACAATATCAACAGGTGGGATGTGATCTTCAACAACAGTTTGGATTAATTCCTCTTAAGGAATAGGATCAACTGTTGGTGGTACAGCAACTGCTTCCACAGTGTCTTCATCACTGTCTGAATCAGTGATATCAAGAGTTGAAAGAGGGAGAATCTCTTGAGTGACATCTTTGCATGATTCAGGTACCTGCAATGAGCTTGAGGAAGGAGAAGTTTCCTTCTCCTTGTAAAACATCTTTGACTCATCAAAAGAAACATGCACAGACTCCTCTATTTTTAGAGTTGATTTGTTAAACACCCTATAAGCTTTGCTTACTTGGGAATATCCAAGAAAAATTTCCATTGAAGCTTTTGCTTCAAACTTTCTAAGGTATTCTTTGTTGTTATTGTGAATATACACTACACAACCAAAGACTCTAAAATAATTAATTTTAGGTTTTTTCCTTTAAGTAACTCATAAGGAGTTTTACTCTTAAGCTTGTGTATAAGACATCTATTCAAGACATAATTAGCTGTGCTAATAGCTTCTGCCCAATAAGAGAGAGACATGTT
The DNA here is from genome assembly GCA_039513925.1 of Platanthera zijinensis. NCBI lineage: Eukaryota > Viridiplantae > Streptophyta > Magnoliopsida > Asparagales > Orchidaceae > Platanthera > Platanthera zijinensis. The sequence continues at coordinate 160,638,201 of CM077096.1, forward strand.
AGCATCTGCCAATAATGTTCCTACAGCTTCAATTAGGGTTCTATTCTTCCTTTCCACTACCTTATTTTGTTGGGGAGTTCTAGGAGCAGAGAAGCTATATTTGATACCTTCTTTCTCACAGAATTCTTGCATGAGAATAGACTCAAACTCAGTACCATGATCACTTCTGATCAAGGCCACATGAGTAGAATACTCTGTCTGCACACATAACAGAAAGTCTGTAAGAACTTTGAAGTTATCAGCCTTAGTTCTCAAGAAGAACACCCAAGTGAACCTAGAGAAGTCATCTGCAATTACTAAAGTGTAAAACTTCCCTCCTAGACTCTGTACATTTATTGGGCCAAAAAGGTCCAAATGTAATAAATACAGGATTCTAGGTGAATCACTTTTATTTACAAATTTAAAGGAATTTTGGGTTTGCTTGACTAATTGACAAGCTTTGCATAGGCTTTCCTTCTTATAGGGGCAAGAAGGTAAACCTCTAACAAGGTTGTATTTAGATAACCTAGATATGTTCTTGAGGTTAACATGGCTAAGCCTCCTATGCCATAAGGTGTTATTATTTGTTACTTCATTAAACAGGCAGATTTCAGATTGAGTTGAGTTAAAATCTACTAAATAAATATTACCCTGTCTAATGCCTACTAACACAACATTACTATTAAAAGAAATATTGCAAAGAGTGTTAGTGAAAGATACCTGATAACCTGCATCACATAACTTGCTTATTGAGATTAGGTTGTGTTTTAGTACAGTTACATACACAACCCTTTTGAATGTTACTGCTCCAATGGTAAACTTACCATATCCTTCTGTTTGACCACAGCTGGAATCCCCAAAGATCACCTTTGGTCCAAGCTTGGCCTTGTATCTTGACAGATTTTCTTTGTTTCCTGTCATGTGTTTGGAACAGCCACTATCCAAATACCATTTATCTTTAGTAATTGGATAGGTCTTCACCTGTAAATTAAACAGTTAGACATTGTGGACCCAGACAACCTTGGGTCCATTATTCTTCACATAATGAAAACTTGAAATAAAAGAATAAGCAGGCTGGGGTTTATATCCTAAGGGATAGGATCTCCTAGTTTGAATACTCCATGCAGTTTATGGGTCAATAAACCTAGGGTTTCTATTTACATTAGGATTTCTAAGGTTCAGGTTGTTATTTTGAAAATAATATTGAGATCGTCGATCATCGTTCGACGATCGATGCTCAGATCGTCGAGCATCGTTCGACCATTGAGCCTTCAATCGTCGAGCAGCGTTCGACGACTTTTGTATTTCCTTAAATTCTTGCTTTCTCTTTTCTCTCTTAGATTTATTTAAGGCTTTGTTAACTAGATTTACTGGCTCAATATTATTTATTCCATCCGCTAAAATAAAGTTTACTGGAGTTGAAAGATGATTTTTAAGAACCAAGGGGGGTTCACTTTGTGAAGCTCCTAAGCCTAGCTTATTATTACCTGTCCTAGTATTTGACATGCTAGTAATTTCTAGTAGCTTAAGACTTCTACCATTTAAAGATTCTTCTAATCTTTTAGACTTTGCTAGTTCAGTTTTAAGAAATATTATTTCTTCACTAGATTTAGTGAGTTCAGCTTCTAGCCTAGCATTTTCATTAGAAATAGATTCTGATTCTGCTATTCTATTTCTAAGCTCCTTAATTTCCTTTCTGAGCTAATTAAATCTAAGCAGAGAGATTTAAATTCAATTTTAAATTCAGCAGAAGTGAAATCATAAGAAGATAATACCTGGTCTTTAGTTGGCATTTCCTCTTCATCAGAACTCTCTGCAGCTGAATGATTGCTGCAGGCATCAATTGCCATAAAGAAAATTTCTTTTGCCTTCTTCTCTTCCTCATCTTCACTGGAGCTTGAGGAGGAAGATTCCTCATCTGAATCACTCTAGGTTTCAGCAACAAATCCTTTCTCCTTCTTCTTATTTTTGTAGGAGGAGGACTTGGAGTGCTTCTTCTGATGTTCTTTTTCTTTTCTCTTATCCTTGTTCTTTTCCTCTAGACACTCTGGTAGAATGTGTCCAGGTTTCCTGCAGCCATAACAAATAATTTATTTAGCAGTTGATCTGTAATACCTTGGCTTGTCTTCATATCTTGAAGACTTCTTTCTGAAGTCCTTTCTGCCCATCTTTAGAAACCTTTTGGCAAAGAGTGCCATCAGCTCCTCATTGGATTGGCTTCCTTCAGAAGTGTCAGCAGCTTTGAGAGCAAGAGTTTGCTCTTTCCTTGTTGGAGTTGGAATCTTGGCTTCAGCCTCAGCTTCCCTGGTCTTTAGAACTTGCTCAAAATATTTGAGCTTGCCAAGGAGGGCTTCAGTTGAGATTTCAGTTGTACTTCTGGCCTCCTTGATAGGCCAGATCCTGAGATCCCATGTGCTGGGGAAGCACATTAGTATCTTATCATTGACCTCTGTCAATGTTATCTCCTTATCAAGAGTTCTCAGCTCATTGATGATAGAGCTGAGTCTGGTGTACATAGCTTCAACTGATTCAGCTTCAGTCTTCTTGAAGTTTTCATATTGAGATATAAGGTTGGACTTTCTGTCCTTCCTTTCATCAGTTGAACTAACTACAATCTGGTTCAGTTAGTCCCACATGGCTTTTGTAGAAGTGCAATCAGCCACTTTCTGGAATGTTTCATCAGACATGGTCTGAGCCAGAATATTCATAGCTTTTGCATTAGCTATTTTTACTTTATTGTATGCATCATTGTAGTCTGGAGGTGGCAATGCATTGAGATTTATAGATGTTGTAGCCGTGGCTGCAGCAGGTGGTGTTGGTGGTCCTGTCAAAATAGAAGCAAAAATATCTTCATCAATAGAATTCATATATAACTTGATTCTTGCCTTCCAGATGCAGAATTTAGCTAAGTTGCAAACTGGAGGTCTGGTGCTAGAATAATCCTTGTACTGGGCCATGAAGTGAATGTTTATAAACTTGGTATCTATCTAGATCTTGTGATTCAGGTGTTAGCCTGTACAGTCAGTCAACCTCCCTTTGATACCAATTGAAAGTGAGGATAAATACAACTCTAGAGGGGGGGGGGAGGTGAATAGAGTATTCAAAAATTTGAGCTTCTTCTCAACTCCCTTAGAGTTAGTTTGCGGAAAGAGTTTATAGATATTTGAAACCCTAGAGCCTAACACAAAGTGTGGTGCACAAGAGAAAGCTAACTGTAATTACAGTTTCAGCTTTAGTCCTATCACAGTAACTAGCAGTCCTAGTTAATTCTACTCACAACCACAGTGCAATAATTAAAGTAAGCAACACAGACGACACAAGAGTTTTATAGTGGTTCCCTCTAAATAGGTACATCCACTCTTCTACAACCCTGGTAGGAATCCACTACAGGTTTTTGTTCAGGTGCCTTGCCACTAACTGATCTGGTTCAGGTAGATCAAGTAGACCCTTTGAGCTTTTGATCAGGAGCTCAAAATCCAACACAGGTTTTTGATCAGGTGCCCTGCCACCAAGGTTCACTTTTGAAGGGAGTAATAACCCTTTTACAGGAGGTTGAGAGAGAGTTAGAGTGTCTTCTCTATTGTTAAAATAATATAAGAGAAGCTAGTGGATTGCATAGAGCTAAGGAGCTCTAAGGAATCAAGGCTCCCCCTGGCTTAGAGAATATCCAGGAAGAAAGCCTTGCTTCAGGGTACAGGATCTCTTCTGAACTCTTGATAGAGAGCTTTCTTGAAGTTCTTGAAGGAGCAGCTTGAAGAAGACTCTTGATGTAGAATGATTGTTCTTCTTCAATCAGCTTTTCTTTCTTCTTCTTCTTCTTCTTCCAAAGGCTTTGAGTGTGAATGTTCCTGGAAGCAGGATGAACTCAGGGTTGGAGAAGAATGCTGAAGAGAGTAGATCTTCTCAGTTGAATGTGAAAGAATCTGAGAGCTGTTCTTCTTGTTTTGAATCTGTATATGAATAATAGTATATGTCTGTGTATGTGTGTGAACCAATCTTTTTCTTTCAAAAGAACTCTTTATATATTAGCCTCTGTAACGGCTCTAATCTTTATTTGAACTTTGTCTTCTTCTGAGATCTGCAATCTGGGCTGCAAATAGCACAATACAAAAATATATCCTGCAGACAGACATCCTATAAAGGGATAAAGCTTTCTAAGAAGCTGCATATCAAAACTGATAAAAGAAAACTAAAGAAAGTCACATCAGACAAAACTCTTTACGGCCAGAGAAGACTTTTGTGTCTAACGACTATAAAGGACAACATGGCAGATAAAGCATAAAGATATGTCAACTAATAAGACAAAAGACTTTGTCAGAGTAGAGCTTGACTAATGCAAAAAGAATGGGGCAAAGATTGCCTCGAGATGTCAGCATAAAATCAATGAAATAATCTTTAATAAAATATGCCAAATAATTAGGAAATAAACCACAGAAGAGAAGGAGTACAAAATTACTAATAGCAGACAAAAGATCGTCGAACGATCCACAGAGATCGTCGAACGAACCACAGAGATCATCGAACTATCAGAACAGATAGTCGAACGAAACAGATAGTCGAACTATCAAAGCAGATAGTCGAGCTATCAAAAAGATAGTCGAACCATCAAACAGATAGTCGAACTATCAACACAGAGCAGATAGCCGAACTATCAAACAGATAGTCGAATTATCACAACAGAACAGATAGTCGAACTATCAGAGCAGATAGTCGAACTATCATAACAGAACAGATAGTCGAACTATCAGAGCAGATAGTCGAACTATCACAACAGAATAGATAGTCGAACTATCAGAGCAGATAGTCGAACTATCACAACAGAACAGATAGTCGAACTATCAAAGCAGATAGTCGAACTACCAAATAGTTAAACTATCAAGAAATCTGTCTGGTCAAAAGAAGTCGAGCAGGGTTCGACGATCGACGAGGCAGAGACCACAAATCATCGAGCTAACAAGAGTTGAACTAACTCAGAGATCGATGATCTGCTGACTGACGAAAGTCGACCAACTGATAGACGATCGTCGAACTATTGATAAACGATAGTCGAGCGCCGTTCGACTATAGTCGAACCAAAAACTAACTTAGCCAGATTTCACTGGAAAAGTGACAACTCTACAACTGAGAAATTCTAACCTAACAACTAACCTTTGACCATAGATAAAAATTGGGTCAAGAAACTAATTAAGAAGACTTAACACAAATCCAAACTAGGGTACCAACACACTTGCTCTCCTTGAGCATCTATATCCATGATTTGAGGAGCACTTGCAACATCTAGGTCAAGATCCACCTGAGTGTGTAAGTCTTGAAGATGTTCATCCTCTTCTCTTGAAGACTCTTGATCACAATCATCTTTTCTTCCTGGCTCAGATTCAGAATCAGACTCTTCCAAAATAACTTTCTTTACCCTTGCTCTGCTCTTATCCTTCTTCTGCTTGACAACTTGAGTTTTGGGCAGAACTATGGTGAACCTCTCAAGAGTTTTATTGTCCATTATCTTCATGTAGTGAATATTTTCACCTTGCTTCTGGTTATATTGCTCAGCGTAAGCATTAAATAAATAAAGAGAAAGAATTCTTCCTAAGTTTGGAACTTGAAGGCAGCCAATCAGCTTTTGGAATATGAGAAGAGCCAAATTTGTTCTGTTTTACAGTATAACTCTTGTGATCAACTCAAACATAGACTTGGAAATACTATCATGGGTACCTGTCTTGTACAGGAGTTATTTTTCCAATGATATTTGCAAGTTGTTTGTGTCTCTGTTTGAAGAACTTTCTTTTCAGAGACCCATATTTCTCTCCACTAAACTTACACCATGCCAAAGCTTACTCTATATCGTAAGTAGAAACCTCCTAATCCTCTTCAATGTCTTTAGATGAAAGATATAAGGCTTGGGAAATCCTATTAGGGGTAATCTTAATCTTAACATCCCGTATCTTGCTACTGATTGACTTTTTTGATGAAGAAACTTTAACAAGGGAGAAGAGTTCTAACACTTCATCCTTTAGGATTGGAGTTGGCTCCGACAAAACAAATTCTATGCCAATGACTTCTAACATCCTGATGACTTCTTTAATCTCTTCAGATGCATGTTAAAATCCTTTTCGAACTAACTCATATCCTTCATGAAGGATTTTCTATGCTTTTGGCACAATGGGATTTGATTTCTTAGTCGATAATAATGCTGAGAAGGACAAAACAACTAGACGTCATTATAAGGTTTAGGTTTTATGTTCTCAAGTAAACCTTGGCTTTATATATATATATTATTTTAATATATTTATAACGGGGTTTTAAAATAAATTGACTTACAACTAGGATGATCATTAAAATGATTTAACGACTGAAAATGATTGAAAAATAATAATACAACTGCCCATCTCAATAATATCATTTAGACGGAGAGATATACAGTTAAGCATTTTCTTAACTATCTCGACAGTATAGTTGAGACTTTCTCAGTTAATCTCCACGACCCTGCTAGGCCTAAATTTCCATAAAAAATGATAGAAATCTGATGAAATTGAGTCAGCTGACTCAAGCAAAGATTATCTACCTAACATCTAATAGCTAATTAAACTATGTTATCAGAACAAGGTTCTAATAATTAATAGAATTAAATGTAGATAACTGGAATGATGAAGCATAATAATTAGAATGTTACAAGAAAGATAATCAATTCTATGTTAAGCATTCCTAACTTAATCTTGAAAAAATTGAAGTTTGCCTCATCTAGTGCCTTAGTAAAGATATCTACTACTTGTTTCTCTACCAGGGACAAATTCAAGAGATATATCTTTATTCTCAACATGTTCTCTAATAAAATGATATCTTATTTCCATATGCATAGTCTTGCTATATGATACAGAGTTATTAGCAATAGAAATAACACTGGAAGAGTCACAAAACATGAGAGTGTTACTTAATTGGAGGTTGTAGTCCTGTAGCTGATGTTGAATCCACAAAAGTTGTGCATAACAAATTCCTTCTGAGATGTACTCTGACTCAACTGTGGATATAACCACACTGGTCTGCTTCTTGCTGCTCCAAGATATCAATCTTTTTCCTAAGAATTGATAAGTTTCACTTGTGATCTTTCTGTCTTCTTTGCAACCTGCAAAGATTGCATCTGAATACCCAATTAGTTCAAAGTCATTGTTCCTAGGGTAACACATGACAAGATGTTGGCTGTCCTTAAGGAATCTCAAAATCCTCTTTGTAGTTGAGTAGTGAGATTCCTTAGGGCATGTCTGGCACCTAGCATAAGCCCATGTTGCATACATGATATCAGGTATACTTGCAGTCAAATATAATTTGGATCCAATGATACACCTATAGATGGATTCTTTAAATATTTCCTTTTTTCATCCTTGTTTAGTGATATATTTGATCTCATTGGAGTTTTCATGATGGAAGGTGATTTCATTTAAAATTTCCTAATTAGTTCTCTAGTGTACTTAGACTGAGTGATGAAAATTCCCTCATCAGACTATTTTACTTGGAGACCTAAAATGTACTTTAGCTCTCACATAATTCTCATTTCAAACTCCCCCTATATAAGGTTAGCAAACCTCTTACAAAGGTTGTCATCAGCAGACCCAAATATTATTCCATCAACATAATTTTGGACAAAGAGACTCTTTCCCTTTGTTTCCCACAAGAATAATGTGCTATCTATCTTTCCCCTTAAGAACATTTTCATAATGAAAAAGTTAGATAGGGTTTCTGTTGGAATCCTTGTTTGGATTTGATCTAGGTTCACTCTTAGGATGTTTTGACCCCCAATGTATAGCCAGGGTCTTGGTCTAGTCTATCTTAGGTCCTTTTAGGTCAAGCTTGTGCAGACCAGCATTGCAGTGGACTCAAACTTAGGCTCAGAAAGTTTATGTGGATTTTCTATATCAGTTCGATGATAGTCGAACTCCACTCGACGATCGTCGATCTCCCATCGATGATCTCAGAGTCTTGTACTCTGAACTGAGCTCGACGATCTACGAGCTCAGGTCAACGATTTGATTCTCTCAGTAGAAATCTTCTTTCTACGATAGCAATTCTCAGGTCGACGATCTCTTATCTCAGCTTGACGATCTCCTGACTACGCTCTATGATTTCTTGCTGCTTTCAGTTGTGAGTTTTTCAGTACAGTCAGAAGATTTTTTTAAGGAATATATATTCTGTTAATTGATGCTGCTATTTCCAAGGCTGTTAGCTGTTTCATGAAGCATTAATTATGGCTTTCACAGAATACTTCTTTAGCATATTCTAAGAAGGCAGATATGGAAGTGCATTTATGTTGCCAGAGTTTCTAGCCATTGGGACTCTAAAATATTGCAGAATATTATGCAGGGAATTCAAACTTATGCCTTTTCTTATTCTGACTGCATTTAAATCTCAAAATATAATAGTGAAGTAAAAAAATAAAGAAGATTCAGACAGACAAGGATATATGTACATACACGGAGAATTTTCTTCAGAATAGACTAATCATTTTTTCAACTCTCAAGGACGGTTGCTCTGCTGTAATAAAGAAGAAGGAAAATCTTTCAAAACTTTCTCTTGAGTCTTCTTCATTCCTCAGGCCTCAAGGATTCAAAAAGAGCTTAAATCTTCTTCAATCTTCAGATCTAAAAAAGGCTCTACTACAGTTCTTCTTGAAGACCTATTCCCAAGGCCAAGTTCTTTCTTCCTGAATCAATTTTACATCTCAGGGGGAGCTTGGAAATTTTTCTTCAATCCACATTATCTTCTCACTTGATTGAGACAGAGAAGATTTCTTTTTATTTCTCTTCTTAACTAAATCTGTATAAGGTTATCTCTCCCTTCAAAAGTGAACTCTTGGTAATAGGGCACCTGAACAAAAACCTATTGGATTTTGTGCTCCTGATCAAAAGCTCAAAGGGTCTCTAGATCTACCTATAGCAGATCTTGTTGTGGCAGGGCACCTGATAAAAAACTAGTAGTGGATTCCTACCTGGGTGATAGAAGAGTGGATGTACCCAGATTTGGGGAACCACTATAAAATTTCTTGTGTTGTCTGGATGCTTTGTGTTTTCTTTCTGTGCTGTGCTGTGCTGTGACAGTTTTCTAATATATTAGTATCATTAACTTAATTCCGCACTAAATTTAAACAAATTTTTTTTTAAAATACTATATTCACCCCCCTCTAGAGTAAAGTCTATCTATCTCTCTCTTTCAATTGGTATCAGTGGGTGTGTTTTAAGGTTGTATAGGCTAACACCTGAACCTAAAGATCTCTGATAAATATTTTGTTTTACTCTATTTCTTTTTGTATACCATGGCACATCAAAAGGACTTTGCAAGAACCAGACCTCCAGTTTGCAACTTGCAAAAGTTTGGAATCTGGAAGGAAAGAATCAGACTTTATATGAACTCAATTGATTAAGACATTTATGCTTCTATCTTAATAGGAGTACCTCCACCACTGATGGCGAAGGCCATCAGGATGGAGCACTTGGGATGGAGGATGTTGAAGATGTACCGCTTCGCCATTCGGATGGAGCACTTGGGATTGAGGATGTTGAAGATGTACCGGCCAAGGAAGTGCGACGCCGTAGCGGTCATGGCTACAAGCTTCACCCTTGCAACAAGACTCGTATTTGATTATTTATATGTTTGTGTGCTAATAGCCAATTCATGAGAGGCTATTTAAAACATTATTTTATTTCCTGCATTTCCTTTATGTGGTGTGTCTTTAGCCACTTGTTTTGTTATTTGAGATGTAAGCCTATATAAAGGCCAAGACTTTTCATTTGGAGTAGATTATTATTGAATTGAATTGAAATTACAATTGCCTAACCCTAATCTCTCTTTGCTCTCTCCCTAGCCGCCGCCCCTCTCTCTCCTTCCCTTCCCAAAACCGGCGGCCACCTAGGCAAGGTTCGGCCTCCCCTTCTCCCCTATCCTCCTCTTCCAAAACCGCTTGGCCTCCAAGGCACTTCCTCTCAAGGGATTGGCCACCATCACCCTTGCCTCTCCCCCTCAAAAAACCGCCACCCTCTCCTCTAAAGTCTTGCAAGGAAGGAGGAAGTCCAAGGAGTCCTCTTCGGCGTGACGTGAACGAGACAACAAGATCGTCATCCATAGCGCTCTTCCGTGGCCTTCAACGGAGAAACGATCATTCTTGGTGGATCCACGCATCACGGATCTACGAATCCGAGAGGGGTAACGATATTACTACACAAGAGATTTCTTTTCCTAGATAGTTCTTGTGGTGGACGTATTTTGCGTTATTTTCTGAATTATTATTCTTCAAGGTTAACAAATAACCGATTAGCAATTTTCGTTTGGTTTTCCGAAGGATTCGAAAAGGATTTGGCACTCCTCGTTTTCTTTTTGTTGGGATAGATACCACCATTTTTCGGATCGTTTAGTTCTTGGTGGATCTATTTTGGTACAACACCTAAAGCTCGCTCGGGATCAATATTATCCCATTTAGCCGGAAAGAGTTTGGCCTATAGCCAACACTCGATCTATTTGCGGAACGGCGATCCGTATGTTAGCACGAGCGGTATATTTAATTATTGAATTTGCTGCGTTTGCGTTGGCGTGTGGAATAGAGAGCGTTGAGCGTAGTCATAAGCGTCTTCGCGACCACGTGACGTGTCTCGAAGAGACATCCCTACATCAATTTGGTATCAGAGGGAGGTTGTGTTGATTTCCCAATCGACACCATCCTCACTTTTATCATAGGGTTGTCTTTTTTTTATTAAGTTGTGCACTTTCGTTACGAACCGTGTCAAAATCTGAATTTTGGGCTGCATTTAGTAAAACTCACAAATTTTATTTTTTCCAGAAAATTACAAAAAAAATTCTGAATTTTCTTCTCATTTTTTTAAGAAAAAAAGTCTAAAAATTTTTTTCCTGTTGCTCAATAGTTTTGCGTCAAAAAATTCAAACGCGTAATTTAAATCAGGTCAAAATTGTTGTTGTACCGTTCGTTCATGCGCACTAGGCTGGGCACGGAATATCTTCCCTCCACCTCACACATGGCCAACAACCAGGGTGACGAGCATGCTCCGGCCACGATCGCCGAGCTCCGAGAAGAGTTTAACGCTAGGTTTGACGCACTGACTCAGTTAATTGAAGGGCTCGCTGTAAACCAAGCGGTGCCTCGAAACAACGGTGTTGGCAGAAATCGACTGGGTCCCCAACCCCCGGCAGCCAACCAGCGAGAGGAACGACAAAATCACCCACGTGATCTAGAGGATGAGTACCCACCTCGAGGTCATTATGAGTTTGATGTGACTAGGGCCGTAAAAATGAACGCACCCTCCTATGACGGGATGGGAGAGCCCCAACTTTTCCTAGACTGGGTCATGGACATAGAGTGCTATTTTGAATGGCACGACTTAACGGACGCTAAGAAAGTGAAGGTCGCACGTATGAAACTACTAGGAAGGGCCAAAACATATTGGTTAAACGAAGAGAGGCGCCTAGGAACTGTAAACGGAGCACCCCCACTTGGGTGGACCGCAATGAAAGCGCTACTACACGACCAATACGTTCCCACATATCACCGAACTCAGATGTTCGACGATTTAGCCACCCTTCGGCAAGGGAATACTTCGGTAGCAGATTATATGGGACACCTTAAGGATATGATGGTGCGTTGCGATGTTCGTGAGATGCCCGAAGTTACACTCTCACGATTTCGTAAGGGACTCAACCCGGATATACAAGGGAAACTCTTGCGTTATGGTCACACAGACCTTAACACCACCTTCAATGCCGCCTTGGATATTGAAAAGCATAACGCCTACAAGTCCAAAGGTCGTAATTTCCAGAAAGGGAAATCCATCTTAGGCCCGCACCCTTCTTCATCCGCGCGTGAGAAAGGAAAGTATCGATCAACGGATTCGGAGTCCATTGTCATTACCGCTAGGAATAATAGAAATCCCACCGGTGAGCGAGTACCAATAGGACGAGTTAACAAGACAAATGCCACGTGTTATTCGTGCGGCATTCAAGGGCACTATTCTAGTGAGTGCCCCACGAAAAGCAAACCTTTAGCTTTACTAGACTCTTCGTCTGAACCTGCAGAAATCGTCTACGGAGCTGGCGAAGAATCTGACGCCGAGCCAAGTGACCTTGAGGACGATTCTTACATGATGGTGATGAGATGCATTTTAGCCACACCACGAGCGTTGGATGAATATAACCGGACAAATATATTTACATTAAATTTTAAAGACGGTGAAAAATGGTGTAAGTTAATTATCGACAGCGGCAGTTGTATGAACGTAGTATCGGAGAATGCCATCACTCGCATGCACTTAGTAACCGAGCCGCACCCACATCCTTATAAAATTGCGTGGGTAAACAAGACATCCATAGCGGTCTCTAAGCGATGCATGGTTCCTTTAACGTTGAAAAACTACGTTGATAAAGTTTGGTGCGACGTAATTCCTATGGACGTGTGCCATGTATTATTAGGACGACCTTGGTTGTACGACTATGACGTGACCCACTTCGGTCGCGCAAACACATATGAGTTCAAATTCAATGGTAAAACCGTTGTTTTGAAGCCATCTGCGCCTAAGGATCCGTCATCTATTTCCAAAGACACTGTTGTGCCTGTGGAAAAGAAAACGATAAGCCTGATTAGTAGAAAGGAACTAGAACGTGAGACTTTCATGGATGGCGTTATATACGCGTTAGTCTGTTTACAAGCGAAGGAAGAGTCACCTACCGTTGAGAGCCTCCCATTATCGCTACGAAACCTCTTGGAAGAATATAAGGATGTTTATCCGGTGGATTTACCACCCACGTTACCACCGATACGTGACATCCAACATGAGAAAGATTTTGTCCCGGGATCTTCATTGCCAAATCAGCCCCATTATAGACTCAATCCATCCTCCCATGAAGAATTACAAAAATTAATTTCCGACCTGCTAACGAAAGGATTTATACGACATAGCAAAAGTCCTTGTGCCGTCCCCGCCTTATTAGTTCCAAAGAAAGATAAGACATGGCGATTATGTGTCGATTATCGGGCTATTAATAAAATAACGATCAAATATAGATTTCCTATTCCCCGTTTGGACGATCTACTAGATATGCTTTCAGGAGCCGCTATATTCTCTAAATTGGTTCTTAAAAGCGGTTATCATCAGATACGAATACGGGAGGGAGACGAATGGAAGACGGCTTTCAAATCTAAGGATGGACTTTATGAATGGCTAGTGCTTGGAGAAGGACTTACCAATGGACCCAGTACTTTTTCACGATTGATGACCCAAATTTTTAAGCCTTTTATGGGAAAATTTGTAGTGGTCTATTTTGACGACATTTTGGTTTTTAGCATTTCGTCGGGAGATCCTGAGACTCATCTAAGAACAATTCTTACCACGTTGCGCAAAGAGAACTTATTTATTAACTTTAAAAAATGCGCATTCGGCGTGCCTTCTGTTGAGTTCTTAGGATACATCGTGAGTTCAGATGGCATTCATGTGGATCCCAAGAAGGTCCAAGCGATTAAGGAATGGCCGGAACCCAAGAATATTAGGGACGTTAGAAGTTTCCACGGATTGGCCACGTTTTATCGAAGATTTATTCGGAATTTTAGTAGTATTATGGCACCCATAACTGAATGTATGAAAAAGGGAGAATTTACATGGACGAAATCGGCCACTAGTGCTTTCCAAACGATTAAGGAACGAATGTCTGAAGCTCCTTTACTCCGATTACCGGATTTTAGTAAAGTTTTTGAATTATCATGCGACGCGTCAGGGATAGGGATTGGAGGAGTATTAAGCCAAGAGGGACACCCGCTAGGATACTTTAGTGAGAAACTAGCCGGGCCGAAATTAAATTATTCAAATTATGATCGCGAATTCTATGCGGTAATCCGATGTCTCCAACATTGGCGACATTACCTTATATCAAAAGAATTTGTAATATTATCGGATCACGAGGCCCTCAAATTTGTGAATTCTCAAAATAAGATTAGTCCACGACACGCAAAATGGATATCTTATCTACAAGAGTACACCTTCATAATCAAGCATCTGAAGGGTACGCTAAATCGTGTAGCGGACGCGCTAAGTAGAGTCACTCTGTTATTAAATACCATGGAAGTGTCAGTCATAGGATTCGATAGGATAAAGGACGAATATACCCATTGCCCAGACTTTAAGGACATTTATTTCGCCGCGAAGGACAACTCCCCTACCACTATCTCGGCATTCTATATTCGTGATGGATATCTATTTAAACATGTGCAATTATGCATTCCCCGGTCGTCTTTACGACATTTTATTATATGGGAGTTACATAGCGGGGGATTAGGCGGACACTTCGGGCGAGACAAAACGATAGCACTTGTGGAAGATAAATTCTTTTGGCCGGGCCTCAAACCCATGGTCAACAAAGTTGTAGGAAGTTGTAGTGTTTGTCAACTAGCTAAGGGAAACAAGACCAATGCGGGTCTTTACACACCCCTTCCGATTCCGTCGGTGCCATGGCAAGATGTTAGCATGGATTTTATATTGGGTTTACCTATGACTTTTAGGCGTCACGATTCCATACTAGTGGTGGTAGACCGATTCTCAAAAATGGCATATTTTATCGCAAGCAACAACACCTACGATGCTTCCAATGTAGCAAAATTATTTTTCAAAGAGGTTGTAGCACATCGAGGTGTACCCAAGACGATAGTGAGTGATCGAGATGTAAAATTTACAAGTTATTTTTGGAAGACCCTCTGGAAACTAATGGGCACTAAACTGTTGTTTTCGTCGGCCTATCATCCCCAAATGGATGGGCAAACGGAAGTCGTCAACCGTAGCTTGGGAGGGTTACTTCGTTGTTTAGTGGGCGAACATAAAGGTACATGGGATCTTATCCTCCCGCATGCCCAGCTTGCGTACAATAATTCTAGGAACCGGTCCACTCAGTTGTCCCCGAATGAGATAGTGCACGGTTATAAAGCGCCAGTGCCACTTGACTTGATTCCGTTACCACCTTCTTTTAAGTCAAGTCAATTTGCACTAGATTTCGCGTCACACGTTCACACTCTCCACGAGCACATTGGCAAGACATTAGCTAAGCAATATTCTATATATCAATCGAACGCTAACGTACATCGGCGAGTAGTCTCTTTGAACATAGGCGATTTGGTTATGGTTCGTCTAATCCCTGGACGGATGCCGTCAGGCACCATAAAGAAGTTAGCGAACAAGAAAGCCGGTCCTTTTAGAATTTTGAAGAAATTAGGCGAAAATGCTTATTTGTTAGAGTTACCTTCTGATTGGGGAATCTCCCATGTGTTTAATATTTCCGATTTAACGCTTTTTGTTGCTCCACCACCTGAATTGTCTATCTCTCCGTTTACTGCTTCCACTATACAATCTAATGGGGTGGGGGGTGAGCTAAATTCTGGATCGCTTTCTCCTGCGAAGTCTATGGGAGGTATGCAATCTATTGATGATGAAAATTGTTTTTCTACTTCACCTAACGCTTTTCCGAGGTTTCCCCGGACAGATTTCTTGCCTGACAGGATTTTGGAGGATGATGTATTACCCACTACAGACGACAACATTCACAGGTTCTTGGTTCGTTGGCATGGTCGTCCGTCTTCGGACGACTCTTGGCTATCTGCTGCACAGTTGGATCTTCTTGACGCGGGCCTCCTCCACCGTTATCTCTCAGCCCACTCATCGGTGATGAGTCCTTTTGAGCGGAGGAGGATTGATGGCGAAGGCCATCAGGATGGAGCACTTGGGATGGAGGATGTTGAAGATGTACCGCTTCGCCATCCGGATGGAGCACTTGGGATTGAGGATGTTGAAGATGTACCGGCCAAGGACGTGCGACGCCGTAGCGGTCATGGCTACAAGCTTCGCCCTCGCAACAAGACTCGTATTTGATTATTTATATGTTTGTGTGCTAATAGCCAATTCATGAGAGGCTATTTAAAACATTATTTTATTTCCTGCATTTCCTTTATGTGGTGTGTCTTTAGCCACTTGTTTTGTTATTTGAGATGTAAGCCTATATAAAGGCCAAGACTTTTCATTTGGAGTAGATTATTATTGAATTGAATTGAAATTACAATTGCCTAACCCTAATCTCTCTTTGCTCTCTCCCTAGCCGCCGCCCCCTCTCTCCTTCCCTTCCCAAAACCGGCGGCCACCTAGGCAAGGTTCGGCCTCCCCTTCTCCCCTATCCTCCTCTTCCAAAACCGCTTGGCCTCCAAGGCACTTCCTCTCAAGGGATTGGCCACCATCACCCTTGCCTCTCCCCCTCAAAAAACCGCCACCCTCTCCTCTAAAGTCTTGCAAGGAAGGAGGAAGTCCAAGGAGTCCTCTTCGGCGTGACGTGAACGAGACAACAAGATCGTCATCCATAGCGCTCTTCCGTGGCCTTCAACGGAGAAACGATCATTCTTGGTGGATCCGCGCATCACGGATCTACGAATCCGAGAGGGGTAACGATATTACTACACAAGAGATTTCTTTTCCTAGATAGTTCTTGTGGTGGACGTATTTTGCGTTATTTTCCGAATTATTATTCTTCGAGGTTAACAAATAACCGATTAGCAATTTTCGTTTGGTTTTCCGAAGGATTCGAAAAGGATTTGGCACTCCTCGTTTTCTTTTTGTTGGGATAGATACCACCATTTTTCGGATCGTTTAGTTCTTGGTGGATCTATTTTGGTACAACACCTAAAGCTCGCTCGGGATCAATATTATCCCATTTAGCCGGAAAGAGTTTGGCCTATAGCCAACACTCGATCTATTTGCGGAACGGCGATCCGTATGTTAGCACGAGCGGTATATTTAATTATTGAATTTGCTGCGTTTGCGTTGGCGTGCGGAATAGAGAGCGTTGAGCGTAGTCATAAGCGTCTTCGCGACCACGTGACGTGTCTCGAAGAGACATCCCTACATCAACCACCAGCTGCCACTCCAAGTACTTTAACAAATATGACTGCAGTACCCCCTCCAGACTATAATGATGCATAAAAGAAAGCAAAAATTTCTGATGCAAAAGCCATGAACATACTGGCTCAAACAATGTCTGATGACATATTTCAGAAGGTAGCTGAGTGTGAGTCAGCTAAGGCTATCTGAGATTCCTTAAACTAGATGGTTGCAGGATCAGCAGATGAAAGGAAGGACAGGAGAGCTCATCTCATCTCCCAGTATGAAAATTAAAAAAAGGAAGAAACTGAACAAGTTTCTAAGATGTATAACAGACTCAACATCATTATTAATGAGCTAAAAACTCTTGATAAAGACATCTCAGTCACAGAATTGAATGACAAGATTCTCATGTGCTTCTCCAGCTCATGGGACTATAGAATCTGGCCTATCAGAGAGACAAGAAGCACTCATGAAATGACCACAGAATCTGTCTTAGGAAAACTGAAATCCTATGAATAATTGCTAAAGACAAGAGAAGCTGAACAATAGAAGACTGTTACACCAACCAAGAGGGAGCAGAATATTTCTTTTAAGGCTTCAGATGAATAAAAAACTTCTCCATCAAATGAGGAGCTGATGAGTCTCTTTGCAAAGAGATTCTTCAAAATGGGGAGAAAATAATTCAGAAGAAAATCATCAAGAAGTGATGATAAACCAAGGTATGACAAAACCCCTTCTAAAGAGGTTATCTGTTTTGGTTGCAGGAAACCTGGACATATTCTCCCAGAAAGTCCAAAAAAAAACACAAAGAAAGAAGAAAAGAAAAAGACTCCAAGAAGTATTCCAACAAACCATCCTCTTACAAGGACAAGAAGAAGGAGAAAGGGTTTGTTGCAGAAACATGGAGTGACACTGAAGAATCATCTTCCTCTAGTTCTAGTGAAGATGAAGAAGAAGCAAAGGCTAAAGAAATCTGCTTGATGGCCATCAATGCTCCAGGACATGTTTCAGAAGAAGGAGAATCTGAAGAATGTTCAGATTGTGATCAGGTATTGGAAGACTTTGATTTTACTTCTGAAGAATTTAAACATGATTTTAAATCTATGTGTAGTGATCTAATTAGATCTGATAAGGAAATCAAACTTCTCAGAAAAAAAAAATTTAACTATGATAGCTTAGATTCAGAAAATCTTAAATTAAAAAATGAAATAAATCTGTGTAATGAACAAATCAACTTTCTAAAAATTGAACTAAGTAAAGCAAAATACCTAGAGGAATCACTGAATGATAGAAGTAAACAACTAATAGAAATTACCAGTACACTTAATGCTAGACTTAATGGAAGTAAGTTAGGATTAGGTGCATCATCTAGTGAACCACTTATTATTCAGAAAAACCATCTCTTACAACCTATAAAGTTTATTTCAGATAAAGGAAAGAAAAACACAGAACAAATTAAAATAGTAAACAAAGTGTTAAAACAAGTTGAGATAAATAAAGAAAAATAAAAAGCTAAGTCTGAACAAAAATCATCGAACCAAGATCAACGATCTCAGTATTATTCATCGAATGATAATCGACGATCTCAGAACCCAGAGCTTTAACCTAAATACTCTACAAACGGGGATCGACGATATCACTATGTGACGTTGAGCAGAGATCGACGATCGTGGAACCCAGATAATAGCTACTATTATTCTGAGAACCAAGATCGACGACATCAATGTTAGTCGTCAAACGTAGATCGACAATCTCAACATAAATCGTCGAACCCAGTACAGTTTTATCAAAATTATAATTTCAACAGAAATTTTTATAAGAACTCTAACTACAAACCTTTCCATCCCTTAACTAACTGGATAATCCCACCTAGGAAATTTCATACCTTAGGCTATAAAAGTCAACCTGAATATTCTTATATTTCAAGCTTTAAGTATGAGAAGAAGCCAGGACCTAAGGTTACCTGGGTCCAAAATATATGAGTTGTTATTTTGCAGGTAAAGACCTATCCTATCATACAAGATAAATGGTATCTGGATAGTGGGTGCTCCAAGCACATGATAAGAAACAAGGCAAATCTGAGTAACTTCAAGGCAAAGCTAGGTCCAAAAGTCATTTTTGGATACTCAAGCTTTGGTCAGACAGAAGGATATGGAGAATTTACACTTGGAGCTGTCATATTCAAGAAAGTGGCATATGTAGGTGGCCTGAAACATAACTTGATATCCATAGGTCAGCTATGTGATGCAGGTTATGAGGTATGTTTTACTGACTCAAAATGTAATATTTTCTTAAATAGCAATATTGTGTTATAAGGTATCAGGTTAGCCAATATTTACTTAGTTGATTTCAACTCTGCCTATTCAGAAATTTGCTTATTCAACCAGGTTAGCAATAATAATACATTGTGGCATAAAAGGCTAGGACATGTACATCTTAGAAATATTGCTAGGTTATCTAGGGACAACTGCCTATTCAGAAATTTGCTTATTCAACCAGGTTAGCAATAATAATACATTGTGGCATAAAAGGCTAGGACATGTACATCTTAGAAATATTGCTAGGTTATCTAGGGACAACCTTGTTAGAGGATTGCACTCTTGCCCCTACAAGAAGGAAAGCCTTTGCAAGGCTTGTTAAGAAGGCAAGCAAACTAAAAATAGTTTTAAATCAGTTAATAAGAGTGATTCACCCAGGATTTTGCATCTGCTTCACTTGGATCTTTTTGGACCAATTGCTGTACAAAGCCTGAGAGGGAAGTTCTATACTTTAGTTGTTGTAGATGACTTCTCTAGGTTCACTTGGGTTTTATTCTTGAGAAACAAGTCTGATAACTTCAAGGTTCTTACAGATTTTCTGAAATGCATAAAGATTAAGTACTCTACTCCAGTTGCATTGATCAGAAGTGATCATGGCACTGAGTTTGAATCTCTTCCTATGCAAGAATTCTATGAGAAGGAAGGTATCAGGCATTGCTTCTCTGCTCCCAGAACTCCTCAACAAAATGGGGTAGTTGAAAGGAAAAATAGAACACTTATTGAAACTACAGGCATATTGCTTGCTAATGCTCACATGCCTATATAATATTGGGCAGAAGCTGTAAGCACAGTAAATTATGTCTTGAATAGAAGTTTGATACAAAAACCTAAGGGCATGACTCCCTATGAATTACTCAAAGGGAAGAAACCTAAAATAGATTACTTTAAAATTTTTTGTTGTATCTGTTATATACACAATAATTACAAAGATTATCTTAAAAAGTTTAAGGCCAAAGCTACAATGGGGATATTTCTAGGATATTCCCAAGTTAGCAAGGCATATAGGTTTTTCAACAAATCATCTTTGAAAATAGAAGAATCCATATATATTATATTTGATGAAGCTAATATGTTTTACAAGGAGAAGCAAGCTTCTACCAGTAACTACTTACATGTGCCAAACTTATGTAAAAAGCTGGATAATCTAAATCTCACTTAGGAAGTGATATCTCATCCATCTCCACAAATTGATGAAGATAGTGAAGAAGAATTTCTGGAAATTGCTGAAGCCCCTCTATCAACAAACTTAATTCCACAAGAGGAATTAGTTCATAATGTTGATGGTGATGAACAAATTCCACCTCCTGACTATGTTACACTTAGAGATCATCCCATATCTCAAGTTATAGGAGACATGACAGTGGGTGTGCAGACGAGGCATCAACTTAACCAAGATGTGATGCATGCCTGTTTTCTCTCTCAAATAGAGCCCTCATCCATTAAAGATGCTGAGCAAGATTCTCACTGGATTATTGCAATGCAAGAGGAGCTAAATCAGTTTGAAAGATTTAAAGTTTGGAACTTGGTTCGTAGACCCAAAGGACATCTAGTTATTGGAACTAAATGGGTCTTCAGAAATAAATTGGATACTCAAGGAATAGTTGTCAGAAACAAAGCAAGACTAGTGGCACAAGGCTACATAAAGAAAAAAGGTATTGATTATGATCAAACCTTTGCACCTATTGCAAGGCTTGAAGCTATCAAAATTTTCTTAGCTTTTGCTGCTCACAAGAAATTCAAGGTATATCAAATGGATATCAAAAGTGCTTTTCTCAATGGGGAACTCAAGGAAGAAGTATATGTGGAACAACCACCAGGTTTTATCTCTTCAACCAATCCATCTTATGTTTTCAAACTGCTTAAGGCTCTCTATGGTCTAAAGCAAGCTCTAAAAGCTTGGTATGAAACCCTAGCTAGCTTTCTTTTAGAACATAAATTTTCAAGAGGCATTGTAGATAGGACTTTATTATAAGACATCATCATGATAAAATTCTATTAGTTCAAGTATATATTGATGATATTATATTTGGATCTACTGATTCCAAACTTTGCAAAAGGTTTTCTGACCTGATGCACTCCAAGTTTGAAATGAGTAGCAAGGGTGAACTCTCTTATTTCCTTGGTATTCAAGTGAAGCAAGCCCCTGATGCCATCTTCATATCTCAGTCCAAGTATGCTAAGGAATTAGTAAAAAGGTTTGGGATGGCTGATGCCTCAGCTATGAAGACACCCATGACTTCCAATGCAGTAATTGATTCTGATGAAAAGGGTAAACCTGTTGATCAGAAAAATTATAGGGCCATTATTGGGTCCCTATTATATCTTACTGCAAGTAGACCTGATATAATGTTTGCAATATGTCTCTGTGTTAGATTTCAAGTCAACCCTAAAGAATCTCATTTAATTCTCCTCAAGAGAATTTTAAGATATTTAAAGGGCTTCCCTAATCTAGGACTTTGGTATCCTACAGAGGCAGAATTTGAATTATCTAGATATTCTGATGCTGACTATGCTGGATGCAGAGTTGATAGAAAAAGCACTTCAGGAACTTGTCAGTTCCTGGGTGATAGGTTAGTATCCTGGTTTTGCAAGAAACAATCTTGTGTCTACATCAACTATAGAAGCTGAATATATAGCAGCTGGTAGTTACTGCTCACAGATCTTGTGGATTCAAAATCAGCTACTGGATTATGGTTACTCTCTCAAAAATACCACCATTCTGTGACAGTACCAGTGCCATATCAATTGCACAAAATCCAGTCCTGCATTCTAGGACCAAGCATATAGAAATAAGGCATCATTTTCTTAGAGATTGTGTAGACAAGAACAAGATTAATCTCAAGTTTATCCCCACTGATTTTAAAAGAGGAGATATTTTACCAAGCCTTTGGATGTGCAAAAACATCTATTCTTTTTGAATCAGCTTGGAATGATAAATGGAATTGATTAAAATTGAATTTTGTCTTTGTAAAGATTTGATCAACGATCGTCGAACAGAGATTGACGATCTTCGAACTCATCTTGAGCTAAATTATCGACCTGAGCTCGACGACAGCTCTGTGTGAAGACAAAAATCGTCGACCGGAGTTCGACGACTTTGCTTCAATATATTAATCATCGACCTAAGCTCGACTATCAATTTACGCCATTGAAATCTGATACCAATGATACTATTTACTTTCAAATTAATCGTTGACCTAAGATCGATGTCTGTGATTTTGTCGACGGATAGAGATCATCTTTTCATATTCCAAAACCTATATGTAGGTTTTTCTTCGATCTCTATCCCGTGCCTTCATAATTTCCTCTTACGTGTGATCTGTTCTCTCTCCAGTCTACAGGTTTTCCATGGCGATTTCTCCAGCATTTCTTTCAACGATGAAGTTCGATATTGGCTTCGATGTCGACTTCGACTCCTTCAATCACTGTGATCCTATTTTTCAAGAAATGATATAGTTATGTGATCATTAGGGCTTGAAGAAGTTCATGACTAAAAGGATAAAGTTATCTGTCGCAGGAATCAAAGAATGGGTCTTCTCTTCCTCAACTGATGACGGTTCAATGATCGGTTCCATCTCTGGACAGCAGGTGACTCTAAACCCTGCGATTCTTACTGAAATCTTAGAGTTAAAAATGGAACAGATGAGCTGGAACAGGATAGTTCAGAATATAACAGAATGTTATTAGAGATGGGTCATGCCGAGGGCATCCCATCTAAGCTCTTAAAGAAAAATTTATCTATTTCTTTTAAGTTTCTTGCGGATTTAGTGGGCAAGGTGCTGCTGGGCAAGCATTCAGCACATGACAACATTAATAGGCAACAATTTTCCATCATGTCTGCTCTGGTAAATAAGAAGTCCATAGACTGGGCTGGGTTGTTCTTTGATTTGATTAAGAGAACGAACAGTAAGAAGGAAGCCTGTCTAGTAAGGATTCTGGGAATCTTCCTTCAGAAGAAGGCTCCAGAGCTGTTTGTTTCTATAACAATAGCCATCAATGCTAGCAAGAGGTTGGACTCCTCTTTGTTTGGGAAGTAGGAGAGGACAATTCAAAAGCTTTCCAAGGCTGGAACCTCCTTAAAATTGTCTGAGGACACAAGGGCAGTAACAACCACTCCTCACCCTAATGAAGAAGTTCCTCCTCCTCCTCCAGCTTCCCCAGTCATCTCTAGAGTCCCTTCCATTCCTACCACTGTGATTCAAACCTCTACTTCCTCCCCAGCTATAATCTCATCTCCTACTCAGTCACCACTTCCATTTCATCCACTTGAATCTCAAAACCTCCAGACAATAACCTTTCAAAATTTTGACTTACTTTCACCTCACTCATCCCCTTATCATCAACATGGTTCACCCATCCATATTGAAACCACTCCAGTAAGTTCTCCACTTACTTCCCCTCTCAACTCTCTAAGAAACTCACCTATTTAGGATGAAATCATGACTGATTTCACTCCTCCTCCCTCTTTTCAATCTGTCTTAACTCAGACTCAAACTGAATTTCTTCCTCTTGATCCCTCTTTTCTTCATCATCTTCTGGAGCTCATCAATCCAACTCTCAAAACCTTAATAACAGAGGTTATTTCACCTCTTGCTCTCTCTATCTCTACTCTATCTTCTTCCCTTACTGCTTCCTCTATCCCTTCTTCATCTAGGGGTTTGGCTCCAGTTTGTACTGAAACCAGGCAGGGGGAGATGCCCAATGAAGATGCTGCAGGTTCAGTCTCAGCAGAGTTTTAGGCTCAGTCTCCTCCTACTATACAGGAAGAAGAAGTGTTTTAGAAATTTTGTGCAGACATAGTTCTTTACTCAGATCTACTAATGTCAGATGAAGACACTGATGTGTCAATTCCTGAGATTTCCAGTGGTTACTGCTTTATTAACCCCTCCATTAATTTACAAATTCTTTTACATTCATTCTCTCTGTTTAGATCAGTTTTGTTTTTAGATGAGATAAATTCTTCCAGGGCCATGGTCAGTTATACCAGACCCATGAGTCCTTCTGTTATGAAATAACTTCTACAGATTTAGTCAGCACCAGCCTATACAGATATTCCATCAGTTTTATTGTGTACAGATATGTCATCCCCTAAGGATGTTGATCCTATGCTTTTGTTAGAAGAAAATAATGAGTTTAATGCCATCTTAATTGTTGATGAACTGATTCATCTAGTGGCTGGCAGAAATTTGAGTTCAGCCCTAGAGACAAGTGTAATAAAGTTTTGTGAGCCAAGTGCTCCTATTGTTGAAATGTCCTCTATGGACATTGATCAAGTTTATAGTCCTATTGGACCCTCATATCCAATAGATGACAGTCCTCTTCCCTCTCTTGATGAAATTATTGCACTTGATATTCAGGAAGAAGCCCAAGAGAAGGCTGCCAAAAAGTCTGCTGACAAACAGATACAGGAAATAGATACACTGTATGACAATCCTCCTGATTCATCTAATGATGATGAGGATGATGATTCAGAGGATTCTGATCCCAAGAAAAAGAAATTATCAAAGAAAAGAAAGGCTGCTCCTAAGGAGGCACCCAAGCAAGACAATACTAATGACACTCCTTATTATATTTTGAAAGGAATCAAACCATATCCAGGCATGGAAAGCTGGATGTGGTTATCTAATACTGAGCAGAAATCCAGGAAGAAGAGCAGGAGATATTCACCTCCTCCTCTTCCTCAGAGGTTCTGACAGCTTGGTGAGAGCCTGACAGCGGGATTTGCTCGGGGTTAGGGTAGATTCTCTCGAGTGACATCCAGCCCTGCCAGCTAGATGAAAGCCTAACATTGGGAAATGCTTGTGGTCCGGGTAGACTCTCTCGAGTGATATCCAACACTACCAGCTAGATGAAAGCCTGACAGCGGGATCTGCTCGGGGTCCGAGTAGAATATCTAGAGTGACATCCATCCCTGCCAGCTAGGTGAGAGCCTAATAGCGGGATCTACTCAGGTTCAGGGTATACTCTCTCGAGTGACATCCATCCTTGCCAGCTAGATGAAAGCCTGACATCGGGATCTACTCGGGGTCTGGCTAGACTCTCTCTAATGGCATCAAGCCCTACCGACTAGGTGGGATCTGCTTTTGGGATTGCTCCTCAAGCTTCTGATGCATCTTCCAGGCCTTCCTCCTTCACTAGGACATATCAAAAGCAGGATAGATCATCCAGATCTCAGCCCAAAGGAAGCAGTCAACAGTAAAGAAATCAAAGTTCCTCAGAATAAGTTAAAGAAGTCATTAATTAGAAACCCTCCTTCTCTCCTCCTCAACAACATAAAGTACTACCCAAAGTTCAAAGCACTGCCACCTATCAGTCTAGAAGACATGATGAGTCTCACAAGCCCAAGGGAAAGTATAGTGAGGCTGCCCCTCCAAGATCCCTTTATTCTCAAAGTGATGATCAACATACTACAAGCTTTTAGGCTCAATCCACTCAATTCAAAGCAGTTTCAGTATTGCCTCCTCAAGAAGATCAGCCACCTGTTGATCAGGAACTTGATCCAAACTTTAGGATGGCCAGGCTTCAGGAACTGATTAGTCTCTCTTAGATCAGAAAAGCTATAGAAGAAGGAGAAGATCCATCTAAATTCTCTACTATGTCTTCATACAGATAAAAAGAGCTGAATAAACTTCAAGTCAGCAAGAAAGTCTTTGATCCAGCTGATTATATGGCATTGCATCCAGAAGCTATTGTGCCAAGGAAAAGCACTCAGACATCTCTCGGTGGACAAGACCTGATGATCTCTAAGAAGGTTGTACCAGATCCTGATTGAAAGATAATCTTCCTTAAACCCTCCTCTGGTCCTTCTGATAAATTGTAGTTTATATTATGTTATGCCTCATTGCTTAAACTGAGTATGTACAATGCATTACTATAACATATCTGCTGATGTTATTTCATCCCTACAGATATTTATGTTTTTTGTATTTTCCTTTGCTTTTCAATTTTGTTCTTGAGTGACCTCACACAAATAGGGGGAGATTGTTAGAACCCTTATTTGGATTTGTGCTAGGTTCACTCTTACGATGTTTTGACCACCAATGCATAACCAGGGTCTTGGTCTAGTCTAAGTTAGGTCCTTTTAGGTCAAGCTTGTGCAGAACAACATTGCAGTGGACTCAGACTTAGGCTCAGAAAATTTATGTGGATTTTCTATATCAGTTTGACGATAGTCGAACTCCGCTCGACGATCGTCAATCTATCATCGACGATCTCAGAGTCTTTTACTCTGAACTGAGCTCGACGATCTACGAGCTCAGGTCAACAATTTGATTCTCTCAGCAGAAATCTCTGTTCTACGATAGCTGTTCTCAGGTTGACGATCTCTTATCTCAGCTAGACGATCTCTGGACTAAGCTCTACGATTTCTTGCTGCTTTTAGTTGTGAGTTTTTCAGTACAGTCGGAAGAATTTTTTAAGGCATATATATTTGTTAATTGATGCTGCTATTTCCAAGGCTGTTATCCATTTCATGAAGCATTAATTATGGCTTTCACAGAATACTTCTTTAGCATATTCTAAGAAGATAGATATGGAAATGCATTTATGTTGCCAGCATTTCTAGTCGTTGGGGCTCTAAAATATTGCAGAATATTATGCAGGGAATTCAAACTTATTCCTTTTCTTATTCTGACTGCATTTATATCTCAAAATATAATAGTGAAGTAAAAAAATAAAGAAGATTCAGACAGACAAGGATATTTGTTCATACACAGAGAATTTTCTTCAGAATAGACTAATAATTTTTTCAACTCTCAAGGACTGTTGCTCTGCTATAATAAGGAAGAAGAAAATCTTTCAAAATTTCTCTTGAGTCTTCTTCATTCCTCAGGCCTCAAGGATTCAAAATGAGCTTAAATCTTCTTCAATCTTCAGATCTAAAAAGGGCTCTACTACAGTTCTTCTTGAAGACCTACACCCAGGGCCAAGTTCTTTCTTCCTGAATCAATTTTACATCTCAGGGGGAGCTTGGACATTTTTCTTCAATCCACATTATCTTCTCACTTGATTGAGATAGAGAAGATTTCTTTTTATTTCTCTTCTTAACTTCATCTGTATAAGGTTATCTCTCCCTTCAAAAGTGAACTCTTGGTGATAGGGCACCTGAACAAAAACCTATTAGATTTTGGGCTCTTGATCAAAAGCTCAAAGGGTCTCTAGATCTACCTACATCAGATCTTGTGGTGGCAGGGCACCTGATCAAAAACTTGTAGTGGATTCCTACCTAGGTGGTAGAAGAGTGGATGCACCCAGATTTGGTGAACCACTATAAAATTTCTTGTGTTGTCTGGATGCTTTGTGTTTTCTTTCTTTGCTGTGCTGTGTCTGTTTTCTAATATATTAGTATCATTTACTTAATTTCGCACTAAATCTAAACAATTTTTTTTTAAATACTCTATTCACCCCCCCTCTATAGTAAAGTCTATCTATCTCTCTCTTTCAGTTTCATACCAAGCCTTAGGGACTTTCTTTAACCCATAAAAAGCTTTTTTTAAGATATTAAACATGAGAGGTAAGGGTTTGATGCACAAAACTCGACGGTTGCTCTATATATACCCCCTCCTTTGGATATCCAAAACAAAACTATTTGCTCTGCACCACCCGCTCTAATAATAACTTTTCCAATCAATCGAATTACACACCCTCGATGCACTCCTCTGAGATTGATACTTTAGGATAAACTCCCAATTTATATTACTTGTGTGATCGGTGCACTTATCGTACACACATCAAAGTTTTGGCGCAGTTTCCGGGGAGTGTAGGTGTCGTGTGATATTTCTTATTAGGAAATTGTTGTAAGAGTTTTTTTTTATTTTGTTATTCTTCTTGAGTTTGTATGCAGGGACAGGAACCTGGTGCTATTGAAGAAATTGACCTTGAGACTGATAGGGCAAAACGTTCTCGTCTGAGAGTTGTTTCTGCAATTGACCGTGATAGAGTCTTGATAAACGGACAGGGGGAGATGCCGACCCATATATTGGTGAGCAAGTTGTTAATGAGCAGGAGGCAATCTGCCCGAGGATACAGACTATGCGAGATTTTACCACTCCCACTATCAGGAGTATGTATCCTAGTTTTGGCCCTGTGATTATCAACAACAAGTTTGAAATTAAGGCGGTCATGCTCAACATAATTCACAACAATACCCTATTTTCGGGCTTACCGAGTGATGATCCTCACCTCCACCTGGCGGGATTTTTTGAAATCTGTGGAACATTCCGCTACGCAAGTATTTCTAATGATGTTGTTAAGTTAAGACTATTTCTGTTTTCTTTGTATGACAAGGCCAAGACGTGGATTCATTCCATTCCATCCAGTGCTTCCACAACTTAAGACACACTCTCTTCAAAGTTCCTCTCCAAATTTCATCTATTTGATAAGATTATGAATGCTCAGCGTGAGATTAAGACCTTTCGCCATCTTGACCAGGAGTCTCTATTTGAGGCATAGGAAATGTTTTCAGTGCTTTTGTGAAGATGCCCTTAGCACGGATGCAAGCCATAGAATATCGTGGAGATCTTTTACTTCAAAATCGAGCTGAATTATCGGTCCATGATCGATAATGTTGCGGGAAGAACTATTATGAATCTGACCCCATATGAGGATTTGAGAATTCTGCGAGACACTGCGTCACATAGCACGTATTGGACCGCTAGAATAAATACCCCAAGGGGTGCATGAAATATTTTTGAGGTGAACACTTCTAGGCCACCACTAGAGAATACACGGTCAACTGTGGATACCTTGGTGTGTTGAAGAGACTGGCTTCGCCTCCAGCTCAGGTATTGGCTATTTTATGTCAAGGATACGAGAACCTTGGGCATCATGCTTATGAATGCCATAATGGTGAGCAACCTCCTGATCTTTCTAATGCTAGTTATGATGTATGTGTTAATTATAATAATAATCTATCTCATTCAGTGTCGTTTTTGAATGCTTATAACCCTGGTCTGAGAAATCACCCACACTTTTTCTGGAACCAAAATTCTCCAGGCCAACGATGACAATCATGCCATCATAAATTTTATTATCAAGCCTCTGGGAGCCAGCTGAGGCCACCACAACCTAGGTATAACCAACATGCCCTTACACAAAGAAAAAGTGCCCTTGAAGAAATGATGGAGATGTTTGTGGAGATGGCCCAGTGGAACATGGCCAACCAAACTGCCTCCATGAGGAATCTAGAGACACAACAAGGCCAATTAGCCCAAGTTCTCTTCGAACGTACTCAAGGCTCTCTACCTAGTACAATCAAAAAAGTCCATATGAATAGGGGAAGAGCGTTGGTGATTTTGATGGTCTCCAGAAGGGCACGTGTGTTTTGATGTTAGATTAATAATATTGACAAGGCAGCATTGTGTGATTCTGGATCTTCGTGCAACATTCTTGCCTTGCAGGATGTTAAGAAGCTCAATCTAAATATTTATACCGATGACCAGACTTCTCTTGTGTTTGAAAATGAGAAATATTTGTAACTGAAGGATAAATCAAAGAAGTGGAGTTCATAGTGGATGGTACAGTTGTCGCCACTAAATTTCAGGTGCTCGGACCCATAGAGAATAAATCCATTCCAATCCAAGGTATTCCTTTCCTGAAGGAGAGTGGAGTAACTTTGCATTTTGATGATGATGGCATTACCTTGGCATCCAAGGGCGCATACCATTCTTGTCCGCCCATTTTGACTGAGACTCTCCGTGAGTTGTTTAAAAATCATGATTTAAGTCTTCTTGCATCTAATGATGTTTTGAGTTCTAATAAGTACACGTCTAAGGTGGCTATGAATAGTGAGAATATTTAGAAGAAGGCAGTGATATGAGAAGCAGATCTTGTGGTGGATGTTGATGATGCTAAGCATGTTGATGCGAAAAATTTATAATTAATAATATCTCCAAATTCTACGAACTATAGGCAAGAGCACCTATCGTTCATAATACAGGAAATTTTAAAATAAAATATCAAGTATTATATTCTTCTAGGTCTGCTGATTACTACTACTCATACAAATTAATATTATTTTATCGAATATAAAACAAGCGGTTAATAAAACTACAAAGAGAAATTTATTGAAATAAAGATTAGAAATTGATCAAGAATCCCTTTGGATTAAAATAATCTTTCATGAAATAATAAAATGCAAGCTTCAAAATTACCTACTTTGACCGTGGAGGTTCCCAAAATAGAAAAGCACTTATCTTGAGAATCCGCTCTCGAGAACCTTTGGTTGATTGATTAAGATCTCTCGGCTATTCGAAAAACCTAAGCTTGCTTTAGGCGCTGAACCCCACTATTGGATTTGACTCCAATATGGAAGATTTATGTCATCCTCTCTTGAGTAATGCATGCAACTCCTTTTATCTTTTAGTAATATCCTTGTATCTACAACCTCTCGGTAAAATCTAGGATACGGATCTAGGATCCATGAACATATTCATGATATTTGAATTTGAAGCAACTAAATTCAAAGATAAACTGAAGTGAACAAGGTGGAGAGCTTGAAAATTTTCAGAAAAATAAATAAAGTTTATTTCATTCCAAAGTTCATCATGATCAAGTGCTAAATGAAATTTAGCTATTAATCATGACAAGGTAATTACATTAAAGGATAAGAGAGACATGATAACAAAAGAAAAGAGTACTTGAATTAAAATAGGTGATTGTTAACCGCAACCCGTTATTGGCTAGTCGCACCCCAAAATCTACTAATTTTTCGCGCCTTTTCGAAATACGTCTTGTACATGCAATTTCAGGAAAAATGTTCAACACAAAAGTTGTAGATCTCGACGAGATCTACAACTTTCGTGTTGAACACTTTTCCTGAAATTGCATGTACAAGGCGTATTTATGAAAGACGTAAAATCTGAGCATATTTCTAAAGTACGCCTTGTACATGCAATTTCAGGAAAAGTGCTCAACGCAAAAGTTGTAGATCTCGACGATATCTACAACTTTCGTGTTGAACACTTTTCCTGAAATTGCATGTACAAGACGTATTTTGAAAAGGCGCGAAAAATAATGAGATTTTGGGGTGCCACTAACAAAAAGCTGGTTTGCGGTTAACAATCACCTTAAAATAACCAAAGCTAAAAACTACATTATGAAATGAAAAATACAGAAAATAAAGAAAA
The DNA here is from genome assembly GCA_039513925.1 of Platanthera zijinensis. NCBI lineage: Eukaryota > Viridiplantae > Streptophyta > Magnoliopsida > Asparagales > Orchidaceae > Platanthera > Platanthera zijinensis. Next base: position 160,669,515 of record CM077096.1, read on the forward strand.
AATACTAAAAACTAAACTCAAAAATCTTCCTAGATCTAACTAGCTCGGACTCAAAACTAACTAAAATTTGACTCCCCCAGCTCCTAGCAATGTCTAAAATTTATAGTGAAGTTTATTGGTGAGTCACGCCCCTAGGTCACACCCGTGACCTAGGGCATGTAAGGCACAAAATTTATGTCTTGAAAGCCCAAGAACATTGGGAAAAAACTGCCAAAATTGAGTAAAAGGCGGGTCATGCACCTAGGTCACGCCCGTGACCTAGGGTGTATCATGACTGTTTAAGAAAATTGTGGGAAAATTCAACGACAGGAGTTAATCTAGCATTTATAGAAGAGGTCATGCCCCTAGGTCATGCCCGTGACCTAAGGCGTGTAAGCTGGAACTACAATGGATTGAAAATTGGCTTCTTAATGCCGAGTCATGCCTCAAAGCTGGATATCATGCCTATAGGTCATGTCCGTGACCAAAAGATCACGTCCATGACTGGTGGTCATGTAAATTTAATCTGACTGTCATTGAATCTGGAGTTCTGGCTACGCGTCACGCCCATGTCTAGAGTAACGCCCCATATCATGCCCATGACTTGGGGGCATATAACGCCCTCAATTTTTCGATATTTGGTTTAATTCATTATCTGGCATGTTTATGACGTCAGGGCGTTATATTGGTGAGTTTTTCGCATATATCATTATTAGAGCATGGTTTTAGCTCTTAGGTTTTTCTTTGTGAGGCTGGGTTTAGCCTGTTTGCGAGATTCCCTAGCGAGTCGGGTCTGTTTTGGTGGCTCGGTGGAGCCTCTTTGGGAATGCTATTATTTTGACTTCGGGAGGTGTTTGCCCAAGTTTGGTTCGTTGAATCTTAATTTCGACTGCACCATTGGGTTCGTAGCGTCGGTATTTAGCAATGGTGTGATTTTCATAGAAATCCGTGTTGGTGCGAATTTTGGGTCGTTTGGACCATTATTTAATAATAAACTATTATTATAATACTTATATTTCTAAGTATAAATAGCCTTGTGAATTGACAAACCCTATTCATCATCTCCTTCTTGAAACCGTCGGCTGTTACGGGAAGAGAGAAAGCGATGGTCTCTTCTAAGCTTTTGACTACCGATTTTTAGGGTGTTGGTGCTCGAAATCATCTTTGTAGAGTAGATCCAGGTAGATCTCACATAGATCTATGTTTCTATGGTAATTATTTCCCGTTTTGTGAAATTTTGGGTGTTAGGGATTTTGTTTTGACCTTCTTTCATCCTGAAAAGTTTCAGGAATTGTTGCTTAGGTGGTTTTTAGCCAGATCCGTGAGGAGGAGTGCTGGTGTTGCCAAGTTCAGCAAGGTTTGAGGCAAGTGGTGGTTTCCCCCTTGCTTGTTCTTTTTCCACTATTTTTTTCTTGATTTTCTTTCCTTCCTGTACAGAAATTGGGATTAGAATAGGATTTCCTCCTTGATAAACCTTGTTTGCTATAGATCTTGAGGCAAGTGGTGTTTTACACCCTTGCCAAGCTTTCAACTTATTGTATTCTGTTCTTGTAGGCCGTATGGTACTTAGCATAGCAGTGAACCTGTAGTCTTGGTGAGGGAGAAACCCTATTACTATTACAGGAGAATTCTTTTCCTGCATTGGGCTTAGATGTTAACTTGGCCTTAATTTAGGTTTAGCTGTAGCCAAGAAAACAAAAAAGAGATTGCTACAATAAGTCTATTCACCTCTATTTAGGTATGTTAGCTTAGCTACAAGGTTTCTGGGTCATGTTGTTGAGTCGCGTTGAGTGGATGTGCGGCTAAGTGTAAAAGCATTGAGTGAGATGACTTCACTCAATGCGGCATTGAGTGTGTTGAATGCACTCAACACCATGCTAAGTTTCTCAGCAGCTAAGTGTAAAAGCATTTAGTGAGCTGACTTCACTAAACGCGGTGTTGAGTGTGTTGAATGCACTCAACGCCATGCTAAGAGTCCCAGTGGCTAAATTAAAAAGTGTTGAGTGCACTCAACGCAGTGTTGAGTGAGCTGAATACACTTAATTCCATCTAGTGAAAATTCTGTCTTAAGTTAAAAAGCGTTGAGTGCGTTGAGTGCACTCAATGCGACATTGAGTGAGCTAAATACACTCAACGCCATCCTGTAAAATTCTGTCTAAGTGTGAAAGTGTTGAGTGCGTTGAGTGCACTCAATGCGATATTGAGTGAGCTGAATACACTCAATGCCATTCAGTGAAAATTCTATCTTAAGTTAAAAAGCGTTGAGTGCGTTGAGTGCACTTAACGAGACATTGAGTGAGCTGAATACACTCAACGCCATCCTATAAAATTCTGGCCAAGTGTATAAGAGTTGAGTGCGTTGAGTGCACTCAATGCGGCATTGAGTGAGCTGAATACACTCAACGCCATCCTGTAAAATTCTGTCAAAGTGTGAAAGCGTTGAGTGAGTTTTATACACTCAATGCGTCATTGAGTGAAGCTAGTTTTGCTGAGTAGTCTGGTCGGCGTCGAGTGCATTGACTGCACTCAATGCGGTGTCGAGTGTACTCAACGCCTTTCCCGTAAACTTGCTAAATTTCGCCAATTCAACGTATTTCCTCTAATATCATAGTTTTGCTAAGTTAGAATTATCGTGTTTCGATTGAATCCGTCAAGTTTGAGTTCTATGGGTGTTTGGATATAAGGTTGGGTTTGGTTGGCTTGTTTTCGTGAATCATTGCACTTGGGTATGTTTAGGTCTATTTTTGGACTGTTGGGTTGTGTTGGACCAGATGGCCACCACTGCAGTGCCATTTTGATACATTTGGGTATGTTAGTTCAGTTTGGACAGTTTGGTCCCGTCTCTGACCCGGTTGTTTTACCTGTGTTAATGATTCATGTGTTGGTGAAAGTTTAGTCTCATTTTCTTCTTCTTATGGTTAGGCTTATGTTGTATCTTCCTACTCTCGCAAATGTTCTCAGAGCATGACTCTGTTCGCACTTGGTGCAAATTTGTATACCTTTGAATGTTATAAGTTAACTCTTTCTTTATTGGCTTCTAGTTAGTTTGCTGTGTTTTGACAGCTATTCTGGGTTTGGTTGGTAATCTTACTACCCCTTTTTTTTACTGACAAGTTTTTTGCCACTTGTTTATTTCCTTGCTGAGGTATTCTTTTCATGTGAATGCCTCAGGTTCAGGGCAGTAGCCGGTTGAACGACTTGGTTGGTGTTGCTAGTGGACTGCTGTATTGTAGAGGTTTTCCTCACCGTTGTGAGGTAGCTTTGTTGTTTTCTTGTTAGTACAGACATACATGCTCACCAGTGGGTTCGTGTCAGGTTGTTGATGCCCACTGGTGGTTTTCTTTTTGAAATGCTAATTACTTGGCTACGTTGCTAGTTTACCTATTTTGTAGTTGTTTTTCTTGTTCTCTGGGAATGTTTTATGCTAGGTTGCATGTTAGATATTTTAACTTATAAAAAACATTACTACTAGTATTTCATACATGCCATCTTTCTAAAACCAAAGTCACTATCTTCTAGCTAACGTAAAGACTATTTTCATATTTCTACTAAACCTAGAGAGCATACCATGAGTTGTCCTTTGGGGATGTTTATACACATGTAGGGTGTTAATCAACATAATAAATGTATTTTCCGCAGCGTATAACTATAATTTTCTAGTGTACTAGTTGATCCATTGTGTCGAGGGACATGACCATCTAAACCTAAACTGGTTTTTGCTTAATAACTTATGGATTTCATATAAACTGTAGAGTTTTGAGTCTTGCCTGAGCGCCTGCAGTTATCCCCTGCACAACGTGGCATCACGACACGTATTTTCTCTTACTATTATATAACTTAGATGTTGAGAAAATGCGGGTTGCGATAGTTGGTATCAGAGGGATGGGTTGTTAGACAATTGGTCAAGCAACCATCTCTAGTTAGTGTTAGTTGTCTAGTGTCATTTCATACACACACCGATGTGTCATCAGTACGTCTTGGCTGAAGCATGAATACTACACTCATAAGTATGATAAGAAGTATACAAGGCATATTATGTAGTATGGGATGCATAATATGTGTTTGTATATGGATCCACCATAGGTGGCAACATGTGACGGTTATGTAGTATGGGATGCATAACCACCATCACATGGGTACCCATTAGCACATTTTATTTTTTGTTGCATGCGATGTTATGTAGTATTGGATGCATACCATTTCATATGTACGCCGCTTATAACATGCATTAAGGCCATTTTAGATTGCATATCACAACATGAATGACATAACATTGCATCAGCACACATGCCAAGCTAAAGATTTACATGATGATATATATACACACATGGTTTTAAAGTAAAAGGAAGGAAAATTCATGCATCCATGGTCTATGCACATGAGTTAATAGGATGACGGTATATCATCCTAGGTTTAAGCATTTCATCATTTATAAAATTCACAGAGCAAGTTAGCAGTATGAGCAAGTACTTTTGTAAGTTTTGTCTATAATAGATAGTTTGGTTCTAGCGGTTAAGCTAGATTTTGATTAGTTATTTATTGTATTATTAGAATGTCAAGATGAAGTACGATGAGGTTGAATCCCTAGTAAGAGGTTGAGTCATTTGGTGCTCAGAATGAGGTTGTGATAGAAGAATTACGGCAGAGCAACGAAGCTTTGTCTAAGAAAATATCGGAGGTGCATTCGCTGATCCAAGCCTTGTTGACTGTCATTGCAGGGAATCCGCTTAGAGTTCAGGACCCGGCTGTGGGTCAAGGTGTTCCATTTCCTCCTACTCCTCTGGTGCCCCCAACTGTGCTGCCGCTAGAGATGAACTTCAGCTCGCATTTCCAGCAATTAGGACTCCCTACCTATGATGGTAGGGCAGACTTCATGGCTTTAGATAACTGGATTATAGTCATCGAGGAGATGTTCTCTTACTCTGGAGTTTCAGCAGACCAGAGAGTGATGGTCGCTGCTTACCAGTTCAAGGGACTTTCAAATAGTTGGTGGTTGAGAGAAAAGGAAAACTTGAAGGATGGATGCTCATGGGAAGCCTTCAAGGAGCTTTTGCTGAAGAAGTTTCTGCCTTCGGCCGAGCGAGACCATTTGTTGAATGATTTCCTGCACTTAAAGCAGAGGCATCTCACAGTGAGTGAGTATGAGGTGGAGTTTAGCAAACTGAGCTTGTTCGCCCTAGATTTAGTTATTTCTGAGGCCAATAGAGTTAAATGTTTTCTGGGTGGTCTACGAAGTGACATCCAACATCTAGCAAATGCTTATGGATCAGAAACCTATGCTAAAACAGTAGAAGCTGCTCTGAAGGTCGAAGCGATCGATAATGCTAAGAATCGAGGTCAGCTGTTGAGAAAAGATAAGAGAAAATCTGATGATGGGAGAAACTCCAAGGAATCCAGTTCTGCTTTTAGGAAAATAAGCAAAGAGACATGCAGTTTCTGTGGCCAGACAGGCCATCCGTTTGAGAAGTGTTTCAAGATAATGGGAGCTATGAAGGAGGAGCAGGTTCATGCGATCCAGGGTGCTCCTAAGGTAGATTTTGTTTGTACTTCGTGCAAACAGAAGGGGCACGATGCTGCCCATTGTTGGGATAAGAATTAAGTCTACTTTCAGTGTGGACAGAAAGGTCATTTCAAGTCAAAGTGCCTACAGTCATACCCTGCGCTGTAGCTAGTTTCGCTTTGGGATTTTCCACCGCCACAGCTTTTGGACAAAGGAAAGGGGAACCTGAACGTGGTGTCTCTTGAGGAAGCGCAAACATCTACTCAAGTAATCTCAGGTTAGATCCTAATCTAGTTTTAGCTTTTTTAGCTTGTAGTTATAGTTTCAATGTTCGTCCCATTAGTCGCGTATGCAATTATTTTTATTGGAAGGTTTAAGGTAAAGAACCATTGGGCACACATTCTTTTTGATTCAGGTGCTACCCACTCATTTGTGGCTAGGTCCTTTGTTGAGCGTCATCATCTAACTCTTGATCAAGTTGGCGATGTGTTTCATGTAAAGTTTCCTTCTGGTGATTTAGTGGTATCGGACCAAGGCATTCAGAGTTGTCCGATTCTGTTAGGTGATTTTCTAGAAGTTGCATATTTGAAGGTGATAGACTTGGAAGATTTTGATGTGATCTTGGACATGGACTAGTTATCCAAGTATGATGCTGTTATCTAATGCAAGGTTAAGCGCCTTGATTTCAAGATGGACATCGATCAACCCAGGAGTGTTTATGGTTTTCCGTGCAAAGTTTCTCCGATTATTTCTGCGGTACGTTCTCGGAAGCTGGTAAATTCCGGATGTTTTTCCTGTTTTGTTTCCTGTTGGTGATCGATAGTAGTTTGCCATGAGTTGAGGAGATTGCTGTTGTGCACGAATTAACCTATGTATTTCCTGACAATCTTTCTGGTCTTCCACATGAGAGAGACGTGGAGTTCATTATAGATTTTGAGTCAGGAACCCATCCTATTGCTAAGGCGCCGTACGGAATGACCCCTCGTGAGCTGGAGGAGTTGCGTACCCAGCTGGATGATTTTTTGCAAAGCAGATTTATTAGGCCGAGTTCATCACCTTAGAGAGCCCCCGTAATGTTTGTAAAGAAAAAGGATGTATCGATGAGGCTTTGCATCGATTATAGAGAGCTAAATAAGGTGACCATAAAGAATAGATATCCTTTACCGAGAATTGATGATCTGTTTGATTAGTTGCGTGGTAGCTCAGTGTTTTCAAAGATTGATCTTCGTTCGGGCTACCACCAGTTAAGGATTCGTGAGACGGATATCCCACGGACTGCTTTTCGTTCAAGGCATGGACATTTTGAGTTCTTGGTGATGTCTTTTAGTTTGACCAATGCACCCTCTACCTTTATGGATATGATTAACCAAGTGTTCAAGGATTTCCTGGACCGTTTTGTGGTCATGTTCATAGATGACATTTTGGTGTATTCCTGTAATGCTGTGGAGCATGCCCAACATTTGCGTTTAGTTTTGTCTGCTTTGAGAGAGCATAAATTGTTTGCCATGCTGAGCAAGTGTGAGTTTTGGTTGCCTCAGGTTTCTTTCTTGGGTCATGTGGTAAATAAAGATGGAATTTCAGTTGACCCTGAGAAGATAGCTATTTTTATGGATTGGAATAGGCCCACCACACCCAAGGAGATAAAGAGCTTCCTAGGGCTGGCTGGCTATTATAAAAGGTTTGTAGAGGGTTTCTCTACGTTGTATGCGCCACTAACTAAATTGACGTAGAAGAACGTAGCTTTTGTGTGGAGTGATAAGTGCGAGGAAGCTTTTCTGGAATTAAAGAGGAGACTGTGCACTACTCCGGTGTTGACCTTGCCTATCGAAGGGATAGAGTATGTTGTTTACGTGGATGCATCATACGTGGGACTTGGTTGTGTGCTGATGCAGGAAGGTAAGGTGATAGCGTATGGGTCTAGGAAGTTAAAGATTCATGAGAAGAACTACCCTACGCATGATTTGGAGTTCGCTGCTATAATTTATGCACTAAAATTGTGGAGGCATCTATTGTATGGTGCATTGTGTAAGATTTACACCAATCATAAGAGCTTGAAGTACGTTTTCACTCAAAGAGAGTTAAATTTGCGCCAGCGAAGATGGTTAGAGTATGCTGCAGATTATGATGTTGAGATCTAGTACCATCCAGGAAAAGCTAATGTTGTAGCCAATGCCTTGAGTAGGAAGATAGCTAAGATTTTTAATCTTTCTGTGGATTCTATGGTTGAGGAGTTTTTAATGATGGACATTTTTGTTGGAAGTTGTAACTCATCAAGTAGTTTTGAGGTAGCTGAGCCTTCATGGATTGCACTCACAAGACTGCATCAGATGGAAGATCCTGATTTGTTGCACCTTTATAAGAAAACTGAGAAAGGGGAGTTACTAGATTTTTTGATCGATGATGTGGGTATCTTGAAGTACCGCAAAAGATTTTGTATCCCTGCTACCGAGGACATTCGATTTAAGTTATGCAGTGAGGTGCATAGTTCTAGTGTTGCCTACCACCCAGGTTCTACAAAGATCTATCAAGACCTAAAGCAGATTGCCTGTTAATTTGGAATGATGGGTGATATAGCTAGGTTTGTGTCTGAATGTTTTACATGCAAGCGTATTAAGGCCGATCATAGAATGCCTGGTGGCAAGTTGATGCCTTTGGATATTCTTAGCTGGAAGTGGGAGAGTATTTCCTTGGAATTCATTACGGGTCTACCGAGATTTCCCCGAGGTCACGATTCTGTTTGGGTGATAGTTGATCGAATGACGAAGTGTGCTCACTTTGTGCCATTTAAGATTGGCTACTCTATGAAGAAGATAGCTGAATTATATTTAGATGAGGTCATCAGATTGCATGGAGTACCAGTTAACATTATATCAGATCGATACTCTAGGTTTACGTCACGCTTTTGGAAAAGCTTACAAGAAGGGTTGGGTACCGATCGTAGGTATTCCACTGCTTATCATCCGTAGACTAATGGTCAAACGGAGAGAGTAAATAAGATCATGGAGGATATGATCAAATGTTATATTTTGGACCACGAAGGAGTGTAGGATGAGCGACTTAGATTGATGGAGTTTGCTTATAATAATAGCTATCAAGAAAGTTTGCAAATGGCCCCGTTTGAGGCCTTGTATGGGAGGCGATGCAGAAATCCCTTGTTTTGGGCCGAGGTCAGTGAGATACCATTGTTAGGTCCTTAAGCGTTAGAAGAAATGGATATTTCTATGAAGCATATAAGAGAAAAGCTCTGTATAGATAGGAGCATTATGAGAAGAACGCTAATCGTCGGAGGACTGATTTGGAGTTTGCTGTTGGGGACCTGGTTTTTCTGAAGGTTTCCCAAATGTATGGAATTAAGAGATTTGGAAAGGAACATAAGTTGGACCCGAGGTATGTGGGACCTTTTATGGTTGTTAAGCGTATTGGTGTATCAGCTTATAGGCTATATTTGCCCGTAAATTTTCCTGGTGTGCACGACATGTTTTACGTGAGCCAGTTATGGAAATGTGTGCTCAGCGACCAACAGATTCTTGATGCTGTTCCCCAGTTGGAGCCTAATCTTTCATATATTGAGATGCCTATCCGTATTCTGAATACTCAAGATCGAGTGTTGCGGAGGAAAACCATACCAATGGTTAAAGCTTTGTGGCGAAACCAAGACGTGGAAAGCGCCACTTGGGAGTTGGAGTTAGCTATGAGGGAGGCTAATCCACATTTGTTCTCCTAATTGATTGGTATGTAATCTTTTCAATAACCCTTGTTTATTCCTTTTTCTTTTTTAATAGAGGTTTTATGGGTAAAGTTTCGGGGCGAAAGTTTCTTTTAGGGGAGTTGTTGTAACGCCATCGATTTTTCGATATTTGGTTTAATTCATTATCTGGCGTGTTTATGACGTCAGGGCATTACATTGGCGCATTTTCGGCATATAACCTTGTTAGAGCGTGGTTTTAGATCTTAGGTTTTTCTGTGTGAGACTGGGTTTAGCTGATTTGCGAGATTCCCTAGCGAGTCAGGTCTGTTTTGGTGGCTCGGTGGAGCCTCTTTGGGAATGCATGTGTTTTGGCTTCAGGAGGTATTTTCCCAAGTTTGGTTCATTGAATCTTAATTTCGACTGCGTCGTTGGGTTCGTAGCATAGGTATTTAGCTACGGTGTGATTTTCATAGAAATCCGTGTTGGCGCGAATTTTGGGTCGTTTGGACCATTATTTAATAATAAACTATTATTATAATACTTATATTTCTAAGTATAAATAGCCTTATGAATAGACAAACCCTATTCATCATCTCCTTCTTGAAACCGTCGGCTATTACGGGAAGAGCGAGAGCGGCGGTCTCTTTTAAGCTTTCAACCACCGATTTTTGGGGTGTTGGTGCTCGAAATCATCTTTGGAGAGTAGATCTGGGTAGATTTCACCTAGATCTACATTTCTACAGTAAGTATTTCCTGTTTCGTGAAATTTTTGGTGTTAGGGATTTTGTTTTGACCCTCTTCCATCCTAAAAAGTTTTAGGAATTGTTGCTTAGGTGGGTTTCAGCTAGATTCGTGTGGAGGATTGCTGGTGTTGCAGAGTTCGACAAGGTTTGAGGCAAGTGGCGAATTCCCCCTTGCTTGTTTTTTTCCACTGTTTTTTCTTGATTTTCTTTCATTCCTGTACCAAAATTGGGATTAGAATAGGATTTCCTCCTTGACAAACCTTGTTTGCTATAGATCTTTATGCAAGTGGTGTTTTATACCCTTGCCAAGCTTTCAACTTGTTGTATTCTGTTCTTGAAGGCCGTATGGTACTTAGCATAGCAGTGAACCTGTAGTCTTGGTGAGGGAGAAACCCTATTACTATTATAGGAGAATTCTTTTCCTGTGTTGGGCTTAGCTGTTAACTTGTCCTTAGTTTAGGTTTAGCTGTAGCCAAGAAAATTAAAAAGAGATATCTAGAATAAGTTTATTAACCTCTATTTAGGTATGTTAGCTTATCTGCCAGGTTTCTGGGTCGTGGCATTGAGTGGCATTGAGTGGCTGTGCGGCTAAGTGTAAAAGCATTGTGTGAGCTGACTTCACTCAATCCGGTATTTAGTGTGTTGAATGCACTCAATGCCATGGTAAGTATCTCATCGTCTAAGTGTAAAAGCGTTGAGTGAGCTGAATTCACTCAACGCGGCATTGAGTGTGTTGAATGCACTCAACTCCATGCTAAGAGTCCCAACGGCTATGTTAAAAAGTGTTGAGTGAGTGCGTTGAGTGCACTCAACGCGGCATTGAGTGAGCTAAATACACTCAATGCCATCCAGTAAAAATTCTATCTTAAGTTAAAAAGCATTGAGTGCGTTGAGTGCACTCAATGCGACGTTGAGTGAGCTGAATACACTCAACACCATCCTGTAAAGTTCTGTCTAAGTGTGAAAGCGTTGAGTGCATTGAGTGCACTCAATGCGTCGTTGAGTGAGCTGAATACACTAAACGCCATCCAGTGAAAATTTTGTCTTAAGTTTAAAAGCGTTGAGTGCACTCAATACGGCGTTGAGTGAGCTGAATACACTCAACGTCATCCTATAAAATTTTGGCTAAGTGTAAAAGCATTGAGTGCACTCAACAAGGCATTGAGTGAGCTGAATACACTAAATGTCATCCTGTAAAATTCTGTCTAAGTGTGAAAGCGTTGAGTGAGTGTTATACACTCAATGCGACGTTGAGTGAAGCTAGTTTTGCTGAGTAGTCTGGTCAGCGTCGAGTGCATTGACTACACTCGATGTGGCTTCGAGTGTACTCGATGCGGCATCGAGTGTACTCGATGCCTTTCCCGCAAACTTGGGAAATTTCTCCAATTCGACGTATTTCCTCTAATATAATAGTTTTGCAAAGTTAGAATCATCGTGTTTCTGTTGAATTCGTACAATTTTAGTTCTATAGGTGTTTGGATATAAGGTTGGGTTTGGTTGTCTTGTTTTCGTGAATCATTGCACTTGGGTATATTTTGGTCTATTGGTTGTGTTGGACCAGATGGTCACCACCACAATGCCATTTTGAGACATTTGGGTCTGTTAGTTCGGTTTGGATAGTTTGGTCCCGACTCTAACCTGGTTGTTTTACCAGTGTTAATGAATCATGAGTTGGTGAGAGTTTAGTCTCATTTTCTTCTTCTTATGGTTAGGCTTATATTATATCTGCCTACTCTCGCAGATGTTCTCGGAGCATGACTTTGTTTGCACTTGGTGCAAATTTGTCAACCTTTGAATGTTATAAGTTAACTCTTTCTTTATTGGCTTCTAGTTAGTCTGCTGTATTTTGACAGCTATTCTAGGTTGGGTTGGTAATCTTACTACAACTTTTGTTTATTGACAAGTTTGTTGCCACTTGTTTATTTCCTTGCTGAGGTATTCTTTTCTTGTGAATGCCTCTGGTTCAGGGCAGTAGCCGGTTGAGCGGCTAGGTTGGTGTTGCTAGTGGACTGCTGTGTTGTAGAGGTTTTCCGCACAATTGTGAGGTAGTTTTGTTTATTTCTTGTTAGTAAAGACATACATGATCACCAGTGGGTTCATGTCAGGTTGTTGACGCCCACTGATTGTTTTCTTTTGGAAATGCTAATTACTTGGCTAAGTTGCTAGTTTACCTATTTTATGGTTGTTTTAGTTGTTCTCTGGGAATGTTTTATGCTAGGTTGCATGTTAGATATTTTAACTTATAAAAATCATTACTACTAGTATTTCATACATGCCATATTTCTAAAACCAAAGTCACTATCTTCTTGCTAACGTAAAGACTATTTTCATATTTATACTAAACCTAGAGTCTTGCATACCATGAGTTGTCCTTTGGGAATGTTTATACTCATGTAGGGTGTTAATCAACATAATCATAGTATTTTCCGCAGCGTATAACTATAATTTTCAACTGGACTAGGTTAACCACTGTGCCGAGGGACACGACCATCTAAACATAAACTAGTTTTTGCTTAATAACTTATGGATATCATATAAACTGTAGAGTTTGGAGTCTTGTCCGAGCGCCTGTAGTTATCCTCTGCACAGCGTGGAATCACGTCGCGTATTTTCTCTTACTTTGATATAACTTAGATGTTGAGAAAAAGCGGGTTGTGACAGGGCGTGTAACTTTTAATGACGTGGAAAGCATCCTGGAACATCTGGCAGTATACATGGCCCATGACATAGGTCACGCCCGTGATTGGGGGGCGTGTACTTGTGATTTTTCCATTTTATCTCAGATTATTCTCCTGATCAGTCCTGTTAGCTTCAAAATTTTAATTACAGCCCAGAATAACATGAAATTATAAAAGAAAGTAAATAATACAAATATTAAAATAAAATAAATAAAAATTAATTATTTATTAACTAAAACCATATTAAAATAACTATAAATAATGCTTTATCAAATAACCCTTACTTAGGCTTTTGTTATTTCAGAGCAAAACTTTGAGAAATATTTAAAAGATATTAATTTTAATTAATCTAAAATTTTATTAAATCAAAAGAAAGTTAAAAAAAAATTTAGGGATTCAAAGATTAAGTCCTAAATTATGAAATAAAAATGAGTAGAGCAAATTATTTAGCAAAGATTTCTCATATAAATTAATTAGCATTCAAAATTGAGTAATTAACAAACAAGATTAGATTTAGAATTATTTATAAGCTTAACCAAAAATAGACTTAAAGGAAAAATTCAAACTACTACTTATGCTCTCTTAGCATTTTAATCAAAGTCTAAATAAATTTCATTTGGCTAATAGGGTTTGGAAATAAGGAAAATGAAGAGGTTTTGATTAGAGGTGATGAATTTTATCCTCTCACCCCATCTATTCTTTTCTTATTTTTGATATTTGCGTATTTTTACCTAGAAAATGATGAATTTTATCGTCTCATTTTCTATGACTTATGAACAAATATTTTTTCTCTCTTCACATAAAAATAAAAATGATTGAGAGTAATGAATTTTATCCTATTAATCCATCTTTTATTTTTAGGGTTATTTATATGTACCAAGGAATGTTTGATTTCCATGCATATGATCTAATAATAATAATAATAATGCATATGTTTACCAAGGAATATGAATTTTATCCTCTTATCCTCATGACATATGAACTATCAAGAAAATAAAAAAATAAAGGAAAGGCTAGACAATATTTAGATTAAAATAAAAACTTAGAGAACAACAATAATATATTAAATTTTCCTAAGAATCTTAAAGCATGGAGTGAATATAATTGAAATCTAAAAATTGTAAGCAAAGTACAAAAAATTGAAATAATTAGAGTAATAAGAGAAAAAATGCTAAATAAAATTTTCAAAACAAATTGAATTCATAAGATATTTTTTAAAAGTAAATCACCTAAAAATTAAATCTATCTAACAATGATGAAATAAAAGACGAGCAAATCAAAATTTATAAAATTATTATAAATAAACTCAAAATAAATTTCTGAAAATAATAAAGAAATTAAGCAAGGGTTTATTATATTTTTTGATTTTTTTGTAATTTTTTTATAATCATAATTTTTTTGTCATTACTTAGATTTCCCGAGGAATACCGAATGACCGGTTTGCAAGGTACTAGACGGTTTTGTGGGATGAAAGCACAACATGGCCCTTTCCAAGAAATTAAATTTTTTAAATTTTATATATTTTTGTATTTTTGAAAGGTTTTTCATTAATTTTTTTGGATTTTTAAATAAAACAACAATAAGAGATCCCACCCCCATACTTAAAAATAAATATTGTCCCCAATGTTTATAAGCCAAGTAGGAGGGGAAAAAGAAAAACAAAGAAAAATGCAAAGAAAAAAGAAAAAAGAAATTAAAAGATAATTAAGGGGTGTCTCCCAAGAGCGCTTTTCTTTTTCCCATCTTTAAGCTAGACGGTTATGGTTAGGAAAATGGAAACTAAAAATTAAAGTGTACGGGTAACTCCCTTAATTCACGCTTAAGTGAATGTGCTGAAGTCGGTCTCCTGACTGCTCCTCCGCTTATTTCTTGATTTTTCTTTTGGCAGTCTGCTTGAAAATATAAATCCAAATCACATATACATACTTGAGGTGATTTGAATTTTTATTGATGAGCAGCAAATGGATCGTGAATGACATTTGACTATAATGACTCATCTTCTACATGATGATCATTACTATAAGAAAAATAAAAAATAAATGTGTCAGAAATTTTTTTGCAAGGAGGAGGTTCTTGCGAAACTATAAGATCAAGATCTGGTTGTTTATTTTATAAAATAAAATTATTATCCAAAAATTTATTTAATATAAAATCATCGGACACAACATTTTCATGAATTTTAATTCCTAAATATTTATATGTTGTGCTTGAAAATTCATGAAGAAGAGGCCAAAAATCGGGAGAAGTAAGAGAAGAAACATGTTCTTGTTCTAATTCACTCGGTACGTGTATATAATTAATAAAATTTTGAAATAAAAGTTTTTCTTCATCTTCGGTATAAGAAACTAAGGGGTACATGAAGATTCATGTTCCTCCAAAGTTGAAATAATCAAAGATAGGGAAAAATCACCAAGATTAATAAAATTCTCCTCTAAATGTTGGAGAGAAGAATCAAATTGAAATGGTAAAGCTTCCCCAAATTTAGAAGAAGAAGTTTGTGGTGCGAAAATGGAAGAATTCAGATCGAATGATTTTTCTTCTTTGCAACGGGAATTATCCAAGTGGCCTTGCCACAAAAAACCTTCATCGTTGAAGGACGAAAATAATTAATTAAAATTAGAAAAATTATTTTCATTAAAGCTCGAAAATTTATTTTCATGAATATTGGAAAAATTAGTAAAATTTTAAAAAAAAAATTCCTAAAAATTTGAAAAAGAATTATCATTAAAGTAGGGATAATTATTATCAAAATTATTTTCATAAGAAATTTTTTGATAATAATAATAATAAAGATAACAATCCTCACTTCGATGAAGAGCACCACAAAAATTACAAACAATTTGGCGCTTTTTTCAGCTTCCAATAGATTTACTTTATTTTGAAGCTCGATAATCTTAGCAGCCAAATGAGTTATCATTATTTTTATTTTAAGAAAGAAAATTAAAACAACCTTCACTTAATAGAATGGGCGTAGAGAAAAGATAGAATAATAAAATTAATAAAATTCGCTCTTTCAAAATATCAACAAAAATAACTCCCCGACAACGACGACAAAAACTTGATGTGGAAAATTTACGATTAATAATATGTAAAAAATCTATGAACTATAGGCATGAGCACTTATCGTTCATAGTATATGATATTTTAAAATAAAATATCTAGTGTCGTATTCTTCTGGGCCTGCTAATTACTCCAATGCACACAAATTTATATAATTTTATCGAATATAAAAAGAGTGGTTAATTAAACTATAGAGAGAAAAATGAAATAAAGATTAACATTTGATCTAGAATCTATTTGGATTAAAATAAACCTTCATGAAATAATAAAATGCAAGCTTCTAAATTACCTACTTCGACCACAGAGGTTCCAAAAATACAAAAAGCACCTCTCTTGAAAATATGCTCTCGACTAACCATAGGGTTATCGATTAAGGCCTATCGACCAGTCAAAACCCCTAAGCTTGCTTTAGGCAATGAAACCCACTATTGGATTTGACTCCAATCCAGAAGATTTATGTCATCCTCTCTCGAGGAGTACATACAACTCCTTTTATCTTTGAGTGATCTCCTCGCATCCACAACCCCTCGGTAAAATCTAGGATACGGATCTAGGATCGAAGAATCGATTCATGATATATGAATTTGATGAAACTAAATTCAAAGATAAATCAAAGTGAACAAAGTAGAGAGCCTGAAAATTTGAGAAAAATAAATAAAGTTTATTTCATTCCAAAGTTCATCATGATCAAGTGCTAAATTAAGTTTAGCTACTAATCATGACAACAGAATTATATAAAAAGATAAAGAGAGACATGAGTGCAAAAGTAAAGAGTACTTGAATTAAAAATTACCAAAGCTAAAAACTACACTATGAAATGAAAAATACAGAAAAGAAAAGCAAAAATACTAAAAAATAAACTCCAAAATCTACCTAGATCTAACTAGCTCTGACTATAAACTAACTAAAATCTGACTCCACCAGATCCTGACATAGTCTGGAATTTTTAGTGAAGTTTGTTGGTGAGTCACGCCCCTAGGTCACGCCCGTAACCTAAGGCATATATGGCACTAAACCGATGACTTGAAAGCCCAAAAACATTAGGGAAACTACCAAAATTGAGTAAACGGCGGGTCACACCCTTAGGTCACGCCCGTGACCTAGGGAATGTCACGAATGTTTCAGAAAATAGAAGGAACATAAAATGGCGGGAGTTAATCTGGCAGTTGTAGAAGAGGTCTCTCCCCTAGGTCATGCTCGTGACCTAGGGCATGTAAGCTAGATTGATAGTGGATTGGGAACTGGCTTCTTAATGCTGAGTCACACCCCTGAGCTGGCTGTCACTCCTATAGATCACGCGCGTGACCAAAATGTCGCGCCCAAGACTAGTGGGCATATAACTTTAATCTGATGTGGCATTGAATTTAGAGTTCTGGCAGTACATCATGCCCGTTTCTGAAGTCATGCCCCATGTCATGCCCGTGACTGGGGGCATGTACTTGTGATTTTTCTAGTTTTTTTCAGATTCATCTCCCGATCAGTCCTGTCAGCTTCAAAATGTTAACTGCAGCCCAAATTAACCTGAAATTAGAAAAGAAAGTAATTAATACATATTTTAATATAAACTATATAAAATTGATTATTTATTAAATAAAAACTATATTAAAATAACTATAAGAAATGCTTTAACACATGTGGCGAAGGATATGGTGCATGAATAGATTGTGAAAGAAGAGTACGATGAGGTTGAGATGATTAGTGTTACTGTAGAGACTGTGGTCACTGATTCATTGAAATTTCCTATTAATATGGATTTTGTATGTAAACCATTAAAACAGGTCCGTTGGACTGATCTGTCACCCGTAGGGCATGAAGAAATGATGCCCTAAGTTGATTTGGAAAGCGTAAAAACTAATTTTGAGCAAGTGAATGATGCTCGCTAGAGCTCTCTCACTGTTGAGAAATTAAAACGTGAAAGATTGCTGCGCAAGGCTCTTTCTACCACCCTCCGACGCAAGAAGGAAGAGGCTAGGGAAAAAGGGAGGAAACTCTTCCTTGGGCCCTAAAGCCTTCGCCTTTTCCCTAACTAGTGTGTAACGCCTCAGATTTCACCATGTATAGCTCTCTGAGAGATACCGCCTGATGATAGTACTAATCCCGACGGTAGCGTAGCCGATTTTTTTGGTGTGGCTCTTTGTGAGCTACCGCCCAACAGTAGCTATACCGCATAGCGGTAATGTCCTTTTATCATAACCGTCACAATGATACGATGCATCGTCTACTGCACGAAAGTAGTGCGGTACATCACGACAGTAGTACGATATTTACGACACGCCCACATGTCGGCATATGATTGAAGAATTTGAACAGTGGGCTTGCTGGAGAAGCCGCCGATTGGAGTTACCACACAACAATATCTTCTTACCGGGAGGTAGCATCGCTCTGTATAGAGAACCATTTTGAATCATGGACGTTCGTCACGATCCAATAGTGGGTTGTATTTTCTGCTAGTTTAAGCTGGTGGAAGAATATTCACAAAGAGAATAAAACCGAACTAGCAATCCAACTAGGATAGTATACCTATCGAATTGTAGCTAGGGGACAACAAGTGTCATATTAAAATTCGGGAACCGTTGAGTAATCTTACTCACACGAAGACTATTAACTTATCGAAGAAACTTTTAGGGTTGTTAACTAAATTAAAAGAAGAGACTACTTGCATAAAGAAAAACACTTGCATATAAACAGAGAGAACACAAGTAGCGATTAAAATGAGGGTTTAAACAATGATAAAGAAAATCGCTCGATAGAGAATCACCTTGACCTAAGTTGATCAAAAATGCGATAATAAACTATAACTTAAAAAGACAAAGGGCCTTGACCGTGGAGGTTCCTAGATCATGAACACGCTTCTCTTGAAGACGTGCCCACCTGAGTTTAGGAAGGTCCGACCAAATTCTCGTCCAAATTGAAGGCCTAAAGCTCACTTTATACTGTGAACCCCGCTATTGGATTTCACTCTAATCAGGGAGATTTAACGTCTGCCTCTCTCGAGGGGTGCGTGCAAATCTCTTTACTCATGAGTGTTCACTTCAAACTACGAGCCTCTCGGCTAGCTAAGAGTAGAAAAAAAAGATGAAAAATATATATTGTTGATATATCTCCAAACATAATTAATCAAGAGTAAATCATGGTCTAAACCTTACAAAGGAAAAGTAAACTAGAGCATCATAACTTAATCAACTCGAACCTCGGATCATCAAGATCAAGTACAAGGAGGATTAGTTACTCATGGTGAAGTGGAGGAGGAGAGATGAGTAAGAGTGCATGGAAAAAAATAAAGACAAGAAAAAGCAATAGGCTTTATATTAATTCAAACAGAGAGCTACAACTTGAAATATAAAAATTACACCTCAAGGAAATGAAAAACTAAGCTAGCACTAAAAGTAAACTACTAAATAAATTTGAAGAAATACTACAGAAGTAGAAATACTGAAACTAAACTAATAAAAACTGAAATGAGAAAAGGAGAGAGGAAGAACAAAAAAGAAGAACTGAAAATGGCAGCACTTCCCCTCTCCCAAAATTATATATTTTTTTCACAAGGGGAGGGGCTCTATTTATAGATTCTTCAAGGAGAAGGAAATGCCCATGCATCCAGCCATGCATGGGAGTTGACCTTAGTACGACTTCTGGCAGGTAAATGATGATTGCCTCAATACGGGTGACATGTATTTATGGCGGCAGTAGGCTTTTATGAAAAAGCAGGACTTGTCCTCTGGCAGTAGGTAAGCTCGACGAACTAGGAGAGAGGGCTCGATGAAATCAGAGGATCAGGAGGGAGAGCTTGACGAATTTTGAACTGAAGGCGAGGTAAACAAAATTGAACTGAAGGTGAGGTGGACGAATGTCGAATGTAGAAAGAAGGCAGAGATCGACAAAATTGGAGGAGTTCGTCGAACGCAGAAGGTGGAGGGGAGGTCGATGAATTTGAAGACTTTTGTCGAACACAGAACTAAAGGCTGAGCTCGACGAACGTTGAACGCAGAAAGTGGACGGGAGGTTGAAGAATTTGAACTGAAGGCGAGGTCGATGTAATTGATCTGAAGGCGAGGTCGACGAATGTAGAAAGAAGGCAGAGCTCGATTAAATTGGAGGAGTTTGTAGAATGCAGAAGGTGGAGGGGAGGTCAATGAACACTGAAGGCGAGGTCGACTAACTTTGTTGAAGGCGAGGTCGACGAACTTTGCTGAAGGCAAGGTCGACGAACTTTGAACTCAAGGCAAGATCGATGAAATTGATCTGAAGGTGGGTCGACAAACTTTGCTGAGGGCGAGATCGATGAACTGGGGCTGAAGGAACCATTCATCAAACACAGAAGATGCGTTCAACGAATGCTGAGGTCGACAAAGTTTGAGGTCGACAAAATAGGCTTGACCTCGACGAATTTGCTGAGCTCGACGAAATAGGCTGAGCTCGACAAACTTGGCTGAGCTCGACGAAATTGTTGAAAACCTGCAAAGCCGCAAGAAAAAAAAAGAAAACATTAGTGGTATTAATATATGTACAAAAGGAGGTCAAAATAAAGATTTAAAAACATGATTTTTTAATAAAAACTTGTAATTACCCTACTAGTTTAAACTACAAAACGTATTATCAAACTCCCCCAAGCTTAAGCTTTTCTTGCCCTCAAGCAAAAATATAAAAACTAGCTATCATAAAAGTGACTAATCAGGAAAATTCTTATTATGCTAACACAAGTACTATGAAAAATTCTAAGTAGGGAGAAGGTTAAACGTAAACCTAAAACAATTACTTAAACATGGTTTAATAATTTATAAACTTTACTAACGAAAATAAATAATCCAAACTTTTTAACAAAATTCTTTAAATAAATTTAAGCAAAGCAACAAAATGAAAAAATGCATTGAGTTGTTACTAGATCCAAGGGACATATTATAACAATATCAATCAAATAACAAAAATCTAAATTTAAATCCAAAACTTTACTATTTTACTTTTCTTCTTTACTTAGCTAAAAATAAAATCCAAAAACATGAATCAAAAGGGCTTATTAAGCACCAAAACGTTTGGTTTAGGATTATGATTAGGAGTGGAATTCAAAGATAAACAAGGAGGCTTTAAAATCACACTAAGCCAAAGTAAAGAGTTTAAAAAATTTCATCAAAAATAAAAATTTTTCCTTTCTTTTTCTTTTCCATTTCCATTTCTTTTTTTTTCTTTCTTCTTTTCAAAACAGAGGCCATAAATATTTTATCTTTTTATTTTGAATTTGGCCAAATAAAAGTAAACACTTCTTTTGAGCATATTTTTTCAAAAAGTTCTCCAAAAATCACAAAACAATCCTATCATTACAAGAAATTTTATGAAACTCAAAAAGTTAGTGTGATACGATAGGTTGGAAAGTTTAGCTTTCGTGAAAAATGAAATGATAAGTGGAGTTATCAAATGGAATAGAAAAAAGACTCAAAAGCGGCTAACTAGGGATAAAAAAAATTTAAGTTAGCAAGAAGGCTTAAATGAAAACAAAAAAGACCTAAATCATTTTCATCCTTCTAAATTTATCTAAAGCATAGTCTTTGAAAAATTTCAAAAAGAAAATCCTAAATAATAAATGAAGACTAATGAAATTATCTTGAAAATAGAAATAATAAGCGACTTGGATCATTCACATCTACTACGCTAATCAAAGTTTGACATTACAAAAATTATCTAAAAAACGAAAAGGAAAATAGTGGATGAAAGATTTTCGAGAAAGTAAAGAAAATAAAGAACGAAAACAATATTAAAAATGCGAATTTAGAAAAATGTTTCACATTAACATGCTACCGTGAATTAGAAACACAGCTTGGCCAACATTTTACTTGTGAAACATAATTAAAAAGAACGATTAGAAAGATTATAATTAGCTAAGTTGTTAGAGGAAATTTTGAGAAAAACAAAACAAAAAGCAAGGGGGGACTAATAAAATACAAAAATTCGTTTAAACTATTGAAGTAAAAACAAATAACATAATAATTATATTTTTGATTTTGAAATATTCTTTTTTTTGGTTTTTTAAAGATATTATATATTTTTTTGGATTTTTAAAGATATTATCCTTTTTTTATAGATTTTTCTTTAAGAAGAAAAAGGAGAAAACACTAAATTTTTTTTTTCTGAGAACAAAATAAAGAAAAGAGAAGGAGGAAATCCTCCCCCAAGCTTAAAATGGACATTGTCCTCAATTGAGAAAAGAGGGGAAGGAGAGAGAAAAATTAAAACATAAATATAAGTACAAATTGAAAATAGGTACTTCCCTGGATTTGTAATTTGCGGAAGGTTGCGTGATGCCGCTCCCTCGTGCTTGCGCTTTGGAACTTCATTAAATGTCTTCTTTGGACTTTTTGATGGATTCAACAGAGTTAGAGTAGGCGATCACACAAGATTTAGCTTGTCGGAGCCATCCAGGGAAAAAAAGTGTAAAATAAAGAAAACAAAAAAATAACTTGTGTTGCCTCCCAAGAGCGCCTTTTATTTAAAACGTCATTTGAGCTCGACACAACAAAATAATATTGTCCAAAAATAATTTGTCCAAAATAATATTTAAAGTTTTAGCAAAAATAAAAAGTCTTAAGCTAGTTAAATTTCATGCAGAAGAAACTTAACATTGTTCAGACTGACATCATCACCACAAAAATAAAGTTTAAGACGCTGACCATTCACTTTGAACTCTCCCTTATCAGGGTGTGAAATTTATACAGTGCCATACGAAAAAACTTCTTTAACAGAAAATGGCCCAGACCATCGTGACTTTAGTTTGCCATTAAAAAAACATAATCGTGAATTATATAAAAGAACTTGGCCGCCTGGCTTGAAGGTTTTTGGGTGCCTTAAGTGTTTGTCGTGAAAACGTTTCATCCGCTCTTTATAAAATTTGTTATTTTTGTTTGCATAAGAGCACCACTCGTCGAGTTTGTTAAGTTGAAATTTTCTAAGTTTGCCGACAGAGTGGGGATCGAAATTTAAAAACCTTAAGTCCCAAAAAGCACGGTGTTCTAATTTTATAAGTAAATGTCATGATTTTCCATAAACCAACTGATATGGCGTACATCGGATGGTGGTTTTGTATGCTGTTCAGTAGGCATATAGAGCATCGTCTAATTTTGTTAACCAGTATTTTCCAGAGGTGGAAACAGTCTTTTCTAAAATTCTTTTAAGCTCTCTATTCACTACTTCGACTTGTCCGTTAGTTTGGGGGTGGTAGGCAGTTGAAAGCTTATGTGTAACGCCGTATTTAATAAGAATTTTTGAAAACTGTACATTACAAAAATGTGAACCCCAATCGCTAACGATGGATCGTGGCATACCGAAACGAGAAAATAGTTTTTTTAAAAACGTAATTACGACTCGAGCGTCGTTAGTAGGAATAACTTGGGCTTCAGCCCATCATGAAACATAATTTACATCAACTAAAATAAACTTGTTCCCGAAGCTAGAAGGATGAGGGCGAACAAAATCAATTCCCCAGAGGTCAAAACCTTCGCACTCAAGGAAATAATTTTGCGGCATTTAATTTTTATTGGAAATATTTCCCGACCATTGGCAACTATCACACCTACTCACAAAGGCTTGGATGTCTTTGAACAGGCTAGGCCAGTAAAAACCCGCACAAAACACTTTGTGAGCGGTGCGAGCAGTTTGATAGTGACCACCAGTCGGTCCTTCATGTAAATGTTTTAGAATATCTTGTACTTCTTCAAAAGAGACACATCTCCTGATCACTTGGTCCGCATAGACTCGGAAAAGATGCGGGTCCTCCCAAAAATAGTTCTTCAACTCAGAAAAGAATTTCTTCTTTTGTTGAGAGGAGAACTCTTTTGGGAGCACACGAGCCACTAAATAGTTGGCTATGTGTGCAAACCAAGGAGAAGGGGGTGTGGTAATTAAAATCTGCTTCTCATCGGGGAATAAATCATTAAAAGATTTTTCATCTAATGTTTCTATAAATGAATTATCTAATCGTGAGAGATGGTCGGCGACCAAATTCTCGGCTCCTCGCTTATCATGGATTTCTAAGTCACACTCCTAGAGGAGTAAGACCCAGCGAATCAGGAATAACTTGGCATCCATCTTAACAAGAAAATATTTTAGGGTTGAGTGGTCCGTAAAAACAATAATTTTGGAAAGTGTAATATATGAACGAAATTTATCAAAAGCGAACACAATAACTAGGAGATCCTTCTTGGTTGTGGTATAATTCTCTTGTGTCGATGTAAGTGTTTTACTTGCATAATAGATGTGGTGGAAGTTTTTAGATATTCGTTGTCCTAGTACGGCTCCCACTGCGAAACTACTCATAACGCACATAATTTCAAAGGGAAGGTCCCACATCGGAGCTATCATAATGGGGGTATTAATTAATTTATCTTTTATTAATTCAAAGGCAGACAGACAAAGGTTAT
Organism: Platanthera zijinensis; assembly: GCA_039513925.1. Classification (NCBI taxonomy): domain Eukaryota; kingdom Viridiplantae; phylum Streptophyta; class Magnoliopsida; order Asparagales; family Orchidaceae; genus Platanthera; species Platanthera zijinensis. The sequence continues at coordinate 160,693,568 of CM077096.1, forward strand.
CAAAAATAAACAGGGCGTCTTTTTATAAGAGTTGAGTAAGGGGTTTGGTAATTTTGGAGAAGACTTTTATGAAGCGGCGGTAGAAACCAGTGTGTCCTAAGAAACTTCTTATAGCTTTGACGTTCGTAAGCGGCGGAAGCTTCTCGATAACTTCTATCTTAGTAATATTTACTTCAATTCCTCTCACAGAAATCTTATGGCCCAAAACTAACCCTTCCCTCACCATAAAATGACATTTTTCCCAATTTAGGGCAAGGTTAGTTTCTTTGCATCTTTCTAAGACTTTTTCAAGGTTTTCTAAGAAACTATAAAAGGCATCGCCGAACACGGAGAAATCATCCATAAATACCTCCATTATACTTTCTACGTACTTGTCGAAGATAGCGATCATACATCGTTGGAATGTAGCTGGCACATTGCACAATCCAAACAACATTCTTCGATAGGCGAAGGTGCCGAAGGGACAAGTGAAGGTAGTTTTCTCCTGGTCCTCAGGAGAGATGGGGATTTGAAAATACCCCGAGTGACAATCGATAAAACAGTAAAAGCAATGGCTGAATAATCGCTCTAAAATTTGATCGGTGAACGACAAGGGAAAGTGGTCCTTGTGGGTGGAATCATTTAACTCATAATAGTCAATACACATTCGCCACCCCGTCACCGTCCGTGTCGAGATTAAGTCATTATTTTCATTTACAATTACGGTTATCCCTCTCTTTTTTGGCACTACCTGAACAAGGCTAACCCACTTACTATCAGATATATGGTAGATAATTCCTGCATCTAAGAGTTTCATAACCTCGCCATTAACAACTTCTTTCATGTTCGAATTTATACGGCGCTAAGGTTGGATTTAATTACGTGAATTATCTTCCATTAGGATTTTATGGGCGTATAAAGATGGGCTTATGCCCTTGATATCAGAAATCTGCCAAGCAATAGCTCGACGATGTTTACGTAATACTAGCAGGAGTTTATCATTTTGTACTTCAATCAGGTGGGCCGAAACTATTACCGGTAGCTTGGAGTCCTTTTCTAAGAAGGCATACCTAAGATGTTCGGGTAGTTCCTTTAATTCTAGGGTAGGGGGTTCTTCATAAGATATTTTGGAAATTCTTTCTTTTTCAAAACCAATGTCTTCGTAGACTTTTTTATATGAAAAACTAAAAGGGGTGGAGCTAGCTACCATGACGGCTTCTTGCAGAGATTCCATTGGAAAGTAGAGGGAGGACAAAAATCAGAAAATTTATTTTCACCATCAGAAAGGCAGTAGGAAGATTCATCACTTAAGGTGTCTAAGAAAAAATAGGAGTCGTCATTCTTTTGGGTGTTCTTCATCGAAGGGGTGATAAAGAAAGTTACTTCATCGTCGCCTACTTGAAGGAAGAGCTTGCCATTGATTACATCAATGATAGCTCAGTAGGTGGCAAGGAAAGGTCGAACAAGGATCAGGGGAAACTCGACGTCTTCTTCGATGTTCAATATGACGAAATCCACCGGGAAGATGAATTTGTTGACTTTAACTAAGACATCCTACACTATTCCTAATGGGTATTTAAATGATCTATCGGTGAGCTAGATACTCATACACGTGGAGTTGAGGCTACCAATTCCTAATTTCTTAAATAATGAGAAGGGCATCAGGTTGATACTCTCACCTAAATAGGGTAATGCGTGCTTGACAAAAAGATTACCAAAGAAACACGAAATAGAAAAACACCTGGATCACTGATCTTCTTTGGTAAACTATTTATCAAGACCGCAAAGCACTCGATATTTAGTGTGATGTGCGACAAGTTCTCTAACTTCTTCTTGTTAGTCAGGAGGTCCTTAATGTACTTAGCGTACTTCGACATCTGGGAAATCGCTTCATGGAAGGGTAGGTTTATGTGGATTTGCTTAAACATTTCTAGAAGCGGGTGTATTGACCATCCTGGTGTTGTTTGTTAAGTTCGGAAGGGTATGGTGGAGTTGGATTATTTTTTAAGATGGGTGGTGGAGCGAGATCTTTTTTAAAAAAGAGAGCGGAGAGATAACTTCTTTTTTAGCGGGTGGTGGAATTTTCAAAACGGGAGCAGAGCTTGCCTCAGGCTCTTTGCTAACCATACTAGGAACTTTCTTCCAACTCTGAAGAGTTATATCTTTCGCTTTCTCTCTCGGGTAGGGCTCGGTATTGGAAGAAAGACACCCTGCGGGTCGCTCAGAAATAATTTTTACGAGTTGTCCTACTTGATTTTCTAGATTTTTAATGCTTCCGGTTAAGGTTCTTATAGTAGCGTCATTTGTGGTTATATATTTAGAAAGTAACTCCTCCAATATTGGAGGTTTTGGATAGTTTTAAAGAGGTCGAGGTGGTGAAGAAAAATCATTTTGTGGTGGCGGGCGAATTGCGTTCGAGGGATTACTCCACAAAAAATTCGGGTGGTTCCATAAAGCAGGATTATAACTATTCGGAAAAGCGAAACCCGGAGCATGAAAATTCGCAGCAGAAAAATTATTAAAAGCATTTCTAGGCATATTATTAACATAATCTAATTGTTCGGGAGTAGGATTTGTAGATTCCCATACCTGAGGGAAGGAGACAGCAGTCATCTTCGTTATCTTTTTACTTTATACTTCCACTTGTGAAGCTAGGTGGGAGACGTTATCTCTTCAAATATACCTACAGGTTTGTTTGGGAGAGGTCTAGGCACATTCCACTGATATGTGTTCATGGCTCGTAGTTTAAATCACCACCGGAAGCTGCGTCTATCATTTGCTTTGTATTTTGATTTAGCCCGTTATAAAACGTCTACACTTGTAACCATATAGGCAGCGCATGATGGGGGCATCATCTTAACAGTTCTTTAAATCTTTCCCAGGTTTCATATAAGGTTTCAGAGTCTATTTGTCCAAAGACATAAATATCGTTCCTAAGTTTTGCAGTTTTGGCTGACGGAAAATACTCTGTAAGAAATTTTTCAGTTAATTGATCCCAAGTGGTGATGCTCCCTCTTGGAAGAGTCATCAACCATTATTTAGGTTTGCTTCTTAGGGAGAAAGGAAATAATCTTAGCCTAATAGCATCATTTGTAACACCATTGATCTTGAAGGTGTCACAAATCTCAAGAAAGCTTGTTATTTTCGCATTCGGATCTTCATCTTGAAGTCTGTCATATTACACATACTGCTGCACCATTTGAATTATGCTAGGCTTTAGTTTGAAATTATTATCTATAGCAGGGCGAATGATGCTTGATTCTGTTCCCTCTAGATTCAGTCATACATAATAGGACATAGGCCTATGCACGACTTCCTCCATGTGGGGTTCTTCCATTCTTAAAGTAGAAAATGACTCGAAATCCTCAACTGGTATTTGGAGAGTAGGGCCTTGAAATCGCGATCTTCTCCAAAGAGTACGCTCAATTTCGTGGTCCAAGTCCAAAATAACCAACGGACTCCCGTGGGTCATGCATTAGAAGACGAGAAGATAAAGAAAGAGAAATAAATAAACTAGAAAAAGGAGGAGCTAAAATTTTTTGAAATAGATTTTTTTATGTTTTAACTTCCGAACTTCCCAAGGGCTACTTGATGAAGGGTTTGCAAGGTACTAGACAAGATAGTGGTATTTAAGCCACTTTGCCCTTTTTGTGAGAGTTAGGTGGTGTAGAAAAATTATGAAGCGAGTTTTTATTAAGAACGTTAATATTTTTTTTTTTTTTTTAGAAAGAGGGAGCGAAAGAGAAATGATAAAAGTAATAGGTTCGTGTTTTCAAATTATCAACAAAAGTTGCTCCCCGGTAATGGAGCCAAAAACTTGGTGATCACTTTTTGTGCTAGAGAAAAGAGAGCCGATCTAGCAATCCAACTAAGCAAGTATACCTATCGAACTGTAGTTAGGGGACACAAGTGTCGTATTGAAATCCGGGAACCGTCAAGTAATCTTACTCACACGAAGGCTATTATCTTATCGAAGGATGGTTTTAGGGTTAATAGAAAGCTAATTGCAAATAAGAAAAGAAATATTGCGCTAAAAGAGAACTACTTGAAGTTAAATAAAGAGCTATTAAAAGCAATCACAACGAAGGGTTGAAATATTGAAATGGAAAAGCACTCGATCGAGAATACCTCGGCAAAAGCTGATTAAAAATGCGATAAAACCTAAACTTAATAGGGTAAAGGTCCTTGACCGTGGAGGTTCTCAAAGATTGAACACGCTTCTCTCAAAGTTGTGCCCAACTGAGTTTAGGAAGGTCCGAACGAACTCTCATCCAAATCGGAGGCCTAAAGCTCGCTTTACACGGTGAACCCCACTATTGGATTTCACTCTAATTCGGGAGATTTAACATCTGCCTCTCTCGAGGGGTGCGTTCAACTCTCTTTACTCTTGAGTGTTCACTTCAAACTATGAGCCACTCGGCTAGCTAAGAGTGAAAACAAAGATAGAATTTATATATCGATGATATAACTCTAAACATGAAAAATCAAGAGTAAATCGAAGGCCTAAACCCTAAAAAGGAGAAGTAAATTTAAAGCATCATAACTTAATCAACTCGAACCTCGGATCATCAAGATCGAGTACAAGGAGGATTAGTTAATCATGAAGAAGTGGAAGAGGAGATATTAGTAGAATAACATTAAGAATACAAAGCAAAAGGGCACTTTATATTAATATTAAAAGAGAGATACAACTTAGAGTAAAGGGTTACACTTACAATGAAATAAAAACCTATGCTAGCATTAACACTAGGCTACAAATGAAGTTACAAAAACTACAACAAATGGAGTACACTAAGCTAGGGATAAGAAAAGCATAAAAGGAGAGAGAGAGAGAACATAAAAAGACTAAGGAATAAAGGGGCAGCATCTCCCCTCTCAACCCAAAAACCTTTTTTGACAAAAGGGGAAACCACTAAATTTATAAAAATTCTCATGGGTTGGTCATGCCCCTTGTCATGCCCAGGGAGGGCATGTTACGGGGGTGTGTCACGTACGGAGTTGACCTCGGGCTCTAGATTCTGGAGGGAATGTTGATTGCTTTCGTACAATGGAGGACATGCCCTAAGACACGCCCGTATATGGGGGCATGTAAGGCACGTCACGTCAAAATTATTGGTCGGAAATCCATCAGACATCAAAAAATGGTGGTACACGCCCGGAGACACGCCCTTGTATGGGGGCGTATTAGTACTGTTGACGTGATATAACGGAAAATCTTTAAATGCGACAGCAGGCTTTGGGATGAGGGTGACATGCCCAGGGAGGGCGTGTCAGTGGTTTTTCTCGGTATTTTGGTTCTGGTAGCAAACTTCCTTGGGATCAGGTTACATGCCCTGTGACACGCCCAGGGAGGGCATGTCAGGGGGGCGTGTCAGGTTATTTTTGGTCGAAAGCTCTGAAAACTTATAAAAAGAGAAGAAAACATTAGTGGGAATAATATATAAAAAAAGAGGCCAACAAACAAGCTTACAAGACATGATTTGTGTATTAAAAAATAAGAAAATACCATTATAACTTAGACTATAAAACTTACTATCAGGAAGCGCTCGTCGAATTTGACATAAATGACAGATTCCCAGAGGAACACCTCCTAGCCATAAATACCATTTTGCCTTCTCCGCCTTGGTTCGCAGATTTTGTGAACTATTTAGTTGTGCAGGTGCTCCCAAAAGACTTTTTAAGCCAGCAAAAGAAGAAATTCTTTTCTGACTTGAAAAAATTCTTTTGGGTGGACCCTTTTCTTCTTTGTATCTGCGCGGACCAAGTGGTCCGAAGATGCGTCGCGGGTGTGGAGTGCACACAAATACTTAAGCACTGCCACGAGGGTCCGGCCGGTGGGCATTATCAAGCTAACCAGACCGCGCGGAAGGCACTGAAGGCGGGCTTCTTTTGGCCCACTCTCTTAAAAGATGCTCACAATTTTGTGTGTTCCTGCGTTAGCTGCTAGCGGTCGGGTAACATCTCTTGTCGCGACGAGATGCCCCAAAATTTATTTTAATTATGCGAAGTCTTCGATTTATGGGGCATCAATTTTGTCAGCCCCCTACTTCCGTCTTTTAAAAATATTTATATTTTAGTGGCGGTCGACTACGTATCCAAGTGGGCGGAAGCGCAAGCTCTCTCCACCAACAATGCGCGAGTCGTTGTTACCTTTCATAAAAAACTATTTTCTTACTTTTGCACACCTCGGGCTATTGTGAGTGATAGGAGAACACATTTCTGTAACGCCCAAATGGCTAAGACGTTAGCTAAATACAAAGTCACACACAAACTTGCCACCCCTTACCACCCGCAAACAAGTGCCCAAGTCGAGGTAGTAAATCGATAGATTAAGCGTATATTAGAAAAAACCATTTCACTTAATAGGAAATATTGGTCCGTCAAAAACTCGACAATGCATTGTGGGCGTATCATATGACATACAAAACCGTAATTGGTTGAACGCCGTTTCGATTAGTCTATGGCAAAGCGTGTCATCTCCCGGTAGAACTAGAGCATCACGCTCTTTGGGCTTTAAAACTCGTAAACCTCGATGCTAACTTAGCCGCTCAAAAAAGAAAACTGCAACTAAATGAGCTCGATGAATGACATGCAAACGCTTACGAGTGCAATAAGTTCTATAAGGAGAGTTCTAAGTTCTATCATGATCAAAAAAATTAAGACCTAATTTTTTTTCCTCCGGGCAATCTTGCCCTTCTTTACAATTCACGTCTTAAACTTTTTCCGGGTAAACTAAAATCACGTTTGTCTGACCCCTTGAAAGTTGAAGAGGTTTGGCCATATGGGACCGTACTCGTCTCCCACCCAGAAAGAGGCTTGTTTAAAGTAAACAGTCATGGGTTAAAGTTATACATAGCGGGCGATGCAATGATTGGTTTTAACGAAACAATAACCCTCCTCGACATTATAACCCCGCCATAATAGTGAAGCTACATGACTATAAACAAAGCACTCCAAGGAGGCACCCCACGTCTAACTTTTTCGCACTTTCCTTATTTTATTTGCTACTCTTTCTAATAATACATGGTTTTTTATTGAGCCTCCCCGAACACGTTCCAGGGAAGTTCCTACCCTCCCTTTTTTATTTTTGTACTTATTGCTTTTTCATTTCATTTTTGTTCTACATACTTATATTACAATATTGGGGACAATGTTGGAATTAAGTATGAGGGTCATTTTCATGTTTTCCTTTCCGCACTTCCATTTTCCGCACTTAAAAATTGTTAAAAAATATATAAAAAAAAACAAAACTAAAAAAAAGTATAAAATGAAAACTCCTAAAACATTTTTTGTTTTATCATCAAAAAAAAGAATTACAAAACATAAAATCAAAAAAATTATATTTAGATTTACTTTGTAAATATTCTTTGTAAATATTTTTCTATAAATATTTTTTTGTAAATATTTTTGTAAATATCCTTTTATCTTCCCCTCTTCCTTTCTTCCACCTCTTTGTAAATAACTTTTCTTTTTTCCCTCTCTTATAAATATTTGCTTAAAAATCTAAAAAAAAAAATTAGAGAAATAAAATATTTCAAATAAATATATCTTTTTCACAATTTTAGTATGTATATATTAGAGAAATAAACACAAAATATAAAAAAGATTATAATTCCAAATATATATATATATATATAATTGCCTCTAATAAAAAAAAGGAAATTATAAAACAAATAAATTGAATATTCCATTCTTAACCTTTTTTTTGCACTCCAAAAATATAGTTGCGAGTTTATTTATATGAGACTTTCATTAAATCTTTGTTTAATATTCATTTATTAATTAGAGATTGATAGATTTAAATAACGGGGTTAGGTTTTAAAAAATATCTTATGTTTTTCTTTTTAAGATAGGGGACTTATTTTAGGCATTGCTTCTAATTTATCTAAAATAGAGACACGTGTATTATGTTAGAAAAAACAACTATAGACTTATATTAATTTTACTTCAAGCTTTTTGAAATGCAGGAACATTCAATTTATCAAAGTTGCTCTCAAAATTTTTTATTTAAAACTTTTTTTCTTCTTGAAAAAAATAAACCCTATCTACCCATATTTATCATGTTTTACTTGACATAATAAAATTTCTATCCTAAAAAGAATCTATGTCAATGAGAATAAGTTTTCGTTCCGTAAACATAGTCATCCAATATTTTAAAAGTTTTATGTTACGGAGTAAGAGGATAAAATTCATTACTCTTATACATATACATTGGGTTATATGAAGTTGTTTAATATATATATATATATATATATATATATATATATATTAGGAAAATAAGATTTCATTTTCCTAAAACATCCATATATAAAAAAAAAATTTAGAGGTTTGAGGTAAAAACTGCCTCACCTCTAAACCCAAACCCTTTTCATAAATCAGAGCAACCCCCTTACCCAAATTCAATCATTCTATAATTAATTTAAAATCTTTTTGAGAGCATAATTTTAAATTGCATTATTTCCTTTAAAACTCTTATGAGCTAAAGTTCCTATAATTTCAATCTATTTTTATTAGCTAACGATTAAATTTATGTTTGCTATTTGGTTACTTCAAAAAGTATTTTCTGCCAAAACTTTTCCTCTATTTAAATAATTTTCATGGATTAGGACTTAACTCTTATACCCCGTATGTTCATTTTGATTTCTCTTTTAATTGATTCAAGTGGTAGCTAAATTTAGGATTTCTTTTAATTTCTTATAAGTATATCTCCAACTTTTGCTCTAGAATAACAAAAACTTAAGTATGGGGGTATTTCATAAATTGTAAAAATTCATATTTTTTAGTACTTTATATAAGTTGTTTTAGGTTAATTTTGTAGTTTTCTGCTATTTTTCTCCAATAAATTGGTCTTTTTTTTGTAAATACCCTTCTAACTTAAAATTATTTTGTTTACCAAATTTTTTGCAGAAAAACAACAAAATTTCAAAGTACACTGTCGTGTCAAATTGGTCACGCCCGTGACCTGGGCGTGTTACTTTGATTCCAGTGAAAAAAATCCACTGAGGTGATCGAAGTTCATCGAGCTGCGCTCGACGAAATCAAGACATCAACAATCGACGAATTTCACGGGATCAGCGCTCAACGAATTCCGCAACTCTGTGCTCAACGAATTGATCTCAATGCTAGACGAATTGATCCCAGCGCTCGACGAATTGATCCCAACGCTCGATGAATTGTTTCCAGATCTTGCGCTCGACGAATTTCATCACTTATCACTCGACGAATTGTTTCCACTCAACGCTAGCAACAATTCAACACGAGTTAGTTCGTCGAATGCAAATCATGCTCAACTTTCGTCGAAGGCAGATCAATGCCGCACTCGACGAATTGTCCTCCGCTCGACGCTTCCTGTAACGGTGACCATGACGTGTCCTGCTCCCGTTGCTTCCAGAACCTCGTCTGTCATCAAATTCTTGGCTTCCAGTGCATACCAGCGTGCCACCTCTTGTAAAATTATTTCTTATAGATAGAACATCTCTGTAAGGTCCAAGGGTTCAAACTTTTGAACAATTTTGATGTTGGACTGCTGCTTAGTTACTTTTTTTGCTATATAAGGATAACTTCCCCCCTCCTCTTTGTGTTTGTCTTAGCTTTTGTAATCAACTTTCTACTTAATAAAATATGTTAGTTTTTTCATCCTCAAATTGTACTGGAATGCCTCTGAGTGCCTCTCTTTCAGCAATCTTAAGTAACTTTGTTTTTATTTTTAAATTATGTGTGGGTGTATGAGTTTAATTTGATATTGTTATATTATTATGTTTTCATTATTCTGATAGCTTTTGTTTTTGTTTTCCCTTTGTTTAGGTTTAGGTTAAGTTTTTTTTAGTATTTTACTTTCACTTTTACAAAAATTATGAGCAAAAAAAAAGTTAGCATTTTAATATTTTGAAACACTTTGATTTTTTAGCTTTTATGTCTAAAAACTTTTGCTCTTTTTATTTTTATTTCATCCTTTTGTGTCTTCTTAGCAAGTTCTAGGAGTAGGAATGTAATTGTTTTAATTTTTCGATTACTTTGTTTTTCTTTTAAAAATTTTGTGTGTGTGAGTGTATGAGATTAAATTAAATTTGATCTTTCATCTTCCTGTAGAGTGTGTGAGTGTATGAGATAATTTTTCTTGCTTTCTTTTATTGCTTTCTTTATCGCTTCCTCAATTTCCTGTAGAGTGTATGTGTGTATGAGATAATTTTTATTGCTTTCTTTCAATTATATAGAGTGTGTGTGTGTGTACATTTATTTCCCGCTTACTCATTCGAGTAGGACTCGCTTTCATTTCCTGCCTACTCATTTGAGTAGGACTTGTTATTTCCCGCATACTCGTTTAAATAGGACTTGTCATTTCCCGCCTACTCGTTTGAGTAGGACTTGTAATTTCCCGCCTACTCATTTGAGTAGGACTTGTCATATCAATTATGATTTCCTTTTGTGTAACTTAGCTTTTATTTAATTATGGATTCGATGTGCGTGTGGGTTCTTTGTTAGCAATTTAATTTCTTTCCCTTTTGTTCCTAACGTTACGTTAATTTTTTGTCCTCTTTTTATAACCATTTAGCGTTTAGTTTTGAACTCGTACCTAATTAACCTCATAAGCCGTCCCCATACCGATGAGTGGCTAGTCATTTTTAGCCCTCGGTATCGAAGAGCATTGGGACATATGAAATCACTCTAAATAATTAAAGGTCTTTTTCTCACTTTAATTAAAGGGCTTAAGGTTTTCCCTGGGTATACAAAGCATAGAACCACATATCGATGTGTGGGCTCTATTTCCGTTATCCATATGCTAGCTAGCCGAGAGGCCGTGCGTATGGACTGATCACCCTTTGGTAAAAAGAGTTGCGTGCATACCCTCGAGAGAGGAGAAGCATAATTCTACCGGATTGGGTTCCCCACCCAATAGTGGGGTTCTTATCGTAAAGCAGGCATTAAAAGGAATCCTTCGTCAAACGAGAGTTCGGTTGAATAGTCTTAATGCTCAGGTTAGCGATATTCCTAGAGATAGGTGAGCTCATATTTGTGGAACCTCCACGGCCAAGTTGCCTTTATATAGTTTGAAAACTAAGTTCTATAATTATTAAGAGTCATTTTAGTTTCGATCCGATTCGATGCCGAGCGTTAACCCTTCATTGAATTTTTCTTAGTCCTTATTTTCTACAACTCCCTTTTATAACCGCTTTAGTTAACTAAAACCCGAAAAGTTATTTTCGGTAAAATAAAAGTCCCTCCAAAAGGAGTAGAAATAGCTGACCTCGGGAAATATACGACATCGATATTCCCCACCGGAATATCATGTATTACTTGCAACAGGTGCACTTGCCTCCTAATCGCGCCGCGAGGGACCCGCACCTCCACGCACGTCAAATCCCAACCCCCTTCTTATCCTTTTAAGAGGAGAAAGAGTCTATCAAGGGCAACACATTACTGGGCTTAGAGTAACTAGCCATAATTCTCTTCTCCCTCTGAATTTTCTCTTCAAGATCCCTAATAAGAATATTCTTTAATCTCATGGTGCAAATCTAAATGAGTGAAATGTTTCGCAGATGGCTGACTTCCCTCTCCTTCTGATCCAGTAAGGATATTATCTCAGCGTGCTGTAAAGCAGCTAGTTGGAGGGAGGTGATCTCTTAAGCTTTATTCTTGGCCAACTTCTTGCTTCTTTTAACATCATTCAGAAGGGCACCATACTTGTCAATCAATTGATTGACATCTTATTCAGATTCGGACCCATCTTCATCATTGGATGATGATGTCTTGGTATTTGGATTAGTCTCCTAATCTGAGTTAGAAGATGAGCTAGATTGGGAAAATACCTTTTCTAGACCAGACTGACCCTGGCTGGATTCTTAATCAGACCTGTCCATCAGCCCATAGCAGCTGTTGGCAACTTCTTCATCTTCATCCTTATCTGAGTCATTGTCTGAATGTGATATAGGGGCCCTGATCCCTATCCTGGCAGCATGATAGTCTTTAGTTTCTTCTTTAGTATCAAAGAGCCCTATATAGGTTTCTTCTTCTTCATACTCAGAAAATGCTGAGTCAGACTGACTCCAGCTCTTCTCCTTCTTTGCTATGAAGGACTTTTCCTTCTTTCTCTTGTGTTTGTGGACCTTTTTCTCACCATTCTCTCTTATTTTGACTGGGCAGTCTGCTATCACATGCCCATGTTTGTTTGCAGCAATAACAAACAACTTTAGAGGAAATATGTTTGCTTGTTTTAGAATCATACCTATCTCCCTTGGAGTGATTCTTCCTGTGATGAGAGGAGGAGGAAGGTCTGCTCCTCCACTGCTTCCTCTTCATCAACTTCTGGAACTTCATGGAGAAGGCAGCAAATTCTTTATCAGAACTGCTGCAGTCTGATGAACTTGAACCTGTAATATCTAATTCAACATACCTACTTGGAGGAGAGGTAATCCTCTCATTATTCTTCTTGGTGCTCTCAGCTCTGAAGTCCAAATACTTTTCCTTGGCATGGGATTTGCTGATGGTCTCCTCCTCCTTCCTTGCATATAGTTGTATCTTATAAGAGAGCATCTTTCCAAATAGAGTGTGAGGGGGAGTATCAGCCTGCTTTGCCACCTCTCTGATGGCACAGATCTTGTTGTTCCAGTCTCTAATTAGAGACCTTAAGAACTTGTCATTAATCTCATAATGGCTGAAGACCCTCCCAAAGGTCCTCAGCTCATTCATTATTCTAAATAATCTTTCATAGCATTCTGCTATGCTATCCTTCTTATTCTGCCTGAAAGCCTCATACTCTTGGTTGAGTAAGGACTTCATATCATCTCTGACCTCCTCTGTGCCCTCCATATAGACCACTAAACTGTCCCACATCTCCTTGGAGGTATGACAGTGAACTAAATTCTAAAAGTTTGAGTCATCTATGGCACTGACAATGATGTTCTGTACCCTATCATTCATGGTTGCAAAGATGACTTAATCCTTGGTCATCTCTGAATATTTCTTTAGTGTCTGGACAGTTTCATCCTGAACTGAGACTTTCATAGGGATGAAAGGTCCCTCTTTAACTATAATAAAGATCCTTGGGTCAGATGCTTCCATGAAAAGTCTAACCCTCTCCTTACAGATTCCAAAGATCTCCTTCCTGCAGATTGGAAGCTTCATGGAACCCAGCTCCTTTTAGTACTCTCCTGAACCTGTAAGTATAAGACTTGTAGCTACCCTTGGAGATCAACTCAGACTATTAAGTCCTTCTTGAGGAACCTCCCTCTAATACCACTTGAAAGTCTTTAGTTTCAAGGGCAGTTGAACACCTAGAGGGGGGGGGGGGTGAATAGGTTTTTGGTCTCTTTTTAATTTTCCTTCCTTAAGTGTGTTGTGAGTTAGTAGTTTTCAGCTTTCAAGAAACACCACACAAAGCACACACATAATTTATAGTGGTTCCCCAGATTATGGGTACATCCACTATCCCTCACGCCTTTTTAATAGTGTGTTAGACAAGGCACTTCTCCAAAACTCGGCTCCTAAGAGCTTACAACATAGATCCCTTAGGATCTCTCATTCTCCTCCAAGACCTACAACTCAGGCACAAAGCCTTACCTCTGAGCAAGATTGCTCCTACAACTCAGTGATCCAAAGATCACCTACCTAAGACCAAATTAATAGTCCTACAACTCCGGCTAGGGGGTTATCCCTACAACTCAGAGAGGATGACTCTCCTACCTTAGGAAAATGGTCCTACTTCAGGCACACATGCCCTACCACTAATGTACAACCCCATATTTGGCGAGTGTGGATCGACAAGTGCAAGACCAGCTAAGTCAGGCAGTCCTAGTCCTGGGAGAGACGGGCCCCTGGCGTCGAGTCCACTAGGCGTCTTCCATCTCAACGTCGAGTGAGGATTATTCTCCTGACACCTCTTTACTTGGCGTTCAGTGAAGCCCAGACACTCAATGCCTCTTTCTTGTCATTAAGTGAGATCTCTGCAGCACCGTCGGCTCGCCCAGGTGGGGTGGAGTGGAACAAGGGTGATTAGAGCAGTAGGCTCGCACTCGCCCAAGAATCTCAGTAGGCAATTGGCGAGTAGGGCATTTCTGGCCCGCACTCTCCTAGGTTCATAGAGAGGCGACGAGTACTAGCACCATCGAGCACTCGCCACCCCTTGCGAGTGGAGGTTTTCAAGGGCCACTCTCCCAAGTGTTGTATGAGGTATTTTTATCATTTTAGCCCTGCTTGCCTGCCCATTGACTTTTAGAACATTGGTGTTACGCTATTGGCAGCCCAATCTGGACTGCATATAGCTGTTTAGAATAGTGACGGTTGGCTGTTGGCAGACCGTTTTCAGAAAACTATAAATAGACTCAAGGGGGTACCTCAGAAGGCATGCTTACTTGTACCCTGGTATTTTTGCGCTTTCTGAGGTATCCTTAGCTCAGGACTTGGATAAGGAGGGGAAGCGCTCTAAGATCTTCTTAGTGTGTAGTGGGACCTCCGTACTAGAGCCTTGGGTTCATTTCTTTTTCTAAGTCTCTAGCTATTTGAGTTTGTGAGGGAGAAGTAAGTACGAGATCACCCCTTCCCCGAGGGTTCAAACTCCACAGAAGCCGAATTTTTGTTTCAAAATTTTGGTGTGGTGAGTGTGGAGAGTGATCAACACCAAAAATATTTAGTGAGCTCTGTGACTGGAGGAAAAAGACAAGGTTCATGTTGGGCCGACTAGCCACTACCTCCCCCTCTCGCTACCCTCGGGATGTTCGAGGATTTCCGTCAGGAGGTGCTTTAGCCTCGTCAAGTTTGCACTTGGCACGCGTGCCGAGTGCTTGACACCAGCGGTCCTAATTGTTGCGGCCTCAACCCTAGGAGAGAATGTCCCTAATAGGAGACCTGGGAAGGAGGTAGTAGAAGAGGGGAGGGAGCAAGTGCGGGCCAGTCTGGCGAGGCAGAGGCGCAAGATCGCCCGGCTCGCCCGATAGGAGGTGGCAGCCCCTTCAACGAGTTGGTTTCATCCGCCCAAGTTCCAGAGGTGTTTCAAGAGCCGAAGATGTCCTACTACACCGGGAAGGATGATCCGGTTCAACATATCCAATGGTTTGAGGATGTGGTCTCGATCCGACAGATGTCGGATGCGTTCAAGTGCAGGATCTTCGCCATAACCCTCAAGTAAAAGGCAAGAGACTGGTTGCACCAGTTGCTTGTCGGTTCCATCTACTGTTTCGAAGAGCTATGTTTGGGGGTTTATGCTGAGGTTCACCACTTCCAAGAAGAGGAAGAAAGAGTCTGAGTCTCTGTTCCACATCAAGCAGGGGGTGAACGAGACTCTGGGAGTTATGTGGACCAGTTCCAGGAGAAGGTCCTTTAGGTCTAGGAGATGCCATGGCACACCCTAATGATGGCCTTCACCTTAGGGCTTCTTCAGGATGGAGCTAAAGAGGGTGCCTCCTCTCTCCTATGAGGAGTTGATGGAGAGGGCAGCAAGGGTGGTCGACGAGAAGGCATCGAACCCGGACTTTTCCCGGAAGCTTGCTAGGTGGGCCACAGAGGAGGAGCCAAGAGGTGGTAAGGGCCAAAAGGTGTGGAGGCCCGATCCTAAGCAGAGGGAGCAATATAAACAACAACAGCTGAGGTGGGGGCGTCAGGAGCTGAACAATCGGCTCAATTGGAGGCAGTTGGGGTGGCAGGACCAGGGCCAGTGGAGAGGTTTCCATGGAAGAGACAATCAATAGGGGGGCTAGGGTTAGTTCAACCATCCAGGGTGGAGGTAGGGCTAGAGGCCTCCTCTCCCCAATCAACGTCAGGCTATGGCGATAGCCCATGGGAGGAGGAGAGGCCAACAGAGGAAAAGGAGGGAAGTCAGGGTGGAGTTGCCCTATTGCGACTTTCACCAGGAAGAGGGTCATGCCACTGCTACGTGCCCGGAGTTTCTCGAGATGAGGGGGAATAGAGAGTAGCAGTAATAAACCTGCCAGGAGGTGTGGATTGAGGAGGTCCTGCCCAGGGGATAGGAGTACAGGTATGAGGACCAGGCTGATGTCAGAGCCCGAGGAGGGATCAGGGTAATCCACGGGGGGGGGGGGGGGAGGGGGTGTCGAGGCCGTTTTAAAGGCGAGCCTTCACACCATGTATCGTCAGAGCGTTGGATCCACGTCCCAAACCCCATCACCAGATGAGAAGATCACCTTCTCAAGGAAAGATTTGTCGGATCATGAGAATCCTTTTTGCGACGCATTTGTCATCCAGAACTCGATCGAGAATTTCACTATCTCCTGGATCCTCGTAGACAGTTGGAGCTCAGTCAACGTCATCTTCAAAAAGGCATTTGAAGCAATGAAGGTGGAGGACCGGAGGGTGTTAGCCTCAGATAGACCTCTGTTCGGGTTCTCGGGAGAGAGGATGGAGGTGGAAGGAGGAGTGGAACTCTTGTCTTGGGGGGCAGTCTAGGAACTGCAGATTCGTCACCGTGGATGCCCCAAACAGCTACAATGCCATTTTCAAATGGACCCTCATCAGCGCCTTCTACTGCATACCCTCCTCCTTCCATCAATACTTGAATTTCAGTGTCGAGGGAATCAAGGTCAGGGTCTGAGGAGATCCCAAAGTGGCAAGATAGTGTTATGTCACTGTGGTGAACTCCATCTTTTGGCAGGGTGGATCCAAAGATATGGAGAGGAGAATGGAGGAGCTGTCTAGGTAGAGGGCCAGAGTGGAGGCAGAGGAGATAAAGTGGAGGAGGAGATTCGCACATAGATGGAGGTGGCGGAAGGATTTATGGAGGAGCCGGCCGAGGTGATGGCCATGGAGGAAGCTGAGGAGGACGAGGTTCAAGTCCCAGGTGAGGATGATGCCAGTGAGTCGGAGGAGTAGTCCTGGCTGGAGGCTGCGGAAGAGGTGGTAGAGATGGAGGTTCTCACTTGTGAGGGCCGGGTGGAGTAGGTGCACGTCAATGGGGGGTTGAGCCTGGAGGACCAGGGGAGGATGCTTGAGTGCATCAAGAAGAACATCGACATCTTTGCATAGAGATGGGCCGACATACCGGGGATCGATGCAGATGTTGCTTGCCACCATCTCAACCTGGATCTAGAGGTCCGCCCCATTCAGCAAAAGAAGAGGTCCACCATAGGCAAGCTAGCCGAGCCCATCAGAGAGGAGGTGGCTAAGCTCCTCAAGGTTGGGTTCATGTCCGAAATCCAATACCCCGGCTGGGTCTCTAATATTGTAATGTTAAAAAAAGGAGATGGTTGGTGGATGATGTGTGTTGATTATTTTTGTTAAATAAATCATGTCCTAAAGATTGTTACCCCTTTCCTCGGATCGACGCATTGGTTGACTCAACCGTCTATTTTTCTATGGTGAGTTTTTTAGATGCATTTTCAGGTTATCATCAAATTAGGATGCACCCACCCGACATCAAAAATGTCTCCTTCATCATTGGAGATGGGTATTACTGCTACAAGATGATGCCCTTTGGGCTAAAGAATGCAGGGGTGATGTATCAAAAATGATGGAACGAATCATCCGAGAGCAAAAAGGGAGGAATCATGAGGTATACGTGGATGATCTTATGATCGAGATCTGGGAGGTGGATTCTCATCTCCGGGATCTGGAGGAGACCTTCGGTACCCTACAGAAGTATAAGATGAGGTTTAACCCCTTGAAGTGTGTCTTTGTGGCAAGCAGGGGGAAGTTCCTGGGTCATCCTCTTACTCCCGTGGGGGTGGAGCCTAATCCTGATAAAGTCAAGGCGATCATGGAGTTGGGATTGCCGCGAAATGCCAAGGAGGTTCAGCGACTGACGGGAAAGTTGGCAGGACTTTGCAAGTTCCTCTCTTGGGCATGAGAGAAGTGCTCTCCCTTCTTCAAGGTGTTGAGAGGGGGCCAGAAGTTTGAGTGGTCCTGGGAATGTGAGGAGGCGTTCCAAGCCTTGATGAGGCAGTTGACCCAGGCTCCACTCCTCCAAGGTCCTAAGGAAGGCGAAGATCTATCCCTGTACCTTGGGGTCGGGATCTAGGCGATAAGCTCCATCCTAGTCTGGGAAGAAGGGAAGAAGTAGTTTCCTATATACTACGTAAGCAGGGTCTTCAGGAAAACAGAGCTCTGATAGCCGATCTAAGAAAAGCTGGCCTTCGCTCTGGTCATCTTGGCCCGGAGGATCCGACCCTATTTCCAGGCATACTCCATCCTAGTGGTGACTGACCGACCATCCCTTCCCCAACATATTTAAGGGGGTGTAGCATTCAGGGAGGTTGGCAAAGTGGTCGGTAGAATTGAGTGAGTTTGACATATCCTTTGTTCCCTGCCTCTCGATCAAGGCCAAGGCGATGTCCGACTTTCTTGTTAATTATGTGGTCGAGGTGGTAGAGGTGGAACTCACTCACCTATTTCCTTGGAAGGTTATGATGAATGGCGCCTCGAGGAGGCATTCCTTGGGGGTAGGGGTGATCTTGGAGAGCCCTCAGGGAATAAGGATCGAGAAAACGGTGTTCATGCACTTTCCCATCACTAACAATCAGGCTGAGTACAAAGCAATAATAACAGGATTGTGCCTGGCAGAGGAGCTGGGGGTGCATGATGTGGAGGTCCTTACAAACTCCATGGCGATGGCCTCTCAGATCAATGGGGAGTTTGAGGCAAGGGAGCCTACTCTCCAACTATATTTGACAAAGGTGAAGCGGGTCATCGGCATGTTCCAGACCTTCTCCATTCAGCATGTGTCGCGGGAGGAAAATGAGCAGGTAGACCAATTGTCCAAGCATGGGCCCCGATTGGGGGGAACCATCACCGACTTGTTCAGTCGATCCATCGAGGAGTGGGAGATGATGGAGGTGGACCAGCACCCCTCGTGGATGGATCCTTTTGCAACTTTCCTATCCATATGGGAGTTCTCAGAGGGGATGGGTAAGAAGCGATTCAAGCATAAATCAGCATACTACCTCATGCATGACGAATAGTTATATCGGAAGACCCTCTCGGGGTTGTTGGCACATTGCATGGCCAAGAGGGAAGTCCTGAGTATCTTGGAAGAAGTCCATTTTGAAGAGTGTGGGAGTCACTCGGGGAGCATGACTTTGGAAGGAAGGATAGTTAGGCAAGGGTACTTCTGGCTGACCCTGGGCTGGGATGTCGCTGAATTCACAAAGAAGTGTAACAAGTGCCAATTGTTCTCCCCTCTCCAGCTACTGCCGGCTCTGCAGCTCAGATTCATCACGGTACCCTATCCCTTCTCCATTTTGGGAAGGGACTTTGTAGGACCCTTCCCTCATGCAAGTGGGCAAAGGAGGTTCTTGCTGGTAATGATCGATTATTTTTCTAAGTGGTTGGAGGTAAGGGCATTGGCCAAAGTGACCTCCTAGGTAATAAGGAACTTTGTATGGGGAGAGATTATCTGACGGCATGGACTCCCCTAGGCCATTGTCACGGACAATGAGCCATAGTTTGCCAGCGTCGAGTTCATCAGTTTCTGTAGACAACTTGGGATTGATCTAAGGTTCGCGTCGGTCCATCGTCCTAGGAGCAATGGGCAAGTGGAAGCGGTGAACAAGATCATCATGAACCTCCTAAAGAAGAAGGTGGAGAACTTGAAGGGGAGCTGGGTAGAAAAACTTCCTTCAGTCCTCTAGGCCCTGAGGACCACCCCAAACTTAGCCATAGGGCAGACCCCTTTCAAACTCTCTCATGGTTGCAAAGCAGTACTCCCCATAGAATTCGAGGTTCAGACACCTCGGGTGGTTGTGTCAGAAGAAGGTTGAGGAGAGTGGCGGGCCGAGTACGAGGACGAGATTCGGTTCTCTCTTGATATGGTGGAGGAGCTGCGCAACTTGTCAGCTATCTGACAAGAAGAGGTCTAGCGGCGAATTGCTAAGTATTTTGACAAGCATGTCAGAATCAAGCAATTTGCAAAAGAGGACTTGGGCCTGAAGAAGTTCGATACGGCCGGGAGGTTGGCATCTGTCAGCAAGAAGAATCCCAAATGGGAAGGTACCTATGTAATCTGAGAGGCCTTGAAGTCAGGAGGATATCGCATCCAAGATGTAGATGGGGAACCCCTCAGTCATGCCTGGAGCGGCGATGACCTAAAGCAATTCTACCATGAAAGTAATGAGATAGCTTTTTTCACTTTTTTATTATTTGCTAATGATTCATTTGCTTGGCAGGAACAACATGAGACTTGGTTGAATAAAGCAGTCCAGTTGATGCTCAACACACGCCGTCAGGCTCTCACCTAGCTGATTGGTCCAGCGATAGCCCCTGGTGGTTGGACAAGGGAAAGTCTGGTTGATGCTCAACACATGCAGCTAGGCTCTCACCTAGCTGATTGGGTCGGTGGTTGTCTAAGGGAAAGTTCAGTTGATGCTCAACACCCGCCGTCAGGCTCTCACCTAGCTAATTGGGTCGGTTGTAGCGCCTGGTGGTTTGCCAAGGAAAAGTCTGGTTGATGCTCAACACCCGTAGTCAGTCTCTCACCTACCTAATTGGGCTGGTGGTAGCGCCCGGTGGTTAGCCAAGGGAAAGTACGGTTGATACTCAACACCCTCCGTCAAGCTCTCACTTGGCTGATTGGGCTAGTGGTAGCTCCGGATGGTTGTCCAAGGGAAAGTTCGGTTTATGATAAACACCCGCCGTCAGGCTCTCACCTAGCTGATTGGGTCGGTGGTAGCGCCCGGTGGTTGGCCAAGGGAAAGTCCGGTTGATGCTCAACACCTGTTGTTAGGCTCTCACCTAGTTCATTGGGTTGTTGGTAGTGCTGGGTGGTTGCTCTAGAGCAAAGTATTGAGTTGCTCCTGCTTTCAGGCTTTCACCTAGCTGGCAGGGCAGGGGTCCTCGGTGGATGTTGTTCTTGCTCTGGATCTAAGTCCTGAGCTGCTCCCTCTATCATGCATTCACCTAGCTAGAAGGGCATAGGTCCTCAGCGGACGTTGTTCTTACTCTAGAGCTAAGTCTCGAGCTGCTCCCGTTATCAGGCTTTCACCTAACTAGCAGGGCAGGGGTCCACGGTGGACATTATTCTTGTTCTGGAGCAAAATCCCAAGCTGCTCTCGCTATCAAGTTTTCACATAGCTAGCAGGGTAGGGGTCCTCGGTAGAAGTTGTTCTTGCTCTGGAACCAAGTCCCGAGCATCCCCCATTGTCAGACTTTCACCTAACTGACAAGGAAGGGGTCCTTAGAGGATGAAGTTGTTGCTCCAAAACCAAGTCTTGGGCTGCTCTTGCTATTCAACACAAGGCATCTGAATTTGAACTTGGGGGAGAAGCTAGGGGGAAAGGTCAATAGGGAAACTAGGGGTACGACCCAACAATCCCCAAGCAAGACCAGAAATGGGGAGCCAAGGCGGTTATCGACAACTATACTACATCTTATCGAGATTTTATTTGGGAAATTTTGGTTTATAACAAGTCTTTAAAGGGAAGGAATCCCAAAGAGAGATGGATGGTCGCAGGTCCCGCTCGGCGAGTAGCCTGACCCTACTATCAAGGGGTGGCGAGATCTCGGGGTCACTGTGCGGGTATATATCCTAACTCAAGTACATTCTAACAGAGAATGCTATCCTAGCGAGGTCGCGTAGTGAAGGGGCGACATGCGTACGAGTGCAATATAAAAATTAAGAAAGTACAAAGAAAAAAATTTGCTAAGTAATTTTTCATTGATGAATTCACTGATTACAAGGGAGCTCACCTCGGTGAGGTTACAAAAAAGGGGAAAGAGATTTATAGAAATAAAGCAAAAAAAAAGAAGATATGCGAGCTATCTCTCTCCCTCCCCTCCAGAATTATCATCCTTAAAACCGGAGAACTCTTTGAAGAGCGAGTTGATGCTATCCTCCTTCTCGTGAGGGGGGGGGGAGCGGGAGGAAACAACTCCGACACCAATTCCCTCACAGTCATCTCCTCACAACCTTCCATAAATACCTTCATATCTCGTATGACCTACAGGGTATATTCGGTAGTGCTGATGGAGTTGTCCTGTAGCTTCTCGGCGACCTCCGCCTCAGTGAATATCTTTGGCCTCTTGACTGGGGCGCCAGGCTTGCCAAAATGGGGAAGGATGACGTCCAATAGGTGAGTGAGCTCACTCTAGATCCCCTTATTGTGCTCCTGGAGTCCCTAGTTCTGCTCCTGCATCCTCTTGTTCTTCCCCTCCATCTCGGTGACGTGAGCTTGTAGGCCGCTAGCAGTTTTGGCGTCCTGTAAGGCAAAATGAGGTAAGAAAAATATTTTTTGTGAAAAAACCTAAGTGAAAGAAGAGGGGGTTAGCCGACACTTACCACCCCGTCGATAGCTTTGGCAAGGAGGCCCTTGACGGTCCCTAGCCGCCATGCCAGGTAAGCGGCATCGTCCTCGGCAAGGTGTCAGGTGCATGCTCGACCTTCAGCAGGTTGTGGCTGAGGACAAAACTACGGCGGACCACCATATGCGAAAACTCCAGGGCCCACATCTGGGCTCGCGTTCTTTCATGATCGAGTTGTCGGAGGGTCATATTGTCATAAGCCTCTACGTCCCCGCGTCCATATAGGTCGAAGCCGAGTGCATAAGCATGCCCGGTGAAGGGGAGGTCTTAGACCAGGAGGAATGGAGGGATGCGATGGATGAAAGTCTTTGTTATCAAGGATAGCTAAATTACCTAGAGGGGGGTGAATAGGTTATTGGTTTCTTTTGCTATATTTTTAACTTAATTACTTATGTGAGTGATGTGATTATGTTAGTTGTGATTTCAAGGCAATCACACAGACAACACATCAAATTTATAGTTATTCCCCAAATTATGGGTACATCCACTTTCCCTTCCATCTTTCTAACAACTTATTAGACAAGGCACTTCACAAATCTCAACTCCTAAGAGCTTATACCTCAGATCCCTCAGGATCTCTCAGTCTCCTCTAAGACTTATAACTCAGGCACTAAGCCCTATAAATAAGTGATCAACTGATCACCTACCTCAAGCCAAAGGCCATACCACTCAGGGTGGGAGGACAACCCTACCTCAGATCCACAAAGGATCCTAACTCAGAGAGAATGACTCTCCTATAACTCTGGCACAAGGCCCTACCTCAGATCCAAAGGATCCTACAACTCAGGCATAAGTGCCCTACAACTCAAAGAGAATGACTCTCCTACCTCAGGCTCAAAAGACCTATAGCTTAGTGATCAAATGATCTCCTACCCTAGATCCAAGCTAGATCCTACACCTCAGATTCACACTTGAATCCTACTTCTCAGGACAGAGACCTACACACAGATTCTCAAAAGAATCCTACCTTAGATTAACAACTGACCCTACACTCAGATCTACACTTCGATCCTACACTCAGACTTTATATATTTAGGCCTATAGCCCCGATCTGTTAAGATCCTATAGGGTGTATGTGGGTGTTGATGATTCTAACAATAGGGAAATTTTTCTGAGCCTTATTCTTCCTGAGTTGAGATGTCCTCAACCCAAACTTCTTCACAGCAATAAGAATCTTGAGCTAGAAGCAATTTTGTAGATCTACTGAGCTACACTTTTCTGAACTGAACCAGAAACTCAGATCTCTCTTCTTCACAGCTCTGGAATTTATCTTAAAGAAATGCTCTGCTGGACCTGAGAAGTAACTGCAGCTAGGGTTTTCCCTTTGCTACAACTTAAATTAGAAGGTGGACTTTCTAATCTTACTATTGTAGATGATTTGATAGCTTCTTCAACAACTAACTGTCTATGATTCACAAGCTGACTTGCTTTTTGCTCTTAGATCAGCACTTTGAACTCGTTCTCAAAGCTCTACAACAATGGCAAGAAGGAAGATGAAGTCCAGTTGTGTGTTTTCAAAAAGCTACTTTTCATTTATCGATCTCTGCCTTTTATTATTTGCCCATCAACGGCGCTTTGAGTAGTGGGCCCCACTTGGAACTGGTTGGCTGGTACCTAGCTTTTGCATTAATAGCTGTACTGAAGGCAAGCTGCGATATTCGCGCGTACTGTAGCTTTCCCATAATGAATTCAAATTCTGTTGACTTGTTGACATTGTTGACATCACCATCTGTAAACTTAGCCAAAATAAAACATCTTTAGTATAGGTGTTGAGTGAGTAGGCTTCACTCAACGACAAAACACTTAGATAGATTTCCTGTCACTAGACGTTGAGTGAGTAAACTTCACTGAATGCCAAACCACTTAGATAGTTTTTCTGCCACTAGGCGTTGAGTGGGTATGCTTTGCTCAACGCAAAAATACTTGGAAAAGATTTTTGTCATTAGGCGTTGAGTGAGTGACCATCACTCAACGACAAAACACTTAGACAGTTTTCTGTCATAAGACATTGAGTGAATGATCATCACTCAATGCTATAGGACTTATCCAATTCTCCTGTCGGGGAAGTGTTAAGTGTAGCTTCTTCACTCAATGCTTTCAGCATCTATCAATTATATTGACGTGGTATGGAGTGAGTAATCTTCACTCAACATTATTGTCCATAGACACAATTCTACACTTTTTTCACAAGGCATTGAGTGAATAAGCTTCACTCAATGCATGTGGACTTAGTCAAATATCCATACAGATTTCTTGTGGCTTAGATTATCTGAGCAATACTCAACGAACATGAAATTATGGCATTGAGTGAACAGACTTCTCTGAACCTTTGTGGATTTAGCCACATTTCTGCCTATTTCTTCTTAAGCTTTTACTCTCATAGCCTGTCTCACAGCTTTTTGCTGTATGGCATTGAGTGAGTAGACTTCACTCAATGCATGTGGACTTAGCCACCTTTTTAGCTTGTCAATAGCTTGGCTTTGACTATGCATGCTGTACTCACAGTTTAGTCATTTGGCGTTCAGTAAGCTTCCTTCACTCAATTCCTGTGGACTTTGACATATTGTTGTCTTTCCGCAAGCTTTCATAGACATCACCTGTCCTAGCCACTTAGGCTATTTGTCCAATCCTAGGCTATCTGTCCAATCAATGTGTAGAACTGTCCTGCATAAAAAGAACTTGTGACACTAGTTAGAACACATCATGTGTATACTATTATCTACAAGGCCTTCTTCAAATCAAAGACATTGGGATCAATGGACCCAATAATCTCCCCCTATTTGAATAAGTCAAAACCTAAGAAAATGTTATACACTTACAAAAATATGCAACATATACAGTAAAAGACAATGCATAACTTAGAGAAAATAATGAACATAATCAAAAATGATTTTCGTTTAACTTAAAAGGAACAAATGTTTTTGTGCATAGTACAAAACATGACATTCCTTGAAACCTTTAAGCAGAACAAGAAACTTTTCAAGTTTCAGATTCCCTTATAACTATACCATTGCCCTTAGGTTTCTTGACAGCCTTATCTTCAACAATAACTATCGTCTTCCCTTTATTGTTTGTCTTGTCTGCTTCAGCTCTCTTGGCTTTCATCCTTTCAAAATAACTATAAGGCTTGAGAATGTATTTTGTAGGTTCAATAGCATTCGTAGGAAAAATGCCTACATTCCTATCCCTTCTGAATTTTTTCCTTTCATTTTCCCTTTCTTCTATTTTCTTCCATTCCAGAGAGTTATAGAGTTTTCATCTTTCAATCCTTTTTGACTTGATTTGCTCCCAGGCTGCCAAATGGTTGTCCTTGATTCAAGGCTCCATTTCTCAAAATCAAGTCTCTTTTCCATCTCTTCCCTGAACCTCTTCTTACTTAATCGAGTTTCTTCTTCTTCAGCTCCAGACTTTCCCTTTGTCATCTGTAACTGTTCTGCATAAGGGTTGAGCTCAGGAGCAACATATAAATCTCCCCATTGAGCACCATCTTCTCTATTTTGATTATCTTGCAGTTGGCCTTCTAGGTGAGCAGTCATTTCAGGATTCAATGCTTCTCTTACTTGAGCAGAAAATATAGGGATGTTTTCATACTAGATAGATTCAATCCCAAAAGATCCACTCATCACATTGGTAGCCCAGACCATATTTTCAGTATTTGTTCTTATGGCATTACTCTCCACCTTTTTGACTTCTTCAAAAAGAACTTTGGTCTGGGAGAGGCAGGCCTTGCTCCTTTCAGTTTCTTTATAGTTAACCCCTGCTGTTACTTGATTTTTAACCTACAGTATATGATCATCCACCAGCTTGGTACAACCATCCATCTTGATAAAGATTGTTGTATTCTGTTGTTCCCTCAGAACTTTATCAGCATTATGAATAGCCAATATGTTTTCATTATGAAATATTTCATTAGCTATCACTGCAGTGACATTTAAGTCTACTATATCAAGCTTATTTAGAGTGTAATCCACAGCCGGTGCTGCCCTTTTGAAGAATTTGATGGTTTAACCCTTCAGAATATTCACTTCAAATCTGATTGCCTTAATTTATGTAGATAGCTCCTTCCTGATTTCTTTGAGAGCATCGTCCACAATGGTTTCCAGGGTTCTCCTCTGCTCATCCCATAAGCCCTTCAGCTAGGATAAGAATATATGAGGAATTTGATCCATCCTTGTAGAGGTGCCTTCATCATTGGTTTCTTGGACTGGCCTGACCTCTTCCCTGTTGGCAGAGTCAGCCAGTGTGATTTCTGAAGAATGAGTTCTTGGAGCATCTTGATCTTTTTCTGGCATAGAAGAATCTAAGTCATGAACTTCAACCTAAGCAGGGAGTTCAGATTAAATCTCCCCCTCAATATCTGTTATGTTCTCACTAGCATGCAACTTGGCATCATCAGTAGCAGCACTAATCTTCTCAGCATCCTGATTTATCTCTAGAGAATTTTGAAACTACTCCCCCTCAGTAAATGCATCCTGCATAACTTATTCCTGGAGTTTATCCCCCTCACTCTGAGGGATGGTTACACCAGCAAAATCTCACACATGAATATTGATAGCAACAACATCAGGCCTGGGAATCTCCCCCTCCATCCTAATAGAGATTCTATTGACAATATCTTCAGCTACTTGCTCAGCATCCTCAGCTGATGGAAAGTCAACATCATGTTCTGGAACATCTTCAAATTGTTCCCTACTCAACTGATTTCTAACATCAAGATCAGAACATACGGATACTTGGGCATCTGTGTCTATTATGGTCTCTTCCTCAGATACAGACAGATTGGGGTCATGAGGCTCTTCCTCCTCTTCTTTATAAGAACTACTTGAGCTGCTCCGTGCTGGAGCTGGAACTGTGATTTGCTTCCCTTTCTTCTTGTGCAACAGATGAGGCATGAGGCTGAAGAACTCTATCCCACCTTTCCAGCATTCTAATGTCCATCCTCCTCATATGATGAATCTTTATTCCTATCCTCATGTTGAGGATCCCTGCAATAGTCTGTAGAAGAAATGGAGAAAGAATTCTCTCTAAGTTGGGTTCAGAAATGCAGTCCACAATCCTATCAAATAGAACTCTTCCCTAGTTGGTTTTCTTTGACAGGATGATCCTGGCCATCAACTCAAACATCTTGTTTGAGATTTTATCGTGAGAGCCAGTTTTGCACAGTAAGGCCTTCCCAATGATGTCTGCCATAAACTTGCCAGTTAGGTTCAGTTCCTTTCATAAGATTGAACCACTGGTGTTTTTAGATAGACCAACCCACTTCATTGCAGCTTTGATGTCAGATATAACTAGGTCATCTTTGTCATCAGCCTCTACAAACATTGGCAACTAGAGCGCAATGCTAAGCATCCTTTGGGTGATTTTGATCTTCGTTCCACTTAAAACAGTCTTGATTTTGCCCGTAGATGCATCTGCCTTGGCATCAAAATAAATTCTAGGACCTACCGTTTCTATAGCAAACAGGTTTCCGTCAAGACGAAATCTAGGCAGAAGCTTGAAGCAGATGGAGAACATTCTGCACCTCCTCTATTGCCTCTGTGAATCCATTTCGAACCAACTCTGAGCCTTCAAATAGGAAATTGAGTCCTTTGGGAGCCATCTTCCTTGCAAATTTCTGAGAGCGAGCGAAACAATTCCGTCGTCTTGGCAGTACCGGGCAGTGAAGGGCAAGGAATAGTGTGGTTTGTTTTATGCACGCCTCCTTCTATTTATAGTATTATTTTACTTTTTAGAAGTTGAAGAGGCACGTACCTGTTTGAGATCAATGCTTTGATCAACGGATGGGATTAATTCTCGATATTTAGCCACAAACAGCCAATTTTCCATTTTATCCTTAGTCTTATTAGACTAATCAATCCTGAAGGGATTAACATGACCTGCAACATACACACAATGTATATATCTAATAGAGAGCTACTTAAGCTGAACTAAACTCAACATGCCCTGTCAAACTTGAAGGTGTTGACTCTAGTTCAATCTAGTGGCTTAGTAAGTATGTGAGCCACTTGCTTATTAGATGAGACAAGTTTTAAGACTAATGTCTTTCTTCTCCTCATGCTCTCTAATTTATAAGGAAACCTAACCTCAATATGTATAGTCCTGCTGTGAGAGATAGGATTCCTAGCAATTGAGATTGCACCAGTAGAATCACAAAATAAATGAGTTCTACTTATCTTTATATTTAAGACTTGAAGCAGATGCTGGATTGGCAACAACTTCCCTGCACTTTGAAGTCAATATTTTTGATACGATACAAGCTAGTCCAGTATATTAGATTGTACTAGCTCCCCCTCAATAGGATCATCTAGCTTGTTTATCAGACTATCAACATCCATCTACAGGTCAGAGATCCTGAAGATAGCTTCCTTGTTCCAATCCTAAGTTTGGAACATCCTTCTGTCCAAGTACCATGTAGGGGATGAGCACTTTGACTTTCCTGCAAAACAGAGTTTATCCCACCTTAGGACCCCAATATGATTTGGGTCCTAGGTTCTTGTTAGCATAAACATGTACATGTTTACCTACATGAAGTCCTGTCAGGGAGACTCACCCTTGCCCTTGTCACACAAGGGTTATGCCAATAATCTATGACAAAGTGACCCACTTTACCACAACACCAACATTCATGGATGTTATATCTCCTCTTCTGAACACCCTTTGAAGAGTGCAAACCACTACTGGCTGCCTATTCAGTGGGGAGAACTATTGCCTTCTTCTTGTTTCTCTTAGCAATAGTATGACTAAGGATGAGTCTGCTAGTAAAAGTACTTTGCTTACTCTGAACTTCATCAACAACAGCCTTCTTTGTAGTTGGCTTGTTCTTAATGGCCTCAGAGTCAGCCATGTCATTTTTACTAACTGACTTACCATTTGTCTGGGTTCTTATTTGAAGAACCTGAGAACAGGCCACTACCTTATCCTTGAATGAGGGAGCTGGAGTACTAAATACAAATGGTTCTAGATGGTCCATTTGGAACTCTTCATGGGGAGCCTACTGTGTACTCAATCCCATGCCCTTTCTTCTTTTCTTGTAAGATACATTTTTGTTCTTATAAGAAAGTTTCTCATTCCTCTAGTGAACATATTTGGAGTATTGGTCATACCTGTTAAATGGGAGGATTACCTTGTGAAAGGTTGACTGAGGCTTAACAGGAGCCTTGCCTTTCCCTTTGGAGAGGGAAACTTTAAAATTCCACCTAGACCCTAAACATCTTTCATCTTTTTGAGAGGTAAAGGAGTCAATCAGTGGCAATACTACTTTGGGCTTATTGAAATCATCCACAACCTTTTTCTCTTTTAGGAGTTTCTCTTCAAGATCCAAGATGATCTTGTTCTTCTGGCTTATAGTCTCCATTTAGATGACTGAGTTAGACTTTAGTTGGCTGACTTCCTTAGTCTTTTGATCCAGCAGGGTTGTTGTCTCAGCATGCTGGGAAGTAGCTAGCTGTAGAGAGATAATCTCCTCAGCCTACATCTTGGCCAACTTCTTACTTCTTTTGAAAGCCTTAAGAAGTGCACCATACATGTCATTCAATTGATTGACATCTTCCTCTAATATAGGTCCCTCATCATCACTTGAGGTGGATTCATCAGAGTCTAGACTAGTCTCATAGACAAATACTGAGGATGAGCTAGATAAGGAGTGAACCTGATCTGGACCAGGTTGATCTTTGCAGGATATTTCTTCTGCCATGGCGATCAGCCCATAACATCTATCAACTTCCTCACCATCATCCACCTCTGAATCAATGTCTGTGTGTGAAAGAGGGGCCCTGATCTTTAACCTTGCATCTGGATAGACATTAACTCTACCACAGTCTCTAAATATTGAGGATAGTGGGGCTCTGATTCCTATTCTAGCACCAGGATAGTCTTCATTATCTACAGCAGCTGCCAATAGCCCATTGTAGTTCTTTTCTTCTCTGCAGACTTGAAGCTTCATTGAGCTCCACTCCTTATGGTTCACTACTTGACTCACAAGCACAAACCTTTTAGCTGTCCTTGGAGATCACTCAGACTATTAAGTAATTTTTGAGCAACCTCCCTCTGATACCACTTGAAAGTCTTTGTTTTCAAGGATAACTAAATTACCTAGAGGGGGTGAATAGGCTATTAGTCTCTTTTTCTATATTTTTAACTTAATTACTTATGTGAGTGATGTGATTATGTTAGTTGTGCTTTCAAGGCAATCACACAGACAACACATTAAATTAATAGTGGTTCCCCAAATTATAGGTACATCCACTTTCTCTCCCATCTTTCTAACAACTTGTTAGACAAGTCACTTCTCCAATCTCAGCTCCTAAGAGCTTACACCTTAGATCCCTCAGGACTCTTAGTCTCCTCCAAGACTTACAACTCAGGCACTAAGCCCTACAACTCAGTGATCAATTGATCACCTATCTCATGCCAAAGTCCCTACCACTCAGGCTGGTAGGACAGCCCTACCTCAGATCCACAAAGGATCTTACCTCAAAGAGAATGACTCTGTAACATCCCATGTTACTTCTAGGCCCCTTAACTTAGATTGGGTTAGGCATATGGTGAGTCAGGGGGAAATTAGCTAGGTTTGATCCTAGGTGGTGAGTTGTCACAAGGTGGGGCCCACTATAGGACCAAGTCAAACTATGACTAAATAAGGACCCTAGCCACACCATGACCCTCACCACACTGCCCTAACCCTAATTGCAATCTAAGTAGACCCAAAGTCATGCCCTAGGTCAACACTTTGACCATAGTTGACCAAAGTCAACCTTAGGCCTAAAAGGGGTCAAACCCTACACTCTTGGGTCCAATTAGGTCAAGTAAGGCATCACCATGACCCAAGCCATGTTGGGTGATGATTTAGACCTCATGACCACTAGGTGGGGTCAACCCACACACCCATTTGACCAAGTCAACCCTAAAGTCAAACTTGGTCAACCTTAAGCCTAAATAAGGGTAAATGAAGACCTAACCCATTCCTAGTGGGCTAAGACCATCACCATGGCCCAACCCATGTTTGGTGGTGACATGGAGTCCATGACCATCAAGTGGGGTCAGCCCACTCATCAAGTTGACCAAGTCAACCTAAAAAGTCAACAAGTCAACAAAAGGCCTAAATGAAGAAAGTAAAGTCCAAGCCCATTCCCAATGGGCAAAGCCCATGAGCCAAGGACCATGACCAGCCCAAATGACCATTGACAGCCACTACCCCTCTGAAATTGGAGAGTGAGGACATGCACAAGGGTAAAGTGGGAAATTTGGGTGGAGAGGAGAGAGAAGGTAGGTGGAGATGAATTAAGGCCATTTGGCCTTCACCTCTGCAGCTTAAGAGCTACTAGCAGACCCCTACACCACCTTTCAATGGGATTTGCTGCATGGAAGCAACTTGGCAGCCATGGTGGGCCAACAAAATGGCCAAACCGAGTTCACCCCGGCCATAACTGCCTGTACAGTCACTCCATGCAAAATCCAGCCCAGCCATCAGCTTCAGAAGGTCCTAGGGAGTTGAATTCGAGTCCTGGATCAAGGAATTCAGTGGAGAAATGGGAAATTGGGAAGGAGATCGCCGGAGCTAACTAACCATGGCCAATCGCCGCCACAGCCGCCGTCAAGCCACCATACAGGTCCGTTTCGCCACCCCTCTTCCCGTACTAGGATCCTAGATCGTTTAGGAGAGAGATCGGGCTCAATTGAGCCCGATGCCATGTGAGATTTCTCAATTTTTTAGAGGATTTTTATACCTCTCGGGATCGCCGGAGCCGCCGCCTCCCGCCGCCTCATCACCGGCAAAAGCCGGCCACCACCACCGTGAAGGTGGTGGCACAGTTGGCCGGCCTTGGCGTCGCCTCATCTGGCCGGAAACCGCCCCGCAAGGTGGCCCAGGAATCGGCAATCAGGACCGTCGGTTTGTTGGGGAAGATGAACGGATCACGTCCATTAGTGCTTTAAGATTCGTGCATCAGATATATTAACATTATAAATAAATGAAATAAATGTGTATTATTGTCACACATTTTCAGTCACCTTGCATGTGACATTTAGGGCATATATAGGCTTCACCTAAGGTTGGAACCTGAATGAAAATTGTAGATGAATGTCTTACCTTTACAAGGCCACCCTAAACATGAGTTTTGGTCCAGTGGTCTGGCCTGTAGGTCATTTTTCCTAGGACTGGTCCTAGGCTAGGGCAGAAATTAACAATGAAGCCCATGCCAAACCAGGTATCCTCATGACCTGAAATTTTGGTCATGTGCATGTTTAGGGCATATCTAGCCCCTGCCAAAAATTGGGAATTTTTGGGAAACATTTTCCTATAGTTTTAATCAAAATGTCATAAATTAAATAAATGGAATAAATGGAGTGTTAGGTCTCCAAATGGCCCCAAATTTTGGTGGCGAGTCCTCTGGGACATTGTTAGGGTCTGAGAAAAATTTCAGCCCATTTGGACCTCTGCATGATGGGTTAACCCACTTGCAAGTGTAGGCTAGTATTAGCCTTGGTGTGCCAATAGCAAGTTTTACTATAATGTGAATTTATTCATTATGGAGCTTTTTCAGACCATGAAATTAATTCTAGAGGGTATTTAGGTCAAATTTAGTCCCTCAAAATTTTTATGGGATTTTTGGGATCAAAAATCCCATTATTTGGATTTTTGGAAATTATAGCCTTATTTGTAAATTAAAATGAAAAATTGGAATTAAATAGGTAAAAATCCTCAGATTTGGCCCTGTTGTATAATGGATCATAATTGATTAGGGGTAATTTTAATTTCTCTGTTTGAAGTCTTTTGAAGTAACATAACATGAATTGACCATTTTACCCCTATCCTTTTTGTTTCATAAATCAATACAAATATGGGTCAGAAAAATTTGGGAATATTTCAAGAGGTGTATATAGGTATGGGACCACTGAATTATTTATTTTAGAATTTATGAATGTACCTATAAATTTTAAACCATCATAATGGTATTTTGGTAATTATCTAATATAATGATTTGCAAGTCCATAACTTTGTTAAAGTTGATGAAACTTGGTAAGTAGCATTATTTTGATGAATTAGATTCCCTGTAAATTTATTGGAATTTTTGTGATTAAATTCCATATACTTCATTTGAAAAGTAGTAATTATGATGGCTTATGAAAATTAATATTTAAATACATAAATTTGGGGAGAAATTATGAATTTTTGAAAATAATGATGATTCATCATGATAATGATAAGATAATTATTTTGCATCATTAGGACTATGCAACAACATACTTCATGTGTTAAACGACCAAGGAAAATATTTGGAGAAAAATAAAATAAATATAAAAATAATAGAGAAAATTATAAAAATTACCACACACATTCTAGATGGTCATACCACCCTAGGATAAATATATGGGATCTATGGGTCCAAAGATTTGAAAGTTCGATTTCGGGGTGGTACAAGGTCGTGGGGTGCGCATAGTAAAAGTAGGCTGTACAATAGGCCACCAGGAAATGAATCAACAATTGAGTTAGAGTCTAAGATCGGGAATATGACCCTGGGTGGCAGATGTTTTCTAGAGACGAGAGTAAAAGTGCAACCTTAGCCTACCCAAGAGGGGGATGACAGAAGACCGTCATTCCTTAACCCTTACTTTAAGTCACTAGGTCACTCCACGTAACAAGAGAGAGTAAAAGGGGTTCTGGGTAGACATCAACTAAAGTAAATATCCTTGAGAAAGGGAGCTTTGGGATTCAGCCCATCGTAGCTTCTAGTGCCCCTGAGAGCCCTTCACCGGGAATACCTTGGGCAGTCCTGGGATTAACCTTAAGACTCTAAGTATGATAATCGGTAGGCAAGAGTAGTCTAATAGGTTAAGTGAACTGGGCATGTGCTCACTCGTGCCGGGTTGGAGGGACTTGAAGTCTTTTGACTACTTTCTCACCCGTGCAGAGTTGGAGGAAAGAGATTGGCTTATATACACTCACCCGGGCAGGGTTGGAGGTTCTGTAGCACATACTCACCCGTGACGGGTTAGAGAGAGTTGGGACTGGTTAGTCCTTCGAGCTGGAGGCTCAATATACTATACTTGCATGTGCATATACTAGTGGCGGGCCATGCGGTACTGGCCAGTCGTCATACCGACGGCAGTATGGTGGACCAGGCGGGTGCGAGGGTTAGAAGGACCGGTTGGATGTTTATACTGGAGTCTGGAGGACTTTTCCTAATAACGCGCACCCGGCCCAACAAGACTGACGGGAAGTCAGCAAAGTGGTACGCAGAGACTCTAGAGTGCACTGTCGGTGTATAGAGGCGTACAAGAGAGGTCTAGGCCTGGTAGTGTGTATACCCGCCTAGAAGGCGGAGATGCCCGCTCTGCTGCTGCCGTAGCCACAACGGTAGTACCTAAGAGTGATGCTAGCTCTCGAAAAGTGGGAACTAAAGGTCTGTGATCACGGAGTCGTGTGTGTGTGTTGCACTGCATGTTCATATCATACCCACCATATAGATGCATATCATTAACCTTCATAACAACCTATGACACCTAATGTATAAGTGGTATGGGACGCTTATACATTAGGACCTGCTATACGATCCCTTAGCCTATAAGCTTGAGTGGGCAAGTTTATAGGTTGAGGTTACTTTCCTTTTTATATGTATATTGCTTGTGACACCTGACACCCCATTGTATAAAATGGTATGGGACATTTTATATAATGGGAGCCCTGCAGAAAACCCCTTGCTTATGCGTACCCGTATAAGTGAAGGTTACTTTTCATTATTTACTTGGTTACATATTCTGCTTAGTTCCTGTCACCTGCTCCGCCTTTTTCACCCCTTGTTGTCCTCCGCTTCGTCCTCCCACACGGTGCCTAGGAGTTGCGGGGCGAGGTGTGGAGGAAACGACTTAGTCTTTTTGACTAATGGTCGGTGACCATACTATTTTTAGGAGCTCGAGGAGATGGACCAGCACGACGAGGAGGCAGGACTTGAGGGGCAGATACCGGCTACTACTACTGGAGCACATGTTCAGGTGCGATGATTTGAGATGATAGATTCCACTGCTGTTAGTGAGAGAGAGATTTGATCATGATGTACTGGGCATAAGCCCTATTTACTTTCATTTTACTGTACTCATTGTGGACTGGCATGTGTACTTCCATTTGATATATATATACGTGATGTGGCTGTGGACTTCTACTACGTTTACTCTGTTTCTGTACTTTTATTCTCATATTGGCCGACAGGTTATGATCATACTAGCCGGCAGAATCGGCGTCTTGCGGTGTCGACTAACCCGTGCGTTAGTGTCACCGTAAGGCGGCGGTTTTAGGCATAAGATCCGGGTTAGCCTCGGAAAGGGGGAGACAGGATCTTACAGACTCTCCTACAGCTCAGGCACAAAGGCCCTACCTCAGATCCAAAGGATCCTACAACTCAAGCACAAGTGCCCTACAACTCAGAGAGAATGACTCTCCTACCTCAGGGTCAAAATCCCTTTGGCTCAGCGATCAAAGGATCACCTACCTCAAATCCAAGCTGGATCCTACACCTCAGATTCACACTTGAATCCTACTACTCAGGCCAAAGACTCAAATTCTCAATAGAATCTTACCATAGATCAACAAGTGACCCTACACTCAGATCCACACTTGGATCCTACACTCAGCCTTTATATATTTAGGCCTATAGCTTCGATCTGTTAAGATCCTATAGGGTGTATATGGGTGTTGATGATTTTGACAACAGAGAAATTTCTATGAGCCTTCTTCTTCCTGAGCTGAGATGTCCTCAGCCCTAACTTCTTCACAACAACAAGAATCTTGAGCTGGAAGCAACTTTACAGATCTGGTGCTCTGCACTTTTCTAAACTAAACCAGAAACTCAGTCCTCTCTTCTTCACAGCTTTGGAAATTTATCTTCAAAAAATTCTCTACTGGACCTGTGAAGTAGTCTAGGGTCAGCCCTTTGCTGCAACTTAAGTCAGAAGGTTGACTTTATGATCTTGCTATTGAATATGATTTGATAGCTTCTACAATAGCTAACTGTTTGTGATTCACAGACTGACTTGCATTTTGCTCTTAGATCAGCACTTTGAATTGGTTCTCCAAGCTCTGCTATAATGGCGAGAAGGAAGATGAAGTCCAACCGTGTGTTTTCAAAAAGCTACTTTTCCTACATCAATCTTTGTCTTTATTATTCACCCATCAATGGCTCTTTGAGCAGTGGGCCCCACTTGGAATTGGTTGGCTGGTGCCTAGCTTTTGCATTAATAGCTGTATTGAAGGAAAGAGACGACATTTGTTGTGTACTGTAGCTTTCCCGCAATGAATTCAAATTCTGTTGACTTTACTAACATCACCATCTATAGACTTAGCCAAAATCAAACATCTTTAACATAAGCGTTGAGTGAGTAAGC
Source organism: Platanthera zijinensis (assembly GCA_039513925.1). NCBI lineage: Eukaryota > Viridiplantae > Streptophyta > Magnoliopsida > Asparagales > Orchidaceae > Platanthera > Platanthera zijinensis. The sequence continues at coordinate 160,730,159 of CM077096.1, forward strand.
TTCACTCAACACCAAAACACTTAAACATATTTCTTTTCACTAGGCGCTAAGTGAGTAAGCTTCACTCATTGCCAAATCACTTAGATAGTTTTTCTATCACTAGGCGTTGAGTGAGTATGCTTTACTCAACGCCAAAACACTTGGAAAAGATTTCTGTCATTAGGCGTTGAATGAGTGACCAGCACTCAACGCCAAAACACTTAGGTAGTTTTCTATCATAAGGCATTGAGTGAATGATCATCACTCAACGTTATTGTACTTAGCCAATTCTCCTGACGTGAAAGCGTTGAGTATAACTTCTTCACTCAATGCTTTCAGCATCTATCAATTATATTGACATGGAGTTGAGTGAGTAAGCTTCACTCAACGATATTGTCCTTAGACAAAATTCTATGCTTTTTATCACAAGGCGTTGAGTGAATAAGCTTCACTCAATGCATGTGGACTTTGTCAAATATCCACACATATTTCTTGTGGCTTAGACTGCCTGAGCAATACTCAATGAATATGAAGTTATGGCATTGATTGAATAGACTTCTCTCAATTCCTGTGTACTTAGACACATTTCTTCTTGTTTCTTCTTAGGCTTTTACTCCATTAGCCTGACTCGCAACTTTTTGCTGTATGGCGTTGAGTGAGTAGACTTCACTCAACGCCTATGCACTTAGCCACCTTCTCAGCTTGTTAATAGCTTGGATTTGACTATGCATGCTATACTCACAGCTTTTAGTCATCTGGCATTGAGTGAGCTTGCTTCACTCAATGCCTGTGGACTTTGACAGATTTTTTGTCCTTCCACAAGCTTGCCTAAACATCACCTGCCCTAGCCACTTAGGCTATCTATCCAATCCTAGGCTATCTGTCCAATCAATGTGCAAAACTGTCCTGCATACAAAGAACTTATGACACTAGTTAGATCACATCATGTGTATACCATTATCTACAAGGCCTTCTTCAAATCCAGGACAATGGGATCAATGGACCCAACAATGGAGACCATGTGAGTCTTCTCATCCCATTGGATCATTGGCTCACCGAGCTGGTCATTTGCATTGCCCCGAAGGCCAAAATGCTGATGGTCCTTCGGTAGACTAGGCTCGCGGATAATGAACTCATCGGCAGCTGGGCAAGCAGGCGGGTCGCCGCCGCTCTAGTCTTTCTCTGGCAACTTCTCTAGCATGGTCTATAGCGAGCTCATGTATTTTTGTTATTGTTGTTGTCTCCCATTAGAAACTGCCATCGCCTTCTTCATCTTCTTTGGAACCGGGGGATGGCAAGGCAAGCTAGAGCTCGCAGGGTCAGGTCATTTCTTGCTGGATGAAGGCCTGACAAGACCCAACTCGCTCTGGCAGGCCTCAGCAGCTGCCCTCTCGTGCGTGAGTGGGCTGGGGTGAAGAATTGAGTCCACAAATGGCTGGTGCTCGGGAATTAGCCGCTCCCATATAGAAAATAACTTAGTTAGAAAAAAATTCATTTTTGGTGAGCCCAATAAGGAAAGAAGGGAAGGAGCTATACCTTCACCGGGAAGAACCGGGAGAGCGAGTCGAGGCCCCTTCGAAGGAAGGCGACCTCGAAGTCCTTACCGAGAAATAACATGTGCAGCTTGGCATCATCGCCCGACACTGTTGGGGGTCAGTATACCTCCTCGCTCCTCTGTCGAGGCGGGAAGGGTATGTTGTCGAGCTCACCCTTGATGAAGACGAGCTTCGAGAACCAGTTGTGGTTCTTGTTGGCCGTCTCGGGGACCTTGAATTGAGAGCTTGCCAGGAAGGCTACCCCATCATTAGTTGCGTGGTATTTGAAGAGTTTCCTAAAGACTGTCAGGTTGAACTCTATGCGCTCTCGGCAAAGGAAAAAGGCGAATACCACTATCATGGCAATCACGTTCGGGTTCTGCTGGGCAGGGACCACCCTTTAGTATTTTAGTATCTGGCGAATCTCTTGCCAGAGAGGGAGGTGCAACCCCACCTCGAAGTACGAGGTAGGGAAGGTGAGCTCATCCTCAAAGAATGTGTTAATAGCCTTGCCCTTTACGGGTAGCCACACCGAGAAGCTGGAAGGAACGTAGTCGGCAATTAAGTTGGCGAGCTCCTCCTCTGTAGTGTTCTCCTCATAGAAGTTGTACTCGGCAAATTGCCTTGCACATTTTGATTTCCCATCAGCATCGGGTCATGTCTTGCCCATTATTTTAAATGTTCTGGCACGAGTATAGGTGGCATTAAGGATAACAGGAAGAGGGTATACGTCTGCAATAAAGGCGATGCTCTGGGGGTTGTTGAGGGGGCCTATTTATAGAAAAATGGAATTAATGGCCGAGTCGACAGGTCAGTCCGGCTCGTCGACCCCTACTTGCCGACCCCTGCGACATATTCTATCCTATGGCGAGCTGAATCTAAAGAGTAGCATATTATGTAGAATCAATAGGCATTAAGATCTAAAAATTAGTTTAAGTTATTACAGAGAGTGGAGCTCGCAATTCAAGGAAAGAAAATACAACAAGCAGAAGAATTATTATTTCAACATGCACGAGTTGGGGGCTAGGGGCTGGGGGACGAGTGCCAGTAGGCTCAGCTAGCTACCCCAGCCTCGTGTCCCCATCCCCGGAGGACAGTCCAGGTTGTTGAACTCACGGACCAACTCCAGATCCTAGTGGATGAACCGCATGTTCTTGCTTATCCTATCCATGAGCGGGGTGGGGGACGTCATCCCGCTCACCGAGCTGCACTTCACCTCATCCATGAGAATCATATAGTCCCGCTCCAGTGCTTGCAGCCTTTGCTCACCGAGATCATTCTCGTCTTGGATCCTGCGCAATGCGAGTCCTTTCTTATTCAGGATTTCAACTATTTATCTCCTCAGCTCGATAGGTTCTAGCGAGGAGTCCAGGAAGTTTTCCACAATGATGGGGGAAGGAGGTGGCGAAGGGCGAGCCAGCTCAAAAGATTCTTCCGCCTCGGATTTGCCGAGGAGACCTGCAAGGACAATTAATCCCGGTGAACATAATGGGCAAGTGCTTCAAAATAACTATGTGAGTTGGCCCTATGTAAGTGGAACTTACAGGATGAGCTCGGCTTCCCCCGGAAGATATTTGTGGGGGGAAAGGTAAAGTTCTTGCTGCGACCCAGAAGTTAAGATCTTGGGGAGATGAGCTCAAATCTCAGAACAGGGATGTTTCAGGCACCTCCGCCCATGAGTACAAGAGCAAGTGTTTGTTGTCGAGAAGGTGCGTGAGCTGGCGACTTTAGCCTCTACGAGTCCAGCCCTATGGTCTCGAAAGGGGGCGACGGGTCACGCAGGAGAGTAGCAGGAGGAGTTTGAGGCTGCAAGTCATCGTGGGGGAGTCGACTCGCTGCGTGGAGGCATCACTGTTGGTCTGATAACTGTCCAGGTCGCCAAGAATATCAATGTTCTCCTTTCCTTTTTGTTCGGGAGCTTGCCCAAAGGAAGAAGCGAGCCCATAATCTGGGGTGAAGGCCAGATCACGGTAAACCGACTCGGCTGCTTTTGGAGCTGACTTGACCTTCTTGGCAGGCTAAGGATCTGGATACTCGCGCGACAAGGCGCTGGGAGATACAGCAACCAGGCTAGCAAACCGTACGACATTAAGCCCACGGGCGCGGTTAAGCCTCTCTTGGAGCTCTTTGGAAAGAGGCATCTCAGCAGGGTCAGAGTAAGGGGAATGGCAAAGGTCGCCCAGGTACGCGGGCGCATATATATAGTCGCTGGTGAATCCCACCAAAGATTATCTCTGGCTCCTTCCGCACTGGCCTCTTTTTACGGGGTTGGATGTTTCTTTACGAGCTTTCGGCAACCTTGCAAAAAGCGTGGATTGTGTACAATCCCATATACAGAGAGTAAGAATCGATAGGGGTCGGACCAGCCAAGTCAGGCAGTCCCAGTCCTAGGCGAACCAGGCCCCTGGCTTCGAGTCCACTCGGCACCTTCCGTCTCGGTGTCAAGTGAGGCTTGTTCACCTAACGCCTCTTTCCTTTGTTTTAAGTGAAGCCCAAACACTCAACGCCTATTTCTTGGTATTGAGTGAGATCTCTACAGCACTGTCGGCTCGCACAGGTGAGGTGGAGTGGAATAGGGGCGAGTGGAGTAGCAGGCACACACTCTCCCATGGATCTCGGCAGGCAGTTGGCGAGTGGGGCATTTTTGGCTAGTAGTCGCCCAGGGTCATACGGAGGCGACAAGTGTTAGCACCATCGAGCACTCGCCACCCCATGTGAGTGAAGGTTTTCATGGGCCACTAGCTCAAGTGTTGTATGAGGTATTTTTATCATTTTACCCCTGCTGGCATGCCCATAGACTTTTAGAACAGCGGAGTTACGCTGTTGGCAGAATAATCTGGACTACATAAATCTGTTTAGAACAGCAGAGGTTGGCATCTGGCAGATCGTTTTCAGAAAACTATAAATAGACCCAAGGGGGTACCTCAGAAGGCATGCTAACTTGTGCCATGGACTTCTTAAGCTTTCTGAGGTATTGTTAGCTCAGCACTTGGCTAAGGAGGGGAAGCACTCTAAGATCTACAGGGTATTTTGTAGGACCTCCGTGCTGGAGCCTTGGGTCTGTTTCTTGTTATAAGTCTCTAGCTATTTGAGTTTGTGAGAGAGAAGTAAGTGCGAGATGACCCCTTCCCCAAGGGTTCAAACTCTACAGAAGCCAAATTTTGGTTTCAACAACTCAGATCAACAAATGATCCTACACTCAGCCATTATAAAATAGGCCTACACTCAGATCAGTTAAGATCCTATAGAAGATAAAGAGTTTGTTGATGATTTGACTGCAGAGAAATTTCTTTGAGCCTTCTGCTTCCTGAGCTAATAAAATCTCAGCCCTAACTTTCTTCATAGCACCAAGAAAGATGATCTTCAGTAAACTGCTGCTTATGCTTGAAGAAACTCAGAAACACAGGTTTCTGATCTTGTAGATGAAGACAATGATTGGATGGTTCTTTGTATTCTTCTTTCAGCTAACGATGACTGCAGAAACCAGACAGCTCTGCTTCTCCTTCTTTCTTAGAAACCTTATCTGAACTTGTTGTAGCAGGTGAAGATCGCTACAACTAACTGCTTGAACTTTTAGAGCAACGGTTAGAACTTCAACTTCAAGCTCTGCGATAATGGAGAGACAAAGACGATGAAGTTCTTCCTCATCGCGAAAAGATAAACATTAAAAGTTGTTTTGCTTCCTCTAATCTTAATCCTTTTATCATTCGCCGTCCAATAGCTATTTGACCCGTGGGCCAAACTGAAGTTGTTGGCCGCAACTTTGCTTTTATATAAATAGACATATAGTAGGTCTGCGTGCCATTTGTCATGTACTATAGCCTTCCCACAACATTTTGAATTTCGTTGACTCTTATTGACATAAACACCTGCGGGCTCAGCCAAATTTAGCTAGTTCATCACAAGAGTTGAGTGTGTTGAGTGAACAGCCTTCAGTGAGTGTAAAAACACTTAGCCAAATAATCTACACTACCAGGCGTTGAGTGAATCTTCATCAATCAACAAATTTGGACTTAGCCAATATCTCTATACCAGTAGGTGTTGAGTGTGTTGAGTGAACCTTCATCACTCAACGCATTTGGACTTAGCCAATTGCTTCTACTCTGCTAGGTGTTGAGTGCGTTGAGAGAATCTTCATCACTCAACGCATTTGGACTTAGCCAATTACTTCTGTACTGCTAGGAGTTGAGTGTGTTGAGTGAACCTTCATCATTCAATGCATTTAGACTTAGTCACTTCTCTGATTGCATGCCATCTTGCTGAGGCGTTGAGTGAACTAACTTCACTCAATGCTTCTGTACTTAGCCAATTTTCTTGATGAGCTTGCGTTGAGTGAGTTGTCCTCACTCAACGCGACTTAGAAAGATTTTTCTATCTATATTTTCTTAAGCTTTGACCGAACACTGGTCTGTCGATGCTTTCTTTATTGGGCGTTGAGTGAACTGTCTTCACTCAACGCTTCTGGACTTAGCCATAATTCTTGACAGATTCTTCAAATTCTTTAATTGCTTGAGCTTGACTCAAAACTTCTTTCTTCAGGTGATGAGTGAGCTGTCCTCACTCAATGATTCTAGACTTAGTTGGATTTCTTCCTTATCAATGCTAAAGCTTTGACAGACTGAGCTTTACTCGATGCCTCTTATTTTGTGGCATTGAGTGAACTGCCTTCACTCAATGCCTGTGGACTTAGCCGCAAATTTGCTTTGGAAACTATTGGGCTTTGTCTGTCCATGCTTTACTCAGCACTTCTTGGCATCTGGCATTGAGTGGACTGCATTCACTCAATGCTTGTGGACTAGACTATTTTTAGTGTTTCCTGCATCCTTCCTTATATCTGGCGTTGAGTGAACTGGCTTCACTCAATGCCTATGGACTTAGACAAATTTCAGTCTTTCCTGTATCCTTCCTTGACATCTGGCGTTGAGTGAACTGGCTTCACTCAACGCCTGTGGACTTAGAAAAATTTCTATCTTTCTACCACACTACTTTGTGACCACCTATCATAATTAGTTAGACAACCTGTCTAAACTTGTTCCAAGGAACATCCTACACATAATGAACTTGAACATATATCAAATACATTTATGCTCTTAGTATTGATTGTGATGCCTCTTTAAATCTAGGGAACATTGAGGGCAATATTCCCAACAGATACCCCCCAAGCACTACATACTCCTCCTGATAAGTCTGTATGAGCATTGTGAGTATGAGCACCTTGGTCCAAAAAATCATTTTGATCTTGTATACAGACTAGTACCCTGAGCTTATGTCTCCAAGTTTTAGTCTTGATATATCGTTGATAGCACCGTGACGTGATTTTTCACCTTATTTTTCCTGCGATAGTACTTTTACTTACTTAGATAAACCATGCCATGAATGTTCACTCTACTTGTTATTTGTCTTCTGATGCTACATGATCACACGTCATTGCTCTATCTAACGTTTCTATGCATAATAATTGGACTGATACGACACTTTATGTCTATAACACGTAAGTTCTAGCACATGATTTTTATTCATGACTTGTATAATGTTCTTCTGTATTTATTATATACCTCTTATAGCACTGCACTCTACTTCATTGTGTGCTTAGTTTACCCATATTATCCAATTTTTTTATCACTCTGAATGCTTATTGAAAACTATTTTTGTGTACGGCTCTCTTTAGTTTGACCACTATGCTAAATATTCTCTACTTTCTTGTTTTGGTCACACTTACTACACTTTTTCTACTTTGCACTGTCTGTTTTTATCATGCTCATTATATACTGCATTCTGTCTCTCCCGTGCATGCGCATGTTTGTTTTGGTTTGGTCAAGCCTATCCCCTTTCAATAATATCAAAGGGGGAGAATAGATTTGTCATGAGTCATGTAAGACCCCCTTTTTAACAACTCGTAAAAACCGGGGTCTTATGCCCAGGACCGCCGCTTTGCGGTGACACCTTTGCACCCGGGAAGGTCGTTACCACTAGGCGCCAATTTTGCCAGCCTTTTTCTTTCGATCATCAATCTGTAGCGAGTAAAGTAAAAGTAGGCAGTACACCAAAGAAAAATCACATAAAATAAAATATCCAGGAAGGGAGTGTCCACAGAATCGTAAAAGAGTACAGAAATGAAGGGCTTAAGCCCGGTACATCAATATCCTCACTATAGATCTCTCATGCGGAAGAAAAATAAAATAACTACTAGAAGTCAGGACTCACGGTCCCAGCTGGCTGTACTCCTGAGCTAGACTGCCCTGTCTCCAATCGCATCGGTCTCTTGGGCTGCTCCTCCATGCTAGGCTCCACGATCCCCTAATATGATGTGGTTCGAAAACCGTTAGTCTATAAGACTAACCCCTATCATCCCCCACCCCTTCCCCATTCTTCTAGGCACCGAGCGGGGAGGAAGAAAGGAAGGGATGTGAAAGTGGAGAGTAAAACAAACAGGTGACAGGGGGACCTAGCTAGCAATTTATAATCATGTTGTATTAGGTAAAGTAAGAAAAGAATTTAACCTTCACTTATGTGAGTACACATAAGCCAAGGGATCTTCTACAAGGCTCCCACCATATAAAATGTCCCATACCACTTTATACATTGGGGTGTCGGTTATCACAAGTAGTATATATATATTGAAATGACCTTAATTTATAAACTTGCCCACACAAGCTTATAGACCAAGGGGTCGTTTGGCAAGTCCTAATGTATAATCGTCCCATTAAACTTATACATTAGGTGTCATAGGTTATTATGAATGATTATGATATGCATATATATGGTGGGTTTATGTTATGTTCAAGCAGTGCAACTCACCCACCCGACTTTGTGTACACAAACCTTTTGTTCCTCCTTTCAGAGCCATTACCTCCTTGGATACCTCCATAGTGGCAAACGGAAGCGGTGGGTTGGGCCTCGCCCACCTCAAAACTAGTAATAGCACTACCGGTCTGACCTATTGTACGCCTCAACTCATGGTGCACTAAGCAGACTACCGCGTACTCTTGCCGGCTGGACCATCGGACTTAAGTTTGGCGAAGTGTTAAACCACACTTATCGAGTCATCATATTGGCGTCAGTGCAACGACTAACCCATACCAAAGACCCACCACCTTTGGTATTTCTTATGCACATGCAATATTCTCAAAATAGTATACAACGAGTCAAGTTCCCGGACTGAAGCGTCTGTGTTAACCTCAAACCGAGACGAAGCTCCCCGGACTAAACTGTCCGGCTCAATTTCCAAACCTCATCCCTTTGAACATCGCGGGATGGCGCCCCTTTGAACACCTCGGGAAGACTTAACCATTTTCAATTCTTGTCCAACAAGTGTGTGTTGTGTGAAACCCTATCTACTAAATTACTCTTTCGATTTGTTCTTTAAGGTTTACGTTAGCCCAGGACTACCTCCGGATTTACCCCGTGAAGGGTTCTCAATAGGCACTAGGAACTACGATGGTATGACAGACCAAAGTTCCCTTTCGCAAGTCACTTATTATTAGAGGTTGATTCCCTTACCTCTCCCCCTTCATCATCACATTAAACCTGTACCTAGGGTAGTTTAGACCTTTCACTCTCGCGGGAACGACGATCTTTCGTCGAACTCGCGTACCTTCTAACACACATCAAGATTCTCACCACTCCTTAAAACTTTCTAAGGTGACTCATCTACTTTCATTCAAACAATTCAACATGACTAACTCTACACTATTCCAACTCTTATCCTAATACAACTTTTTCCCAAATTACTATTTGCAGACCCACCTATACTAAGTGATGTTCATGATAGGATGTCCTTCAAGTTTTTATCCAAATGACCTAGGTTATTACTGGAGTCCTATCAAGACATAAATGATTTAATTCAAGAATATTATATTTTCCTCAATTAATCTTCTATTTAAATAATTTCTTAAAAGAGCCAATTATTGTCAAGTTGATCATGAAGTATACATTTTAGACATGATTAATGTTTCATAAATTCATGATAATATTCTATATGTCTAAAAGCAACAATTTCCAAATTTGGCATTTTCTACAAACATTTAAGGGTCCTAAAATTAATTTAGCAGTAATTCCCATATTTCAAGATTTGTAAATCAACTACTTGAAATCATCATCCAAATAATTTGAATTAAATATATTACACTACTACAGTCTTAAAATTATTACTGGCCAACTTTCATGATTTTTCACAGAATATTTAATTCTAAATAAATTCAATACAAAAATCTAAAAAGGGCATAATTGTGAATCAAGTACTATGAATATACTTCAAAAATTCATAATTAAATTCCTAACAGTAGATATCATCCTAAAATTATCAGTGGCCAAAATTCATATTTTTACAAGTTAAATTATTTTTTAAATGATTTATTTACCAAGTATGGCCTTTACAAAATTTGTGAAGGAAGCAATATATAAAATCCTTTAAAAAGTATAATAAAATTCAGAGACCTCTATTTAGTGCAAAAAACATCTACTGACCAAATTTTACTAGATTCCATTTAAACCAAATGATCAAATTAAATCAAATACTTAATTGGACACTTTGATATTTAACAAAGGAACTACCATGAATATAATCTATAAAATTCCACTAAAAATATCTTGGGGTTCAACTCACCCTAAGATTCATTCTACTCCATCTTCATAATTTTTAGATGATGCTAAGTTACTGTTTTGACCTAATAGTGCTTCTACCCTAAATCTAGGGTTTGACTTTTGAGGTACTTAACTACTTCTAAATTCCCTAACATTTCAACCAGAGGCTAAAATATACATAAGTTATCTCTCTACTAAATTACAAGGCCATACAAGGGCATTTGCCCCTATGTCCTTCACAACCCCCAAAGGTCTTTCCTTAGGGTTTTAACTTGGGTCCAAGGGTAAATCAACCCTAATTCATCCATCTTCCCCAAGGGGGTGGGTGGGGGGGGGGGGACTTAGGGTAATACTAAGCCAGTGATCCAAAAGGTTCGTGCATTCCATATTTCATATTTGGCTATAAGCACACCAAGCCCTTTACAAGCCAACACATGCAAGGGGATTTTCCCAACTGGCTGTGGTCCATATGGGCTGAAAATTTAACCATGCCTTAATAATGTCCCCATGTACATGTCACAAAAATTGGGGCCTTTTGGAGTTGAACTACTCCAAGAATCACCTAAACAAGCCTAGGGGTATTTTAGTAATTTCCCACTAATTTTAATTCCAATTAATCCCATTTTTGGGCAGGGCCTAATTATGCCCTAAACCAGTTATTTCTTAAAATACCAGGTCATTTGGGCCTCTGGATGGGCTTGGGCATCTCTTCCAATTTCTGCATTTTTGTTATTTGCAGCCCAAGACAATTCACCTTTTCAGATATTGCAAGTGAGATATCTCAACATGTAGAGGGATAATTTGACTAATATTTCTACCATAGGTCTAATATACCCATAAGGGAAGGCCACCAAAATTTAAGACCTATTAGAGTTGGTATGCTCCAAAAATCAACATTATTTGATTTATCAATTCTGACTAAAACTATAGAATTATTTTCCCCAAAAATTCCCATTTTTGGAGAGGGTCTAGGTATGCCTAATTAAGCCACATGCCGAAAATTTCATTCCATTTGGACTTAGGGTTTGGTCAGGGCACTCATTTTATTTTCTGACCTACCCTAGGACCAGCCCAAGGAAAATGGCTCTATAGGACAATATGCTTAACTAAAATTAATGTGTAACATATCAAATTAAAGGTAACTACAAGACCTAAAATTTTCATGTTGAGTATATTTTATGCAAAAGGCTGTAAGTGACCTAATTATTGGCATGAAAAAGTCTGTTAAAGAAGATAGAAAATAGAACTATTCATGTAATTAAATTAAATACAGGATTAATAATTTTTGCATGGCACTAATCTTAAAGCAGATGTGTGGCTGCTGTGTTTCTTCTCCAAATGCCATGGAAATCCAGCCCGATATCGGGGGCTTTCACGGGAGGTTTCCCGACGGCTACAGGCGGCGCCTCCACCGGCGATCTTCACCTCCACCCTCACGATGGTGGGGGCAAGCTTCTGCCGGCGGCTAGGGCGGCGGGAAGTGGCGGCGCCACCTCACCCGAGAGCTTCCAAAACTCCATTAATGGAGAAAAACAAAAACTGGGTTCGGGCTCATTCGAGCCCGAACCCTACCCTAAACATTCCTAAGATCTAAGCATGAAGAGAGAGGTGAGGGAGGAACTTCCCGGCGGCCTTGCGACGTGAGGAGCGGCGAAGAACCATGACGACGGCGACAACGCTTATCCCTCGGGTTCATGGCTTCTAGCTCTGGTTCAGCTCAAAGGCTCGGTTATCTCTCTCTCTGTTTCTCTCCTTGTCCAGATGGTGATGAGCCGATGAGAGTGAGTGGGGGGAGGGGGAATGAGGAGATGAAGTATAGGGGGCGATACACTCTAGGTGAGGGGAGAATTTGCCTTGTTCTTGTCACCATGCATGCATGGGTGGGCCCCGCTCCATCCACCTTGATAGTTTTACTTTCAAGACTACCTAAACACCTAGCGAGGGGGGGTGAATAGGTACTTTTCCTTGAATTAACTTAAGGCAGAATATAACTATAGTTATTTGAATAAATCAGATATAACTAAGCTAACACAACAGAGCAATCACAAACATACACACATCACAGATTGCACACAGATTTATAGTGGTTCCCCAAGGTCTGGGTACATCCACTTTCCCTCTTCACCTATCTAGTAGTATGCAAGAGTTGGCCTAAATTCTTCCTTTAACTCAGATCCTAAGATCCTACAGCTAAGAATCCAGAAGGATTCCTACAACTCAGGCTAATAAGCCCTACCTAAGCCTTACCACAAGGCCTACAACTCAAAGAATACCTTCTCCTACAACTCAGGCTAACAAGCCCTACCTCAGCCTTGCCTCAAGGCCTACAGCTCAGAGAAAACCTTCTCCTACAACTCAGGCATAAACAGCCCTACCTCAGAGAATAAATCTCCTACACTCAGCCTTTATAAATAAGGCTTACAACTCAGATCTATGAATAGATCCTACAGAATTTTATAAGGAGTTTTTGTAATCTCTTACCACTGTTGAGAAAGAAGGGATAAGAACTTTCTTAATCAGCTTATTGAAGAGGTTGATGGTTGAAATCAACTTGATCTTAGCTTTATTCAAAGCTTCTTGAATCTGAACTTAGTTGAGTTGATTTCCTTTGAATAAAATTGACTGGCAGCTTCCTTCTTAGACTTCAGAAATAGATCTGAATCTTCTTGACAGATTAGTTCGGTATCTGCTTTTTGAGAAACCTGTGATAGCTTCCTTCTTGTCTTCAAATGGCTGGATCTCTCTCTATCCAAAACCCTTGATGATACTTCTGAATTCTGATTGAATTCAACTTAGACAGAATCTGAATAAGAAAACTACTTCAGAACGTCTTCTTAGATCTTCTCACGAAGATCTTCTTCTTTGTTACTTGTACTTTCTTGATCAGAGATTAGTGGTGACAATACTTCTTCTCTATGTGTTGTTGTTATCTTGTTATTATCTTTTTCTTCTTCTGAATCCATCTATTTATAGACTTCATCCTTGGTAACCGGCTGATCCGGTTTATAACTAACTTCTGACAAGTCTGACAGCTTCAGTAAACCTGTCATAACCCACAACTGTCAAGTCTTCAAATAGTTCTTGAGCCTTTGACTCTGTTAGCAAAGAGTCGAGACTGTCTTCCATAAAGTGTCGAGACCATATGTCAATATGTGTCGACACAAGTGACTTAAGTGTCGACACAGCCTTTGGTGATGTCGACAAAGCTGTCTTGATGTCAACACAGCTCCTTGATACTGCATCTGGAGAATGTGTTGACACTGATTATTTGTGTCGACACAAACACTTCACCATTCATCATCAATCAACTTGGTCTAGACTCAGCTGTGTGTCGACACAAGTCCTGTGTGTCGACACAGTTGATGTAGACTCAGAACATAGTGTGTGTCGATACTGCCTCCAAGTGTCGACACAGTTGTTGTCGACTCTGCCTCTGAATGTCGACACTGCCTCCCGGTGTCGACAAAGTCGATGTCAACTATAATCTTCTGTGTGTCGACACTTCCTCCCGGTGTCGACACAAATTCTCTGAAGTGTCGACACAGCTATTTCCAAGTGTCGATATAATCTTTCTGAAGTGTCGACACAGCTTCTTCAGGTGTCGACATATGGACTTAGAATATTTTTCCTGCATTCTAGCACATTCTTAACCTGCACATATAAACTCAAAATAACATCAAATACACCTTGATGTATATCATTGAGCTAAGTGGGCTTCTCCAAATCAGGTACACATTTTCCAATGTACCCAACAATCTCCCCCTATTTGGAGAAGTCATAACTCTTTAGTTAATGATATACACCACCTATAAAATAAACATGATGATGTATATAAGCATTATATGATAGGGTACTATATAAACAAAACACATATCATAATTACATCACAGAATAAAGATGTAAAAATAAATGATCACAGAACAATGTTTTGTATATCAACTCAAAAATTTTGTTACAAAATGTTTACATTGATTTCTTTTAACAAACTAATCATTACATAATTCTAGAACAAAAACTAGTAAAGTTAGGACTAAGGCTGGGTAGGCTCCTTGATTACTATCCCTTTTCCAGATATTATCTGATCCTGAGCAGGAGATTCTGTATCTTCCATGGGCTTCTTTCCTTTTATATTAACTTTCTTCAGTGCTTTAGCCTTGATCCTTTGTCTTTAAAAATAATGAAAGGGCTTGGGAAAATACTTGCTAGGCTCCTGAGTATCAGGAGGTAGCTTCCCCATCTTAGCCTTTCTCCTGTGTTGAACTATGGCTTCTTGTCTGGCTTCATACTTTTGCCATTCAATCTCATTGTACCATTTTACCCTTGCATGTACTTGATCTTTTATAGCCTTCCATGCAGTTAAAATGATATTCCTTGAAGTGGGGCTCCACTGCTCAAAGTCTGGCTTTAATTCTGCTTGCTCTCTAAATCTTTTCTTTGATAATAGAGCATCTTGCTGAGCTTTGATAGCAGTATCTAGCATATCAACCTTTTCAATAAACACATTTATAATAGGTTGTGGAGGGCTGTACATTGACTGAACCTGCCGATGTATCATTCCAATATCTGCAGGAGGGTAAATGACTTGGGCAACCTCAGGTAGATTACCTTCAAGTAGAATTGGTTGCACCCCTGACTCAGCCATGTTATCATCATCACACAGGGGTTGATATCCAAGAGTGGCTCTTATGCTGTTAGTGAGCCTTTTGGCATGGTCAGACCTAGCATAGACTAACACCCTCTCTCCCTTTATGACTTCTCTAGCCACATTCTCTCTCAAGTCATCTTTTTGAAATCTGATTTGTCCATTCAGATAGTTGATTCCATCTTTAAAGAATGGCTTTAATTTTTGAAGTTTGTCACTAATCACCTTCTCAGATGAAGTGATGGCAGTTTTAACTTCATCTAGGGCAGCTTGTAGCTTCTGATCATATTCTTCTTTTTCTTTAGCCCTTGTAGCAGTCATTGCAATAACAGTGTTTGTGAACTAAGTGACTATCACATTATGTGATTCAGTCAGATTTGCATTCATTCTTATCTGATTCTACGGGAAATATCCTTATTTAACAGCCATCTCATCCACTTGCTTCTTAATTTCTTCTTGTTGTTTGGTAAGAAATACCATAGCATTGCCTCCCTTGTGGAAGCAATCTGTCATATCTCTTTTGTTTTGATTAACTTCAAATCTTATAGATTTTATCTCTTGTGCCAGATCAAATTGAAGAGCCTTTTGGCTTTCATTCACATACTTTTCAAGAATCAATCTCTTCTCATCCATTTTAACCTATAAATTTATCATAAATTTAGTGTAATCAAAATCAGTAGTAGCTTGATGAGTTGTTGTCTGGAGAGCTTTCTTATAGCTGTGACTTCTCCTCTTGAAGACCATAAGTTTTCTTTTCTTAGCCTCCCTAACCTCTGCATTTTCAGATTCTGAAGTACTTTCAATATTAACTCTTTCTGGAGGAGTGGTAGGAATTTCTTTATCAACACCATGTTGCTCCCCCTCAACATGTACTTACTCCCCCTCATCAGCACCTTGCTCCCCCTCAACCCTAAGGGTTTCCATTTTCTCTATTTCTCCTCCAATATCAGGAAACAGCTCTTCAAGAGTAAATTCTTGTTGTGTGAGAGCAGGAGATTGTACTTTCTCAACAGCAGCAGCACCAGAAATATCAAGATCAATTTCAGGAACAATGTCCTCTTATAAATTAATTCTTTCTTCCTCTTGTATCTATTCAGACTAGGGCTCCCCCTGCACCTGTGCATTCTTAGCATTATCCTCTGAAAAAGAAGGGATAGATACTACTCTAGAGGGGGGGGGGGTGAATAGAGTAATCAAAAATTGCACTAGCAAAGTTGACTTTCTACTCAACTCTCTTGGAGTTAAATGCGGAATGAAAGTTATAGATATTTAAGATTAAACCTTAGGACCTAACACAAGTGTTGTGCACAAACTAAAGCTAACTGTAATTACAGTTTAGCTTTGGATCCTATCCAGCAACTAGCAAACCTAGTTAAGATCTAATCACAGCCACAATGCAAGTACTTAAATAAAGCAATCCAGACGACACAAGGAATTTATAGTGGTTCCCCAAACAACTTGGGTACGTCCACTCTTCTACCAACAAGGTAGGAATCCACTCAGGTTTTTGATCAGGTGCCCTGCCACCAACAAGATCTGCTTCAGGTAGATCAAGAGACCCTTTAGACTTTTGATCAGGTGTCTAAAAACCAATACAGGTTTTTGATCAGGTGCCCTGCCACCAAGGGATACTTTTGAAGGGAGTAATAACCCTGTACAGGAGGGGGAAAGGAGGTTAAGGTGTCTTCTCTATTTTACAATAGATTAGAGAAGCACAATAACTTGCACTGAGCTAAACAGCTCTAAAAGAATCAAGGCTCCCCCTGGCTCAAAGAACGTCCAGGTGAAGTCTTGCTTCAGTGCAGAAACACTTCAGTAAATACTGAAGGAAGAACTACAAGAAGATATAACATAAGAAATGAAAATCTTCTAGCAGCTATCTTCTTCTTCTTCTTCTTCAAAAGATCTCTGAGTTAGAACTTCCTGGAACAGGAGAACTCAGGTTGAAGAAGAGCAGAAGAGCTAACACTTCTCAGTTGAGTGAAGATTACTGAGAGCAGTTAAACTTGTTCTTGCTGTAAGCTTGCTGAATGAATTGTTGTTATGTGGACTAGTTGATTTCTTCTTCAAAGAAGTCTTTATATATCAGCAGCAGCAACGGCTCTAATTGAGTTTGAATCTTGTCTTTTTCTGACCTCTGCAAGCTGGGCTGCAAAAAGCATAAAGCAAAACAAAAATACTGCAGGCAGATATCCTATAAAAGGATAAAGCTTTCTAAGAAGCTGCAAATACTTCTGATGAAATAATATAAGAGAAAGTCACATCAGAAACGACTCCTTACAGCCAAGGAAGACTTTTTGAGTCAAACGGCTATAAAGAATAGCCTGGCAGAAATCATATCTCAGCTATAAGACAAACAACTTTGTCAGAAAAGATTAGCTCATGCATATAGAATAGAACTGATAATGCATGGAAATAATGTCACAAATTATTCAGATAATCTTTTATAAAATATGCCAAAATAATTATGGAATTAGTCACATCACAGAAGACGACAAAACTAAATAAGAGCATACAGCAAAATGTCGAACGACCTTCGGAGATCGTCGACCGACGCACGGAGATCGTCGACCTATCAGACAGATAGTCGAACGATCCAGATAGTCGAACTATCAAAGAAGATAGTCGAACTACCTTGCCAGATAGTCGACCTATCGGAACAGATAGTCGAGCTATCAGATAGTCGATCTATCCGGACAGATAGTCGAACTACCAAACAAAAACAGATAGTCGACCTATCAAGCAGATAGTCGACCTATCACAGAAAACAGATAGTCGATCTATCAACAGATAGTCGACCTATCAAACAAAACAGATAGTCGACCTATCAACAGATAGTCGAACTATCAGATAGTTGAACTATCCAAGCAGATAGTCGAACTATCAAAGCAACGCAGATAGTCGACCTATCAATAGATAGTCAAGCTATTAAGGCGGACAGATAGTCGACCTATCACCAGATAGTCGAGCTATCAACGCAGACAGAACGTCGACCAACTGATAGACGATAGTCGATCAGCCGATAGACGATAGTCGAGCGACGTTCGACTATAGTCGAACGAAAAACTACTTAACCAAATATTCATCTGGAAAAGCAATTCTACACAACTAGAGAATCTAACCTATCAACTAACCTTTGACCATAGATAAATCTTGGGTCAAGAGACAGAAAGAGAGGACTGAACTCAAATCAAAACCTAGGGTTCCAACAATCTCCCCCTATTTGAGTTAAGTCTCTCAACAAATAAAACAAACAACACTAATTACAGAAAGTAAATAAAATGCATAAAGGGAAATAACTAAGCAGATATCATCAATCAATCAGATAAAAAATTAACTGTCAATCAATGAACAATTAAGGTGCTTTAGAGTTAGATTCAGGATTAGAAGAGCTAGAAACAAAAGTAATTTTCCTTGTAGGATCTAGAACTTCTTTCTTCGATAGCTTCAAATCTTGTTCTTCAATAATTTTCAATTCAGTTGTTCTTGGGACCACTGCCTCTGGATGCTTTTCCATATATTTTGAAGGATCAAACATCTCAGGTCGGACCTGGAACTTTTCGAGCTCCTTCTTTATGAATTTAGACATAGTAGTTAATCCGGCAGTGTCCTTTCCTTTAGCTTTTGCTTTCCTTATTTGCGCTGCTCCAACCAGTTCAAGAAAACGAGCCATCCTAAAGTTAGGATCAAGCTCTGGGCTTTCATAGACAATCTCAGAAGAAGAATCAACTGGTTCTTTATCTTGATTAACTAAATAACAAGAGAGAGCAGACTTAGCAAAGTTCTTTCTAGAATTTTCAGATAAAATAAATTGCTTACCTTTTGGAACAACTTTCTCAGTATGCACTGGCTTTGGAGATGAAACTTTTTTCTTTGGAGAAGGAGGAGGGGAAAAGGTTGGTCTTTGATAAACTACCTCCTTAACTTGTTCTTTAACTGTATCAGTTCTTTGATATCCAGTTTGACTTTTTCCTTGAAAACTTTGAGAACTTTTCCTTTGAGCAGGTTGAGATGGATTTGATCGTTCAGATTGAGCAGCAGACTTAGAAGATAAATTTCCTGAGGCTCTTGCAACGGGAGGTGGAGGAGGAGGACCTCTAGGATTCCATCTAGGAGCAGGAGAATCATACCTCTTAGCCTTTTTCTTTTGCTTTTGCTGATTTTTAGAAAACCACATCCAATGCTGGAATTCTTTTGACTTGGGATCAATCCCTTTCAGTATATAATATGGTGTATCATTGTCTGGATTTGCAGGAGGAGGAGCTACAGCCTTTCTTTTCTTTTTAGCAATCCTTTTTCTCTTAGAATCAGCAGATTCATCAGAATCAATTTCTTCTTCAGAATTTGAAGAGATAGGCATATCATAGGGATCAATAGCCTCTTTCAAAGCTCTTTCTTTTTTCCTTTAAAGCAGCTTTTTCCATTTCTTCTTCCATGGCATCCTGTGCTAGGAGAGTATCTAAGTCCAATCCTGGGGAATCATCCCATACAGTAGATGTTTCAATTTGACTTTCAGAATCCATTTCTTGAAGCTCAGGAACTGTCGTGGGGACCAGTTCAATTTGCACTGCTTGCTCAGAAGCCTCAGAAGCTAGAACAACTACTTCTGGTTCAGGTTGAACTTCAGAAGCAGGTTCACTTACTGGCTCTACAACCACTTGATCTTCAGGGGCAGACACAGGTTCAGGCTCTATAGCATCTAAAATCTCTAGAACAGGTTCAGGTTCAGGTTTTGGCTCTTGGACAACAACTACTTCTTCCATTATATCTGTAGGATTAGGAAAAAAATCTTGCTAAATGACGTCTAATCATCCCTTCCAGATATTCCCATACTAGCATATCAATTGTGTTGGGTACATTGGAAAATGTGTACCTGATTTGAAGAAGCCCAACCTAGCTCAATGATATACATCAAGGTGTATTTGATGTTTTTTTTAGTAGACATGTGCAGGTGAAGGATTGATAAAGTATGCAGCAAAATTCTAAGTCTAAGTGTCGACACAGAGGAAGTAGTGTCGACACATAGAAGAAAATTGTCGACACATCACTGGGAAAAAGTGTCGACACAGAAGAAGTAAGTCGACACAACACTGGGAAGCAGTGTCGACACATAGCAGTTAGTCTACAACTACACTGGGAAAAAGTGTCGACACAGAAGAAGTAAGTCGACACAACACTGGGAAGCAGTGTCGACACATAGCAGTTAGTCTACAACTACACTGGGAAAAAGTGTCGACACAGAAGAAGTAAGTCGACACTTACTAAGTTATGATTCTACAATAACTGTGTCGACACACAGGACTTGTGTCGACACACTGAAGAGTCAAGACCAAGTTATTTTCAGAAGGAGTTGTGTCGACTCAAAGGAAACTTAGTCGACATCACTGAAGACTGTGTCGACACCAAAGTCAATTGTGTCGACACAAATAAACAGATGGTCTTGACACTTTCTGACAGACTGTCTCGACAACTTATGGTTCAAGACTAAGGCACGGGACTTGTTTGGAGACTTGACAGCTGAGGATTGCCACCAGTTAACTGAAGCTGTCAGACTTGTCAGAAAACGGTTAGAAACCGGATCAGCCGGTTACCATGAAGAAAGTCTATAAATAGACGGATTCAGAAGGACAAAGTAACTGTTGAAAAACATTGTTGAGAATCAAAAAGTTGAGAAGGATTACGATCCAATTCATTTCAAGAAAGTGCTAGGCACTTAAGAAGATCTTCTCCGGGAGATCTAAGAAGACTATCTAAGGATAGATCAAAGAAGAGTTCTAATCAGAATTCAGAAGAATCATTCAAAGTGCTGGATAGAGAGAGATCAAGTCAGAATTTGAAGAAGAAGAAAGAAACCACCAGTGGATTCTCAAGAAGCTGTTTGGAAATCAACTCAGCTAAGTTCTTATTCAAGAAGCTTTGAAGAAAGCTCAGATTCAGTTGATTTCATCAGCTGATCAAGAATTGTCTTGGCCTTTTCTCTCTCAATTTTAGGCAAGACAGTTAGATAATATTTTCCATATTTCTGTAGGATCTGTTTACACAGATCTGAGTTGTAAGCCTATGTTATAAAGGCTGAGTGTAGGAGTGTTGAACTCTGAGTGGTAGGGCTGTTTGCCTGAGTGTAGGAGAAGGATCTTCTCTGAGTTGTAGGCCTTGGGGCAAGGCTGAGGTAGGGCTGTTGTGCCTGAGTTGTAGGATCTATTGATATGAGATTAGTGGAAGTTTGGCCAAATCTAGCATACTGCTAGATAGGTGAAGGGGGAAAGTGGATGTACCCAGACCTTGGGGAACCACTATAAAATATTGTGCAATCTGTGATGTTTTATTTTTTCTGTGATTGCTGTGATTCTTTTGTCAGTCATTGAATTGAATATTGCCTAGAAGTTTTTATAAATAAGCAGAACCTATTCACCCCCCCCTCTAGGTGTCTAGGCTGTCTTGAAAGTTAAACTATCAAGTGGTATCAGAGGGAGGTTACTCAAAAAGGACTTAACAGTCTGAGGTAGATCTGAAAGGCAGATTCAAGATTCAAGAAGATGGGTTCTGGAGAGAATCATAAGGAGCTAGGGTCTATGAAATTACCCATATGCAAGAAGGAAATCTTTGGGATCTGGAAAGAAAGAGTCAGATTGTTTATGGAAGCATCTGACCCAAGGATTTACATCACAGTACAGGAAGGGCCCTTCATTCCAATGAAGATATCTATTCTTGATGCAAATATCCAAATACCAAAGACTTATTCAGAAATGACCAAGGATGAAATCATCTTGGCAACCATGGACAAAAGGGCACAGAACATCATTGTTAGTGCCATAGATGATTCAACATTTCAAAATCTGATTCACTGCAAGACCTCCAAGGAGATGTGGGACACATTGATTGTCTACATGGAGGGATCTGAAGAAGTAAGGCTGGACAGAAAGTCTATGCTAAATCAGGAGTATGAAAGCTTTAGACAAGGAAAATCTGATAGCATAACTGAGTGCTATAAGAAATTCTATAGAATTGTGAATGAGCTAATCTCCTATGGAAGAGTCTTCAGTACCTATGAACTGAATGACAAATTCCTAAGATACTTATCAAAGGACTGGGATACAAAGATCTGTGCCATAAGAGAAGTGGCTAAATTGGCAGAGATATCTCCTCCAACCCTGTTTGGAAAGTTACTATCCTATGAAATGCAACTTATGGTAAGGAAGGAGGAGGAAAGAAACTCAAGAGGAGAGCATAGAGAAAAGACTGTGGCATTTAATGCTGAAGCCACTAGAAAGAGTAGGAGGAAATCACCATCTCCTCCTAAAGAAGTTGAAGAAGATAGTTCTGAAAATTCAAATAAGGGTTCAGAAAGCTGTGATTCAGATGCAGACTTTGCTGCATTTACAAGGCAATTCCAAAGGTTCTTGAAAAAGAAGCAATGGAAGTCTAGGCCTTCCACATCACAGCAAGTTGATGACTATTATCAGAAGAGAAGGTCATCAAGGAAAGAGAAAAGCAGATCAAAGCCCAGCAAAGCCACTACTTCAAAGATTGTCTGCTATTGTTGCAATAGGTCTGGACATGTAGTGGCTGATTGTCCTGACAAAAGGAAGGAATCTTCAGAAAAGAAGAAGACTTATCAGAAAGGCAAGAAGGAGAAATCCTTTGTAGCAAAGAAAGATAAAAGTCTGTCAGACCAGTCAACTTCAGAATCAGGATCTGAAGCTGAAGCATATATTGGACTATATGCTGCATCTGAGGAAGAGGAGTTTATGCAGTTGCTAGACTCCATCAATGAACATCAATGCATGGGTTTGATGACAAGATCAGAAGAGGACATATGCCAGAATCAGTCTGGTCCTAATGAGGTAAACTGTCCTTCCTGTACATCTGTTTGTAGTACAAGTGAAGAATCAGCTACATCTGCATCAAGTGATGAAGATGCATCTGGATCTGAAGGAGATGTCTATCAATTGATAGACAAGTATGGGGACTTGTTGCAGGCCCTTAAGAAAAGCAAGAACCTGGTTAAAACACAGGCTTAGGAAATTGCTGAACTAAGGGTAGCAACAACTGAGTTAGAAAAAGTCCTTGATCAAAAATTAAATGAAATTGCCAAGCTGAAGAATATAACTATTATTCAGATGGGCACAATTAATTATACTAATGATCAAGTAAAGAGTCTGGAGGCCAGACTTAGAATTGAAAGGGATTTAGTGGCTAGTTACTCTAAGCCAAAATCTGTCTTACCCTTGATAGATGAATTTGTCACTCAGAAGGGTAAGGCTGGATTAGGATTTAAAGGTAACTCCAGGGCTGGCAGATTCAAGAGGAAAGGCAAAGCCCCTATTCAGCCACTAAACCTTTCAGTCCCCATAAAGTTTAGTAAGGAGAAAGTGCCTTCTAACATATATGATCATGAAGACATTCAAGGTCATATTAAGACAAATGTTCTGAAGAACAAGGGTGTTAAGGCAAGCAGGCCTACCTATGGTCATAAACCCAATGGTTTTAAGAAATCAGTAGGTGAAGTTGCAACAGCACCAGCAATGAACAGAAATTCTTCTGACAAGGATGTATCTAGATCTAGATACAATAAGTTTGAATGTTGGTGCTGTGGCAAGAGGGGCCATTTTGCATTGGACTGCTGGTATAACACAAGTGTTATAAAGAATAAGAGTCTACCTGTTAGAAGAGGTTATGATAACTTTATTAATGCTAACCTGAACCAAGGACCCAAGACTTACTTGGGTTCTAAGGGTAAGTAATTCTGTATTGCAGGTGAATCCAAGTAACCATGCCCCTATATGGTACTTGGATAGTGGTTGTTCCAGGCACATGACTGGAACAAAGGGGCTGCTAAAGGAGTATTCATCTGTCAAAGATGGACATAAAGTGATCTTTGGTGGATCTGAAAAAGGAGTCATCAAAGGGTTTGGTAACATTTCTTCTAACCTAATTACTATCACCCAAGTGGCCTATGTAAAAGGTTTGAAACATAATCTAATAAGCATAAGCCAGCTGAGTGATCTAGGATATGACATTTCATTTGGTAAGGATGGATGTCATATCAAAAGGTCAAGTCATCAAGAGATCATTTTGACTGGGTATAGGAAGAGAAATGTATATTGCCTTAATTTTGAGTGTGAAAATAAGGCTTCCCCCATTTGTCTTGTAGCTGATGACAATGCTTCCCATTGTGTTAAGTGGCACAAGAGATTGGCTCATCTAAACTACAAGACAATTGGCCAACTCATTAGTAAAGAACTAGTGAGGAATGGGCCTCAAGTTAAGTGTATAAAGAAAGGGGTATGCTCAGCTTGTCAAAAGGGCAAGCAGACAAAATCCTCATTTCAAAGCCTTGAAAACAAGGATTCTGTGAGGTGCTTATACCTCTTGCATATGGATCTTTTTGGTCCTATGCCAGTTCATAGTCTAGGTAGGAAGGTCTACACTTTTGTGGTTGTAGATGACTATTCTAGATTTACATGGGTGTTCTTTCTAAGACAAAAATCTGAAACCCCAAGTGTACTACTTAATTTTGTAAAGCAAATTCAGAATGAACTGAATAGTACAGTGGTCAAAATCAGAAGTGATCATGGTACTGAGTTTCATTCTGAAAGCATAACAAATTTGTGTAAAGACTTTGGGATTTTCTAAGAGTTCTCCTCACCAAGAACACCTCAGCAAAATGGAATTGCTGAAAGAAAGAATAGAACATTAATTGAAGCTGGTAGAACTCTATTGAGTGACACCTCTCTCCCAGAATATTTTTGGGCTGAGGCAGTTAACACTGCTTGTCATGTCATCAATAGGGCTTCTATCACCAAAAGCCACAGAAAGACTCCCTATGAGATTGTGAAAGGCAGAAAACCAAATCTATCCTATTTTAGGATCTTTGGTTGCAAGTGCTATATACTTAACAATGGCAAGTCATATTTGACTAAGTTTGCTGCCAAATCCCAGGATGGAATATTTGTTGGGTACAGCACAAATAGTAAGGCCTATAGAGTCTTCAACTTAACTACTCAAGTTGTTGAAGAATCTGTGCATGTTGTATTTGATGAAATAAGATTAATCAATTGTGAGTTGTCTTGTAGATCAAATGACTCAACAGGTATAAGCAAGAAGATGGACAAGCTCTCCATTGCTGAAGCTTCAAAGGAAGATGGAGCATTGGAAAATGAAGGCTGCTGTCCAGGGGGAGTACAAGAGATAATGGAAACTGATGAAAACCAAGAGGCTCGGCAGAATGAAGAAGCTGGAGATGCTCAACCTGAAGGGAATCTTCCTCCAGCTATAAGATATCTAAGAGATCATCCAACTGATCAGATAATTGGTGATCCAAGACAAGGAGTGCAAACTAGAAGCAGAAATCAAAGCACAGTTTTGCATTCAAGTTTCTTGTCCCAGATGGAACCTAAGAAGTTTGAAGAAGCTATCCAAGACCAGCACTGGATTGATGCTATGCAAGAGGAGCTGAATCAATTTAGAAGATGCAAAGTCTGGGAGCTTGTTACTAAACCAAGAGGCCACAACATAATTGGCACTAAGTGGATCTATAGGAACAAGCTAGATGAAAGTGGGATAATAGTGAAGAATAAAGCAAGGTTAGTTGCAAAAGGATACAGGCAGGAAGAAGGAATTGACTTTGATCAAACCTTTGCTCCAGTAGCAAGGCTAGAGGCAATCAGAATGTTCCTTGCCTATGCAGCCTACCAAGACTTCAAAGTATACCAAATGGATGTGAAGTCAGCATTTCTGAATGGTGATCTTAAAGAAGAAGTATATGTAGAGCAGCCATCAGGTTTTATAGATCCTCTTAAACCTGATTATGTGTATAAGCTTAGGAAAGCTTTGTATGGGTTAAAACAAGCTCCAAGGGCTTGGTATGAAACCCTGTCTACCTTCCTCATTGAGAATAAATTCTCAAGAGGAAAGATAGACAAAACTCTATTCCTTAGGGAATCCAAAGGAAAGATCATCTTAGTCCAGATCTATGTTGATGACATAATCTTTGGATCTACTGAAAACAACCTTTGTAAAAAGTTTGCCAAACTTATGCAAGGGAAGTTTGAGATGAGCAGTATGGGAGAACTTAAGTTCTTCTTGGGACTCCAAGTAAGACAGACTGATGATGGATTGTCCATATCCCAGTCTAAGTTCACCAAAGAATTAATTAAGAAGTATGGTATGGAGTCATCCTCCACCATGAGAACTCCTATGGGAACTAGTATGCCTATATGCAAAGATGAGACAGGTAAACCTATTGATGAATCATTGTATAGAGGAATAGTTGGGTCTCTACTATATCTCACTGCTAGTAGACCTGATATTATGTATGCAACATGTGTCTGTGCTAGGTACCAAGCCTGCCCTAAAGAATCTCATTATACTGCAGTCAAAAGTATTCTGAGATATCTAAAGGGCACTCCTACTCTAGGTCTTTGGTACCCTAGGAATAGAGATTTTCTACTAACAGGCTATTCAGATGCAGATTTTGCAGGATGTAGAGAGGATAGAAAGAGTACTACAGGTACTTGTCAATTCCTGGGAGGAAGACTAATATCTTGGAGTAGTAAGAAGCAGACCAGTGTGGCAATTTCCACAGCTGAGTCAGAGTATGTTGCTGCTGGAAGCTGCTGTGCACAGCTATTGTGGATGCAGCATCAGCTTAAGGATTATGGTATTCAGGTAAGTAGAACACCCCTTTTATGTGATTCAAAGAGTGCTATTTCTATTGCTAATAATCCAGTTTCTCATAGTAGAACTAAGCATATAGAAATCAAATACCATTTTCTTAGAGAACATGTAGAAAGAGGAGACATCTCATTGGAATTTGTAAAAACAGATTATCAAATAGCAGATGTATTTACTAAGCCTTTAGATGAAACCAAATTCAATAAATTCAAAATTGAATTAGGTATGTTAACCATTGATTAATGTATTAACAAAATCATTAACAATGCAATTGAAGTGGTATATAAGTAAGTAAAGGTAATAACAACATAATCAAGTGTTAAAAAGGACACATTGAAGTTACAGAAATTGGCTAAGTAAGAATGTGTCGACACATTCAGTAGTAATGTGTCGACTCAGAGAAATTATGTCGACAAGTCAGAAATATTGTGTCGACACAGAGAATATGTGTCGACACTTGAGAGTTATATTGTCGACTTAACCAGAAATGTAATGTCGACTCAACCAGGAAAATGGTGTCGACACTTACAGAATATGTGTCGACACTTATCCTTAGAGTCGACACAGAATTTCTGTCTATCTAAGGTGTCGACATAACCACAAATTGGTATCGACACATAGTAGGCTGAAGTAATGTCGAGACATAGAAGTTTGTATCGACACATTCCGTCTGTGTCGACACATTTTGACTATTTTTGGCGCCTTTTGAACTTCTTTCAACTGAGGCTATAAATAGGTCAAAAACTCATTCTGTCGACACGCTTCCAAGGTTTTCGAGACTAAAACCCTGTGTCGACAGTCTATCTTTCTCTCTTCTCTCAAGCTTTCTCGACGAACCGATGGCGCCAAGGATTGAAGACAACATTAATGAAGGGTATGAGTTGGTGCGCCAGGCCTTTGCAGAGGCGCCGCTAGATGTTCAAGGAGTTATCACCCTCCTCTCTGAGTCAGGGTTAAAATTTCTCATCTCAGAACCAACAAAAATCTAGAAGAAGGAGGTGCACGAGTTCTTTATCTCTGCATCAGTCCACTCGACTGGCCTCAAGATTAGGTCCTCAGTTCAAGGGACTAAGGTGAAGATTAATCAAAGAAGTTTAAGAAAGATCTTTCAATTGCAAGTAGTTGAGAATGAAGAGGAAGTACCTAGTTCTAAAATAAGGGAAGCCCTTCAATGGTGTGGACTGGACTCAGGCTTGAAGATTGGAGCTGCATTCAACAGGAAGGGTATGAATCAGCAAGGGAAGTTCTTATCTGAAATAGTTGGGAAAGTGATCCTCTGCAAGACAGGTGGACATGATAGGATTTCTGCCTATATGTTCAGCCTGATGACCAGGATTGTTTTTACAATTCCTACTGATTGGTCAGGAGTGATCTTTGACAAGATCAAAGAAGGAATCAAGAAGCCTAACATGGCCAGGATCATGAGCCTATACCTAACTGGAGTGATTCCTGAAGTGATGCAGCAAGTGCCAGGGACAAAGATTAATCATATGAGAAGAATGGATATGAGACTGTTCTCAAGGTGGGATAGGGTACTGTCCAAGGACGTGCCTGAAGAGAGAAGGCCAGACACCCCTGTGAAATCCCCTACTCAAAATCAAGAAACTGAACAACTACAAGAAGACCCACTGAGGACACAGGTTGAAAAACAGCTTGACTCAACTATAGTCCAGCAAGTATCAACACCTGCACAGATGCAGGGGGAGCCAGTTTCCACTCCTGCTCAAAATGTATCTGCACCTGATCAGGTACATGTATAGGGGGAGCTAATGTATTTTACTATAAAAGACTTTGCTCATATTCTTATTAATGCACAGGTTCAGGAAGAGCTAGTGTCCACTCCTCCTCTAGATACTACAAATACTGAAGTACAAGTGCAAGAAGAAGCACAGTTAAACTTATCTCAAGATTTAACTGCTGCAGAAGTTACAGCTCAACTGGAATTTACTCTGGAGGAGTTATTCCCTGATGATGATAATACTACTGATAAAGTAGAAGGTGGACAAGAAATTGAGAAGTCAATAGGTATGGAAATTGATCAGGAAGCTGCAGTTGAGGCACAAGTTGAGGGGGAGCCAGTGGCTGTTGAAGCTGAGCAACAGGTCCCTGGGACAGATACAAATCATCCTCCTCAAGAAAGAATTCATTTAGATACTTCATCTGAAACTGACACTGAAGGAGCCAGGATGGCAAAGAAAAGAAAACTTGTTGTCTTTAAGAGAAGAAGCAAGAATTATAAGCAGGCTTTACAAACAACACCTCCACAAGTATCTCCAGCCTTTGATTATAACAAATTTATGGTGGATCTACAGGTAAAATTGGATGAACAAAGGATGGCACTGGAAAAGTATGTTGATGAAAATAGCAAGTCACTTCAGTTTGACTTAGCTCAGGATATCAAGTCCATCCAGTTTCAAGTCAACATGCATAAAAAGGAAATGACAGATTGCTTCCACAAGGGTGGCAATGCTGTGGTTTATCTAGCTCAAAAACAGGAGGCTATTACTACAAAGGTGGATGACATTGCTTTGAAGCAAAGCTATGTTTTGGAAAACCAGCTAAGAATGAATGATAATTTAACTGAATCTCATAATAAGATTATTGAGGAGGTAAAGAAGATTGTTCCAAGTCTGCCTGCAGATAGAGCCAAAGAAAGGGAAGAATTTGAAAAGAATTTTCAAGCTGCCATTGCTTCTGTTAAGACTGCCATCACAACCTCTCAAAAAGAAATATCTGAAAAGCTTCAAAAGTTAAAACCATTTTTTAAAGAGGGTGTGAATTATTTGGATGGCCAAATAAGATTTCAAAATGAAGATCTAAGAGATCATGTATCTAGAGAAGCCATAAAGGGGGAGAGGATGCTAATTCATGCAGGCTCAGAGCACTCCAAATGGGTGACCAATAGTATCCGAGCCACATTGGGATATCCCCCATTGTGTGATGACGCTATGGTGGCTGAATCAGGAATACAATCAAATCTACTTGAAGGCAATCAACCTGAGGTTCCTGAGGTTGCCCAAGTCATTTACCCCCCTCCAGATTTTGACATGATTGATCAGAAGGTTCAAGGAATGTATAGTCCTCCAAAGGAGGTTACTAATATTGTCATTGGGAAGGTTGATAAGCCTGAGGCTACTCTAAAAGAACAGCAAGAAGCTCTATTAGCAAAGAAAAGATTCAGAGAGCAGGCTGTACTTAAGCCAGATTATGAGCAGTGGAGTCCTACTTCAAGGAACATAATACTCACTGCATGGAAAGCTGTACAAGATAAAGTTCATGAGAGAGGGAAGTGGTACAATGAGACAGAATGGCAGAAATATGAGGCAAGACAGGAAGCAATAGTCCAATTTAGAAGGAAAGCTAAGCTGGGGAGGCTGCCATCTGATGCTAAGGAGCCAAGCAAGTACTTTCCAAAGCCTTTTCACTACTTTGAAAGGCAAAGGATCAAGGAAGAAGCTCAGAAGAAAGCTGATCTAAAAGGAAAGAAGATAGCTGAAGAATCAGAAGCTCCTGTGATAGCTACAATTCAATCTGGAAAAGGGATTATCATTAAAGAGCCTGATCAATCCTGATTATGTTTTTTAATTCCTTCATATTGTTTTGTAATGTTGTGATGTAATCATTAAATGAAAAACAATGTAATCAAACATTACCCAGTTATAAACAAAATGTTGTTTGGCATATTATAATGTGCATTCTGTGAT
This sequence comes from Platanthera zijinensis, assembly GCA_039513925.1. Classification (NCBI taxonomy): domain Eukaryota; kingdom Viridiplantae; phylum Streptophyta; class Magnoliopsida; order Asparagales; family Orchidaceae; genus Platanthera; species Platanthera zijinensis. The sequence goes on from CM077096.1 coordinate 160,760,278, forward strand.
GGATTATTTTGTTTATGTTTTGTTTATATTAAGTATTCCTGTCATATCATATATCATCATTTAGTACTGTTTATAAATGGTGTATATCATTGGCTAGAAGGGTTATGACTTCTCCAAATAGGGGGAGATTGTTGGGTACATTGGAAAATGTGTACCTGATTTGAAGAAGCCCAACCTAGCTCAATGATATACATCAAGGTGTATTTGATGTTTTTTTTAGTTAACATGTGCAGGTGAAGGATTGATAAAGTATGCAGCAAAATTCTAAGTCCAAGTGTCGACACAGAGGAAGTGTGTGTCGACACATAGAAGAAAATTGTCGACACATCACTGGGAAAAAGTGTCGACACAGAAGAAGTAAGTCGACACAACACTGGGAAGCAGTGTCGACACATAGCAGTTAGTCTACATCTACACTGGGAAAAAGTGTCGACACAGAAGAAGTAAGTCGACACAACACTGGGAAGCAGTGTCGACACATAGCAGTTAGTCTACAACTACACTGGGAAAAAGTGTCGACACAGAAGAAGTAAGTCGACACTTACTAAGTTATGATTCTACAACAACTGTGTAGACACACAGGACTTGTGTCGACACACTGAAGAGTCAAGACCAAGTTATTTTCAGAAGGAGCTGTGTCGACTCAAAGGCAACTTAGTCGACATCACTGAAGACTGTGTCGACACCAAAGTCAATTGTGTCGACACAAATAAACAGATGGTCTCGACACTTTCTGACAGACTGTCTCGACAACTTATGGTTCAAGACTAAGGCACAGGACTTGTTTGGAGACTTGACAGCTGAGGATTGCCACCAGTTAACTGAAGCTGTCAGACTTGTCAGAAAACGGTTAGAAACCGATCAGCCGGTTACCATGAAGAAAGTCTATAAATAGACGGATTCAGAAGGAGAAAGTAACTGTTAAAAAACATTGTTGAGAATCAAAAAGTTGAGAAGGATTACGATCCAATTCATTTCAAGAAAGTGCTAGGCACTTAAGAAGATCTTCTCCGGGAGATCTAAGAAGACTATCTAAGGATAGATCAAAGAAGAGTTCTAATCAGAATTCAGAAGAATCATTCAAAGTGCTGGATAGAGAGAGATCAAGTCAGAATTTGAAGAAGAAGAAAGAAACCACCAGTGGATTCTCAAGAAGCTGTTTGGAAATCAACTCAGCTAAGTTCTTATTCAAGAAGCTTTGAAGAAAGCTCAGATTCAGTTGATTTCATCAGCTGATCAAGAATTGTCTTGGCCTTTTCTCTCTCAATTTTAGGCAAGACAGTTAGATAATATTTTCCATATTTCTGTAGGATCTGTTTACACAGATCTGAGTTGTAAGGCTATGTTATAAAGGCTGAGTGTAGGAGTGTTGAACTCTGAGTGGTAGGGCTGTTTACCTGAGTGTAGGAGAAGGATCTTCTCTGAGTTGTAGGCCTTGGGGCAAGGCTGAGGTAGGGCTGTTGTGCCTGAGTTGTAGGATCTATTGATCTGAGATTAGTGGAAATTTGGCCAAATCTAGCATACTGCTAGATAGGTGAAGGGGGAAAGTGGATGTACCCAGACCTTGGGGAACCACTATAAAATATTGTGCAATCTGTGATGTTTTATTTTTTCTGTGATTGCTGTGATTCTTTTGTCAGTCATTGAATTGAATACTGCCTAGAAGTTTTTATAAATAAGCAGAACCTATTCACCCCCCCCCCCTCTAGGTGTCTAGGCTGTCTTGAAAGTTAAACTATCAAATTGAGTAATCTATAAATTGAGAAAGAGACATACCTTCAGGATATTCTTCAGGGTTTCCTAACTCCCATAAATCATCTAGAAAGGAGGTGATAATTCCTTCTAGGTACTGGGCAACCAAGGGAGTTGAGGATTCTTCTAAGTAAACTTTTACTACAAACTCTGTCAACATGATTGCATCAGATAATTCCTTTTCAGATGGAGGAGGAGGAGGAGCTGAATCTTCTGCTACTTTCTCTGTTACTACAAGATGAACTGCTGGAGGGGAGGCCAAAGGCTGCTCTGAGATATCTTCATCAAGCATCTCCCCCTGCCTGATTTCAGTAGAAACTGAAACCAGGCCCCTAGAAGAAGAGGGCTCAGCAGACTTTGAGAGTGCCTGAATGGCAGCAGTCAAAGAAGATATAGAAGAAGCAAGGGGAGCAATTGCCTCATCAATCATAGTTTTGATTGAGGGGGTAATTAACTCCACAATGCTAGCAATAAATGCTGGAGTTATATCAAAAGAAGATGATGAAGATGATGGAGGAATTTCTGAGGGTGGAAGAACAGCAGGGGTGGTATGAGCAATATGAGCTAGAGAATGAGCTGGAGATGGATGGGTGGATGTAGGGTGATCAAGATGATCGGAAGATAGAATTGGAGAGTGAGGAGGAGTTGGAATTGGAGAATGAACTGGAGAAGATATTTCAGACGCCAACACATCAAAGCTGGGTTGAGAAATCCCAGCAAGATCAGTCGGGAGAGAAGATGCAAGAGGAGAGGCAGAATGTCGTACTTCAGTTGAAGTTGAAGGAACTTCAACTGCAGTAGACGGCAAAGCTGATGAAGAGGATGGAGGAGATGGATTTGCTGAGCCAGCTGCTAGAAGGGGGGGAGTGACTGCGACAGTCCTGGTGCTCTCAGATATAACTGGAGCAACCCCTGCGGGAGCGGGCTTTAGGAAAGTCCTTTTCCACTTTGAGAACAGTGAAGGATCCATCTTCTTACTCGCGTTGATGGAAGTGGCGGCAGACACAAGCAAATGGGGGTATTTCTCCTTCAGAAAAATACCAACTACCCTTCCTAGGGTAACTTCTTTCTTTCCATTCTTTTTCCTGATTAAATTAAACATAATGCCTGCCCAGTTGATCTGCTTCTTGTTCACTATTGCACACATTAGTGCAAACTGCTGTCTGGTGATATTATCGTGGGCGGAGTGCTTTCCCAGTAGCACTTTTCCAACAATTTCCGCAAGAAACATGATCTTAAACAGGAAATTTACCTTGAGCAGCTTGGAGGGGATGCCTTCGGCATGTCCCAGCTCAGTTAACATTCTTCCGAATTCAGGAGCATCTTGCTCATAATCTTCTTCACCATTAATCAAACCAAAAATTTCAGTCAGAATCGCGGGAGTTAATATTACCTCTTCTCCGCTAATTGTTCCAGTCATCGAATCATCAGTAGACGATGAAGTGAAGGCCCACTCTGAAAGTCCACCTAGTGTCAACTACTTACACCTATGGGGGGATAGGTGTATTTGTAGCGAATTTGCGGAATTAATGTTTCACCTGCACAAGAAAACAAAACAACACATCACAAAAATACACAAGCAATTTATAGTGGTTCCCCGATTTGGGTACGTCCACTTTCCCCCTTCGACCTATCTCCCAACCAGGGACGACTTGGTCACTTCACCAATAGGATTGAAATCCAATCCTTGCACTAATAGAAGGAACCCTTCCACACGTAGGAGTCAACACTCCCACAACACGGGTTTCACCCAACCCTACAACTAGAGACCAAACGGTCCTTTACAATGAAATAAAAATAGCTTGTAAGTATACAAACAACGTATGGAGACCAAGGTGTCCCTCTTCGTTCGACGACGTGTTCTTGAGGTCAACGAAGAGTCCACAACCTAGATCTCACTTGGAGAGAATCTTCTCTAGATCGACGGCTTCAACAATAGAGGCGGTGATGCTATGTAGATCCAATCTTCTTAGCAAAATCGGCAAGGTCTTCCAACGGTAATAATAGGATAGATCGTCTCGATCGATTCGGATGGGAAAGGTTTCCCGATCACAAATCAAGAGACAAAAGATCTCTGGATAGACGCGTGAGACGCTGTGCCCGACTAGGCTTCTGTCGCCGGGAGAGGTAACGAAATCCTCGATCAACGGTGGCGAGCAGCTAGCGAGAGGCGGAGCGGGTCGGCCGAGCTCGCTTCCGATCTAGGGCTTGACGGCGGCCTCTTTTTCGTTTTGCTGTGATTCCCCTATTTACTGTTCACAAATACAGAGTATTTATACACTAGGTCAGGAGATGACCGTTGTGGGCCCCACCAGCGGTAAGACCAAAGTCCGGTTCAAAATCCCGATGATAACGTGGACCGGTCCAGGCAGACTTGGAAAAATGCCCAAGTCAAATTCGGCGAGAATCGTGAGTGATTCTCGACGAATCGGCGAGAATCACTTACGATTCTCGCCGAATTTTACTTAGAGAATTCTGGCTGCATAGGTTATAGAGGCCGGGGAGAATCGGTGGGAATCACCTTGGATTCTCGTCGACTCGTCGAGAATGCAAAGTCATTCTCGACGAATCGGCGAGAATCACCAAGTGATTCTCGACGATTCTGCCTTAGAAGGTTTTTCTGACTGCGTCGAGACAGCCGGCCCAACCCGGCAAGAATCAACTAGTGATTCTCGTCGACTCGTCGAGAATCACTAGTGATTCTCGACGAATCGGCGAGAATCACTTAGTGATTCTCGACGAGTTATACTTGGACGAATTCTCGTCTTTCCACCCGTGAGCAGGTCTTTGGCCCATACTTGCTCCTTGTCTACTCTTGCTTAATCATAGCCCTATACTTGAAATTAAGTACACCCCAATAAAGAGAGTACACGTAGGCCAACACACTGATCTGCTCAACGAGGGATTACGTTGCACAGACCCGTATATATTGACCCACTGCACCCTGACATTGGTGTGTACTTAGCATGGAATAACTGCAAGCACAACTAAAAAATAGTTCATCAAATACATTGTGAATTCATCTTAGCTAGAAAATGGCTTCCTCAAATCCAGGTAATTGTGGATACAATACCCAACAATCTCCCCCTATTTGACGAAGCCAAAATCCTACTAGCTAAGATGAATACCACCATCCAGAGAATGATTAAAATTTTAAGTAGACGAGAACAAACATAACAATACTTGAGTCAAAACATGACATCACATATATATATATATAAATTCATAATACTTGTTCGTAAGATAATAGGGAAACATTGATGTGCAATAAGAGGCGGAAAAGATCCTAATCCTATTTTTCCTTAGCAAGATCATTCTTAAGCTTCTGAGCCAGGAATTTCTTGCTCTGTCTTTCGAAATATTCCTTAGGCTTCGGATGATATCTGGGAGGAGGGGCTTTATCTGCCACTGTGTTATTCCTTAAGAATATGTTGCGTTTGGCTTCAAATTCTTTATGCCGCTCCCATTCGTATTGGCTATATACCTCACTTCGATTTATGTGCCCCTTCTGCTGTAACAAAAATGTGTCCAAGATGATACTTTTTGATACAGGACTCCATTTTTCATTTCTCACATCCTCCTCCGTCAATCTGATCCTCTTTTCAGCTGGTGTTTCCTTTGAAGGTCCTTCTTTGATTTGCCTTTTGCCTTTGGCTTTGGCTAAGGCATCTTGATCAAACCAGGTTCTTCGTTCAGCCCTTTCAGCAGCTTTCTTTGACTCAGCTTCGCTTAACGGAACAACTTCTGCACTTGCTCCTTCGTCATCCACAGTATTGTTCTCAGTAGTCTCGTGAACAGGATTATCCTCAGGAATATTGGTTGAATTGTTGCCTAATGCTTGGTTGAGCAACCACTGGCAGCTGTCATACACATATACATTACACTGGTCAAAATTTTCGATGATGATGTGCTGAAGCCCTTCCATTTTAGCAGTATATTCTTTCTCCCCCTTTTTGGCTTCGATTGCAATGGAGTTTGCATAGGAGTGCAGGGACTCATCAATGTGCTTCAGAGATTTAGAGAACTCAGTCAGCAGGTCTTGTTGATTTTTATTGAGGAGCACCATGTTGGTTTCAAATTTTTGTATGCTGTCCGCCACAATATGTGCATTTTTATTGACGACAGCCAGATCGTCAGTATTCTTCTTCAGTCCTTGCATGAGAAGAGATACTACTGTGCCTGCCTCTGTGTATTTCTCATCAAATTTCTTTTCCATCAAATCCAGTTTGTGGTTGATCTGAACCACATTCTTCAGTATGAGATCCTCAGACTCCCGCAGTCTCTGTAGCACTTTGTTGTGCTATTTCACAACCGTATCCTTGAGCTCATCAAGCATACCTTGGACAAAGTTGACAGTGAGATTTGCTATGCTTTCTTATAGTGGAGGAGCTGCAGGCTGACCCTGGTCAGGCTCCCCCGCAGAAGTACTGGGAGAGCTGGAGAGCAGCATATAGTCCACAGGGGGAACAAAGTATTGCTCCCCCTCCATCCTTGCATCTGACCGCCTAGGAGCTTGTTCCTCAGATGGAACCTCAGCAGCCTCCTGAGAGTCCACCATTTTCTCCCGCTCAAGTACTTCTTCCTCCACCTCAGTCTCCATGTGCTCAGCCTGATCTGCAGAGTTATGCATGTCTTCTTCTACTGCATCCACCTCATCTTCATCAGCCACCTCATCGCCCGGGTAATTTATATCTTCCTCACCGTCCTCTTCCTCTTCCACGACATCTTTTGCTATCTGAGAAATATCTGATAAGATGTTTGCAGAAAGGAGTACAACCTCCCCCTCAGTTCCTGTAATCAGTGCATCAGGAACTTCACTGGGGGCTGCAGAACCGGTTTCAACTACCACTGCAGCTTGCCCTATTCGATGTTCCCATCGGTTGAATATGCTAGCATCCATCCTTTTCAAGTAGTGCAGAGGCACTCCCTTGCTCATGTCGAATTTGTCTCCGTCCAGTTGATTCAGATAAAGGCTAATGATTCTGCCAAAACTGGGGGTTCAGAGTGAGTCTTTAATCCTGTCAAACAGCAAGGCTCCCCAGTTGAACTGCTTTCGGCATACGATTGCCACCAAAGTTTTGAACATTTCCCCAGAAATATGGTCATGGGATCCAGGTTTGCAGATTAGTACTTTCCCAATGATGTCGGACAAGAGATTCCCTTCCTCATTCATTTCTTTTCTCTTTATTGATCTGGTGCCCCTAGCTAGCCCACAGAATAATAGGGTCCTGGCTCTATCATGTTCCTCCAGATAATCCTCGTGCTCAGAACTGGAGAGCTGCAAGCATTGAGTCAGTTTCCTGGCAGACATCTTGATCCTTGCACCTGCAACCTTACTCTTGATGATAGAGTCTTCATTCTGAAGTTTGGCGGTTGCGAAGAACTCCATCACTTCTTTATCCAGAATCTTACATGGGTGCTCTAGCACGAATGTCAGTCCTGCTTCCTCGAGCATGATGATTATGTTGCGGAACTCGTCTGAGGCCTGGGAGAAACCGGTTCTCACTAGCTCGCATCCAGTGACCAGGCCTGCAGTAGTTCGTGGGGCCATAGCAAACTAGGAAGAAGGGGAATATCAATTTCCAAGTCTAAGGATCTCCGAAACTGTGAGGTTGAGGATACAATCTATACTAAGCTTAAGTCACGGTTAGGGATAAGAAGGGGATTACCTTGTAAGGAGATGCAGTGAATGTTCCGGCACTACGATGCGTTATCAGAGTTGCGGCGAGCCGATCCGAAGCTGAGCGTGGGCGTGTCCCCGGCGGTGAGAGGGAGTCTTTGGGAGGGTCGTTAGGTCACAACGAGGTCGACGAAGGAGTTCGCTGAGAGGATCAAAGGGATTCCTTCGTAGCTGGGACTGTGTCTCGGCGAGAAACTGGAATGTGAAAGGTCGACGGGATTGGCGGAATGAACACGTGAAGTGGAAGATGAAAAGTTGGCGGGATTTATATCAGGGTCGGGGGGATTTATATTGTACGTTAAATCCAATTTATATAAGAGCTTTGGTTCGATGAGGATTGCAGAGATCAATTTTATGTATTTGTCACGGGTTGAAAAGAATTCGAAAAGATCATTTCTTAATCCAAGTGTGGATTAACATACCACACAGCTTAGGAGGCACATCAACTCTGTGATTCCTAACTCACTAACATTGGCTCGCAGATTTCATAGATTATGTCGAGATCGATAACCGCAATATTCTTGATGTTAGTTGTCATTCTCAGTGACTCCTAATGACGTGTCAGCTTTAATTTTCAGCTTGTAATGTATGCCTATTGATGTGCCTTCTCGAATCTATCAGAGAATTTACTGACACACCATTAATAATGTATCTAAGGGTTATTTTTACAGTTTTGATCTGTCCTTAGGATAACACATATAGATGTGTATATGTATATATATATATAAATATATATATATATATGTAAATGTTGACATAATATGACTCAAATATTTAGGCTGATCAATGATACCTGAAATTGTAAGATTCATCATTCAGCCCTTCTGATTAGAGCATACCAGGTGTTCAATTGGAGTATCCCATTGTTGATAGTACTTCTTTCGTTCCAGATACTTGTTCCAGACCAATCTTGGAACATCTTCTGTCTAGCTCCCATCATGACACGGAAGTCTAGACTACCCTGCACCAAAGAATATTACCTTACCTTAGGAGCCCAATATGTATTGGGTCCTAGGTTCCTGTCAGCATAATAATTGGACTGCCTTCCCTCAGGAATCCAGGTGGGAAGACTAACATTGCCTCGAGGATGTGGAAGTCCCCTTGCCATTGATACAGAATAGTTGTGCCAACAATTTATGGCAAAATGACCCACTTTGCCACAACACCAACACTCATGAATGTTGTATCGCCGTTTGTGACCTAAACGGATGACAGAGGTAGTCATAGTTCTAGGTCTAAACGGAATAGAGCCAGATATGCTCACAGAATTATCTCTTCCACCGTGACTATTGGAAGGGTGGAAAGAATGCATATGGCAGGTGTTATGAGGCCTGGGAGGTGGTGCCTTCTTTTCAGTCAGCCCCCTTCCAAGGACCTCATGAGTCCTAACAACATGATTTTTATCCCCCCTTTCCAGAGTCCTAGGGAGGTGAGAGGCGCATTGTGAGCTGATGCTGGCAGATTCATGACGAGTAGGGGCTGTTGCCGAGAATACAAAGGGCTTGGTGGAAGCCGGAGGTATTCTCTTCTGGGTGGCCATGACAGCCCTTGCATTTTGAGTGCTTCCACAAGAAGACTGATCATTCTTGTAGTGACCATGGTTATTCCTATGGTCATACCTGAAGGCATGATGAGTGTCCTTCCTACTCGGGGTGGGGGGTCTGAACACCGTTTACCCATTTCTCCATGACTTAATAATTTGGGAGATCCACCCATTTTCTGCTTTTCTCTTGATAGCATCAATCTTGGAAAAATTAGAAACTATCGTCTTCTCGGTCTCTAGATGACTTTCTAGATCCGAGATCTGAGATTCCTTTACTTTGATGGATTCCAATTGGAGATTCATCAAGATCTTCAGCTGAGCAACCTCCTTAGCTTGTTCCTCAACAAGTAAGTTGCTCGTCTGAAGGGCACTCTCAAGGGAATCACGATTATCAATCTTTTGATTGAAGCTATGTGTATCCCTTGCATCATTGGAAGGACTACTCTCAAAACTATTCCTGTCTTCAGGAACTTCAAGAGGAGAGGGGCATGAGGAAGAAGTTACCTGCTTCAGACTTTGTTGTTCATGGTTATCATCCAGATTGGCAGAGACTGTTGAGTTAGCTTCATCAGAACTGCTTTCCTCAGCTTCTTCTTCAGTCTCTGACAAGGACACAGGAGCCCTGATATTGACATATTGATCATGCCCTTCATCTTCAGAAATAAGGACTCCTACATAGGCTTCATCCTCTTGCTGACAACCGGTACCAGCTTTCTCTGATCCCTCAATAAGGTCTGAGATGGTTTGCCACATGGACTTGGCCGTCCTACACTTGTCCACTCTTGAACGAGATACACCAGACCAGACGTCAGTGATGATCTGACGTATTAACTTATCCAAGTTGTACAGTGAGAGCTCGGTCTCAGACATCTCTTCGGGACTCTTGGGGATAAGGATATCCTCTCCAGACTCAGAAGCCTTCATGGGAATGAAGGGACCCTCTTCCAAGATGATTGACACCCGAGGGTCGATGGCCTACAGATGAAACATAACTCTCATCTTCCAGATAGGATAATACTCTGTTGTGCACGCAGGGAGTCTCAGAGGAGGGACATCAAATTCCAGCTCCATGTTTGAGTCTTGTCTTCTAGTTGACACAGGAGGCAGGATCTTACTCAAGGTGTTAACCTTATTGCTGAGTAACCTCCCTCTGATACCACTTAAAAGTCCACCTAGTGTCAATTACTTACACCTATGGGGGGGATAGGTGTATTTGCAGCGAATTTGCGGAATTAATGTTTCACCTGCACAAGAAAACAAAACAACACAGCACAAAAATACACAAGCAATTTATAGTGGTTCCCCGATTTGGGTACGTCCACTTTCCCCCTTCGACCTATCTCCCAACCAGGGACGACTTGGTCACTTCACCAACAGGATTGAAATTCAATCCTTGCACTAACGGAAGGAACCCTTCCACACGTAGGAGTCAACACTCCCACAACACGGGTTTCACCCAACCCTACAACTAGAGACCAAACGGTCCTTTACAATGAAATAAAAATAGCTTGTAAGTATACAAACAATGTATGGAGACCAAGGTGTCCCTCTTCGTTCGACGACGTGTTCTTGAGGTCAACGAAGAGTCCACAACCTAGATCTCACTTGGAGAGAATCTTCTCTAGATCGACGGCTTCAACAATAGAGGCGGTGATGCTATGTAGATCCAATCTTCTTAGCAAAATCGGCAAGGTCTTCCAACGGTCACACTAGGATCGATCGTCTCGATCGATTCGGATGGGAAAGGTTTCCCGATCACAAATCAAGAGACAAAAGATCTCTGGATAGACGCGTGAGATGCTGTGCCCGACTAGGCTTCTGTCGCCGGGAGAGGTAACGAAATCCTCGATCAACGGTGGCGAGCAGGTAGCGAGAGGCGGAGCGGGTCGGCCGAGCTCACTTCCGATCTAGGGCTTGACGGCGGCCTCTTTTTCGTTTTGCTGTGATTCCCCTTTTTACTATTCACAAATACAGAGTATTTATACACTAGGTCAGGAGATGACCGTTGTGGGCCCCACCAGCGGTAAGACCAAAGTCCGGTTCAAAATCCCGATGATAACGTGGACCGGTCCAGGCAGACTTGGAAAAATGCCCAAGTCAAATTCGGCGAGAATCGTGAGTGATTCTCGACGAATCGGCGAGAATCACTTACGATTCTCGCCGAATTCTACTTAGAGAATTCTGGCTGCACAGGTTATAGAGGCCGGGGAGAATCGGTGGGAATCACCTTGGATTCTCGCCGACTCGTCGAGAATGCAAAGTCATTCTCGACGAATCGGCGAGAATCACCAAGTGATTCTCGACGATTCTGCCTTAGAAGGTTTTTCTGACTGCGTCGAGACAGCCGGCCTAACCCGGCAAGAATCAACTAGTGATTCTCATCGACTCGTCGAGAATCACTAGTGATTCTCGACGAATCGGTGAGAATCACTTAGTGATTCTCGATGAGTTATACTTGGACGAATTCTCGTCTTTCCACCCGTGAGCAGGTCTTTGGCCCATCCTTGATCCTTGTCTGCTCTTGCTTTATCATAGCCCTGTACTTGAAATTAAGTACACCCCAATAGAGAGAGTACACGTAGGCCAACACACTGATCTGCTCAACGAGGGATTACGTTGCACAGACCCATGTATATTGACCCACTGCACCCTGACATTGGTGTGTACTTAGCATGGAATAACTGCAAGCACAACTAAAAAATAGTTCATCAAATACATTGTGAATTCATCTTAGCTAGACAGGTGGCTTCCTCAAAGCCAGGTAATTATGGATACAATACCCAACACACTCTTTGATTTCCTGAGTGTTTATCTTTACTCTGTAAGACATGAGTCTCTCTAATCCTTATTCTCTACACAGATTTAGGATTTCTATTATCCCTGGTTCGCAACTGCTGAAGGCGTCGAAATCAACGCTGAATCCGGCATCAAACTTTACCACTACAAGAAGCGCTGGAGCAATCGCCATTGAAAATGTTGTAGAAGACGAGAGAGAGAGACGAGGGAGAGAAGGCGAGGACGGAGCGGCAGAAAAACGCGAGACAAAGAGCAAGCGGGAAGATGGAATGCGAAAAGATGCTTTCCGTCGACGATAAGAGCAACTATCTTTTAACCTAGGTCGACCATCGGCTTTATATTAAAACAGCGATCGTCGATCTACTTAAAAGATACTGGAGATGATGGTCGAACGATCGTTCGACGATCGGTCCTGAAGCAGAGTAGTCGATCAATCATTCGACTATTTCTATCTTCACAAACAGCAAGCAGTCGTCAACCATAGATCGACGATAAGCTCGACTTGTTCGACTATCTTCGAACGCCGGTCGACGATCTTTAAGCAGATAAGCTATCTTCAACCATAGGTCGACGATAGGCTTGATCCGCTCGACTATCGTCGAACTTCGTTCGACTATCTTCGAACAAGTTTCAACAAGGCAGACATCACACTTAGTCTCGTCCATTAATCATGCCTAGTTGAATTAAAAAGAACAGATGCTTCTATTCATCTAAGGGCTTGGTGAATATATCACCTCTCTGAAGGTCTGTGGATATGAACTCAAGGCTGATCTTGTTCTTTTCCACACAATCTCTCAGGAAATGGTGTCTAATCTCAATGTGCTTCGTTCTAGAGTGGTGCACTGGATTTTATGCAATGGAGATAGCACTTGTACTGTCACACATGATTTTAGTGTTCTTGTGTGAGTACCCATAATCCAAAAGCTGATTTTGTATCCACAGGATCTGTGAACAACAACTAGCAGCTGCTATATATTCAGCTTCTGCAGTTGATGTTGAGACAGAGGCCTGCTTCTTACAGAACCAAGAGACCAATCTCTCTCCCAGGAACTGACAAGTTCCTGAGGTACTTTTCCTGTCAACTTGACAACTAGCATAATCAGAATCAGAATATCCAATTAATTCAAATTCTGACTCAGCTGGGTACCAAAGTCCTAGATTTGGACATCCCTTCAGGTATCTCAAAATTCTCTTGAGAAGAATCAAATGAGATTCCTTGGGGTTGACCTGGAATCTAGCACAAAGGCATGTAGCAAACATTATGTCTGGCATACTTGCAGTTAAATACAATAGGGATCCAACAATGGCCCTATAATTCTTTTGATCTACAGGCTTTCCCTGATCATCAGAATCAATAACTACATTAGTAGCCATAGGTGTATGCATTGCTGAAGCATCTGCCATCCCAAACTTCTTTACCAATTCCTTGGCATATTTGGATTGGGAGATGAAGATGCCATCAGCATCTTGCTTTACTTGGAGACCAAGAAAGTAAGACAGCTCACCCATACTACTCATCTCAAACTTAGAGTGCATTAGGTCAGAAAACCTTTTGCAAAGTTTGGGATCAGTGGAGCCAAATATAATGTCATCCACATACACTTGAACTAACAGGATTGTGTCCTTGTGGTGCTTGACGAAGAGGGTTCTATCAATTACTCCCCTAGTAAAGTTGTGCTCTAACAGGAAACTAGCTAAAGTCTCATACTAGGCTCTGGGAGCTTGCTTTAGTCCATAAAGAGCTTTCTGCAACTTGAATACATGTGAGGGCTGAGTTGAAGAAACAAAACCAGGTGGCTGTTCAACAAACACCTCTTCCTTTAGCTCACCATTAAGAAAAGCACTTTTGACATCCATTTGAAAAACCTTAAACTTCATGTAGGCTGCATAGGCTAAAAAGATCTTTATTGCCTCTAGCCTTGCAACAGGAGCAAAGGTTTGGTCATAATCTATACCTTCCTCCTGTCTGTAGCCCTGAGCTACAAGCCTAGCTTTATTCCTTACAATGATGCCATTTGCATCCAACTTGTTTCTATACACCCACTTGGTGCCTATGATCAGTTGGCCTTTAGGTCTTGGAACCAAAGTCCAAACTTTACATCTCTCAAACTGATTGAGTTCCTCTTGCATAACAATGATCCAGTGGGGATCTAGCTCTGCATCTTTAATGGTGAGGGGCTCAATCTGTGAGAGGAAACAAGCATGCATCACATCCTGTCTTAACTGATGTCTTGTTTGAACACCAGCTGATATGTCTCCTATCACTTGAGATGTAGGGTGATCTCTAAGTGTGACAACATCAGCAGGTGGGATGTGATCTTCAGCAACAGTTGGGATTAATTCCTCAGGAGGAATTTGATCTACTGTTGGTGGAACAACAACAGCTTCAGCAATGTCTTCATCACTGTCTGATTCAGTGATATGAAGAGTTGAAAGATGGAGGATTTCTTGAGTGACATCTTTAGAAGATTCTTGTACCTGTAATGAACTTGAGGAAGGGGAAGTTTCCTTCTCCTTGTAAAACATTTGGGATTCATCAAAGGATACATGAACAGACTCTTCAATTTTAGAAGATGATTTATTAAATACCCTATAAGCTTTGCTTACTTGGGAATATCCTAGAAAAATTCCCATTGAAGCCTTTGCTTCAAACTTTCTAAGATATTCTTTATTGTTATTATGAATATAAACTACACAGCCAAAAACTCTAAAATAATTTATTTTAGGTTTCTTTCCTTTAAGTAACTCATAAGGAGTTTTACACTTAAGCTTGTGTATCAGACTTCTATTCAAGACATAGTTGGCTGTACTAACAGCTTCTGCCCAATAGGAAAGAGGCATATTAGCATCTGCCAACAATGTGCCAGCAGCTTCAATTAGTGTTCTGTTCTTCCTTTCAACCACCCCATTTTGTTGGGGAGTTCTAGGAGCTGAGAAGCTATGTTTGATACCTTCTCTCTCACAGAATTTTTGCATGAGAAGAGAGTCAAACTCAGTACCATGATCACTTCTGATCAAGGCCACATGAGTAGAGTACTCAGTCTGCACACATAATAGAAAGTCTGTAAGGGCTTTGAAGTTATCAGCCTTAGTTCTCAAAAAGAACACCCAAGTGAATCTAGAGAAGTCATCTACAATGACTAGGGTGTAATACTTCCCTCCTAAACTCTGTACATTTATTGGGCCAAATAGGTCCAAATGTAATAAATACAGGATTCTAGGAGAATCACTTTTATTTACTGATTTAAAAGAGTTCTTGGTTTGCTTGCCTAGCTGACAAGCCTTGCATAGACTCTCCTTCTTGTAGGGGCAAGAAGGTAAACCTCTAACAAGGTTGTGTTTAGATAACCTAGATATGTTCTTGAGGTTAACATGGCTAAGCCTTTTATGCCACAAGGTGTTATTATTAGTTACTTCATTAAACAGGCAGATTTCAGAATCAGTTGAATTAAAATCTACTAAATAAATATTACCTTGTCTAATACCTACCAATACAACACTATTATTTAAAGTAATATTACAAAGAGAGTTAGAGAATGATACCTGGTATCCAGCATCACATAATTGACTTACTGAAATTAGATTGTGCTTCAGTCCAGTCACATAAGCAACTCTCTTGAATGTAACAGCTCCAATTGTCATCCTGCCATAGCCTTCAGTTTGACCACAGCTTGAATCACCAAAGATTACCTTTGGGCCAAGCTTTGCCTTGAACCTTGACAGATGTTCTTTATTTCCTGTCATATGCTTGGAGCAACCACTATCCAAATACCACTTATTTTGAGTGATAGGATAGGTCTTCACCTGCAAATAAATCAATTTAAACATTGTGGACCCAGGTAACCTTGGGTCCCTTGTTTTTCACATAAGAAAAACTGGAAATAAATGAATAAGCAGGCTGAGGGTGATAACCTAATGGGTAAGATCTCCTAGGTGGGATTCTCCATGCTGATGATGGGTCAATGAACCTAGTGTTTCTATTCATATTCGGGTTTCTAAAGTTCTGGTTTGAATTTTGAAATTCTTGTTGAAAGCGTCGATCGGCGTTCGACGATTGGTACCCAGATCGTCGATCTTCGTTCGACCATTGGGCCTGCGATCGTCGAGCTGCGTTCAACGCCCTTTGTAATTCCTTAAATTTCTGTTTTCTTTTCTCTCTTTTAGCTTTATTTAAAGCTCTGTTTACTTGATTGACTTGCTCAGTGTTTTTTATTCCACTAGATGAAATAAAATTCACTGGAGTTGAAAGATGATTTTTAAGAATGATTGGGGGTTCACTAGAAGATGCTCCTAAGCCTAATTTGTTATTGCCTGACCTAGTGTTAGACATGCTGGTTATTTCAAGCAACTTAAGGCTTCTACCATTTAGAGACTCTTCTAACCTTTTGGATTTAGCTAACTCATTCTTAAGAAATTTAATTTCTTCACTAGAATTAGTGAGATCTTCCTTTAACTTAATGTTTTCAATAGATATGATTTCTGATTCAGCTAGCCTATGTCTAAGTTCTTTAATCTCTTTTTCAGAACTGATTAAATCTAAACATAAGGATTTAAATTCTAATTTAAATTCTGCAGAAGTGAAATCATAAGAAGATAGTACCTCATCTTCTGTTGGCATTTCTTCATCTGAATCTGAAATCTCTACAGCTGAATGATTGCTGCAGGCATCAATTGCCATTAGGCAAACTTCCTTTGCCTTCTTTTCTTCTTCATCCTCACTGGAGCTTGAGGAGGATTCCTCATCAGAATCACTCCAGGTTTCAGCGACAAAGCCTCTCTCCTTCTTTTTATTCTTGTAGGAGGATGGCTTGGAGTGCTTCCTGTGCTGATCCTTATCTTTCCTCTTTTCTTTATTCTTTTCCTCTGGACAATCTGGAAGGATATGTCCAGGCTTCCTGCAACCATAGCAGATAATTTCTTTAGAAGGGGTGCGATCATACCTTGGCTTTTCTTCATACTTTGAAGACTTCTTTCTGAATTCCTTCCTTCCCATCTTGAGAAACCTTTTGGCAAATAATGCCATCAGTTCCTCATTTGACTAGCTTCCTTCAGAAGTGTCAGCAGCTTTAATAGCAAGGTTTTGCTCTTTTCTTGTAGGAGTTGAGGTCTTTGCTTCAGCTTCAGCTTCCCTGGACTTCAGCACTTGCTCAAAAGACTTGAGCTTGCCGAGAAGGGCTTCTGTTGAGATTTCATTTGTGCTTCTGGCCTCCTTGATAGGCAAGATCCTTAGATCCCATGTGCTGGGGAAGCACATAAGAATCTTATCATTGACCTCTATCAATGAGATATCCTTGTCAAGGGTCCTCAGCTCATTGATGATTGAGCTGAGCCTTGTGTACATTCCTTCAACTGATTCAGCATCAGTTTTCTTGAAATTCTCATATTGTGAGATAAGTTTGGACCTCCTGTCCTTCCTTTCATTAGCTGAACCAGCTACAATCTGGTTCAGTGTATCCCATATAGCTTTTGCTGAGGAGCAGTCAGCAACCTTCTGGAATACTTCATCAGACATTGTCTGAGCCAGAATGTTCATTGCCTTGGCATCTGCTATCTTTGCCTTTTTGTACTCATCATTGTAGTCTGGAGGAGGCACTGCACTTATATCAGTTGATGATGAGGCAGTGACAGCAGCAGGTGCTTTTAGTGGTCCTGACAAAATAGAAGCAAAAATACTTTCATCAATAGAATTCATATATAATTTGATCCTTGCCTTCCAGATGCCAAACTTAGCCAAGTTGCATGCTGGAGGTCTGGTGCTAGAATAATCCTTGGACTGGGCCATGATAGTGAAAGTGAATATCTATAAACTTTGGTATCTATCAGGATCTTGTGACTTAGGTGTTAGCCTATTCAGTCAGTCAACCTCGCTCTGATACCAATTGAAAGAGAAGGGATAGATACTACTCTAGAGGGGGGGGGGGGGGGTGAATAGAGTCATCAAAAATTGCACTAGCAAAGTTGACTTTCTACTCAACTCTCTTGGAGTTAAATGCGGAATGAAAGTTATAGATATTTAAGATTAAACCTTAGAGCCTAACACAAGTGTTGTGCACAAACTAAAGCTAATTGTAATTACAGTTTAGCTTTGGATCCTATCCAGCAACTAGAAAACCTACTTAAGATCTAATCACAGCCACAATGCAAGTAATTAAATAAAGCAATCCAGACAACACAAGGAATTTATAGTGGTTCCCCAAACAACTTGGGTACGTCCACTCTTCTACCAACAAGGTAGGAATCCACTCAGGTTTTTGATCAGGTGCCCTGCCACCAACAAGATCTGCTTCAGGTAGATCAAGAGACCCTTTAGACTTTTGATCAGGTGTCTAAAAACCAACACAGGTTTTTGATCAGGTGCCCTGCCACCAAGGGATACTTTTAAAGGGAGTAATAACCCTATACAGGAGGGGGAAAGGAGGTTAAGGTGTCTTCTCTATTTTACAATAGATTAGAGAAGCACAATAACTTGCACTGAGCTAGACAGCTCTAAAAGAATCAAGGCTCTCCCTGGCTCAAAGAACGTCCAGGTGAAGTCTTGCTTCAGTGCAGAAACACTTCAGTAAATACTGAAGGAAGAACTACAAGAAGATATAAAATAAGAAATGAAAATCTTCTAGCAGCTATCTTCTTCTTCTTCTTCTTCAAAAGATCTCTGAGTTAGAACTTCCTGGAACAGGAGAACTCAGGTTGAAGAAGAGCAGAAGAGCTAACACTTATCAGTTGAGTGAAGATTGCTGAGAGCAGTTAAACTTGTTCTTGCTGTAAGCTTGCTGAATGAATTGTTGCTATGTGGACTAGTTGATTTCTTCTTCAAAGAAGTCTTTATATATCAGCAGCAGCAACGGCTCTAATTAAGTTTGAATCTTGTCTTTTTCTGACCTCTGCAAGCTGGGCTGCAAAAAGCATAAAGCAAAACAAAAATACTGCAGGCAGATATCCTATAAAAGGATAAAGCTTTCTAAGAAGCTGCAAATACTTCTGATGAAATAATATAAGAGAAAGTCACATCAAAAACGACTCTTTACAGCTAAGGAAGACTTTTTGAGTCTAACGGCTATAAAGGACAGCCTGGCAGAAATCATATCTCAGCTATAAGACAAACAACTTTGTCAGAAAAGATTAGCTCATGCATATAGAATAGAACTGATAATGCATGAAAATAATGTCACAAATTATTCAGATAATCTTTTATAAAATATGCCAAAATAATTATGGAATTAGTCACATCACAGAAGACGACAAAACTAAATAAGAGCATACAGCAAAACGTCGAACGACCTTCGGAGATCGTCGACCGACGCACGGAGATCGTCGACCTATCGGACAAATAGTCGAACGATCCAGATAGTCGAACTATCAAAGAAGATAGTCGAACTACCTCGGCAGATAGTCGACCTATCAGAACAGATAGTCGAGCTATCAGATAGTCGATCTATCCGGACAGATAGTCGAACTACTAAACAAAAACAGATAGTCGACCTATAAAGCAGATAGTCGACCTATCACAGAAAACAGATAGTCGACCTATCAACAGATAGTCGACCTATCAAACAAAACAGATAGTCGACCTATCAACAGATAGTCGAACTATCAGATAGTTGAACTATCCAAGCAGATAGTCGAACTATCAAAGCAACGCAGATAGTCGACCTATTAACAGATAGTCGAGCTATCAAGGCGGACAGATAGTCGACCTATCAACAGATAGTCAAGCTATCAATGCAGACAGAACGTCGACCAACTGATAGACGATAGTCGATCAGCCGATAGATGATAGTCGAGCGACGTTCGACTATAGTCGAAAGAAAAACTACTTAACCAAATATTCATCTGGAAAAGCAATTCAACACAACTAGAGAATCTAACCTATCAACTAACCTTTGACCAAAGATAAATCTTGGGTCAAGAAACAGAAAGAGAGGACTGAACTCAAATCAAAACCTAGGGTTCCAACATCCTCGACTTGTATACTTTCCAGCTCCCCCTGCACTTGTGCAATTATAGGCTCTTCCTGGACTTAGGTAGTCATAGTCTGATCCTTAACTTATGCTCTAACTTGCTCTTCCTGATCTTATGCATCTTCATGACCATTCTCAGGCATCTCTTTTGAAAGAACTCTATCCCACCTAGAGAATAACCTCATGTCCATTCTCATCATGTGGTTGATCTTGGATCCAGGAATCTGTTGCATTACCTCTGGAATGATTCCAGCCAGGTACAGACTCAAAATTCTAGCCAAGTTTGGCTTCTTGATTCCTTCTTTGATTTTATCAAACAGTACAACAGACCAATTTGTCTGAATATTAAAGATCACCCTTGTCATCAGGCTGAACATATAGGCTGAGATCCTATCATGTCCACCAGATTTGAATAAGATCACTTTTCCTATAATTTCTGATAGGAATTTCCCTTTAGGATTCATGCCCTTCCTGTTGATGGCAGATCCTATCTTTATGGTTAGATCCAATCCACACCATTGAAGTGCCTCCCTTGTTCTTGAGGCAGGTACCTCTTCCTCATCTTGTATTCTAGGAAGATGGAGAATATTGCTCAATCTTTTCTTAGTCAGCTTGACTCATTCTCCATGTACAGAGGATTTGATCTTCAAGCCGGTTGAATCCACCGATGCAGCCGTGTAGAACTCAAATACTTCTTTCTTCCATATTTTTGTAGGTTTAGAGACTAGATATTCTAATCCATTGTCTATAAGAAGAGAAATGACCTATTTGATCACCGATTCGGCATCATTGAATGCATGCCTAACCAACTCATATCCTTCATTGACGTTGTCTTTAACCTTGGGCGCCATTGGAATTAAGAGAAAGCTTGATTGGAGAGGAGAGAGATTGTCGACACAAGGTTTTTGTCTCGAAACCCTGGTGAGCGTGTCGACAGAATAAGTTCTTGACCTATTTATACCCTTCTAATCAAAGAAGATCAAAAGGCGGGCAAAAACTGTCTAAAAGTGTCGACACTGTATAAATGTGTCAACACAAACTTCTATTATCTCGACTATGGCGCTGACTACTATGTGTCGACACCAATTGATGATATGTCGATATAGGAGATACTTAGTAGTTCATCAGAAATTCTGTGTTGACCCTTATTATAAGTGTCGACACAAAATCTGTAAGTGTCGACACCAGTACTCTGGTTGTGTCGACACTACATTTCTGGATGTGTCGACTCTTTGTCCCTTAGGTGTCGACACATTTTCTCTGTGTCGACACAATTTCCCTGAATTGTCGACATGAATTCTCTGTGTCGACACCTTATCACTGAATGTGTCGACACCATTTTACTTAGCCAATATTTTTGGTAAAACTAACCTATGGTCAGCATTCCTAATTCAATTTTAAATCTATTGAATTTAGTTTCATCCAGAGGCTTAGTAAATACATCTGCAATTTGAAAACTAGTTTTAACAAATTCTAATGAGATGTCTTCTTTTTCTATATGTTCTCTAAAAAAATGGTATTTTATCTCTATGTGCTTAGTTCTACTATGTGAAACAGGATTGTTTGCAATAGAAATAGCACTTTTAGAATCACATAATAAAGGTGTTCTACTTACCTGAATACCATAATCCCTTAGCTGATGCTGAATCCATAATAGTTGTGCACAACAACTTCCAGCTACCACATATTCAGACTCAGCTGTGGATATTGCCACACTAGTCTGCTTCTTACTGCTCCAAGATATCAATCTTCCTCCCAGGAATTGGCATGTACCTGCAGTACTTTTTCTATCTTCTCTACAGCCTGCAAAATCTGCATCTGAATAACCTGTTAGTAGAAAATCTCCATTCCTAGGGTACCAAAGGCCTAGATTAGGTGTGCCCTTTAGATATCTCAGAATCCTATTGACTGCAGTATAATGTGATTCTTTAGGGTATGCTTGGTACCTAGTACAGACACATGTTGCATACATAATGTCTGGTCTACTAGCAGTTAGATATAATAGAGAGCCAATTATTCCTCTATACAAAGACTCATATACAGGTTTACCTGCATCATCTTTGCATATAGGCATACTTGTTACCATTGGAGTTCTCATGGTGGAGGATGACTCCATACCATACTTCTTAATTAACTCCTTGGTGAACTTAGACTAGGATATGGACAAGCTATCATCAGTCTGTCTTACTTGGAGTCCCAAGAAGAACTTGAGTTCCCCCATACTGCTCATTTCAAACTTCCCTATCATAAGTTTGGCAAACTTCTTGCAAAGGTTGTTCTCTGTAGACCCAAAGATTATGTCATCTACATAGATCTGAACTAAGATTATCTTACCTTTAGATTCCCTTAGGAATAGAGTTTTGTCTATTTTACCTCTTGAGAATTTGTTCTCAATAAGAAAAGTAGACAGGGTTTCATACCAAGCCCTTGGGGCTTGCTTTAACCCATACAATGCTTTCCTAAGTCTATAGACATAACCAGGTTTAAGAGAATCTACAAAACCTGATGGCTTCTCTACATAGACTTCTTCTTTCAGATCACCATTCAGAAATGCTGATTTCACATCCATTTAATATACCTTGAAGCCTTGATATGCTGCATAGGCAAGGAACATTCTGATTGCTTCTAGTCTTGCTACTGGGGCAAATGTTTGATCAAAGTCTATTCCCTCTTCCTGCATGTATCCTTTTGTAACTAATCTTGCTTTATTCTTCACAATAACTCCATTCTCATCCAACTTGTTCCTAAAAATCCACTTTGTACCAATGAGGTTGTGGTCTTTTAGTTTAGGAACCAACTCCCAAACCTTGCATCTTCTAAACTGATAAAGCTCCTCTTGCATAGCATTAATCCAGTGTTTGTCTTTGATAGCTTCTTCAAATTTCTTTGGCTCCAGTTGAGATAGAAAACTTGAGTGCAGAACTGTATTCAGATTTCTACTTCTGGTTTGCACTCCATGACTTAGATCACCAATTATTTGATCTGCTGGATGATCCTTTAGAAGTCTTACAGCTGGAGGAAGACTTTCTTCTGGCTGAACACCTCCAGTTTCTTCATTGTGCTGCACCTCTTTGTTGTCATCAGCTTCTAGAGAGTCTTATACTCCCCCTGGATAGTAGCCATCATTTTCCAATACTTCATCTGCAGTTGAGCCTTCTGCAATGGAAAGCTTGTCCATCCTATTGCTTATACCTGTTGGACTGCATGAACTACAAGACAACTCACTGTTTATTAATCTTGTTTCATCAAATACAACATATATAGATTATTCTACAACCTGAGAAATCAAGTTGTAGACCCTATAAGCCTTACTATTGTTGTTATACCCAACAAATATCCCATCTTGGGATTTGGCAGAAAACTTAGTAAAATAAGACTTGCCATTGTTAAGGATATAACACTTGCAACCTAAAATTCTGAAATAGGATAGATTTGGTTTTCTACCTTTCATGATCTCATAGGGAGTCTTTTTGTGGTACTTAGTGATCGAAGCCCTGTTGAGTACATGACATGCAGTGTTTACTGCCTCAGCCCAGAAATATTATGGGAGAGAAGTGTCACTCAATAGAGTTCTACCAGCTTCAATCAATGTCATATTCTTTCTTTTAGCAATACCATTTTGCTGAGGTGTTCTAGGTGAGGAGAATTCTTGAAAATCCCAAACTCTTCACACAATCTTGTCATACTTTCAGATTGAAATTCAGTGCCATGGTCACTTTTGATTTTGACCACTGTACTGTCCAGTTCATTCTGAATTTGTCTGACAAAACTGTGTCAAACACTTGGGGTTTCAGATTTATGTCTTAGAAAGAACGCCAAGGAATATTTAGAATAGTCATCTATAACCACAAAAGTGTAGACCTTCCTACCTAGACTATGAACTGGCATAGGACCAAAAAGATCCATATGTAAGAGGTATAGACACCTCACTGAATCCTTGTTTTCAAGGCTATGAAAGGAGGATTTTGTCTGCTTTCCCTTTTGACAAGCTGAACATATCCCTTCCTTTATACACTTAACTTGAGGACCATTCCTCACTAACTCTTTACTAAAGAGTTGGCCAATTGTCTTGTAGTTAAGATGAGCCAGCCTCTTGTGCCATTTGACACAATGAGATGCTTTCTCATAAGCTACAAGACAAATAGGAGAACCTTTGTTCTCACACCCAAAATCAAGACAATAAACATTTCTCTTTCTATACCAAGTCAATATGACCTTTTGATCACTTGAACTTTTGATATGACATCCAATCTTAACAAATGAAATGTCATATCCTAGATCACTCAACTGACTTTTGCTTATTAGGTTGTGTTTTTATATAAGCCACTTGAGTGATGGTAATTTGGTTGGAAGAGATGCTACAAAATCCTTTGATGATTCCTCTTTCAGATCCACCAAAGATTACTTTAGGCCCATCCTTGATATATGTGTACTCCTTCAGTAGCCCCTTTGTTCCAATCATGTGCCTTGAACATCCACTGCCAAGATACCATATAGGGGCATGACAACTTGGACTTTCCTGCAATACAGAATTACCTTCCCTTAGAACCCAAGTAAGTCTTGGGTCCTTGGTTCAAGTTAGCACCATTCATATAAAAACTACCAGTAGCTCTTCTAACTGGTAGACTGTTGTTCTTCCTGACACTTATATTATGCAAGCAGTCTAAGGCAAAATGGCCTGTCTTGCCATATCACCAGCATTCATACTTGTTGTATCCAGGTCTAGATTCATTTTTGACAGAAGAATTTCTATTCTGTGTTGGTGCTGCTGCAGCTACACCTACTGGTTTCTTATAACCATGGGGTTTATGAACATGGGCTGACTTATTGGCATGAACACCCTTATTATTCAGAACATCAGTCTTATTATGACCATGAATGTTTTCAAGATCATACTTGTTAGAAGGCTCATGCACCTTTCTAAAAGCTACAGGGATTTTAAAATTCAATGGCTGAACAGGTGCTTTGCTCTTTCTCTTGAAATGGGCAGCCGTTGTGTTACCTTCATCGCCTATTCTTGCCTTACCCTTTTGAGCAACAAACTCATCTATTAAGGTTAAGACTTATTTTGGCTTAGAGTAACTAGCCACCAAATCTTTCTCTACTTGAAGTCTGACTTCCAGACTTTTAATTAGATCATTTTTATATGTGATTGTACCCATCTGAATAACTGTAATAGTTTTCAGCTTGGCAATCTCATTCATTTGTTGATCCAATTCTTTCTCTAAACCAGATGCAGTCATCTTAAGATCTGTAATTTCCTTAGCCTGATTTTTGGCCAAGTTTTTTCTTTTCTTAAGTGCCTGCAATAAGTCCCCATATTCATCTATCAACTGATGAATATCTCCTTCAGATTCTGATCCGTCCTTATCACTTGATGAAGATGAATCTGACTCTGAACCAGTACAATAATCAGAAATTCTAGAATTACTTTGTACCTTGCTGGGACCAGGCTGATCCTAACACTTGTTGTCTTCTGATTCAGCCATCAGTCCCATGCACTGATGGTCTTCTTGTTCATTGATGGAGTCCAGCAATTGCATAAACTCCTCTTCTTCACTAGCTGCATATAGTCTAATGTATGCTTCAGCTTCAGATTCTGACTCTGAGGAGGATTGATCTGTAAGACTCTTCTCCTTCTTAGCAACAAAGGATTTCTCCTTCTTGCCCTTTTGTTGAATCTTCTTTCTGTCTGCTGACTCCTTTCTCTTTTCTGGACACTCAGCCACCACATGCCCTTCCCTATTGCAGTAATAGCAAACAATTTTTGATGTTGTAGCTTTGCTGGGCTTAGACCTGCTCCTTTCCTTTCTTGATGATTTTCTCTTTTGATAATAGTCATCAACTGGCTGTGATGTGGAGGGCCTTGACTTCCACTACTTCTTCTTCAAGAACCTCTGAAACTGCCTTGCAAAGGCAGCAAAATCTGCATCTGAATCACTGCTATCTGAGTTCTGATTTTCTGAATTTTCTGAGATCATTTCAGCAACTTCCTAAGGAGGTGATGGAGACATCCTCCTGCTCTTTCTAGTGGATTCAACCTTGAATGCCACTGACTTTTCTCTATGCTCTCCTTTTGTATTTCTTTTTTCCTCCTTCCTAGCTGTTAGTTGCATTTCATATGATAGCAACTTTCCAAATAAGGTTGGAGGATAAATGTCTGCTAGTTTGGCCACTTCTCTAATGGAAAAAATCTTGGTATCTCAATCCTTTGTCAAGGATCTTAGGAATTTGTCATTCAGCTCATAAGTACTGAAGACCCTTCCATAGGACATCAATTCATTCACTATCCTGTAGAATTTCTTGTAGCATTCAGATATGCTATCAGACTTCCCTTGTCTGAAACTCTCATATTCTTGATTAAGCATAGATTTTCTGTCTTGTCTAACTTCTTCAGAACCCTCCATGTAGATAATCTAGGTGTCCCACATTTCCTTGGAGATTTTGCAATGAATAAAATTTTGGAAAGTAGAATCATCTATGGCACTCACTATGATATTCTGTGCTCTCTTATCCATAGTTTCCAATATAATTTCATCCTTGGTCATTTCAGAAAAATCTTTAGGAGTTCTTTGATTTGAATCTAGAGCAGACACATTCATTGGGATATATGAACCTTCTTTTACTGTGATATATATCCTTGGGTCAGAGGCCTCCATAAACAATCTAACCCTTTCTTTCTAGATTCCAAAAATCTCTTTCCTGCAGATGGGTAATTTCATTGACCCTAATTCCTTGTGATTCTCTCGAGAACCCATTTTCTTGATTCTTGATTCTTCCTTAGGGATCTAACTCAGACTGTTCAGTCCTTCTTTAAGCAACCTCCCTATGATACCACTTGATAGTTTTACTTTCAAGACTACCTAAACACCTAGATAGGGGGGTGAATAGGTACTTTTCCTTGATTTAACTTAAGGCAGAATATAACTATAGTTATTTGAATAAATCAGATATAATTAAGCTAACACAGCACAACAATCACAAACATACACACATCACAGATTGCACAAAGATTTATAGTTGTTCCCCAAGGTCTGGGTACATCCACTTTCCCCCTTCACCTATCTAGTAGTATGCTAGAGTCGACCTAACTTCTTCCTTTAACTCAGATCCTCAGATCCTACAGCTCAGAATCCAGAAGGATTCCTACAACTCAGGCTAATAAGCCCTACCGCAGCCTTGCCACAAAGCCTACAACTCAGAGAATACCTTCTCCTACAACTCAGGCTAACAAGCCCTACCTCAGCCTTGCCTCAAGGCCTACAGCTCAGAGAAAACCTTCTCCTACAACTCAGGCATAAACAGCCCTACCTCAGAGAATAAATCTCCTACACTCAGCCTTTATAAATAAGGCTTACAACTCAAATCTATGAATAGATCCTACAGAATTTGATAAGGAGTTTTTGTAATCTCTTACCCCTATTGAGAGAGAAGGGATAATAACTTTCTTTATCAGCTTCTTGAAGAGGCTGATGGCTGAAATCAACTTTATCTTAGCTTTCTTCAAAGCTTCTTGAATCTTAACTTAGTTGAGTTGATTTCCTTTGAATAAAACTGACTGGCAGCTTCCTTCTTAGTCTTCAGAAATAGATCTGAATCTTCTTGATAGATTGGTTCAGTATCTGCTTTTTGAGAAACCTGTGATAGCTTCCTTCTTGTCTTCAAATGGATGGATCTCTCTCTATCCAAAACCCTTGATGATACTTCTGAATTCTAATTGAATTCAACTTAGACAGAATCTGAATAGAAAACTACTTCAGAACGTCTTCTTAGATCTTCTCACGAAGATCTTCTTCTTTGTTACTTGTACTTTCTTAATCAGAGATTAGTGGTGATAATACTTCTTCTCTATGTGTTATAGTTATCTTGTTATTTTCTTTTTCTTCTTCTAAATCAGTTTATTTATAGACTTCATCCTTGGTAACCGGCAGATCCGGTTTATAACTAACTTCTGACAAGTCTGACAGCTTCAGTAAACCTGTCATAACCCACAGCTGTCAAGTCTTCAAACAGTTCTTGAGCCTTTGACTCTGTCAGCAAAGCGTCGAGTCTGTCTTCCATAAAGTGTCGAGACCATCTGTCAATATGTGTCGATACAAGTGACTTAAGTGTCGACACAGCCTTTGGTGATGTCGACAAAGCTGTCTTGATGTCGACACAGCTCCTTGATACTACATCTTGAGAATGTGTCGACACTGATTATTTATGTCGACACAAACACTTCACCATTCATCAGCAATCAACTTGGTCTAGACTCAGCTGTGTGTCGACACAAGTCCTGTGTGTCGACACAGTTGATGTAGACTAAGAACATAGTGTGTGTCGACACTGCCTCCAGGTATCGACACAGTTGTTGTCGACTCTGCCTCCCTGTGTCGACACTGTCTCCCGGTGTCGACACAGTCGATGTCGACTATAATCTTCTGTGTGTCGACACTGCCTCCCGATGTCGACACAAATTCTCTGAAGTGTCGATACAGCTATTTCCAAGTGTCGACACAATCTTTCTGAAGTGTCAACACAGCTTCTTCAGGTGTCGACATATGGACTTAGAATATTTTTCCTGCATTCTAGCACATTCTTAACCTGCACATATAAACTCAAAATAACATCAAATACACCTTGATGTATATCATTGAGCTAAGTGAGGCTTCTCCAAATCAGGTACACATTTTCCAATGTACCCAACACACCTCCTCCTAAATGACACCAAGGGTCGGCCAGCCCAAGGGGGGCTGAAGGCATGGGCCCAAGTGGGCTCAATCCACTAGCACTCTTAAATATATCCTTTCTCTCTCCTAAATTATTCTACATTTTGAGCTTCTCTCTCTCTCCTAGTCACTAAGTTGGCTAGTCAATCTTTTAGTCTATTGGCTGCCCACCCATGCATAATATATTAAATAGGGGGGGATAATATCAAGGCTTGACGGTGGAGAGAGAGGCCCTTGGTCATGAATACTCTTCCTCTAAATTTTCTCTCTCCTAGTCACCCAAGTTGACTTGGTCACTTTTTGGTTCTCTAAGAGTTTGTTATGACCTCGTCATGACAAAACCACTCATAGGGGTCTAGTTGGAAATGGGATGTTACAAAACCCAATAAACAAAATAAAAATTCCGTCCCCGAAATTAAAGTTAAGCCTAGGGGTTTTTCTACCGGCAGAACTAAAGTGTAACATCCCATAAATGAGTTGACATAACTACTTGCTTAATAAAACAAGGGATAGCCCCAATAAACAAAAAGGATTAGTGTCTATCCTTTTAGATGATTCTACAAGTAAAAGCAATTAGGAAGAACACTTAAACCACTTGAGGAGTTGCGAGGTATACCTGACTAAATAGCTCCGGATATCTTTCCTGCATCAGGTCCTGTGGCTCCCAAGTATGCTCCTCTCATCCATGGTTCCTCCACATGACCTTGAATATCGGGATCTTCTTGCGGCGCAAGACTCGTATCCCCTTGTCGTCGATCCGTATAGGCTCCAAATGTACAGATCGATCCGAAGCTACCGGCCCATCAGTGGCCATAATATGCAACTCCGGGCGTAGTAGAGCCCTCCTGAGTGAAGACACGTGAACGACATCGTGCAAGACGGCCAGCTTCGGTGACAGCTCCAGCCGATAAGCTAGGGGACCGATCCGCTCCAGGATCCTGAACGGCCCCATATACCTCGGGCTAAGATTCTTCCGCCGACCACGTACTCGGGAAAACCCATGCATCGGTCGGATCTTCAAGAACACATGATCCTCTACCTGAAACTCCACCAGACGATGCCGAGCATCATAATATTTCGCCTTCCTGCTCTGCGCCTCCAGCATTCTATCCTGTATCAGCCGTACCTATGCCTCAGTATCCTCAACAAAGTCCATGCCCACAGTCTTCGGATCCTCGTTTTGTATCCAAGATAATGGAGTCCTACACTTTCGCCCATACAACGCCTCATACGAAGCCATCCGTATACTCGACTGATGACTATTATTGCACGAAAACTCCACTAGGGGCAACATCCTCTCCCAGGGCTCTCCACGGTCCACAATACACAGTCTCAACAGGTCCTCCAGTGTCCGGTTGGTGCGCTCTGTCTTCCCATCTGTCTGGGGGCTGAAGGCTGTATTGAAATCTAGTTGAGTACCCAAGTATGTCTGTACTGACCTCCACTCCCTTGACGTGAATCGTCCATCTCGATTCGACACGATCGTCTTGGGCACCCCATGATATCGCACAAACTACTCTATCAACCACCGTGCCAGTACTCCGACAGCATCCTCCTTCCTGATCGAGATGAACCTAGCCACCTTCGTCAGTCGTTCAACGATTACCAGATAGAATCGTTTCTCGCCCGTGATCGAGGGAGGCCATGGATGAAGTCCATCGCAATATCCTCAAATTTTCACTCCGGCACCGGGAGGTGCTGCAATAAACCAGCGGGATGTCTGCACTCTGCCTTCACTAACAAGCACGCCTCGCAGTGGGTCACGAAGTAGGTGATGTCCTTCTTCATGCCTGGCCAGTATAGAGTCTTCTTCAAATCCGCCGTCATCTTAGTGATCCCGGGATGTATAGAATATCTGCTATGATGAGCCTCGACCATGATGTCCTCCCGAATCTGGCCTCCATCCGGTATGTAAGTCCGACCTCTGAAACATATCAGATCATCTCGTATCATGTAGTCCCCAGCTGAGTCTGCCTCCAAGGCCCAGAAAATCGGCTCTAGCTTGGCATCCCACCTCTGCCAATCTCTGACTTTGTCATGTATATCATAGGTGGTGCTCATAGCGGCCAGGTACTCCTCGTACAGCTCCGAGTCATCAAATGATACTAGAGTGATATGCATCTCTTCAAAACTCTGTAGTAGTTCCATGGACATAAGTTGGGGCCCTACTCTAGAAGTGGCAGCTATCCGGCTCAGTGCATCGGCAACCACGTTTGCCTTACCCAGATGGTAGTGCATCTCGTACTAATAGTCCACTAGAAACTCCACCCATCTGCGTTTTCGAATATTCAGTTCCTTCTACGTATCCACATATTTCAGATTTTTATTATCTGAAAGTATGTTACAGTGGAAACCATAGAGGTAGTGCCGCCAGACCTTCAATGCAAATATAATCGCTCCCATATCCAAATCGTGAACTGGGTAGTTCTGCTCATGTTTCTTCAGGTGGCGGGAGGCGTAAGCGATCACATGTCCCTTTTGCATCAAAACTGCTCCCATGCCCTGATAGGAGGCATCTGCATAAACCTAAAATCCTTCTCTCCCCGAGGGGAGGGAAAGTATCGGGGCCGAAGTGAGTCGACCTTTCGGCTCCTGGAACACTGTCTCGCACTGTGGTGTCCAAACAAACGGTATCTCCTTACTCGTCAGAGAGGTAAGTGGGAGGGCAAGTCTAGAAAAACCCTCTACGAACTTCGGGTAGTAGCCGACAAGTCCTAGGAAGCTCCGTACATCCGTAGCTTCTTCAACTGTGGCCAATCTCGAACTGCCTGAATCTTGGACGGATCTATTGCCAACCCTGCTCCACTAATAACGTGTCCGAGGAAGGCCACCACCTTCAGCCAGAACTGGCATTTGCTGAATTTGGCATATAAATTATGTTCTCGTAGCTTCTCCAAGGTCAGCGTTAGATGCCTCGTGTGCTCCTCCTCGGTCCTCGAGTAAATGAGGATGTCATCGATGAAAACGATGACAAACACATCTAGATATATTTCAAAGACCCGGTTCATGAGAGTCATGAATGCTGATGGTGCATTTGTGAGCCTGAAGGGCATCACAATAAACTCGTAGAGTCCATACCTAATACTAAAAGCAGTCTTCTGTATATCCTCCCTTCGGATCTACAACTTATAATAGACTGATCTCAAGTCCAACTTCGAGAAGAAGTGGGCTCCCTCCAGCTGGTCGAATAGCTCGTCTATCCTTGGCAGAGGATAGGTATTCCTGACTATTAGCCGGTTCAATGCCCGGCAATCGATACACAACCTGAGTGTTCCGTCTTTCTTCTTGACGAACAACATTGGGGCTCCCCATGGCGAAGAGCTCGGTCGAACAAACCCGACTTCCACCAACTCCTGAAGCTAACTCCGAAACTCTGTCAGCTCCCTTAGGGCTATGCGGTAGGGAGATCTGGATGCCAGCTTACCCCAAGGCATAAGCAATATCTAGAAGTCCTGCTCTCTGTACGGGGGTAGCCCTGGTAGTTTATCCGGGAAGACGTCCGCAAAATCTCGCACCACGGGAACGTCGGATATAGATCCCTTGACCTCTGCCATCTCGAAGAGAATCTGATAAATCTCGTCGCCCTGCATGTGGGCCTTGATGGCCTGAATAGTCGATAAGAATATATGGGAGGCGGGTCTAATACCTTCCATCACAACGAACGAGTCCCCATATCTCAGGGTAACCTCTTGGCCAAGCAGTCAATCTGGGCATGGTTCCAATGGAGCCATGTCATACCCAGAATTAGATCATAATTAGGCAACAACAGAATTATCGCTGGGGCTTCGAAGGGTTTTTCGACTATCCATGCCTCCAGATTGCAATGGGATGATGCGAACAGTTCTGACCCGTCGGGTAGCCGTATCCATAACGTCTTGCCTGTGATCCTCCCCACGCCTCCTAACCCTTGGATAAAGGTCTCTGACACAAACGAGAGTGAAGCACCCATGTCGAAGAGAGTGTGTGCGGGCTTGCCGCAAATGAAGACGATGCCTGAGATTGTAAATTTACTTAGAGTTCTATTTCTGGTTTTCCTGCCTAGTCTTAATAATTCAAGTTCATGAAACTACTTTCTAGGAAAGGAAAGAACTTAAGTAAAAAAGAAAACTTTTCGGTCGTACCTGTGATCACTTGCTCCGGGTTCCTGGGTTGAGCCAGATCCAGTGCATAAATCTGCTGTCCTTCCGGCCTGCGGTCTCTACCCTGATATCCGCGTCCTTGGCCACGTCCTCGGCCCCCATAATGCTCAGCCGGTGTGGCAATCTGCGGCGCTGGTGGAGGCATCCCTCTCATGGTACAGTTTCTCTTAATGTGCCCCACCTGATGACAGTGGTAACATTCTGGCAGAGTGTAATCCCCACCTCCCGGTCTCTGCACATCTCGCATCTGAATAGGCTGAGGGGCCAGTGTAACCTGCTCCCTCGGCTTCTTCCTCACCTCCTGTCGAGGCTGATCCTCCAACTTTCGTACCTCTGGCGCATGACCTCGCCGCTGATCATTCCGGGCTCCCCGACTCTGATCCTCCGTTGGCCGCTTTCGGCCTCTGGTGGTGAGCCAATCTACCTCTAACCTTTTTTCCATATCTAGAATATGAGTGATAGGCCCGTCCGAAATGAAAAGAAGGGCATCCCTCATGTCTTACCGTAAACCTTTGTAGAGCCTCTTGTTGTACGCTGCCTCATCTAGCTGGTAAGAGTCTGCAAAACGGGCCAGATGGTTGAACTCTCGATGGTACTCCACCCCCGTCCTTGAACCTTGCTTCAACTGCAAGAAGCAGTCCTCCAGCTCGTCTCGGGCCGATTGCGGAACAAAGTGCTTCAACAGCATGGGCCTGAACTCCTCGCACGTCACCTCAGCAGCCTTCCTATCAGCAAAGGTAGTCTCCAGAACTGTCTTCCACCACCGCTTGGCATGAGACTCCAAGCAGGAAACAACCAGTGGCACCCTTTCCTCCCAAGGGCTCCGTATCTCTGTCAGCATCTCCTCCATGATGTCTATCCACTCCTCTATCCGAACTACCGCCTCTGTACCCAAGTAGGACGGGGGAGAGAGTCCTCAAAAGATGCTGAGCCAGTTGGCTCCCGGGATAGGCTGCGGAGCCGGGGCCTGTTGAATCCTGAAGGCTTCCAAGATAGCCATCAGATTCTGTCCCATATAAGACTGAGTAACTGAGTGGGAACCAGCGACGGTGGTGCAACTTCCAGAATCTGCGGGGTTCCACCTGGTTGTGTAGGCAGTGCTGGAGGCTGCGCCACAAAATTTATCATCAGAAATTTTTCAACCTTAACTAAAATGGACAATTATATATGTGATCCCCACATGGGCACACCACAGCTTCCGTTGCTTAGTTTGTCTGCAAACTAAACTCGTGCGAGGGTGGCCTAGGGTTTTAGCAGATAGCTACTTGATCGATCTAGGTTACCCTCTGATACCACTTTGTAAGACCCCCTTTTTAACAACTCGTAAAAACCGGGGTCTTATTCCCAGAACCGCCGTTTTGCGGTGACACCTTCGCACCCAGGAAGGTCGTCACCACTAGGCACCAATTCTGCCAGCCTTTTTCTTTCGATCATCAATCTGTAGTGAGTAAAGTAGAAGTAGGCAGTCCACCAAAAAAATCACATAAAATAAAATCTCTAGGAAGGGAGTGTCCATAGAATAGTAAAAGAGTACAAAAATGAAGGGCTTAAGCCCGGTACATCAATATCCTCACTACAGATCTCTCATGCGGAAGCAAAATAAAATAACTACTAGAAGTCGGGACTCACGGTCACAGCTGGTTGTACTCCTGAGCTAGACTGCCCTATCTCCAATCGCACCGGTCTCCTGGGCTGCTCCTCCATGCTGGGCTCCACGATCCCCTAATATGATGTGGTTCGAAAACTGTTAGTCTATAAGACTAAGCCCTATCATCCCCGACCCCTTCCCCCATGCTCCTAGGCACCGAGCGGGGAAGAAGAAAGGAAGGGACGTGAAAGTGGAGAGTAAAACAAACAGGTGACAGGGGGACCAAGCTAGCAATTTATAATCATGTTGTAATAGGTAAAGTAAGAAAAGAATTTAACCTTCACTTATGTGAGTACACATAAGCCAAGGGATCTTCTACAAGGCTCCCATCGTATAAAATGTCTCATACTACTTTATACGTTGGGGTGTCGGTTATCACAAGTAGTATATATATATATATTGAAATGACCTTAATTTATAAACTTGCCCACACAAGCTTATAGACCAAGGGATCGTTTGGCAAGTCCTAATGTATAAGCGTCCCATTAAACTTATACATTATGTGTCATAGGTTATTATGAATGATTATGATATGCATCTATATGGTGGGTTCATGTTATGTTCAAGCAGTGCAACTCACCCACCTGACTTTGTGTACACAAATCTTTAGTTCCCTCTTTCGAAGCCGTTACCTCCCAGGATACCTCCGTAGTGGCAGACAGAAGTGGTGGGTTGGGCCTCGCCCACCTCAAAATAGGTAATAACACTACCGGTCTGACCTATCATACGCCTCAACGCTTGGTGCACTAAGCGGACTACCATGTACTCTTGCCGACTGGACCACCAGACATAAGTTTGGCGAAGTGTTAAACCACACTTGCCGAGTAATCGTATTGGCATCGGTGCAACGACTAACCCATACCGAAGACCCACCACCTTAGGTACTTCTTATGAACATTCAATATTCTCAAAATAGTATACAACGAGTAGAGTTCCCGGACTGAATCGTCTGTGTTAACCTAAAACTGAGACGAAGCTCCCCAGACTAAACTGTCCGGCTCAATTTCGAAACCTCATCCCTTTGAACACTGCGGGATGGCTCCCCTTTGAACACCTCGGGATGACTTAACCATTTCCAAGTCTTGTCCAACTAGTGTGTGTAGTGTGAAACCCTATCTACTAAATTACTCTTTCGATTTGTTCTTAAGGTTTACGTTAGCCCAGGACTACCTCCGGATTTACCCCATGAAGGGTTCTCAATTGGCACTAGGAACTTCTATGGTATGACAGACCAAAGTTCCCTTTCGCAAGAGACTTATTATTATAGGTTGATTCCCTTACCTCTCCCCCCTTATCATCACATTAAACATGTACCTAGGGTAGTTTAGACCTTTCACACTAGCGGTAACGACGATCTTTTGTCGAACTCGCGTACCTTCTAACACACATCAACTCGATTCTCACCACTCCTTAGAACTTTCTATGGTGACTCATCTACTTTCATTCAAACAATTCAACACGACTAACTCTACACTATTCCAACTCTTATCCTAATACAACTTTTCCCCAAATTACTATTTGCAGACCCACCTATACTAAGTGATGTTCATGATAGGATGTCCTTCAAGATTTCATCTGAATGACCTAGGTTATTACTGGAGTCCTATCATGACATAAATGATTTAATTCCAGAATATTGTATTTTCCTCAACTAATCTTCTATTTAAATAATTTCTTAAAAGAGCCAATTATTTTCAAGTTTATCATGAAGTATACATTTTAGACATGATTAATGTTTCATAAATTCATGATAATATTCCATATGTCTAAAAGCGATAATTTCAGAATTTGGCATTTTCTACAAACATTTAAGGGTCCTAAAATTATTTTAGCAGTAATTCCCATATTCCAAGATTTGTAAATCAACTACTTGAAATCATCATCCAAATAATTTGAATTAAATATATTATACTACTACAGTCCTAAAATTATTACTGGCCAACTTTCATGATTTTTCACAGAATATTTAATTCGAAATAAATTCAATACAAAAATCTAAAAAGGGCCAAAAATTCATAATTAAATTCCTAACAATAGATATCATCTTAAAATTTTCAGTGGCCAAAATTCATATTTTTACAAGTTAAATTATTCTTTAAATGATTTATTTACCAAGTATGGCCTTTACAAAATTTGTGAAGGAAACAATATATAAAATCCTTTAAAAATTATAATAAAATTCATAGACCTCTATTTAGGTCAAAAACCTCTACTGACCAAATTTTACTAGATTCCATTTAAACCAAATGATAAAATTAAATCAAATACTAAATTGGACACTTTGATATTTAACAAAGAAACTACCATGAATATAATCTATAAAATTCCACTAAAAATATCTAGGGGTTCAACTCACCCTAAGATTCATTCTACCCAATCTTCACAATTTTTAGATGATGTTAAGTTACTGTTTTGACCAAATAGTGCTTCTACCCTAAAGCTAGGGTTTTACTTTTGAGGTACTTAACTACTTCTAAATTCCCTAACATTTCAACCAGAGGCTTAAATATACATAAGCTATCTCTCTACTAAATTACAAGGCCATACAAGGGCATTTGCCCCTATGTCCTTCACAACCCCCAAAGGTCCTTCCTTAGGGTTTGAACTTGGGTCCAAGGGTAAATCAACCCTAATTCATCCATCTTACCCGGGGGGGGGGGGGGTACTTAGGGTAATACTAAGCCAGTGGTCCAAAAGGGTTGTGCATTCAATATTTCATTTTTGGTTATAAGCACACCAAGCCCTTTACAAGCCAACACATGCAAGGGGATTTACCCAACTTTCTTTGGTCCATATGGGTTGAAAATTTAACCATGCCTTAATAATGTCCCCATGGACATGCCACCAAAAATTGGGGCCTTTTGGTGTTGAACTACTCTAAGAATCACCTAAACAAGCCTAGGGATATTTTAGTAATTTTCCCCTAATTTTAATTCCAATTAATCCCATTTTTGGGCAGGGCCTAATTATGCCCTAAACCAGTTACTGCCCAAATTCCCAGGTCATTTGGGCCTCTGGGTTGGCTTGGGCATCTCTTCTAATTTCTGCATTTTTGTTATTTGCAGCCCAAGACAATTCACCTTTTCAGATCTTGCAAGTGAGATATCTCAACATGCAGAGGGCTAATTTGACTAATATTTTTACCATAGGTCTAATATACCCATAAGGGCAGGTCACCAAAATTTGGGACCTATTAGAGTTGGTATGTTCCAAAAATCAACATTATTTGATTTATTAAATTCTGACTAAAACTATAGAATTATTTTCCCCAAAAATTCCCATTTTTGGAGAGAGTCTAGGTATTCATAATTAAGCCACATGCCCAAAATTTCAGTCCATTTGGACTTAGGGTTTGGTCAGGGCACTCATTTTATTTTCTGGCCTACCCTAGGACAAGCCCTAGAAAAATGGCTCTATAGGGAAGTATGCTTAACCAAAATTAATGTGTAACATATCAAATTAAAGGTATCTACAAGACCTACAATTTTCTTGTTGAGTATATTTTATGAAAATGGCTGTAAGTGCCATAATTATTGGCATGCAAAAGTCTGTTAAAGAAGATAGAAAATAGAACTATTCATGTAATTAAAATAAATACAGGATTAATAATTTTTGCATGGCACTAATCTTAAAGCAGATGTGTGGCTGCTGTGTTTCTTCTCCAAATGCCATGGAAATCTAGCCCGATATCGGGGGATTTCACAGGAGGTTTCCCGGCGGCTACAGGCGGCGCCTCCACCGGCGATCTTCACCTCCACCCTCAAGGTGGTGGGGGCAAGCTTCTGCCAGCGGCTAGGGCAGAGGGAAGTGGCGGCGCCACCTCACCCGAGAGCTTCCAAAATGCCATTAATGGAGAAAAACAAAAACTGGGTTCGGGATCATTCGAGCCCGAACCCTACCCTAAACATTCCTAAGATCTAAGCATGAAGAGAGAGGTGAGGGAGGACCTTCCCGGCGGCCTTGCGACGTAAGGAGCGGCGAAGAACCATGGTGACGGAGGCGGCGCTTATCCCTCGGGTTCACGGCTTCTAGCTCTGGTTCAGCTCCAAGGCTCGGTTCTCTCTCTCTCTCTGCTGCTCTCCTTATCCTGATGGTGATGAGCCGATGGGAGTGAGTGGGGGGGGAATGAGGAGATGAAGTATAGGGGCGATACACTCTAGGGGAGGGGGAGGGTTTGCATTATTCTTGTCACCATGCATGCATAGGTGGGCCCAACTCCATCCACCTCCTCCTAAATGACACCAAGGGTTGGTCAGCCCAAGGGGGGCTGATGGCATGGGCCCAAGTGGGCTCAATCCACTAGCACTCTTAAATATATCCTTTCTCTCTCCTAAATTATTCTTCATTTTGAGCTTCTCTCTCTCTCTCTCCTAGTCACTAAGTTGGCTAGTCAATCCTTTAGTCTATTAGCAGCCCACCCATACATAATATATTAAATGGGGGGAATGATATCAAGGCTTGATGGTGGAGAGAGAGGCCCTTGGTCATGAATACTCTTCCTCCAAATTTTCTCTCTCCTAGTCACCCAAGTTGACTTGGTCACTTCTTGGTTCTCTAAGAGTTTGTCATGACCTAGTCATGACAAAACCACTCCTAGGGGTCTAGTTGGAAATGGGATGTTACATGTCATGGGATATGGAAGATTACATTGTGGGGGAGCTCATGGGATAGGGAAGATCACATGTAGGGGGATCTTAGTTCACTATATGCATGTAGATAG
This sequence comes from Platanthera zijinensis, assembly GCA_039513925.1. Taxonomy (NCBI): domain Eukaryota; kingdom Viridiplantae; phylum Streptophyta; class Magnoliopsida; order Asparagales; family Orchidaceae; genus Platanthera; species Platanthera zijinensis. The sequence goes on from CM077096.1 coordinate 160,799,225, forward strand.
GGGGAGCTCGTAGAACAAGCATATAGGGTGAGTGTGTGTGTAAGGAAAGATATATGTAACTTGAAATCTGATTTTGTACTCTTTAACGTTTATCTCTCATATGCGCTTGATCATGCATCTCATTATTATATCTCATGAACGGGATTTTATATTATCAAAAGAGGGAGTTTGTTGGAAGTGATGTTTCATATATCCTTAGTTTGATAATATCAATTCCCATAAAGTATTTGATCACACTTTGTTGTCTGGTAGAGTGTTCAGGTTAACAGGTCCAAGAAATGCAAGGAGCTCTACTTTGGAACCTACCGTCGAGCGGTAGTTGTTACAGTCGAGAGGTAGCTTCAATTAATTGGACATGGCGCTCGGGTTTCTACCGCGCCGCGTTAGGCCTACCTCTCGCGTTAGCTCGAAGAATTAATTGGACCAGGCGCTCAGGATACTACCGTTGGGCGCTAGCTTTATACCACGCTGCGCTAGCCACTCAAAGATCGTTTAGACGAAATCGTCGAGACAACTAACCTACCGTATGGCGCTATCTATCCTGCCACGCCCGCTAGCCTTGAAAAAAATAGAAAATATTTTTTTTGAAATTTTTTCCAATTTTAGAGGACAGCTGTCACATCAAGCGTGTGAAGCTACCGCCGGGTGGTAGCCTTACCGCCGACAGAAGCATATTTTTACAAAGACTTATAAATGTCATCTCGATATCTGGATTCCTAACTACGACGAAAATAGACATAGTTCTGTGATTCCTAGGGTTCATTCGCCTCTCTCGTGTCTGTTCCATTGTCTTTGTCGAAGGAAAAGGAAGCTGCCTCCTTCCCATTCGCGCACGTAGAAATACAGCGAGCCAAGGACTACATCGACTACGAAGAGTCGGCTGGTTACAAGCAAACGAAGATCTCAAGAACCAGTCGTGGATCGCTCGATAGAGGAATTGTCAAGATGGAGATTTTAATCTTTTAAATCCTTTAAACTCTTTATTGTAATCTTTCTTTTTCTCTCTATTATTGTGGTGAGGGAAATCAACCGGGGAAGGTCATCGGAATCCGGGGTAGGATTCTGTGAGAAATCGTCTGGGGGAAGGGACGTCTAGATCGAGTGATCTTGCGGGGTTCTAAGACCCTTACATGGAGGTGAAGAGCAGGTTCGAAGAGCTTTCTTTGTGGTAAATGGATAGAGCCAACCGGTCCGAGGAGAGGGTCGATATAGAAAACCAAAAACTTTTCATTCATCGCCTTCGATCTTCGGCGTCACAGAGATCAAGATTTTGTTATTGTAAACTGTTATTGATGAAGTTGTCAATGAAATTCATTCCCTATTTCTTTACTTGTGTGTATTGCTGTGAATGTTATTTTGAGTTGTCCTGAAGGGTGCATAGATCTCCAAGGGAGAATCTGTCCAAGAAAATGAGTTCTGTGACATACCTTCATGCACTAACTACCTAGCGCCCCACGGAAGCTTCCAGAACTAGTTTTCCCTAGTTCAAAATAATTCAAATTTGTTTATTAGCAACACAAACCTTATTCACCCCCCTCTAAGGTTGGACACATGATTTAACACTACTTTCATATGGAATGCAGCTATATTCTAGGAAGGAGGAGGAGACCACCAATAGGTCCCATACCAAGGAGAGGACAGCGGCCTTCAAGGCTGAGAGCTCTAAGAAGAGCAATGAGAGGATTTCCTCACCCCCAAGGAGGCCAGCTGATTCAGAAAGCTCTGATTCCACTCATTTGATAGTAACATGTCAGATGGAGAGTTTGGTTCCTTCTCAAGGAAATTTTAAGAGATAATGAAGAGGAGGCAGTGGAAGAACAATCTTTCCTCCTCCTCACATTATAAGAAGGATCACAATAAATCTGGGGAGAAGTTCTCCAAAGGAGACAAGTATGATTCTTAACCCAGTAAACATATTTATTATAAAATTGTTTGTTATTGTAATAGCAAGCCTGGGCATGCATTGCTGATTGCCAAGTCAAGAGAAAAAAGATAGGTGAGGAGAAGCATCACCACCACAAGGGAAAGAAGGAAAAGTCCTTTATTGCTAAGAATGAGAAGAGCTGGAGTCAAACTGAATCAGCATCTTCAGACTCTAAAGGAGAAGATGAAGCCTATATAGGGATGTTTGTTACTGCTAAAGAAGATGAGGACTATCTAGTTGCAAGGATTGGAATCAGGTCCCCTCTATTACGCTTAGGCAGTGATAATGAGGTGGATGAAGATGATAGTTATTGTTATGGACTTATGGCCATGACAGATGGTGAACATAGCCAGGATCAGTCTGATCAACCTGAGGTACTAATTCATTCTCTTTTCTCCTCTGAATCTGATTATGAAACAAGTCCCAATTCTGATGCATCTTCATCCTATGATGAAGATGGCTCAAAATCTGAGGAAGATATCAATCAATTGATTAATAAGTATGGGTTAATCTTAGAAGCTCTGAAGAAGAGCAAGTTGCTTGTCAAAAGAATCTAAGGAGATTGTCTCCCTATAGCTAGCTGCTTCCCTGCAGTCTGACTCAGCACCCTTGCTTGATCAGAAGAGGAGGGAAGTCCGAAAACTGAAGGCTATCTCAATCATCCAAATTGGGACCATTAGCCATAAGAATAAGATCATTATGGATCTTGAAGATAAGCTCCTCAAAGGGAGAAGGCCAGTGGCTCAATAATCCAAACCTAAATCTATATTGCCACTCATTGATACCTTCACCACCCAAACTGATAAGAAGGGGTTGAGGTATAGTGAGAGGAATACTAGAAGAAGGAATATGAGTAACGTCAAGGCTCCAATTCAGCCTAATATCTCTTTTGAGAAAGTTCTGTAGCCATCCAACAAGTTTGACCAAGAAAGTATAAATTGTCCGACCAATGTTTTTTGGAAATGTGAATTAGCAATCATTTAACAGTTTGGATTAGGATGCCGCTTTCACTAGTAGAAGATATCCACACAAGGAAAGAAAGGATACTACATAAAGGAGCATCTACGACGAATTCCTTTGAATCTTTCTTCTTTCTTGTCTTTCCCTTGCATCTTGATATCAACTATGACATTAACAAAGCATCGAGCGGGTTTCCTTTCACTCACATATTCTATTAGATTATGATGAAAGAGACTATCGGAGAAGGTCCCTCTCTGCTCACATCAGCAAGCTGACGATGAAGAAAAGCATGCTCCTGTTCCGCAGTTGGCCGACGGGAACCTTCAGGATTGTTAGCCACACCTACCTAGGAGATTTTTTTCCCCGGGAGCTTTGATCTTACCCTTCAACAAGTGCTCTTTTTATAAGAGCTCTTTCTTTATTCTCCTACTACTTCTATGCTAATAGATTTCTTACCGTAACCGGCCCCAATCTTCTCATACGAACAATTCTCTGCATGTTGACTTCACTCAGATTACGCCCCTTTCAAAGAATGACCAGAAAGATATGGAATTCCAGATTCCTTCTCCATTTCCTGCGTTACAGCTTTAAAGAAGAACAACTGCTACTACTTGAGAATCCACTCTTGGGCTTGCCTCTTTGTTTGAAGGACACCTTTCATCAACTACTATTGAATGAAAATCCGTTGTGAGGGATGTTGTATATTGACCTAAGATGTCCACCATCGAATACGCCGTGCTATCCTAAAATATAAGCAGAAATGCTGCATATGCTTGCAACGAATAGGCTCTTTGGCTCTTTTCCACGTTGGATCAAAGGCAGCGCATAGTCCGTATGTAATCCCGATTCCAAAGCCTAAGAAAGATCTCAGCATGGATCTTCTTTAATATCAGATATAACCTAAACAACCTACCGCATTCAAAAGAGTCAAATCTCAAAGGTGCATCATTGGTTGAATGGAAGATCCTGTAGTGTGAACAAAAATGCTCACAGCTATAGTGAAAGGAAGGGTAGGGGCTTTAATGCCTTTAAGGCTCCCCATGAGGAAATCCAGATGGCCTATTATGGAACATTTGTGTTTGGTGCCCCAGTCCCAACACTAGATGAGAAGGAAACAACCCCCACACTCAAGGATAAGGCTCCTCCAACAACATCTCAGAGCAAAGGTAAGTCAGTCAGTAAGCCTGATATAGCCATCTCTGAAGCCATCAACAGCTTGTCTAATGCAAAGAAGACCTGCTATTGGAGGCACTCATAGTAAGCTAATAACATCTACTGGCAGACTCACTTTTAGTCAGATTGTTGCTGACAGAAACAAGAAAAAGGTTGTTGCTCTCCCATTTGAATAGTCAGTTGTTGATAGCTTGTAATGTACAAGGGCTATTCAGAAGAGGAGATACAACATCCATGAATGTTGGTGCTATGGTAAAGTGGGACACTTTGTCATAAATTGTTGGCACAACTTTAGTGTGTCAAGGGAATAGGGCAAGTATTCCTATCAAAAGTGCTGCAGGTAGACAAGTTCATTTTCAGACTATTAAGAACCAAGGACCCAAACTATTTAGGGTCCTAAGGTAAACTAAATCGTGGTTGCGGGTTAGTCCAAGTATACATGCACCAATATGGTACTTGGATAGTGAATTTTCCAGGCATATGACTGAAATAAGGTGCCATCTGAAGGACTACTCCTGTGAAGAATATACCTAAGGTGATCTTTGGAGGTTCAGACAGAAGAGTCACCAAGGGTTATTGTATGATCACCAATGTCATAGTCTCAATCACAAAAGTGGCTTATGTAGAAGGGTTGCAACACAACCTGATAAGCATAAGACAACTGTGTGATCTTGGCTATGTCATTGTCTTCCACAAGGATGAGTGTCTGATCAAAAGGTCAAGTGACAAAGAGGTAATTTTGGCAGGCATTAGGAGTGGAAATATTTACTGTTTACACTTCTTATGTTTAAGTACTGACACTCCAGTGTGTTTAGTTGCGAATGAGAAAGTCTCCTACTATGTGCAATGTCACAAGAGGCTGGCCCACTTGAACTACAAGACCATTAGCAAGCCCTTCAGTGAAGAGCTAGTCAGAAATTGTCCCAATATAATATGCACCAAGGAGGTCATTTGCTTTGTATGTCAAAAGGGCAAGTAGAAAAAAGCATCCTTTAAGAGCATTAGGTCCAAAGATTCTATGAGGTCTCTGTACGTCCTGCATATGGACTTGTGTATTACTATGCCAGTTTATAGTGTAGGTAGAAAAGTCAATACACTTGTGATAGTTGATGACTATTCTAGATATACTTGGGTTTTCTTTCTAAAGAAAAAGTATGAAACCCTAGACATATTTATGACTTTTGTTAGGCAAGTACAGAATGAAAAATACAGTTCTATGGTCAAAATCAGAAGTGACCATGGTACTGAATTTTAGTATGAAGACATGATAAAGTTCTGTGAAGAACTAGGGATTTGCCAGGAGTTTTCTTCTCCAAAAACACCCAAACATAATGTGATAGCAGAGAGGAAAAATAGGACTCTCATAGAGGCTGCCGGGACACTGCTCAGTGACACTTCTCTCCCAGAATACTTATAGGTTGAGGTAGTGAACACTACTTGTCATGTCTTGAATAGAGCCTCTATCAATAAGTACCACAAGAAGACTCCCAATGAGATTATGAAAGCCAAAAAACCAAATCTATCCTATCTCAGGATCTTTGGTAGTAAATGCTTTGTGCTTAAAAATAGGAAGTCCTACTTGACTAACTTTATTATCAAATCCTATGAAGGGATTTTTGTTGGGTACAACAATCATAGCAAAGCCTACAGATTCTATAACTTGAAAAATCAAGTCTTAGAAGAGTCTGTTAATGTAGTCTTTGATGAGTCATCAATGATTAATAGTGAGCAGCAAAGGTCCTCTAGATCTACAGGTATAGCCTTGACGATAAAAAATCTGACCATCAAGAACCCTCTTCCTGCTGCCCAAAAGGAAGAGAATGTTGTGTGCATTCCTGAAGGACATAGTTCTCAGGATATGTCTGAAGACCAGCAGGATCCAACCACTGAAGTTCATGATGATGAAGTTAGAATGCCCCCAGCTGTCAGTCATTTGAGGGATCATCCCAAAAACTTTATCATTGGAGATGCTAGCTAAGGGGTTACAACCAGGAGCAGAAGTCTTAACAATGCCATGTACTCCAGCTTTCTTTCTCAGGTTGAACCAAAAAGGTTTGAAGATGCTAACATAGACCCATTTTAGATTATGGCAATGCAAGAAGAACTGAACCAGTTCAAGAGGTATAATATTTTGAAGATGGTTCCTTGACTACAAGGACATAACATCATTGGAACCAAGTGGATATATGGGAACAAACTTGATGAAAATGGTGTTATAATCAAGAACAAAGCAAGACTATTTGCCAAGGGATACAGAAAAGAAGAAGGTATTGACTTTGATCAGACTTTTGCACTAGTGGCAAGATTGGAAGCTATAAGACTGTTCCTTGCATATGATGCACATAAAGGATTACAGGTCTACCGAATGGATGTCAAGTAAGCTTTCCTAAATGGTGACCTAAAGAAGAGGCCTATGTTGAGTAACCCTTAGGTTTTGTTAATCCTAACTCTCCTAATTATTTTTTATTTAAGCTTAGAAAAGCTTTGTAAGGGTTGAAGCAAGCCCTAAGGGCATGGTATAAAACCCTGTCTAGCTTTCTCATTGAGAACAAATTCTCAAGAGGAAAGATAGACAAGACATTATTCCTAAGGGAAGTTAAGGGTAAGATCATCCTTGTCAAAATTTATGTAGATGACATAATTTTTGGGTCTATTGATGATGAACTTTGCAGAAAGTTTGTTGAAATTATGCAAGGAAAATTTTAGATGAGCAGTATGGGTGAACTCATGTACTTCTTGGGCCTCCAAGTAAAATAGTTTGAGAATGAATTATCCATCTCATAGTCTAAGTTCACCAAGGAGTTAATTAAAAAGTTTAGAATAGAGAGTGCCTCCACAATGAAAAATCCTATGGGGTCAAATGTGTCATTAGACAAGGATGAGACTGGGAAACCTGTTGATGAAACCATGTATAGAGGCAGAATTAACTCCCTCCTCTACCTTACTATTAGTAGGCCAAACATCATGTATGCTACATGTGTTTGTACTAGATACCAGGCTTGCCCTAAAGAGTCTCATTATTTTGCAGCAAAAAGAATTTTGAGATATCTCAAGGGCATATCTGATATGGCTTATGGTACCATTGGAATACTGATTTTTAACTAACTAGGTATTCAGATGTAGACTTGTCAGGCTGCAGAGAAGACAGGAAATACACCTCTGGCTCCAGTCAATTTCTAAGAAGAAGGCTTTTATCTTGGAGCAGCAAGAAGCAAATAAGTGTTGCAATATCAACAACTGAATCATAGTATATATCAGCTGGTAGTTGTTATGCTCAGCTATTATGGATCCTACATCAGCTCCAGGACTACAACCTCAAGCTAAGTAGAACTCTTATGTTTTGTGATTCAACTAGTGTAATCTCTATTGCTAGGAATCTGGTCTCTCATAGCAGGACTAAGCATATAAAGATTAGATATCATTTTATTAGAGAGTATGTAGAATGTGAGGACATCACCCTTGAGTTTGTACCCACAGACAAGCAGGTGTCTGATATTTTCACTAAGACACTAGATGAAGCCAAGTTTAACTCCTTCAAATTTTAATTGGGTATGATGAACTTAGTATTGCTTCAGTTGCTCTTCATGTATTTTAGTTGCAAGTAGTATTTAACTATGCAGGATAATAAAGGAATTATGGACTAAGTGTCCAAGCATTGAGTGCGCTTGGTCAACATCAGGCGTCGAATGCACTGAGTTTAAGGATTCAGGCGTCGAGTGCGCTGAGTCAACATCAGCCGTCGAGAGCATAGAATCCACTAAATGCAGACTTCGAAGGATGTCTATTTACGTCTAATCTACGGGATTAATCTCAGTCGTTGACCTCCTCATGATCATTGCAATAGGTACGCGCCTCTCCACATTCTCAAATTAGAGGTAAGTATAAATAGAAAGGTGTGTGTTTAGAACAAAATACACTCTTCCTCGCCCTTTTCTGCACTCTGCGACGAAGCGACAAAATCTCGGGAAATCTACAGAAATTTATAGAAGAAATGGCTTCGGGAGGATTGGATTTCTTGTTCGATGGATCAGAGTTGGTGAGAAATGGGTTCAAGGATGCACCAGAGGAAGTTTAGCTCGTTCTCCACCTCCTACAAGTCTCTGGCCTTAAATACATTCTCTCAGAGCCGATTTTGCTATGGAAAAGGGAAGGGCTTGAATTATACTCGAATTCTAACCTTGACTTGTCCTCCACTAAAATAAGGTCATCCATCAATGGAAATAAGGTCAAGATTATCCCCAAACGATTAAGGAAGGCACTGCAACTGCCCAAGTTCAGGCCATCAAATGAAGAAGAAGAATTGGATCAAACTGATGTTTGATCTGCCCTGAAGTAGTGTGGACTGTCAAAGCACTCCACTAGATCAATTTTAAGAAAAGAGCTGAACCTAAAAGGAATGTTTCTAGTAGATGTTATTGGGAAGGCTCTGCTGTGCAGGATTGGATCTTATGATCGGATATCCAAGAAGATATTCGAATGACAACTGTAAATCTTTCTAAGAAAATAGACTGGGGACATGTACTTTATGAAAGAATAATTGAATGCATCCAAGAGCCAAACCTGGGAAGGTTTCTGTCTCTGTATCTGTACAACACTCTTCAAGTGATCCTAAACATAAGGCTAGGAACAAAAATCCACCATATGAGGAGGATGGACTCAAAGATGCTTGATAAGTGGGATAGAGTTTTGTTGCCACATCAACAAATTGTTGAAAAGAAGAAAAAGAAAGCAATCCTAGCTACAGAAGACAACATAGACAGCAGTTAATCAGAGAAATATGAGGAAGAGCTTCATGATCCCAAGTTGTTTGAGTCTACTGAAGGGATAAGAAGGGACATGAGTGATCAAGTATCAATCTCCTCAAAACCTACTACATGGTGCCAATTGGTTGGAACACAGTCTGAAGAATTCCAAGCTGAAGCCATAGATATACTATCTGGCCAGCTAGTAGAAAACATCTGTGCCAATGTTGAGGGGGAGATTGTCAGAGAAGATACTTTAGTTGAGGGGGAGCATGTTCAGTTTGACATTCAGGACAAGCTTTACTCCCTCCTAGAAAATCTACAAAGTAGAATAGACCAAATTCCAATTGAGCCTATATGGTAGATTCCCCATACTCCTGTTGAGGTTGCACAAGCTCCTGGAATAGTGATAAAAGAGGTTCAGGACACTACTCCAGGAGATCAAATTGTCTCTAAGGATAATAGTGAGGCTGAGGGGGAGATTCACTCTGAACTCTCTGCTTAGGTTATAGTGCATGATATTGTCTCCTCTAAATCTGACAAGGACATTGCTACTACTGATGTATAAGATGATGTACATTCTTCAGAATATATGATGGCTGATTAAGAAATCAAGATTACTGCGAGGGATATGGATGAAGAGGTCTGTGACCAAGGACATCTGCCCAAGCTGATCAAATGTCATCCTCCTTCCTAGCCCAACTAAAAGGTTTACTAGATGATCAGAGATGACAACTAGAATACTACACGGATGACTCCATCAAGGAAGTGAGATAAGATCTGTCTACTGAAATAAAGTCCATCAGGTTTGAGGTCAACCTGCTGAAAGCAAAAACTATGGCATTCTTTATGAGGGTTGCACCTGCTAACAAATTCACTGAAGGTATACTACAAGAGATCAGAAAAACCCAAAATGACATTCTCCAAAACCAGAACATCACATCTAGCAATATGAAGATGTTCCACAATGCCCAGAAGAAGGTGATGGATGCAAACAAGCTCACAATTGAAAGGAGAATGGATGCATGCACTCAAATAATGGATGACCACTTGCTCTAGGTCAAAGACCATATCACCAAGGGTATAAACTACCTAAATGTAAAGATAGCTGAAGCCAACACCTCCCTGACTAAGACTACATTTGAATAATTCAAAAAGGGGGAGAAAGCAATCATAAAGGAAAATACTGAAAATGCAATTTGGATTACAAATTTAATCAAAGACTCATTGGGACTTGAGCAACTATCATATGGAAACATTGATCTTGCTCCAATCCCTGAAGATCAGTATGGTGACCAGTATGGTGCTCAATATGGTGATCAGATTGATGTTTAATATGTTGAAAAAAGTAATGCTCAGTGGGCTGAACCTTCAACTACTGATGTAATTCCTACATTCAGCCCCACTACTGTTCATATTGTTAGGGCCAAAGGCAAGTTTGTTGTTGAAGAAGAAGAAGAGATAAGGCTCGACAAGAAAAGATACATAGAATAGAGTGAGACCAGGCCTGACATTGAGAAGTGGAGTCCTCAATCAAAGACCATCATCTTGTCTGCCTGAGATCAAATTAAAGACCACAAAACTTACATGGTAAAGCTCTATAGCTCCATAGAATGGGTCTAGCTGGAAAGGAATGAGGAACTGAGAGGAAAATTCAGAAGGGACAAAAAGTCCGGTGGAGTGCCACCAGATGTTATGGAGCCCAGCAAGTAATTCCCCAAGTCCTACAGTTACTTTGAAAGACAGAAGGAAAAGGAAAAGGAAAATAAGGAGAAGGAGAAGGATGTCAAGAAATCCAGTAGGGGAATTGTGATTAAGGAACCTGAAACATAGAAAAGTTCTTAGTTTTCCTTAAGGGCAGTAGGAGAGTAATAATTTTGCTTTATGCACATTTTCCATTCGTGATTTCTTTCTTTAATGAAAATCATTTTTTTTGTGGGTGTATAAATTGTTGCTCTTTTCATCTGTGATGTTTATCTACAAAATTAAGAAATTTATATCATTGACTAAGGTTTTGGCTTCTTCAAATAGGGGGAGATTGTTGGGTCCATTGATCACAATTTTCTAGATTTGAAGAAGGCTCATAAATCAATGGTATACACAAGAATGTATTTGATGCATGCCCTAAGTTCAATGTATGCAGGTTGTTCTTTGTTGAACAGATTTGACAGGTAGTTTGAGTCACAAAGATAGATGGACTCATGTCAGGATGCTGACAAATTAGAAATCCGGTTACGTCCAGAAGCGTTGAGTGAAGGAAGTTTACTCAATGCAAAGAGACTAAAAGCGTCGCCAAATGCTCAGGCAGTCAAAGCCTTAGTATTGCCAAAACAGAAAGTTGGTTAAGTACAGAAGCATTAAGTGAGGCTAGTTCACTCAATGCCTAGAACCAAAAGCATCGACAGAACTACATACAGTCAAAGCCGTAATATTGCTGTCAAGATATCTGTCTAAGGACAGAAGCATTGAGTGAAGTTTGTTCACTCAATGTCTTCTCAATAGATAATTAAACCAAGTACAGAAGCGTTGAGTGAATCCATGCCACTCAATGCCTCATCAAGAAGCCAGGAAAGGCAGAAAGCATTGAGTGAAGAAGATGCACTCAAAGCCTTCATTCAAAGAAATTGAACTAAGTCCAGTAGCGTCTCACTCGACACATAAGCTGTTAGACTACATAAGTCTATTTGGGTTGAATGATAAAGGATCACTCAATGCACTCAATGCTTGGGATGTAGAATTCTGCTAAGTACTTTTGCGTTGAGTGACAAGGCTTCATTCAACGCCTGAGAAGACTCTCTGGATTTTGGTAAGTCTAGAAGTGCTGAGTCATGCTGACATCAGTAGAAATTCGAAATACTGTGTTTTGGCTTTCTAGAAGACAAAAGGCACGGCTTGCCTTTAGTACAGCTATTATGTAAAAAAAGGTGTGGAAGTTACCAAACCCAGTGGTCTATACTGCATAGAGAGTCGTTGGTTGGAGGGATACAAAAGTAGAGTTCATAGGAAGAAAGAAATTAACTTTTTGGAAACAAGAACCTCATCTTCTTTCTCTCGACTAAGTTGCAGAGCTTGAAGAAAAATACACTTATTATTGGTCTGAGAAGTTCAAACAGTTAGTTGTTGATAGTCACATCTTCAACAAAAAGTTCAAAAGTTCACTCTCTGAGATAGAAGGAGGAGCAGAGCAAGCCCAAGCTATTGTTCATCTTCAAGGCCACTACATTCAACTTTTCTACTCACAAGGCTTGAAGAAATAGTGCTCTGGAGGTTACTTCACAACAAAAGCAAAACAACCTTAAAGATCCATTCTAGGTGCTGGGAAGAGGATAGCACTGAATCTTCTCAGTTCAGGAAGAGGCTGACTCAGAGATAACTTCTCTGGAGTCATTCATTACCAACAAACTTATTCTCTCTGTATGATCATTTTTTATCTGAGTTGTAAGCCTGAACTATAAAGGCTGAGGTAGGATCCTTCTATGGATCTGAGTGTAGGATCCTTCTTATGGATCTGAGTGTAGGATCCTTATGTGGATCTTAGGTAGGGCCTATGTGCCTGAGCTATATGAGAGTTATTCTCTGAGGTAGGATCCTGTGGTGGATCTAAGTGTATGGCTAACCTCCTAGCCTGAGTATAGAACTTTGGATAAAGTATGACGTAGGTGATCTGTGGATCACTGAGTGGTAGGAGCATCATTTACTATGAGTTGTAGGTCCTTGGGCCTGAGATAGGACTTGGATGAGTCTGAGAGATCCATAGGGATCTGTGTTATAATCTCTTGGAGATGAGATTGGATAAGTTGGCCTTGTCGAACACTCTGTTAGAAAGGTGGGAGGGATAGTGGATGTAAGACCCCCCTCCTGGAACACAAGACACGGCACGAGAGGGGTCTTATGCCCAGAACAGCCGCCTTGCGGTAACACTAGCACTCAGGCTAGCCTGTACCACAAGACGCCTATTCTGCCGGCTACTAACAATATCAATAGATAAATGCCAACCCAACCATAATAATATGAAAGTCAAATCCACACCAAGCATATGTCCATAATATCATAAATAAAGAAGCTACAACAAGCTTCTAATATCAGAATACGAGAACAGAATTGCCCCGAAGGGTTACAACAAAATCTCTCTCTCACTCACATCTGTAACCGACGGTAGCGACGGTACCATCCCTTCAGGCCCTGTCACCCTGGCCTGGCTGTCCGTCTGCATAGCCTGCTGTTCCACCTACGGGGTTTCCTCCTAAAAAGGAAGACGTAGCAACCGTTAGTCAAAAAGACTAAGTGGTTTCTCATCCGCTCCCCCGGCGACTCCTCGGTACCGGGCGGAGAAAGGAACAGGTACAATATATAAATAATAGTAGTACAACAGGTGAAGTGAGTATACATATTATAAGCATCAACATCAGTAGTGTATAATAATCAAGCTCTTATTTTCAAATCTATAAACTACAGCAGCAAGAGAGTATATAACTAGAACAGTAAGTAACTCAACTTATATGGATGCCCATACAAGCATATAAGTTGAGGGTCGTTCAGTAGAAAGTAACTCATCGTATAGGAGTGCCCATACAAACTTATATGATGAGGGTCTTGCATATATAATGAAGTGTAATGCTATGTATGCAATGCAATGACACACCCATGCTCAATCACATGCAATCGCTATGTCAACACAGACTTATAGTTCCCATTATTCGAGCAGGTAGCTAACCTCTCAGGCATCAACCGTCGTGGCCAAACAGTGACAGTAGAACGGGCATCTCCACTACTAGGCTGGTCTCCACACTACCTGGCCTAGGCCTTCGTATGCCTCAATGCTAAGAACACAACAGCGGAGCTCACATGCGTACTATGGCTTAGCGGGTTCTCTCGGGTACCTATGCACCAAGATCCTAGCCCCTGACTGGCCTATGGTATGACACGGAAGGAGCCTCGGAAATGAGCACGAGGACCAAGCCCAACCGTTCACTTGGCACGGAAGGAGCCTCGGGACGTAAACACCGAGGACCAAGCCCAACCGCCCAAGGTCTAACTGTCAACTCCCATCGGTGTGACGATTGGCGAGCCCGTAGACCTGCCACACTATCCTTAACCCGGGATTACGACACCGCGTGTCGACTCACACCACATGCAATTCCAGAATTTCGTGGCATGGAAGGAGCCTCGGAGAAAGCACGAGGACCAAGCCCAACCATCCATCAAATATGGAAGGAGCCTCGGGACATGAACACCAAGGACCAAGCCCAACCGTTCAATTTTATCCAACTCAACCTCATTCCCATTCGTGACGATCAACACCGCACTTGTTAACTTCCACAATGCAACCCGTGGGGAGACGACACTCTAAGCATTGGACTATCCATTCCCTTCCATCAATCCATTATACATCCTGGTCGTAGTTCTAATCATTTACAAATCCTTCCAAATGAATTCAACATATTATAAACAATGCGCATAATGGAGATCTACCAAATATAACAAGCCTTTCATTCACTTAGGCTTGATTCACATCTCGGCATAGGGATTCAAGTCCTCAAACATCAATCTTCACATTACCTCGTTGATTAACACAAAAGAATTCACCCAACCTCGAGATGAATTGCAACATCTATTCCATCGAATACAAGTTCATATTATAATCACCTAGAATTGTATGTAATCTGGTCAGCAACTTTGACTGAGGATTCCTGTGGCTACAGGTATCGCCCGAAATCGTGCCACCACTCGTTGGAAAGGTAATTTCAAGGGCTAAAACTTTCGTGTTTAGTCGAAAGCCCAGATCTGGTCACACCATACCAGAAATGCAACTCGAAGTCTGATGCGTACAGGATACAGAATTCTTGGGCATTAACTTCCAACCGCAGCAGATTCAAACGGACTTTCCCGTGGCTACAGGTATTGCATGGAAACGTGCAACCACTCGTTGGAAAGGTAATTTCAAGGGCTAAAACTTTCGTGTTTAGTCGAAAGCCCATATCCACCCCCTTCATGCTTAAAAATAGCCAAGAAGGTCGCTGCGTGCAGAATACAGATTCTGCACGCATCTTGAAGCGAAGTGAACGGCATCCATTCATCTTCCTCCTTAAGCGATTTTCCCCAAATCGCAACCAGAAGTTTCTCCACCCTTATTCTCCCTCTTTAGGCCATTTCCTCTTCATGAGACCACCCCTATCATCACTTTGAAGCGAGGGGAGGTTGAAGACGACTAAGCTTTAAAGCACAAGCTCTAGCATGGCCTTCCTAGAAAGCTTCATCTCACACATCAAGACTCGTTTGAGTCGATGTCTCGCCTAAGAATAACTATAGATCTAGCACCAAGGGAGAGGGGAGGAAACTCACATTATTTCCGGTGTTTCCTCCGTTGCCGGCCATGGATCGCGTTATTCTTCGTGGCGGCATCCTTGGTGCGGTTGTTCTTCACGACAAAGGAAGGAGAAGTCCGCCTCCAAAGCTCGCACCAGCGACCTGCGGAGAGAGAGAAGTCCTCTGGCAATCTGCGGAGAGAGAGAAGTCCTCCGGCGATCTGCGGTATTCTCCTCTAACCCTTGCTCCCGACGGTTTGCACGGTGACGGCTCGGCAAGAAGGATCGGATGCGGTGGTTAGGGTTTGGTTTACTCCATTTTTATATTACATATTAGGCTAAATCCCTTCCGCCACGTGTCACTCTCTAATTGGACCGCCCAAATTAGGTTTCATTTGAAGTGACCGGTCCAAGGATCACTCAGCACGAATCCCGAGGTCCAGTTCGGTTCGCTTGTACAAGCCGGTGAATCGGCCTGGGCGCAGAAAACGCCCAAGTCAAATTCGGCGGGAATCAGCCAGTGATTCCCGTCGATCAGCGAGTATTGGCGGGTCATTCTCGACGAATCCGTCGAGTATCAACAATGATACTCGACGATTTTCCCTTGTTGATACTCGAAGGTCGGTGGGTATCACCGGTTATTTTCGGCGATCGGTGAGAATCGTCAGGCACTCTCGAAGATTTTCCCTTAGCCTACTGCAGTTCTGAGTCCGGCGGGTATCGACCACCGATACCCGTCGAATCGGCGAGAATCAGTCCTCCATTCTCGACGATCGACGAGCATCAACCTCCATTCTCGACGACTTTTACTTAGCCGAGTTCCCTCATCTCGGCTACTGGTTGGGGTATCGTTGAACCCAACCCTACACTTATTTTATGCACCTGACACCACGCGTCGGTGCACCCTGAGCCCGAGTTGAGTCTCTTGACTCAGAACACGTGCGAGGAGCCTAGCGCGAATTGGGACGTTACAAATCTTATAAACAAAATAAAAAGATTTCGTCCCCGAAATCAGGCTGAGGTCGTGGGGAGTAAAGCTTACAGAAAACAAAATATGCTTTTAAATAAAATTACCTGAAGCAAACAACTCCGGGTAGCGTCTTTGCATCAAATTCATTGTCTCCCATGTGAATTCCTCCTTCCCATGATTAGACCATAACACTTTTACCAAGGGGACACTTTTGCGGCGCAAGGTTCTTATCTCATTATCAACGATCCGCACCGGCTCCAGTCGCACAGATCTGTCAGACGCCACAGTACCATCAGTTGTGGGGATGTATTGTTCGGGCCGCAACAGCGCCTTCCGATGCGACGAGACATGGAACACATCGTGGAGATTCTCTAGCTCGGGCGGTAGCTCCAGCCGGTAGGCCAAAGGTCCAACCCTTTCCAATATGATATAGGGCCCAACATACCGTGGACTGAGCTTCTTCACTCCTCGCACTCGTGACACTCCATGCATCGGCCGAATTTTTAGAAACACCTTATCACCCACTTGAAATTCCACCATACGGTGCCTTGCGTTGTAATACTTCGCCTGCCGACTTTGAGCCTCCAACATGCGATCCCTTATTAGCCTAACCACCGCATCAGTGTCATCTATGTACTCAATTCCCAAAGTCTTCGGGTCTTCATCTTGCACCCAAGACAAGGGGGTCCTACACCTCCTTCCATATAGGGCTTCATGGGGCGCCATGCCAATACTAGCTTGATGGCTATTGTTATAGGAGAATTCCACCAAGGGCAAGAGTTTTTCCCACGGCTCTCCCCTATCTATCACACACAACCTCAACAGATCTTCCAATGTTCGGATGGTCCGCTCAGACTGTCCGTCCGTCTGAGGATGAAATGCGGTACTGAAGGTAAGACGTGAGCCCAAATACGTCTGTACCGCATTCCATTCCTTGGAGGTGAAACGACCATCACGATCCGAAACTATCGTCTTAGGTATGCCGTGATACCGTACAAATTGTTCCACAAACAAGCGTACCAAGACATCCACGTGAGCCTCCTTCTTCATAGGAATGAACCGGGCAACCTTCGTCAGGCGATCAACGATCACCCATACTGAATCATTCCCTGAGCGGGAGCGAGGTAGCCCATGTACGAAGTCCATGGATATATCCTCGAACTTCCATTCGGGGATTGGTAACGACTGCAACAGGCCACCGGGGCTCCTACATTTCTCCTTCACTCTTTGGCAGGCTTCACAATGCATGACCAAGTACCAGACATCTTTCTTCATCCCTGGCCAACACATCGTCTTTCGTAAGCCGGCGTACATCTTTGAAATTCCTGGGTGCACGGAATATTGAGAGCAATGTGCTTCTCTCATAATATCCTCCCGGATTCTGCCACCTCTGGGAATGTAGAGTAGGCCGCGAAAGTAAACGAGGCCTTCCTTTAGTGTGTACTCTTCGGTAGTCCCGTCTTCGATTAACTTTATTACCGGGGCCAAAGCCGCATCCAATCCTTGCTCCACTCGGATCCGGTCCCGGATATCACAAACTGTGCTCATGCTGGACAGATACTCCGTATATTCTGAAGAAGCCTTAAATATTAAGGTGATGTCCATCTCCTCGATCATCCGTGCCAACTCCATGCTCATCAATCAAGATTCTGGGCTTGAGTCGGGTACTTTCCTACTCAACGCATCGGCTACTGAGTTTGCTTTTCTGGGGTGGTAGTTCAATGTGAACTCATAGTCACATAGAAACTCTAACCACCGCCGTTGTCTTAAGTTCAATTCCTTCTGGGTATGGACGTACTTCAAATTTTTATGATCCGAGAAGATTTCGCAGTGGATGCCGTATAGATAATGCCTCCATACCTTCAAGGAGAACACCACCGCTCCTAGCTCCAAATCATGCACCGGGTAATTGATTTCATGCTTCTTCAATTGTCTTGAAGCATAAGCAATTACGTGCCCGTGCTGCATCAACACCGCTCCCAACCCCTGATAAGACGCATCCGTATAAACTTGAAATCCTTCCTTCCCAGACGGAAGGATAAGGATGGTGGCGGAGGTAAGTCTATCCTTCAATTCCTGGAATGCCGCTTCACACTGGGGTGTCCACTCAAATGGCACTCCTTTCTTTGTCAAGGAAGTAAGCGGGAGGGCAATCTTGGAGAATCCTTTTATGAACTTGCGGTAGTATCCGGCAAGTCCAAGAAAACTCCTCACATCGGCCACCGACTTCAAAGGTGACCACTCCTTCACAGCACGCACCTTGGCTGGATCCACAGCTAGTCCTGCCCCACTGATTACATGGCCCAAGAAAGCAACTTCCTTAAGCCAGAATTCACACTTGCTAAACTTGGCAAACAGGGCGTGCTCTTTTAGCTTCTCTAGAACTAAGGCCAAATGTCCGACATGTTCTTCCTCCGTCTTCGAGTAGACAAGAATGTCGTCAATAAACACAATGATGAAGACATCTAGATAGGCCTCAAACACTTTATTCATCAAGCTCATGAAAGCCGATGGGGCGTTTGTGAGTCCAAACGGCATCACTGTGAACTCATATAAGCCGTACCTGGAGCTGAAAGCCGTTTTCTGTATATCATCCTCCTGTATTCTCAATTGGTAGTACCCCGAGCGCAAGTCTAACTTGGAGAACCAATGCGCTCCCACCAGTTGGTCGAATAACTCATCGATCCGAGGTAACGGGTAGGTGTTCCGTACTGTCAGTCGGTTGAGTTCCCGATAGTCTATACATAAACGCAGGGTTCCATCCTTCTTCTTGACGAATAGAACAGGGGCTCCCCAAGGCAACGAGCTGGGGCAAACAAACCCTGATTCTACCAACTCCTGCAATTGCACTTTAAACTCCGCAAGTTCTTTTGGGGCCATCTGATAAGGGGTCCTGGAGACAGGCTTAGCTCTTGGTACAAGCTTAATTTGAAAATCCACTTCTCTATGCGGGGGTAACCCTGGCAGTTTCTCGGGAAATACCTCAGGGAAATCCCGTGCTACCCGCACATTCTTCACATCTAACTTCATCTCTATTAGTTCGAATCGTATCATGTAGACTTCATCCCCTCTCATATGAGCTTTCAAGGTCTGGATTGAGGATAACAAGATTCGTGGTGCAAAATTTATACCTTGGAAGACTACATCAGTATCCCCATGTCTCAAATAGATACGCTTCTCCGCACAGTCGATTCTCGCATGGTGCCAATCTAGCCACGCCATACCCAGGATGAGGTCGAACTCTGGTATTCTCAAAATTGTGGTAGGGGTATCAAAGGTCTTTCCCCCAATGGCTATCTCTAACTCACACTTTGCGGTTGCCGTCATCTCAGATCCGTCTGGGAGGCGTACTCTTCGAGCAATACCAGTGAAATATTGCACTCCGTGTATATCTTTGATGAAGTCTTCAGACACGAATGAATGTGAGGCACCGGTATCAAATAACGTATGAGCCGGTTTCCCGCCGACCATCACGGTGCCTAAGTGTCATTAATAATACTCAAGCTAGATGTCTAGTATATCTCAAGCAACTAGAGGATATTAATGAAAGCAAAATGACCAATTCGAATCGTACCTGCAATCATCTCTTGAGGGTTCCGCTCTTGAGTCATGTCCAGGGCATACATCTGATCTCGAGCGGGTCCGGGATTTCTTCCTCGTGGTCCTCGTCCTCGACCACGCACATATCCCTGCCCCCGAGGGGCTGCTGGAGGGAAAGCAAGAGGCGTATCACCAAACAGTTGTGGGCAGTAGCATCGAATGTGGCCCGGTTGGTTGCATTCGAAGCACACCCGTTCCTGCCTTCCGTCGTGTTGCTGAAACTATGGAGGTGGAGGTAATGCTGGCGGTTGTGGAACCGGGCGCTCCTCTCTAAAGTTCTGGAGAAAACGCCCGCCACCCCTCTGATATCCTCTTCCTCTTTTATTGTCAAACCTCCTTCTGTTGCTGGGGCCGGCTTCCATCACGCCCTCTGCTGGCCTCTTACCACTTCCCAAGTGGTCCGCTTCCAATCTCATCGCCATATCAATAATCTCCGCCAGACTAGAGTCCGCTATAAACAAAAGGGCTTGCCTTAGGGGGTCTCGCAAGCCTTTGTAGAATCTTTTGGCGTACCCTCTATCATCCAGCTCATAGGAGTCAGCGAATCTAGCCAGGTGCTGAAACTCCCGTTGGTACTCCGTCACCGACATGGACCCTTACTTAAGTTGCAAAAATCTCTCTTCCAGGCCATCTCGAGCGGCCGAGGGGATGAAATGCTCTAAGAAGGCTTCGGAGAATTCGCTCCAACTAATGTCCGTGTACACTCTTCCACGAAAAGTGGAGCCCATGAGGGACTTCCACCACCTTTTGGCGTGCAGCTCTAAGAGTGTCACCACAAGGGTCACCGCCATGTTGTTTGGACATCTTATTCCTGTCAACAACTCTTGTATAGTGTCAAGCCACTCTTCCGTACGTACTGCCGACTCTGTCCCAACATAAGCGGGAGGGGAGAGAGCTCGAAAAATGCTTAACCAACTAGATCCCGGACCCTGTTGTTGTACAGGTGTCTGCTGAGATTAGGACCTAAAGGCGTCCAGAATAGCTGTGAGCGTCTGCCCCAGCTCTGATTGTTGGAATTGTGTAGGTACGGACGGGGCGGGGGTGCCCCTTACTGGCTCAACAAGTGCTGGGATCTGCACATAAGGTACAAACTTAGGGTTAGGTTGGCTAATCTAAGGTTAAAGATGGACAACTTAGTGTGAATTACATATGGGCACACCACTGCTTCCGCTAAGTCAGCTTGTCCCCAAACTGACCAATCAAACGGGGGTGGTACCATTGTTAAGTGACTTTCGCCTTGGAGGATCGTAGCAAGCTGATACCATTTGTAAGACCCCCCCCTCCCGGAACACAAGACACGGCACGAGAGGGGTCTTATGCCCAGAACAGCCGCCTTGCGGTAACACTAGCACTCAGGCTAGCCTGTACCACAAGACGTCTATTCTGCCGGCTACCAATAATATCAACAGATAAATGCCAACCCAACCATAATAATATGAAAGTCAAATCCACACCAAGCATATGTCCATAATATCATAAATAAAGAAGCTACAACAAGCTTTTAATATCAAAGTACGAGAACATAATTGCCCCGAAGGGTTACAACAAAATCTCTCTCTCACTCACATCTGTAACCGACGGTAGCGACGGTACCGTCCCTTCAGGCCCTGTCACCCTGGCCTGGCTGTCCGTCTGCATAGCCTGCTGCTCCACCTGCGGGGTTTCCTCCTAAAAAGGAAGACGTGGCAATTATTAGTCAAAAATACTAAGTGGTTTCTCATCCGCTCCCCCGGCGACTCCTCGGTACCGGGCGGAGAAAGGAACAGGTACAATATATAAATAACAGTAGAACAACAGGTGAAGTGAGTATACATATTATAAGCAACAACATCAGTAGTGTATAATAATCAAGCTCTTATTTTCAAATCTATAAACTACAGCAGTAAGAGAGTATATAACTAGAACAGTAAGTAACTCAACTTATATGGATGCCCATACAAGCATATAAGTTGAGGGTCGTTTAGCAGAAAGTAACTCATCGTATAGGAGTGCCCATACAAACTTATACGATGAGGGTCTTGCGTATGTAATGAAGTGGAATGCTATGTATGCAATGCAATGACACACCCATGCTCAAGCACATGCAATCGCTATGTCGACACAGACTTATAGTTCCCATTATTCGAGCAGGTAGCTAACATCTCAGGCATCAACCGTCGTGGCCAAACGGTGACAGTAGAGCGGGCATCTCCACTACTAGGCTGGTCTCCACACTACTTGGCCTAGGCCTTCGTACGCCTCAACGCTAAGAACACAACAGCGGAGCTCACATGCGTACTACGGCTCAGCGGGTTCTCTCGGGTACATATGCACCAAGATCCTAGCCCCTGACTGGCCAATGGTATGACACAGAAGGAGCCTCGGAAATGAGCATGAGGACCAAGCCCAGTCGTTCACTTGGCATGGAAGGAGCCTCAGGACGTGAACACCGAGTACCAAGCCCAACCGCCCATGGTCTAACTGTCAACTCCCATCGGTGTGACGATTGGCGAGCCCGTAGACCTGTCACACTATCCTTAACCCGGGATTACGACACCGCGTGTCGACTCACACCACATGCAATTCCACAATTCCGTGGCATGGAAGGAGCCTCGGAGAAAGCACGAGGACCAAGCCAAACCATCCATCAAATATGGAAGGAGCCTCGGGACGTGAACACCAAGGACCAAGCCCAACCGTTCAATTTTATCCAACTCAACCTCATTCCCATTCGTGACGATCAACACCGCACTTGTTAACTTCCACAATGAAACCCGTGGGGAGACGACACTCTAAGCATTGGACTATCCATTCCCTTCCATCAATCCATTACACATCCGGGCCATAGTTTTAACCATTTACAAATCCATCCAAATGAATTCAACATATTATAGATAAGGTGCATTATGGTGATTTAACAAATATAACAAAGCCTTTCATTCTCTTAGGCTTGATTCACATCTCGGCATAGGGATTCAAATCCTCGAACATCAATCTTCACATTACCTCGGTGATTAACACAAAAGAATTCACCCAACCTCGAGATGAATTGCAACATCTATTCCATCGAATCCAAGCTCATATTATAATCACCTAGAATTGTATGTAATCTGGTCAGCAACTTTGACTGAGGATTCCCGTGGCTACAGGTATTGCCCGAAAACGTGCCACCACTCGTTGGAAAGGTAATTTCAAGGGCTACAACTTTCGTGTTTAGTCAAAAGCCCAGATATGGTCACATCATACCAGAAATGCAACTCGAAATCTGCTGCGTACAGGATACAGAATTCCTGGGCATTAACTTCCAACCGCAGTAGATTCAAACGGACTTTCCCGTGGCTACAGGTATCACATGGAAACATGCAACCACTCGTTGGAAAGTTAATTTCAAGGGCTACAACTTTCGTGTTTATTCAAAAGCCCATATCCGCCCCATTCGTGCTTTAAAATAGCCAAGAAGGTCGCTGCGCGCAGAATACAGATTTTGCACGCATCTTGAAGCGAAGTGAACGGCATCCGTTCATCTTCCTCCTTAAGCGATTTTCCCCAAATCACAACCAGAAGTTCCTCCACCCTTATTCTCCCTCTTGAGGCCATTTCCTCTTCACGAGACCACCCCTATCATCACTTTGAAGCAAGGGGAGGTTGAAGACGACTAAGCTTTAGAGCACAAGCTCTAGCATGGCCTTCCTAGAAAGCTTCATCTCACACATCAAGACTCATTTGAGTCGATGTCTCGCCTAAGAATAACTATAGATCTAGCACCAAGGGAGAGGGGAGGAAACTCACATCATTTCCGGCATTTCCTCCGTTGCCGGCCATGGATCGCGTTATTCTTCGTGGCGGCATCCTTGGTGCGGTTGTTCTTCACGGCAAAGGAAGGAGAAGTCCGCCTCCAAAGCTCGCACCAGCGACCTGTGGAGAGAGAGAAGTCCTCCGGCGAACTGCGGAGAGAGAGAAGTCCTCCCGCGATCTGCGGTATTCTCCTCTAACCCTTGCTCCCGACGGTTTGCACGGTGACGGCTCGGCAAGAAGGATCGGATGCGGTGGTTAGGGTTTGGTTTACTCCCTTTTTGTATTACATATTAGGCTAAATCCCTTCCGCCACGTGTCACTCTCTAATTGGACCGCCCAAATTAGGTTTCATTTGAAGTGACCGGTCCAAGGATCACTCAGCACGAATCCCGAGGTCCAGTTCGATTCGCCTGTACAAGCCGGTGAATCGGCCTGGGCGCAGAAAACGCCCAAGTCAAATTCGGCGGGAATCAGCCAGTGATTCCCGTCGATCGGCGAGTATTGGCTGGTCATTCTCGACGAATCCATCGAGTATCAACAATGATACTCGACGATTTTCCCTTGTTGATACTCGACGGTCGGTGGGTATCACTGGGTATTTTCGGCGATCGGTGAGAATCGTCAGGCACTCTCGACGATTTTCCCTTAGCCTACTGCAGTTCTGAGTCCGGCGGGTATCGACCACCGATACCCGTCGAATCGGCGAGAATCAGTCCTCCATTCTCGATGATCGACGAGCATCAACCTCCATTCTCGACGACTTTTACTTAGCCGAGTTCCCTCATCTCTGCTACTGGTTGGGGTATCCTTGAACCCAACCCTACACTTATTCTATGCACCTGACACCTCGCGTCGGTGCACCCCGAGCCCGAGTTGAGTCTCTTGACTCAGAACACGTGCGAGGGGCCTAGCGCGAATTGGGACGTTACAGTGGATATACCCATACCTTGGGGAACCACTATAAATATTTGTGTGTTGTTGTGTATTCTTGAAAGCTAACTTAAAACTAAGTCACAACACACTAAAGCAAAAAATAGTATTAAAACTCTACCCATATGGAGTAACAAAACTCTAAGCAATGGAATATACCATTCGTCCCTTCAATACTTGAGATCAAGGTTCAACTCATCGTATGGACATGGAGGTATACCTCCTCCAACCCCTTTCTAGAGTTTAGCATATACATATACATGAAAATTATTCAATCATCTCTATCGTACTTCATTTCACAAACCTCCAAGTACTCGAAACAAGACCTCTTTCCAAATCTTAGTAATCATGCAAGGGGCGATCACATTGTTCTTAACTATTTACCATCCGATCTCCCAAGTAATCAATTCGTAGAATAAGGAAATCATCAAATAATAATACATCATGGCTACGCGCCACAGTTTATTAAAACTGGCTTTGGAAAGCTACGGTCCACAAAAAATTACGAGCAACCCAAAATTAGAAAGGTATTTTCAAGGGCTACATCTCCCGTGTTTAGCCTAGGGTCCAAACCCAAATCCATCACACCTGAAATTGGATTTCATTCTAGGCGTGTACACTTAGACAAAACACAACCTGCACACATATTATTATAGCGCAGCAACTTCCACTGAACATTCATGGAGCTACAAAACTCTCCCGAAAACGTGTAACTATCCATTGGAAAGGTCTTTCTGAGGGATACAACTTTCATGTTGAGTTGGAGACCTGAATTAGACCTGATCATACCAGAAATTATCCTTGAATTATGTCGCACACAATAAAACAAACTTCTGTACAACACTTTTGCACGTATCGTAAGGATGTACGAAGGGCATCAGTTCATCTCCTACCTCCATCCATCGCACAAGGCACAACCAACATCTCTCTTCCCTTTCTCCCTCATTAGACCACGGTTCTTCAAAAGATCAAATCGACCATCTTCGTAATGAAGAGAGGACATGATTGAAGATATACATGCGATGATCGATGCCCTAAAACAAAAGTTCTGGCGTGGTTCCTTCCTAGGAAATCTCCATTAAACTCACAAATCAAAATCTTTTGAGTCGATGTCTCTCCTACACTTTGGATCTAAACATCTAGAACCAAGGGAGAGGGTAGGAAGCTCACCTAGATTCTGGCCATGGATCGTGTCCTCCTTGGCGGCATGTCGTGTTCGGATTTTCTGGTTGTATCGTGCTCGGTTCTTCGTACTTCAGGAAGAGAAGAAAAGTCGGTTGATCCCAAAAGCTTTTAGGGTTAGGGTTTATAAAGGAGTGGCTGGTGATTTAGGGTTGAAGATTATCTTGCCACGTGTCACTCTCTCATTGGATCGCACTTATTATTACATAAAATAAGTTCCTTGAAAAGATAAGTCATTAAATCATCATTTTATGTAAGTCCGGAAGTACAGTAAATTCTCTCAGGTCGTAACATGACAAGATGTACAAAAACGCTAAGTCCATTCATCATATATACTCAATGAATCATCGGAATCACTCGACTAATCGTCGAGTGCATTAAATCTGTTACACGAGTCATCTCGATGAATACACGAGTACACTCGAAGAATCTCTCAGCGAATTTAACAAGTCCACATGAGTTCACTCGACGGATTCATCGAGTCCTCTCGACGAATTCTCGAGGCCTTTCAACGAATCATCTCGACAAATTTCACAAGTCCACTCGAGTTCATTCGATGAATTCGTCGAGTCCTCTCTATTAGAATACCCTATTACTTATTTGTGTCAGGATCACTATGTCTGTTAGGAATGTTGCATTGACCTAGTTGTATAGAGGAAAGGTCAAATAGTTTCAAGGTTTAGGACTTAGATTTGAATTTTCAAGATCTCCAAGCTCTGATGAGAAGCCAGAATTCTAATAAGGATTGACATGTCGTCGAACCCAGCTCGATGATAGTCGAACCCAGCTCAACGATAGTTGAGCTCAGGTCGACTATCTCAGAACTCTGTTCGACGATCTATGTCCAAGACCATTTTTAATATCTCTGAGCCCAGTTCAACGATAGTTGAGCTCAGATCGACGATAACTGTTTGAGATCGACGTTTCTGGGAATTCTATTACTTTGTTAAGGCTTTCAAATGATTTAAAATCAGAGCATTTAATGATGAAGATTTGTAGCCATTTTATCACATCTGGAGAAGGTTTCAAGGGAAGAAATAAGGAATATATTTATTCTCTTTAATTCATTCCTTCCAGAGACAGTTGACAGATAAGGGATTTCCTTTATGACTTTTCTAACGGCTCCAAGGACGATTGCAGCATTGGATTTTAGACAAGAAGAGAATATATATTATTATTTTTGGTCTGATCAATAACAATACATAGACAGAGAAATAGAAGAAGCTTTTGTGATCAGCAATCAAGTTTGGGTTTTCATCCTTCATTCTCCAGACACACATAATTCAGTTCTTGTTGAATCATCCTTTGCTGGAGCCATATCTTTTGAAGACCTATCACCCTTGCAAAGCTTCTCTTCTTGATCCTTTACTAATCTCAGGGCGAGCTTTGACAACAGCATCCACTTGTGCTTCTCTTTGATAGTTGACAGAGAAGACAACTCATTTCTTTTTCTTTTTCTTTACTGTAAAAGGGTTTTTGAACTCCCTTCAAAAGTTCCTGTTTTGGTTCCTAAGACCTGATCAAAACTCAGTGGTGGCAAGACACCTGATCAAAAAATCTGGTTTGCTTTTTGAACACCTTATCAAAAGCTCATTGGTGCCAGGACACCTAATCAACTCATCCTGTAGTGGATTCCTACCAAGGGTGGTAGAAGAGTGGATGTACCCAGACTTTGGGGAACCACTATAGATCCTTGTGTCTTCTGGTTGTTCTTTATTCTCTTTTATGTGTGCTGTGAATTTGTGTTGTGTTACTTTATTTAAAAACTCCTTTTTAAATCACACTACACTAAGTTAATCATAAGTCTTCCACTGCCAAATTATTCTTAATTGCAAAATTATTTTAATACACTCTATTCATCCCCCCCCCCCTCTAGAGTAAAGGGTTGATCTTACTCTCACTTTCAATTAGTATCAGAGGGAGGTTGTTTGCTCATACAGTCTAACACCTGAACCAAAAGATCTCTGATAAGATCCATCCTTAATAGAGGGTTATTTTTTTTGTTATATTTACTTTAATCTAAACTAATGGTACAGAACAAAGATTATGCTAGCACCAGACCTCAAGTGTGCAACCTTTCTAAGTTTGTACTTTGGAAGGAAAGGATCAGATTATATACGAACTCTATTGTTGAAGACATTTTCAATTCTATTTTGACAGATTGCCCCAAGCCTCCTGTAGCCATAAGCACTACAAAT
This sequence comes from Platanthera zijinensis, assembly GCA_039513925.1. NCBI lineage: Eukaryota > Viridiplantae > Streptophyta > Magnoliopsida > Asparagales > Orchidaceae > Platanthera > Platanthera zijinensis. Next base: position 160,826,983 of record CM077096.1, read on the forward strand.
GATGTTCCACCTCCTTCAGGAACAGATGCTGAGATAAAGAAATGGAAAGTTGCAGATGCAAAAGCTATGAACATACTTGCTCAGACAATGTCTGAGAACATCTTCCAGAAAGTAGCTAAATATAACTTAGCCAGAGAGATTTGGGACAAGCTATCTGCGATCGTGTTAGGATCAGCAGATGAGAGAAAAGATAGGAGATCACATCTCATTACCTAATATGAGAACTTCAAGAAGGCAGAGAATGAATCAATAGCTTACATGTACAACAGATTAAGTCTGATTGTCAGTGAACTCAAGACTTTGGATAAGGAGATCTCTCTCATAGAGATCAATGATAAAATCCTAACATGCTTCCCCAGCACTTGGGATTCAAGGATCTGGCCCATCAAGGATGCCAGAAGTCTGAATGAAATCACCACAGAAGCACTTTTGGGCAAGCTAAAATCTTATGAGCAGCTCATTAAGAATAGAGAAGAAGAGCAGACAACATCTTCTCCAGCAGTCAGAAAGGAGAAGTCCATTGCATTTAAGGAAACAGAAGAACAGTCTGAAGATAAAGTCACAGGCAATGAAGAGTTGATGAGCCTCCTAGCCAAGATATTCTACAAAATGGCCAGGAAGGATTTCAGAAAAAGATCATTCAGAGGACAAGAAAAGCCAAGGTATGACAAATCAAATAATAAGGAGATTATTTGTTTTGGATGCAGGAAATCAGGCCATATACTGTCTGATTGTCCAGAGAGTCAAAATAAGGACAAGAAGGACAAGAGAGAGAAGAGGAAAGATAAAGATTCCAAAAGGAATCACAATGATAGATCATCTTCCAGCAAAAACAAACATAAAGGGAAGGGATTTATTGCAGAAACATGGAGTGAAATAGAAGAGGAATCTGAAATATCATCAAGTTCAAGTGATGATGAGGATGATGCTCAGGACAGGGAATTCTGTATGATGGCAATCCATGCATCATAGAACAACACTGATTCAGAACATGGATCTGAATCTGAATCTAAACCAGAACAAGGAGAAGACCAGGTAATTGATTCTTTTGATTTTAATTCTGAAGATTTTAAATCTGAATTTAAAGCAATGTGTTTGGATTTACTTAAGTTTGAGAAAGAAATAATCTCTCTCAGAAAGCAGTTATCTGAATACAGCACCTTAACTTCAGATAATCTCAAACTCTCAGAAGAGTTAGAGTGTTGCAGGGAGTAGATAGCTTTTGTAAGTATCTAGTGTCAACCTAATCCACCTATGGGGGGGGGGAATAGGTGTCGTATAGTCTTTTGCGGAATTAAACTAACCTGCACAAGTAAGAAAATAGAACACAGAAAACACACAAAGAATTATAGTGATTCCCCGATTTGGGTACGTCAACTTCCCCCTTTGACCTATCTCCCACCAAGGGACGACTCGGTCACTTCTTCAAACGGATTGAAATCCAATCCTAACACTAGGAGCAATGCTCCCCTAACTACAGAAGGAACCCTTCCAACAACGGAGTCACAACTCCACCACAATGGGTTGCACCCAACCTTTACAACTAGAAATGAAAATTCCTTTACAACAAAATTGAATGTAAATAAAAATACAAACAATGCTTTGGAGATTCTGATGTCCTTCTTCGTTCGTTAAAGCTTGCACAAAAAGTACGAAGAGTCCACAACTAGATTTCTCACTTGGAATGGATCTTGTTAAGAATGGCGACGGCAAGTAAGTGAGGCGGCGATGCTTTGTAGATCTAAACTTCTTGACAAAGCAAGCTAGGTCTTCGAACGATCTCAGTCAGATCAAACGTCTCAACCGATTCGGAAGGGAGAACAAGTCTCGTTCAACGAATCAGAAGACAAGAGATCTCGAGAGAGATATGTGAGACTGGATGCTTGCCTCAGTTCTGTCGTCAAACGATCAGAGATGAACTGAGATCAGCAGTGGCGACGACCTTGTGAGCGGCGACGTGCAATCGGCGGTTTCCGCGATCGGCTAGGTCACGGCATCGGCGTTCTTTTGTATTTCTGTGTATGTTCTTCTTTTTTGAGTTTCAAAATACCCATGTATTTATACCAGGATCCAACCCTAATGACCGTTGTGGGGCCCATGAGGAGAAGCCCTAGCCCCGGCCGAAACAGCGCACGACGGCTTGGTTCGGTCCAGCGAACGGTGAGAATTTGCCTAAGGCAAAATCGGCGGGAGTCGTTGGTGATACCCGTCGATGTCGGCGGGAATCACTCTCGACTCCCATCGATTCTGCCTTGGCAGAATTTCTGTTTGAAATCTTCCTGCCGGAAGAAGTTGGCGGGAGTCGTTATTGATTCCCGTCGAAGTCGGCGGGAATCACTAATGACTCCCGTCGAAGTCGGCGGGAATCACTAGTGATTCCCGTCAATTTTGACTTGGAAGAATTTTCCTTCTTCCTTCTTTTGATAACTTTTTCTTTGACCCATCCTTGCTCCTTCTTCTGCTCTTGATCTACCTTGACCTTGTACTTGAAAATAAGTCCACTCCAATAGAGAGAGCACACGTGAATCAACACTCTGATCTACACAACGAGGGATTACATTGCGCAGACCCGTGTATATTGACCCACTACACCCTGACATTGGTGTGTACTTAGCATGGAATAGCTGTAAGCACAACTTGATAGAAGAACGTCAAATACATTGTGAATCCATCTTAGCTTGACTGGATTCTTCTTCAAATCCGGGTAATTGTGGATACAATACCCAACAATCTCCCCCTATTTGAAGAAGCCAAAATCCTACTAGCTAAGATTAATTACACCAAACCTAAAGATATATATAATTGTATACGAGACAAAAAATCAAAGTAATAAAGTTTCACGCATTCAAAACAAAAAATGAATCAGCATATGATCATATATATATATATATCCAAAGTGTTTTTTAGTTTTAATTACAAGAACAGAAGTACACGCATAATGAAAATTAAACATTTAGGTTTCATGTCTTTCCCTCCTTTGCCTCAGCTTCTCTTTGCTGTTTTGCCAGGAACTTCTTGCTTTGCCTTTCAAAATATTCCTTTGGCTTTGGGTAGTACCTGGGGTGAGGAGATTTGTTTTCAACTGTGTTTGTCCTGAAGAATATATTTCTTTTTGCCTCAAATTCTTTGTGCATTTCCCATTCTTACTAACTATAGACTTCATTTCTGTAAAGCTCTCCCTGCTATTGTAGCATGAATGTATCAAGTATGATGCTCCTAGAAATGGGACTCCATCGTTTGTTTTTGACTTCACTTTCCTTTCTTCTTAGTTTCATCTCTGCTGGATTGTCTTTAGAGGTTCCTTCTTGAAGCTTTCTCTTCCCTTTCGCAATCGCTTCTTGATCAAAGAGTGCACTGTTAGCAGGTTTGGAAGCAGCTTTAGCAACCTTTTTGGCATCAGCTTCACTTAAGGGAAACTCCTAAGCAATAGCAACATCATTAGCAGCAGTAGTAACATCATCAGCAGGATCAACCTCAGGATCAACAGGAATAGTAATACCTGATGCTTGTTGAACGAGCCAATGAAAACTGTTAAATACATATTCATTTGATTGTTTGAAGTTGTCGACTATGATTTTCTCTAGCCCCGCCATCTTAGCTACATATTCCTTCTCCCCCTTTTTGGCTTCTAGCGCTATTGAGTTTGCATAAGAGTGCAGTGACTCATCTATATGCTTCACATTTTGAGTGAAATCGGCCAGCAAGGTTTTTTTATTTGAGTTGAGGGTGACCATGTTGGCATCAAAAAGTTTGATGTTCTTGGACATGACATGAGCATTTTGATTGACCACCGCCAGGTCAGCTGTGGTCTTCTTTAGCCCTTGCATAAGAAGAGTGATAGCATTGCCAGCCTCAGCATACTTGGTTTCAAATCTTTCTTCCATCTTATCCATCTTGTGATTTATCTCCACAATGTTCTTTAGCATCAGATCTTCTGATTGCTTTATTCGTTTGAGTACTCTATTGTGAGAATGTTTAAAAGAGATCTTCAGCTCGTCTACTATACCTTGAATAATGTTCACAGTGTGATTTGCCAGGCTAGGTCCTAACTGATGTTCTTTATGTATAGCCTGGTCATGTTCTGGAGTGATAGGGTTCTGAGAGTCATGACTTTCCTCTTCAGATTCACTTGTAGAGCTCAATAAATTTACATTCTCCTGTGGAGGGATTGAAGCAGCATCTGCCATGTTGCCATATATTCTCATCTCCCCATCCAGCAGAGAATCAAGTTGTACCTAAGGCCTTGAGGACTCCCCTCAACTGTAGCGCCAGTCACGTCAGGAACCTTTACCTGAATCTGTTCCTCTGAAAGGAGTTCAGAATCAACCTCCCTCATAGCCATATCATTTCTAGCCTGCTCATCCTCAAGATCCTCAGCAACATGCTTTTCAGGGGAATTCACTTCATGTTCACTATCAGCAACATTGTCCACATCATCCTCTTCTTCCTCCTCGTCAGTCTGATCAGTAGCAAGGGTTTCTACTGCATCCTTAGCAATGAGGGAAATATCAGTAGCAGCATTTACTTCTTCTGGGACTGAGGATTCCATACTGAGGGCAGCAGAATTATTGGGTAGTGACTCCCCCTCAGTTCCTGCATTCAGCAGTTCAGGAACTTCATTGGGCTCATCCGAAAGATTTGTGAACTCAGGAGCTTTGTCATCCTCATTAACGCATGTTGTAGGAGCTCTTCCTTAAACAATTCTTCTTTCCCACCTGTCGAAGACGTTGGAGTCCATCTTCTTTAGATAGTGAAGGAGAACTCCCTTAGTCATATCAAACTTATCTCCATCCATTTGATTTAGGTAGAGACTTATGATTCGTCCGAAGTTTGGGGTGCGTAGAGTATCTTTTATTTTCTCAAACAACATGGCCCCCCAGTTCATTTTCTTTCTGCACACAATGGCTTTCAGGCTCTTGAACATGTCACCTGAGATGTGATCATTGGAGCCAGGCTTGCAGATCAGTACCTTCCCTAATATATCTGACAGAAGCTTTCCTTCATCATTCATATCCTTGCGTTTAATGGCCCTACTCCCTCGAGTCAATCCATAGAATAGCAAGGTCCTTGTACGATCATATTCATCTTGATAGTCCTCTTGCTCGGAGCTGGAGAGCTGGAGATGATGGGACAGTCTTGCAGCCGTCATCTTTATCCTGAGTCCTGCGATCTTACTCTTTATCATTGTGTCCTCGTGACGCAACTTGGAGTTGGCGAAAAACTTTAGAACTTCCTTGTCGAGGACCTTGCACGGGTGCTCGAGAATGAAGGAGAGTACGGTTTGTTCCAGCATCAGAATGATATTTTTGAACTCGTTTGAGGCATGAGCAAAGCCTGTCCTCACTAATTCACTTCCAGTGAGTAGCCCGACCGTTGTTCGAGGATCCATTTTGAACCTAAGCGAGTTAAATCGAAGGGGTTAACTCTTTCTAAATTCAGAATTTGTAGGAATTGAACTAGAAAGAGGGATGATCCCTGTGAAAGTGGAAACTTCAAGGAATCAGCTTTAGTTACCTTTTTCTCTCGGAGGGTGCAAGGACCGAGACGGGTAGCAGGCGGTGAGTAGTTGAAACCCTAGGGTAGGCGCATACTGAGGCCGACGAGATACATGCATCGGGGCTGAAGGGCTGGTGGGAGGCCGGGGTCGACGGGAGGCGACGGTCGACAATCGACAGGAGTTGGATGCAGATGACAGGGCCGACGAGACACTTGCAGATTACACAATCTTCGGGAGGCTGAAGGTTCGATGGGAGACGACGGTCGACGATCGACGGTTGTGATGGGAGTCAGAATGGTTTTTCGCTAATTTCCGCAGGGAAGCTGAAAGGTTTCCGCTATGATCGACGGGAATGTGAAGGGTTGGGGGACTGCTTTTGCAAGTTTTGAAAACTTAACAATATTGGTGCCGATTGTCGCTAATTTATGAAGACCGGGTCGACGGGAATGATACCAGATTTCTGCTAATTGTTAATGACCTAGGGACTACTGAAGTACAGTTAAAAACTTAATATCGTCGGGTATAGTTGATTTCCTTTTTCTTCTAAACGATGGATTAAAAATTTCCATGTCATAATAGCTAAGTTGAGTTAGATGGATGTTTAACACTAGAATTAATCACTGGCTTTTTCTTAGTGAGTTCAAAATGTAATAATTGTAATTGCAACTTCTGGTACAAGTCCCTTGAGATTTATCGGACCATATGACACCCACTTTCACAAATTATCGAGGTTTTGAAAGTTTTTTCAGTTTCCAAGATGAGGATCATATGGTTGTTTGCTTGCGTGTCCTTCCATTCAAGGTGTGTATATATATATATATCTTGAAAGTGTCTATATATATATCTGTATATATATCTACGTAATGCGATTCAATTATCTAAATTGAATGCACGTACCTGGGATTACTAGGATGATCATTCGGATCATCTATTTGAAGCTCGAGGGGTGTCATGTACATAAAGGACACTGTAGTTAGCATTATATCTTTTCCCATATTCCTTGTTCCAGTGCAAGACTGGAACATCTCTTGTCTAGGTCCCATCATGTTCATGGGTACCTAGACTATCCTGCAAAATAAGATTACATTACCTTAGGAACCCAATAGGTATTGGGTCTTAGGTTCTTGTCATTATAAAATACAGCATGCCTTCCCACAGGATCTCTAACAGGAAGGCCGTCTCTTGTCGGAGGATGTGGACATACCCTTGCCCTTGTCACAGAAGGATTGTGCCAACAGTGTATGACAAAGTGACCCACTCTGCCACAACACCAACACTCATGGATATTGTACCTCCTTTTCTGACCGGATCTACTAACGAAGTTAGTCACGATCCTAGGTCTGTAAGGGGCAGAGCTGGTTCTGCTCTCATATTTTCCCTTTCTGCCGAGACTCGAGGTGGGTCTGATGGTGAACATGTGGTGAGTGTCATGAGGCCTGGGAGGTGGTGCTTTCTTTTCAGCCAGCACACATCCGGGGGCCCCAGTGATGCTTGCTACATGTTTGCTAACTCCCTTATCCTTAGTCCTAGGGTGGGAAGATATTCTATGAGAGCTGGTCCCAGCAATGTCATGAAGTGTGGGGACTGAGGCCGTAAATACAAATGGTTCATGATGAGCTGTGTGTATTTTCTCACGGGTATCCATAACAGTACTTGCACTATGGGTGTTTCCATATGAGGGCTGATCATTCTTGCAGTGATCATAGTTATTCTTATGGTCATACCTGAAGGAATGATGTGTGCCCTTCCTACTCGGTGTGAGGGATCTGTAAATAGTTTCCCCATTTCTCCACAAATTTATAATTGACGAGATCCACTCGTTTTCTCCCTTTCTCTTAATAGCATCTACCTTGGAAAAATTAGATACAATCCTCTTCTCGGTCTCTAGATAAAACTTTAGATCCGAGATCTTTGAGTCCTTTACCTTGATGGATTCCAAATGGAGGTCCATCATGGTCCTCAACAGAGCAATTTCCATAGCTTGTTTCTCAACAAGCAAGTTGCTCTCCTTAAGGGCTCTTCGAAGGGAATCAAGAGTTTCAATCTGTTGATCAAAGCTGTAAATATCCCTGACATCAACTGCTGGACAATCCTCCGAACTTATCCTATCTTCAGGAGATATATATGGGAAAGAGCTAGAGGAGGAAGATACCTGATCCTGATTGGGCTGATCAGGGATAGAGTTATGGTCTGTGGAAGCTGAAGTTTCAACTTCAACACAACTGCATTCCTCATCTCGTCTTCAGTCTCTGATAGAGAAACAGTAGCCCTGATATTGAAAGGTTGTTCTTGACTTTCATCTTCAGATATGAGGACCCCCACATATGCTTCATCTTCTTACTGGCATTCAGTCCAGGCAGTCTTCTTTCCCTCCATGACGTCAGAGATTATTTCCCACATGCACTTTGCAGTCTTATACTTATCCAATCTTCTAAGAGATGATCCTGACCAAATATCAGAAATGATCTGTCGAACCAGCTTGTCCAAGTTGAATAGTGAGAACTCAGTTTCAGACATCTCTGCGGGACTCTTTGGGATTTGAAGATCTTCTCCAGAGTCAGAAGCCTTCATGGGAATGAAGGGACCCTCTTCCACAATGTATAAAGCACGAGGGTCAATGGCTTCAAGATGAAACTGAACTCTCATTTTCCAGATGGGAAAATATTCTTTTGTACAGGCAGTCTCAGGGGAGAGACATCTGTGTATAGCTCCATGCTTGAATCCTGTTTTTCTTCTTGACACTAGATACAAGATCTTACTCAAGGTGTTAACCTTATTGATGAGCAACCTCCCTTTGATACCACTTGTAAGTATCTAGTGTCAACCTAATCCACCAATGGGGGGGGGGAATAGGTGTCGTGCAATCTTTTGCGGAATTAAACTAAACTGCACAAGCAAGCAAACATAACAAAGAAAACACACAAAGAATTATAGTGGTTCCCCGATTTGGGTATATCCACTTTCCCCCTTCGACCTATCTCCCACCAAGGGACGACTCGGTCATTTCTTCAAATGGATTGAAATCCAATCCTCATACTAGGAGTAACGCTCCCCTAACTATAGAAGGAACCCTTCCAACAATGGAGTCACAACTCCACCACAATGGGTTGTACTCAACCCTTACAACTAGGAATGAAAATTCCTTTACAACAAAATTGAATGTAAATAAAAATACAAACAATGCCTTGGAGATTTCGATATCCTTCTTCGTTCGTTGAAGCTTGCACGAAAAGTACGAAGATTCCACAACCGGATTTCTCACTTGGAATGGATCTTGTCAAGAATGGCGGCGGCAAGTAAGTGTGGCGGCGATGCTTTGTAGATCCAAACTTCTTGATGAAGCAAGCTAGGTCTTCGAATGATCTCAGTCGGATCAAATGTCTCAACCGATTTGAAAGTGAGAACAAGTCTCGTTCAACGAATCGGAAGACAAGAGATCTCGAGAGAGATACATGAGACCGGCAGCTTGCCTCAGCTCTGTCGTCAAACGATTAGAGATGAACTGAGATCAGCGGCAGTACGACCTTGTGAGCGGCGACGTGCGATCGGCGGTTTCCGCGATCGGCTAGGTCACGCCATCGGCGTTCTTTTGTATTTCTGTGTATGTTCTTCTTTTTTGAGTTTCAAAATACCCATGTATTTATACAAGGAGCCAACCCTAATGACCATTGTGGTGTCCACGAGGATAAGCCCTAGCCCCAGCCAAAACAGCACACGGCGGCTTGGTTCGGTCCAATGAACGGTGAGAATTTGCCTAAGGCAAAATCGGCGGGAGTCGTTGGTTATTCCCGTCGATGTCGGCAGGAATCACTCTCGACTCCCGTCAATTCTGCCTTGGAAGAATTTCGGTTTGAAATCTTCCAGCCGGAAGAAGTCGGTGGGAGTTATTATTGATTCCCGTCGAAGTCGGCGGGAATCACTAACGACTCCCGTCGAAGTCGGCGGGAATCACTAGCGATTCCCGTCAATTTTGACTTGGAAGAATTTTCCTTCTTCCTTCTTTTGATAACTTGGTCTTTGACCCATCCTTGCTCCTTCTTCTGCTCTGGATCTACCTTGACCCTGTACTTGAAAATAAGTACACTCCAATAGAGAGAGCACACGTGAATCAACACTCTAATCTACACAACGAGGGATTACGTTGCACAGACCCGTGTATATTGACCCACTACACCCTGACATTGGTGTGTACATAGCATGGAATAGCTGCAAGCACAACTTGATAGAAGAATGTCAAATACATTGTGAATCCATCTTAGCTTGACTGGAGTCTTCTTCAAATCCGGGTAATTGTGGATACAATACCCAACAGCTTCACTAAAGAGTGAACTATTTGAGGCCAAAAAGTTTGAAGAATCCCTTAATGGGAGAAGTATCAAACTGATGAACATTACAAGCACAATTAACTCTAGACTCAATAGTAAACAGGGCTTGGGTGCTTCATCCAGCCAACCTATTGTGCAAACAACTCCTATTAAGTTTATCTCAGATAAAGGAAAAGGAGTTGTGGAGGAAGCTAGGAAGAATTCTGATATACCCAAAGAGAACAAAGTTCAACAAAAATCGTCTAACGGAGCTCGACGATCTCCGAACGGAGCTCAGCTATTTCATTTTGAATCATCGAACTCAGGGCAACGATCTCTAAACTCTGGACACAGACAAGATCGATCTTTTAACGGAGCTCGATGATCTGACCCAAGATCGTCGAACTCAGGTCGACGATCATCGAAAGGAGCTCATAGATTTGACAAGTTCATAAGGGGTACATCAAAAATTAATTCTAGATATCCTACATCTCAAAGGTTCAACCCTTATACTTAATGGATAATACGCCCAAGGAGATATCACCCTGAAGGATATAAGAGTCAACCAGAGATGTCTTTCATTTCTGAATTCAAAGGTTATCAAGCTAGACCGAAGGTAAACTAGGTCAAAAATAAATGAATTGTTATTTGTGCAGGGAAAGACCTATCCAACCATGGAAAAGCAATGGTATCTGGATAGTTGGTGCTCCAGGCACATGACTGGAAGCAAGGGTAACCTTGTTTCCTTCAAGGCTAAGCATGGACCCAAAGTGATGTTTGGAGATTCAAAATATGGACAGAGAAAAGGATATGGTGCAGTTAAAATTGGGTAAGTGACATTCAAAAAGGTAGCATATGTGGAAGGACTGAAGCACAACCTTATTATTATCAGTTAGTTATGTGATGAAGGCTACAAAGTCACATTCAACAAATCTTCATGCTTCATCAAATCAAAAGACATCAAGACTTTTTTGATAGGTAAAAGAAGAGGTAACATCTATCTAGTAAATTTTTGTTCAACCAAGGTAGATATCTGCTTATTTTCTCTTAGCAAACCTAATGAACTATGGCATAAGAGATTAGGATATGTTAACCTTAGAACCATTGCTAGGTTGTCCAAGGATAATCTTGTAAGAGGACTACCTTCTGGCCCCTACAAGAAGGAAGGACTCTGCAGGGCTTGTCAATTAGGTAAGCAAACTAAAAACAGCTTTAAGTCACTTAATAAGAGTGATTCACCTAGGATATTGTACTTGTTACATATGGATCTATTTGGACCCATTACAATACAAAACCTTGGAGGGAAATCTTATACTTTAGTAGTTGTAGATGACTTCTCAAGATTCACATGGGTGTTCTTTCTAAGGAAAAAGTCTGATAACTTCAAATATTTGACAGAGTTTCTCAAATGTATACAAATTGAGTTCAATACTCACATAGCCCTGATCAGAAGTGATCATGGGACTGAGTTTGATTCTCTTCTTATGCAAGAGTTCTGTCAGAAGAAAGGAATTAGGCACACTTTCTCAGCTCCTAGAACTCCTCAACAGAATGGGGTAACTGAAAGGAAAAATAGAACCCTTATTGAATCTGCCACAACATTATTGACAGATGCTCACCTTCCTCTATCATTTTGGGCAGAGGCTGTGAACACTTCAAATTATGTTTTGAATAGGAGTTTGATACATAAACTAAAAGGCAAGACTCCCTATGAATTACTCAAAGGGAAGAAAACTAAAGTTGATTATTTTAGAATTTTTTGTTGCATTTGCTATATTCATAACAATGACAAGAAATACATAGCAAAATTTGAAGCCAAAGCTGATGAAGGAGTGTTTCTAGGATTCTCCATGATCAGTAAGGACTATAGGGTTTATAACAAATCATCTCTAAAAATTGAAGAAACAGTGCATGTATCTTTTGATGAAACTAATATGTTTTACAAGGAGAAGAGAACTTCTACCAAAGATCCTTTGCAGGTACTTTCCCTATCAGAAAATTTGGACAGACTAAATATCATTGAAGATGATCCATCACCTTCATCCACCCAACAAGAAGCTGGAAGTAGTGAAAATGAAGATGATATTCATATCTTAGCAAATCATGGTGTCAATCAAAATGAAGAGCAAGTTGTTGTTCCATAAGAGGAAACAAAAACTCAGGTTGGTGAACAATATAATCAACACCCATTGTTGATGTAGTAACAACAAAAGATCATCTAATCTCTCAAGTGATTGGAGACATCTCAGCTGGTGTGCAAACCAGGAATCAGATCAATCAACATCTGATGTACACCTGCTTTCTTTCTCAAATTGAGCCTCAATTCATACAAGATGCAGAACAAGATCCAAACTGGATCATTGTAATGCAAGAGGAATTAAACCAATTTAAAAGAAACAAAGTTTGTGAGCTAGTGTCAAGGCCAAAGAATTATCAAATTGTTGGAACTAATGGGTATTCAGAAACAAGCTTGATGATCAAGGAATTATTGTGAGAAACAAGGAAATGCTGGTTGCTCAAGGATATTCTCAAGAAGAAGGCATAGATTATGACCAAACATTTGCACCAGTTGCAAGGTTAGAGGCCATAAGAAATTTTCTGGCATATGCAGCTCACAAGAAATTCAAAGTATATCAGATGGATGTCAAAAGTGCGTTCCTAAATGGTGATATCAAGGAAGAGGTCTATGTAAAACAACCTCCAGGTTTTATCTCCTCAACTCACCCTGATTTTGTTTATAAGTTACACAAAGCTTTATATGGTCTCAAACAAGCTCCTAGAGCATGGTATGAGACCCTAACTAGCTTTCTCTTGGAAAATGATTTTAAAAGGGGTAGAGTAGACCAAACTCTTTTTATTAGAACCCATAAGGCCAATATCCTACTAGTGCAAATCTATGTAAATGATATTATCTTTGGCTCTACTGATTCAAATTTATGTAAAAGGTTCTCCAACCTCATGCATTCCAAGTTTGAAATGAGTAGCATGGGTGAGCTATCCTTCTTCCAAGGATTGCAAGTCAAACAAGATGCTGATGGCATATTTATCTCTCAAACCAAATATGCAAAAGAATTGGTTAAGAAATTTGGAATGTCTGAAGCATCTTCTATGAAAACACTCATGCCTACTAATGTTGTATTAAATGATGATGAACATGGGAAACCTTTTGATCAGACCATATATAGAGCAATGATTGGCTTCTTATTGTATCTTATAGCTAGTAGACCAGATATAATGTTTGCAACATATATATGTGCTAGATTCCAAGTTAGCCCTAGAGAGTCACACCTCATATTAGTCAAGAGAATTCTTAGGTATGCGAAAGGTTGTCCAAATCTAGGTCTCTGGTATCCAACTGATTCAGGATTTGATTTAACTGGATTTTCAGATGCTGATTATGCTGGATGTAGAATTGACAGGAAAAGCACCAGTGGAACTTGTCAATTCCTTGGTGACAGACTTGTCTCCTAGTTTTGCAAGAAACAAACATCTGTGTCCACATCAACTGCTGAAGCTGAATACATGGCAGCAGGTAGTTGTTGCTCACAGATATTGTAGATTCAAAATAAGCTCATAGACTATGGCTACAACTTAGAGAAGTCCAAAATATTTTGTGACAATACAAGTGCTATTTCCATAGCCCAAAATCCAGTCCTCCATAGTACGACCAAACACATAGAGATTAGGCATCATTTCTTAAGGAATAATGTAGAGAAAAATAAAATTGTACTGGAATTCATCCCAACTGACTTACAAAGGGGAGATATTCTCACCAAACCCTTGGATGAGAAGAAACACAATTTCTTCCTTAATCAGTTTGGAATGTTAGATGGAGGAAGTCTTAATTAAATCTCAAGATCTTAAAACCCCAAAAATGACAAAGACTAGGCTAAAAATCTATTTTTCTAAGTGTCTGTAGGTTTTCTCTGTACTCTGAGCTGCGATCGATGATTTTCTTGAAGATCGTCGAACGGAGCTCGTCGTTTCCAGATAGTGTTCAACTATCTTTTTCTGGGTAGAGATCGTCAAACGGAGATTGATGATGTTGGAGTCTTTTCGTCTTCTGTCAGCGCCGTCGATCGTCGAACTGAGTTCAACGATCTTTAAATTCATTTTTGAGGCGTTGTTCTCTCTTGCGCTTTCAGACTTTCTGCAAGAATCTCTTTCCCTCTAAGTTCCTCTACACTTGATCTTTTATTTTTGCAGGAAAATGTCTGTCCCAACCGCAGTTCTCACCTCCATGAGGTTCGACACCGGGTTTGATATTGACATGGAGTCATTTGAGGGTACAGATCAAATGTTCAAAGATATTCTGGACCTATTCAAGGAGAAACACTTAGTGAAAGTCATGACAATAAGAATCAAGCTGGCTGCTGATGAAATAAAGGAATGGGTATAGACGGCTCACAGTTTGGATCAGAATACCCTTGGTGGAACCATTGCAGGGAATTAGGTATCCCTAACACAAACTGTACTTACTGAAATTTTTGAATTAAGTACTGGTGATGATAGCATTGAACTATCTGGTGTAGAATTCAATGAAATGTTAGATAGAATGGGACACAATAGTGAGAACCCTTATAAGCTTCTGAAAAAGAATCTTTCCCTTGAATATAGATTCTTAGCTGATATAGTAGGGAAGGTAATTCTGACAAAACACTCTGCACATGATAGCATTTCTAGATATCAGTTTTGTCTGATGGCTGCCCTAGTGGACAAGAAGCATTTAAATTAGGGAGAAATCTTCTTTGACTTGCTCAAGAAGAAGATCAAAAAATCGTTTGTGAATTTTGGAAGAATATTAGGACTATTCCTTCAGAATAGGTGCCCACAACTCTTGGTTTCCAATGGAATGCATATTAATGCTTCCAAAAGACTCTCTTCTGCTCTCTTTGGCAAATGGGAGAGACAGATTGTCAGGCCCAGCAGAACTCCTCAAGCCAAGACAACTTCAGGCACAAGGACTATTGTAGTCACTCTCCCTCACTCTACTGCCCAAGTAGAAGGAATGTCATCCTCTTCACCTTCAACTCTTCCACCTCCAGTGACTTCATCAATGCCTACTCCTCTTCCAACATCTTCACCTTCTCAAATTACTCAACTTGAGGTTTTCCATCTATTGCACTACTTTCCACCCACTGATATACACTCATCTCCTCAGATTCTATCCTTCAATCTGCTAGATGACTCCTATATGGCTTGCTCTCCCTCTTCACCATAAGCATTTCCATCCCCCTCAATATCTCTTTAACAACTTCTCATTGATACCATCTCTCAACCATCCTTTCCCCTTCCTATCTCCACATTCATTCCAACAATCACTATTCCAGCACCATCCATTACCTCCATTCCAGTCTCTTAGCCATCCATTCCACTTCCATCTGCATCTACTCTATCCATCTCTGCAGCTCCTCCCTCTAACTCTACTCAGTTTAGTCTATAGCAAGTAGATCTTATTCCTCTAGCAGATAAACTATATGAGTTGTTGACACCCAGGTTAACTCTCTTATTGGATGCCACCTTGGCTCCCTTAGTTAAGAAATTGAATGATTTATCTGCTAGGATCTCTTCGTCCTTCTCCCTTCAGGTCATCCCTTCTTCTAGGGGCCTAGGTTCAGTATACACTGAATCTAGGCAGGGGGAGATGCCAGATGAAGAAGCTCAGCCTTCAGAGACAATTCTAGATGCACCTCTAATTATAGTTTCATATGATATAATGACAGATGATATAAGTACAGTTACAGCTCCAGCTCCAGTTACACCTCCAGCACATATCATCAGCCCATCAATAGATCTCACCATATTGTTTTCCTTATTTGATTCATTTTATAGCAGCTATCCTCCAGTACCTCTACCAGCTGAAGACTTAACAAGGTTTATAGTTCCCTTTAATAGTTGTGATCCAAATCTGATTCAGTTCTATGTAAATTCAGTTATTTCTATTGAGAATGCTCTTGAGCTTGAAGCCACTACTGAAGTTACAACACCTCTTGATGTTTCTTCTGAGCTAAATATTGCTGAAGACAGTTCTGTTAAGCCTATGGACAGTGTTCCTATGGATATTCCTTCTACTGATGCTATCTCTACTGCTTTAGTTGCTGCTCCTGCTATCTCTATTGCACCTTCTACTTCTGCTCCTATTCCTGTTTCCATCTCAAAAGAAGCTTTGAAGCAAATAGATGCCTTATATGGTGATCCTCAAAGCTCTGATGATGAATTTAGAACAGATTCTGATGACTCCTCTGCAACTATTGAAAAGAAGAGGAAAGCAAGAAGCAAAGCTATGAAAAGAGTTCCAATTTCAAAGGATACTTCTGATCATGATATCCCATACTATATTCTGCACAACTGCCCCATTACTGAGCACTTGATGTAGTATTCGAAGAATCAGTTGAAGGCCTTAAGAAAGAAAAGGAAATATAATATAAGAACTTCTCACTATGATCCTTCTCCTTCTCCAGGTGCAGGATCTAGTGGAAACTCAGCTCCTCAATCCTCAAATATTATATCTCAAAGATCCTCTCAATCCCAGCAAACTTTTCAAGAAAGCTTTTAATCTAGAGTAAATCAACAAAGAGGTAATCATTCTAGAGGAAATCAAATAGGTAGTCAGTATAGAGGTAATCAAAGAGGTTATCAAGTCTATTCCAGAGGTCAATCCAGACATCAACCTTATTATAAGAGAGGACAAGGTCCAAGTAATACTACAACCGGTCCTTATCCTTACAAGCTGAAAGAAGGTTTCTATGAGAAAGCCCCTCCAACTGATACCAATAACAAATATGAACCTTCAATTCCATATGAGGATCAAGAAAACAATCCAGTCTCTAGAACTGCTAGACTGAAAGAACTTGCTAGCTTAGATCAGTTGAAGAAAGCAAGAGAAAGAGGCCTAGACACTTCTAACATCACAACTCTTTCAGATCAGAGAAGACAAGAGCTCAAAAGATATAGTTCCAAGAAGTTCTTTAATGCTGACAACTACATGCAGTTGCATCCTGAAGCTGTAGTCCCTAGAAGCAAAAGCCAGAAGACTCTTGGTGATGCAGATGACTTCAGGTCAAAGAAAGACTCAGAAAATACCAACAGAGAAATCCTTTTTAAGAAAAGTACTGATGATCAGCATTAATCTGAGTGTAAGCTGAAACTTTCTCATATCTCTCCTGAACTATAACATCTTATACATATGCTGAGATATATATATATTTGTGGTTCTGTATTTTTTATGTGTTTGTGTTTTTGTTTTATGATGTATTTAATTCCATCAATTCATGTAAATATTAATCATAACCCAAATAGGGGGAGATTGTTGGAACACCCTATTACTTATTTGGGTCAGGATCACTATGTCTGTTAGGAATGTTGCATTGACCTAGTTGTATAGAGTAAAGGTCAAATAGTTTCAAGGTTTAGGACTTAGGTTTGAAGTTTTCAAGATCTCCAAGCTCTGATGAGAAGCCAACATTCTAGTAAGGATTGATATGTCGTCGAACCCAGCTCGACGATAGTCGAACCCAGCGCAACGATAGTTGAGCTAAGGTCGACTATCTCAGTACTCCGTTCGACGATCTATGTCCAAGACCATTTTCAATATCTCTGAGCCCAGTTAACGATAGTTGAGCTCAGATCGACGATAACTATTTGAGGTCGATGTTTCTGGGAATTCTATTACTTTGTTAAGGCTTTCAAATGATTTCAAATCAGAGCATTTAATGATGAAGATTTGTAGCCGTTTTATCACATCTGGAGCAAGTTTCAAGGGAAGAAATAAGGAATATATTTATTCTCTTTAATTCATTCCTTCCAGAGACAGTTGACAGATAAGGGATTTCCTTTATGACTTTTCTAACGGCTCAAGGGACGATTGCAGCATTGGATTTTAGACAAGAAGAGAATATATATTATTATTTTTGGTCTGATCAATAACAATACATAGACAGAGAAATAGAAGAAGCTTTTGTGATCAGCAATCAAGTTTTGGTTTTCATCCTTCATTCTCCAGACACACATAATTCAGTTCTTGTTGAATCATCCTTTGGTGGAGCCATCTATTTTGAAGACCTATCACCCTTGCAAAGCTTCTCTTCTTGATCCTTTACTAATCTCAGGTGGGAGCTTTGACAACAACATTCACTTGTGCTTCTCTTTGATTGTTGACAGAGAAGACAACTCATTTCTTTTTCTTTTTCTTTACTATAAAAGGGTTTTTGAAGTCCCTTCAAATGTTCTTGTTTTGGTTCCTGAGACCTGATCAAAACACAGTGGTGGCAGGACACCTGATCAACTCATCCTGCAGTTGATTCCTACTAAGGGTGGTAGAAGAGTGAATGTACCCAGACTTTGGGGAACCACTATAGATCCTTGTGTCTTCTGGTTGTTCTTTATTTTCTTTTCTGTGTGCTGTGAATTTGTGTTTGTGTTACTTTATTTAAAAACTCCTTTTTAAATCACACTACACTAAGTTAATCATAAGTCTTCCACTTCAAAATTATTCTTAATTACAAAATTATTTTAATACACTCTATTCATCCCCCCCCCCCTCTAGAGTAAAGGTTTGATCTTACTCTCACTTTCTCTCTCGACGAATTCTCAAGTCCTTTCGATGAATCATCTCGACATATTTCACATGTCCACTCGACTTCACTCGACGAATTCATCGAGTCTTCTCAAGTTCACTCGACGAATTCATCGAGTCCTCTCGACAAATTCACGTGTCCTCTCAACTATTTCTCGATTCATTTCGACGAATACTCTCCAGGCCTCTCGATGAATTTACTTCGGGCCTGTTCTAACTACCTTCTTTCATCTCAAGTCACCATAGTTATAGCACAACACACCCGAGGGGCCTTTCTTGAAATGGGACATTACAGGCGAGACCCTAAGGCGTTTTCCTTCATTTTCGAGCCCGACACCTTCCCGGTCACATCCAGCAAAATTTTCATCTGCCATATCATTTAAGACTACATGCTCCCCAATGACGGGCATGATAGGGGGGGGGGGTGTACCCCAGATTTTCATCCCTATAAATAGAGCCTGAACCCCTGGTTATTTCCTCCTCCGGGGTCAACCCCCCTTTGGCACTTCATATACTTCTTTTCTACATTTTTAGGTTTAGGTTTAATTTTTCTTAATTTTGTAATTTCTTAGTTAATGTCTTTGCAACTTTCATTTGTTAGTGTAGTCATTATCTCATGTAACTCCTTCTCAATGCAATAATAAAATAGTTCTCTTCTTTTATGCAACGTTCTTATCTTATCTCCTTTCATGCCATCGTTTATTTTTATGCGAATTTAGTTAGAATATATTTCATCAATCTCTCGATCTCTCCCTTCTCTATTCGATCTCTTATTTCTTTTTTTAACTCTTTTTATTTCATCTCAAGTAGTTAGCTTTTATTCTTAGTTTTTGATTTTTACGAGCTTTGGAATGGATCTATTTCTCTTTTACTTTTGTTCTTTTCTACCTTATATTTATTCCCAATTAATATCGATTCGAGTTCATATATTTATAATGAATTTTTATAGTTCTTTTCGTACTCTAGTTAGTCTAGACGCTTGTGCGTATGAATCGATCGCTTGGGAATAAAAAGAGTTGCACGCTTACCTCGAGAGAGGATGATCTCAAAATTCTGAAAAGGATCCAAATCGTATAGTGGGATTCACCATATAAAATTGAGTTTTAGGGATTTTGATTTTAGAACGAGAGTTTAGTTGATCAACTTAATATCAGTTGGGCATAATTCTTGAGAAAGATGCGTTCATAATTTGGCAATCTCAACAGTCAAGGCTTAATTTGGAACGATCATAAAATTTTCTTTCATATTTCATTTCAATGCGCATTTTAATTTATTTTTATTTTTTTTAGACGCGATTTTCATATGTTATGTATGATTAATCAAGTCTTAGTTTTAGTTTCCTTTTTTGCATTTAGTTTTTAACTTAGCTTTTCATTTCCATTTTTTTGATAAAATAATAGGTAGTTTTCTCAAATAGAAGTACTCGACAGACCCGTGGATTTATACAACTTTGATATGTTTTTTAATACCATATGCTATACACACTTGCCTTCATATCTTGTATTTCATTACAACTTGAAATAATTAATGGCAAGACTCTAATAACCTCTATTTGAAATGCTTCAAATATTTTTGGTGTGCATACAATTGACAATTGGTTCAACAATACTGAACTTGTCAAAGTCAACCTCGACATATTTTGTCATGAGTCATTTTTGGCTTCTAGCACTTTGTGATGTTTTTGTACAACAACACTTTCAAAATGAGGAAAAAAATAAACTTTGTTAATGTTTGTCCTTAAACAATTTTTAAGTCATAGTTATATCTTCCACTGAATTGTGTAGTCCTCTTTCAAGCAATAAAATTTTCTTCACATATGCTTGAGACCATTTATCCTTTAGTTTAAAAAATCCCTTAGCTAGGTAATTTCATGAAGATTATTTTTATCTAATAATTTAGTCCAAGCCCTAAGAAATGTTCCTTTGTCATCACATTGATAAATACAAGCAGAGAAATATGTACTAAATCTTCATTGACCTCACAGAAGATAACTCAAGTGTTTTAGAGCATTTTGCCACATGCCAAGAACACAAAGCATGATAGGTATCTGGCATAACCCACTCAATGGTAGTTGTCATTGTTGCATTTGCATCAGTAGATATAGTTTGAGAATTTTTTTCATTCACAAATTTCAAAAAATTCTTAAAAAACCATATGAAAGATTCAATAGTTTCATCACATAAAAGTGAAGCTCTAAATTCAACTGTTTCTCTATGATAATTTAGTCCAAAGAAGACACCAAGAGGCTTTGTCGCTATATTTGTGCTATATGTTGTGTCAAATGTGAGAATGTCGCCAAATAGGTTATAATCTATTAGCATCCTAGCATCAACACAAACAATATTTATAATATGTTCGTCAACATCAAATTAGATTGCATAGTAATATGAATGGTTAACTTTTAACTTTTTATTTAAATATCTCTCTAAACTACTTGTTTTCCCATACATTAGAGATCATTGCCTTTTTGTGCGTAGGTTGTTCTTTTGATCTCTAATAATATAATCAAGAGTATCACATCCACCGACTTGTATACTAAAATACTAATAGGCATCTTTTAACCTTATACTAGACTTATACGCAATATTTTTAGGTCCATTGATCACAATGTCTCAGATTTGTAGAAGTCAAACAAGTCAATGGTATACACATAGATGTATTTGATGCATGCTCTAAGTTCAATGTGTGTAGGATGTTCTTTGTCACAATGATTAGACAGGTTGTATAAGTGATATTGACAGGTGGACATAAGGAAGAATGCTGAGAGGACAAAAATTTGTCTAAGTCCACAAGCGTTGAGTGAAGGCAGTTCACTCAACGCCAGATGTCAAAAAGTGCTGAGTAAAGCATGGGCAGTCAAAGCCTGACTATTGACAAAGAAGAATTTTGGTAAGTTCACAGGCATTGAGTGAAGGAAGTTCACTCAATGCCATATAACAAGAGGCGTCGAGTAAAGCTTAGACTTTCAAAGCTTCAGCATTGGCAAGGAAGATTTTTGGTTAAGTCTAGGAGCGTCGACTAAGGATAGCTCACTCGATGCCTGAAGAAAGAAGTGTCGAGTAAAGCTCTATGTTGTCAAAGCCAAAGAAACTGAGAAAAACTCTTGCTAAGTCCAGAATCGTTTAGTGAATCCAGTTCAGTCAACGCCAAGCTCAAAAAGCGTCAACAAAATAAGCTTCAGTCAAAGCTTCAGAAGATGTAGACAGAAAATCTGTCTAAGTCCAAATGCGTTGAGTGAGGATAGTTCACTCAACGCTAACTCAATAGAGAAATCAGCCAAGTATAGATTCATTGAGTGAAGGAACTTCACTCAATGCCTCATTGAGAAGACAGTCAAAGGAAGAAAGCGTTGAGTGAAGACAGGTCACTCAACGCCTTCATATAGATGAAAATCAACTAAGTATAAAAGCATTGAGTGAAGGATGTTCACTCAACGCCTCATTAAGATGACAGGAAATTCAAATATGCGTTGAGTGTTGAAGGCTCACTCAATGCACTCAACGCCTATCAATAGAAAGTTTGTCTAAGGACAAAAGCGTTGAGTGAAGGTCATTCACTCAATGCTTCCTCAACAGAAATATCGGCTAAGTCCAAATACATTGATTCATGAAGGTTCACCCAACGCCTAATGAGTTAAGACTGCAAAATTCCATAATTCGTCGAGTGATAACAAATCACTTGACGCCTAATGGTACAGAAAGTTGGCTAAGTGTTTTGGCTCTGAGTGAAGGCTATTCACTCAACGCCTATGATGAATATTCTATTTTTGATTAAGTACACAGGTGATAATGTCAGCAGAATTTCAAATTGTTATGGGAAGTCTACAGTACAAGATAAACGGTGTCGCACGCCTTCTGTACTGCATTTAATGAAAAAGCAAGTTACAGGCAAGAACTACAGCGGGTCCCACTGCTCAAAGAGCCACTGGATATCGGGAAGTCTACAATACATGACAAATGGCGTCACATGTCTACTGTACGACATTTACTGATAAAGAAAAGTTGCAGCCAACAGCTACAACTGGTCTCATTGCTCAAAGAGTCATTGGACATCGGGAATAAAAGCATTCTGATCAGTGAGAAGAAGATAACTTTTTTGGATTAACTTTTGGAAAAAGTTGGACTTCATCTTCTTCCTCTCAACACTGTTGTAGAGCCTGAAGAAGAAGTTCAAACTTCTGATCTAAGATTTCAAGAAGATAGCTTTGGCATTCTCACCTTCAACAACAAGCACAGAGAAACTCTTTGAGAAGGAGCAGTAAGGCCTAACCCTAGTTGCAGCATCTTCACAGTTCAAGAAGATATTTCTTAAAGAACATTTTTTGAAGCTGTGAAGAAGAAGATATCTGGACTGAGCTCCTTTAGTTCAGAAGAAGATAGACACAAGGAAAATCTCTCTAGTGTCTAGTCATCATCAACACACTTTACTCTTTCTGTAGGATCCTTTCGATCTGAGTATAAGCCGAATATTATAAATTCTTAGTGTATGATTTTTTTGTAGATCTGAGTGGTAGGATTCAGAAGTGAATCTGAGGTAGGATCCTTGATTGGATCTGAGTTATGGGGCAGTTTACCTGAGGTAGGATCTGTTTCAGATCTGAGGTAGGAGAGTATTCCTCTCTGAGTTGTTGTGCTATCCTCCTAGCCTGAGTGTAGGACTATTAACTTAGTATAAGGTAGGTGATCTTTGGATCACCGAGCTGTAGGAGCAAAGCTTGCTCTGAGTTGAAGGGCTTTGTGCCAGAGGTAGGTTTTGGATGAGACTGAGAGATCCTGAGGGATCTGAGTTGTAAGCTCTTAGGAGCCGAGTTTATTGTAATGCCTTGTGTAACAAAATGTTAGAAAGGTGGGAGGAATAGTAGATGTACCCATAATCTGAGGAACCACTATAAAATTTATGTGTGTTGTGTGATTGTCTTGAAAGCTAACTTAATATAACTCACAACTCACTAAAGCAAGGGAAAAGTTTTAAAAAACTGAAAAATCTCTTCACCTCCCTATAGGTGTTTAGCTACTCTTGAAAATAAACACTTTTAAGTGGTATCAGAGGGAGGTTGCTCAAAAAAAAACTTAATAGTTTGAGGTGATCTCAAAGAGTAGAACAGTATATCCTTATGGGTTCAGGAGAGAACCATAAGGAGCTGGGTTCCATGAATCTTCCAATCTGCAGCAAAGAAAGATTTGGGATCTGTAAGGAGAGGGTCAGGTTATTTATTGAGGCATCTGATCCAAGAATATTTATAATTGTTCAAGAGGGACTCTTCATCCAAGTGAAGATCTCATCTTTGAATGCAATAGTCCAGACACCTAAAAAGTATTCTGAAATGACCAAGGATGAGGTCATTCTAGCTACAATGGACAAGAGGGCACATAACATAATAGTGAGTGTCATAGATGATTCTACTTTCCAGAACCTTGTCCACTGCAGAACATCCAAAGCGATGTGGGATACACTGGTGGTCTACATGGAAGGCACTAAAGAAGTCAGGGATGAAAGGAAATCCCTACTTAATCAAGAGTATGAAGCCTTCAGGCAGACCAAGAAATATAGCATATCTAAATGCTATGAGAAATTTTTCAGAATTGTGAATGAGCTCAGGACCTATGGGAGATTCTTCAGCCATTATGAGTTCATTGACAAGTTCCTTAGATCTCCTGTAACATCCTATTTCCAACTAGACCCCTGGGAGTGGTTTTGTCTTAACAGAACCTTAGGAAGCCCAAGAATTGAAGATTGTCGACCAAGATTTTGAGTCAAGGGGTGGTCACGCCCGTGACCGACCCGTAACGCCCGTGACCTAGGGTGTGACCCCCTTCGACGATCGTCGACCCCAGGAAGACGATCATCGAGCTAATAAATTTCAACATAGGTAAGACACGCCCGTGACCTTGGAATGGCATTGAGTGAGCTAATCTCACTCAACGCCGTGGTCTGGATGGCGTTGAGTGAGCTTAGCTCACTCAAAGCAACAAGAGGGATGGCGTTGAGTGCATTGAGTGCACTCAACGCCATAAGTTGAATGGCATTGAGTGCACTGACTGCACTCAACGCCATCTGGTGTTGGCAGGTTGGCGTTGAGTGAGCTGAGCTCACTCAACGCCGTAGACTGGAAGGCGTTGAGTGAGCTTAGCTCACTCAACACCGTAATCTATCAGGCGGGATGGAGTTAAGTGCGTTGAGTGCACTCAACGCCATAAGTTGAACGGCGTTGAGTGCACTAACATCACTCAATGCTATTTGGTGCTGTCTGGATGGCGTTGAGTGAGCAGAGCTCACTCAATGCCATAATCTGGACGGTGTGGAGTGAGCTAAGCTCACTCAATGCCATAACCTGGACGGCGTTGAGTGAGCTAAGCTCACTCAAAGCCATAATCTGGACGGCGTTGAGTGAGCTAAGCTCACTCAACGGCATAACCTGGATGGCGTTGAGTGAGCTAAGCTCACTCAAAGACATAATATGGACGGCGTTGAGTGAGCTAAGCTCACTCAACGCCATAATCTGGATGGCGTTGAGTGAGCTAAGCTCACTCAATGCCATAATCTGGACAGCGTTGAGTGAGCTAAGCTCACTCAACACCATCGTTTAAAAGGGGCTTATTCTGGATGGCGTTGAGTGAGCAGAGCTCACTCAATGCCATAATATGGATGGCGTTGAGTGAGCTGAGCTCACTCAACGCCATAGTCTGGGAGGCCATTCTAATAGCGTTGAGTGAGCATAGCTCACTCAATGCCATAACTGGGATGGCGTTGAGTGAGTTGAGCTCACTCAACGCCGTAGCATGGATGGCGATGAGTGAGCAGAGCTCACTCAACGCCATTTTACTTAGAATTTTTCTTGCATTTTTTTTGGCTGTGTGCTGGTTCAGCTGAACCGGGCCGGTCTAGGAAGTGGGCCAGAATGCATTAGTGGGTCGTTTCCTTTTAATAAAACCCAATTAAGTCTTATTTTAAAGAAGGTTGACCGGTCAAGTGAAGTTGTGCCACGTGGACCGTCGGTTTTTGTAAAAGGAGCAGTGATGGCCATGGCCGAGAGTTAGACTTCATGGCCATCAATGGCATTTTATGCCATGGCCTTCCCCCTTCCCTTTCATGTCTGGATTCAACTCCCCTCAGGAGAGGAGGAGTTTCCAGCCCTCCTCCAGCTATTACAAGCCGTTTCAGCTCCCCTCCACCATGGCTGAAGCTTGCATGTAAGAGGCACTAATGGCTGGACTGTTTCTACTCCCTCCCGCAACCTTGTTCTCCTATAAAAGACTCCTTAGACTTAGATAGGAAGGTTTCACCCTTGCCAGATAAAGCTAGAGCTCATTACCTTGTTGTTGAAGAATTCCGGCGATGCCACCACCGCGCCAATCGCATCCCGACGATAGGCTCGACTCCAAACCTCGAATAAGGTCCTCCTCTACCTCTTCTTCTATGGATAGATCTTATAAATCATTAGGATAGATATCGGGCTCAAAAGAGCTGGATCGGGTGAGCGTTTCCATGTATTTAAGAAATTTCATGGTGGCGGGTTCGCCGGAAACCGCCTCTCCGGCGGTCGTACCACCGCCCGACGGTAGCCCTCATCTCAACAGAGGTGGTGGTGGTGGTGGCCGGCAAGGTAGACGGTTGGGTGGTCGGGAAATAGCTTTAGAAAAGCTATAGGAATAATTGTTTTTCTGGTTCTGTTCGGGTTCGGATAAAGAAGAAGATGAACAGTGTTATTTTATCATATTATATATTGTATAATTAGAAATTAATTCCCTTTACTGTACACTAAGTTTAAACTGAAAATTGTAGCCCGTAGGGGCTGAACCATAAAAAGTGATCAACATAGAAAATGTAGCCCTTGAAGTCTAGTGTAATTCAAAATTGATTTCACTCGATTTGGAGTCCTTGTTAGACCACAACACACATTTTGGTGAGGTCTATCCATAGGGTTGTCCTGAGATTGATTTGGATGCCCACATCAATCCAGACAACCAAATGACTTGAAATTTGGGGTACGGGCTATTATTAGCCATACCTAGGTCTTGTCTAATAATCAAAATTTTTGGAGAATATGTTTCTATAGTTTTTGTAAAAATTTAATAATTCATGTATAATTTAGTTAGGTGTCCTAAACACCTCAAAATCCCCCCAAATTTGGGTGGGAGATCTTAGGGGGAATATTAGAACTCTGGTAAAAATTCCACCTCATTTGGAAGTGTTTTGATTGAGTTTTAACTCGACCCTAGGTTGGCCCTTATAGGGTTAATTAGGTCAATTCATTCCTTTTGGGATTTGAGTGGTCAAACAACCTCAACAGAGGCTGATATTTTGTCCACTGGCTGTTTGGGGCATGACACACCCTCCAATGTAAATTGGAGTTGTTTGGGATAGGGTAGCCCTAGAACCCTAGGGTAGGTCCCTTAATGGGGATTTTTTGGGTTGTGAAGGTCATGGGGTCCAATGACCTTGGATTGACTTGAAATTTGTTGAAGAGGACCATATAAGTACTAAAGTCCTCTGGTAAAAATTTTGGGGTATTTGGAGACCTTTAGCCCACCTAAAACCTTAACCATAGTTTAGGTCACCAACCTTAATTTGAACTATTATGCTATCAACTGAACTTCAAATCAAGTAAAATTTGGGCAGGATTATTTTCTGGTCTAATTGGCCATGATATAATTTTGTTGAGAATTTTGGGTTAATTTATACAGTACTTCATTTACAACCCTAGTTGTGCCCTGGATATTTATTTTGATGATTCTGGAATTTTAGTTCACTGGAAAGTTATGAAATCTTGGATTAGGGCATCTTATAGAATGTTATACCTTTTGTATTTTTCTTGAGAGTTTTATCTTATTATTTTGGGTACTTGCTTCTTTAACTTACCATTTGAGATATGTAGTCACCCTATAATTTTTTCTGGATTTTTAGATAATTAAAAATAGTATCTCTATCACTAAGCTAGGAAAATTAGTGTTTTACATTAAAATATATTCAGAGCCCAAATATTAGATAAAAATTATGGGACTTGGTTTCTGATAGTTTTAGGTCACCATAAAGCTTCTATAATTTTCTTGTGATTTTTGGATATATATTTACAGTACTTACCTCACAATATAGTAAAAGTAGCCTAAAATGGTAAATTAGAAAATATAGGCCTAAACACCTTTGAAGTTTTTAAAAATTTGGAATTACTGCTTAAATGCTTCATTGGATTTTTGCTGATTTTATGGTGATTTATTGTTTGTTCATTAGTGCAGTTCATGTTCATACTAGGGCATTGGGAGGCTGAGAATAAATAAATTAAATGCCAGATGAAATAGGAAAATTATTATTTTATGGATTTAGACTAATTATGTTGTGGTAGACCTCCAGTAAATATTATAGGAGATTCGGAAGATAATTTGGAGTACCACCTCTTGCATACCTCGTAAAGCTTAGGATGGTCTGCGTTTAGTAAAACTGCAGAAACTGAACTAGAGTGGGTAATGAACTTGGGAAATGGAATTTTGGTAGTTTGCTGGTCTGGATAGGGTGAGTTAAATCAAGTTCATAATTGGAAGTCAGGACGGGTAGGGTGTGAGATTGACTAGTGTTAAGTGGTGTTCGGGTTCGACGGAAGAACGTCCTCCCCGAGAAGAGGAAGAGTCAAAGTCACCCTAGGATTAGCCCACTATAATATGAGAAGGGAATGGGTTAAGGGAACCAATCAATTACAATAAGTGCCTCTTTGGGATTCACCCCATCATAGCTCCTAGTACCGCTGCGAGCCCTTCACCGGGTAAACCTCGGGAAGTCCAAGGTTAACCTTAAATCTTAGGAATAAAATGATCAAGAGTAACCCTAATAATAGTTGCACCTCACACCTACACTTGTACACTTAGGAAGAAGAATTGGCAAGGAATGGGTAGAGTAGGTCTGTGGTCTAAGGGCCTACTAGTAATGTCAATGGTCTGGTTTGTGATTGGGAAGTCCGGGGAGCTGGATGCTCGGGGACTTGGTATAAATTTGGAAGTTCAGGGAGCGGGATGCTCGGGGACATGGTATATGCTTCGTAGCCTAGAGAGCTAGAAGCTCGGTAACATGAAAACTTGTACAAATATAACTGTCATGATTGCATGTGCATAAAAGTGGTGGGTAATCGGTACTGGACGATCGATCACACCGACGTCGGTACGTTGACTCGGCGATGTGGGACACTTAGCATAAAAAATCCTAGTGGATATAGCCGGCACTAATACGCGGATACTCTAGGTTGTGTTCTTCTAGGGGCGTATGGAAGGGCTAGGCCTGTTAGTGTGGTTACCCGCCTAGGAGTGGGGGGCCCGACCCACTGTCTCTGTTTGCCACTACGGAGGTTCCTGGGAGTGAAGCTAGCTGCCCGAACAGGGGGAACTAAAGGTCTGTGCGCATGGAGTTGTGTGGGTGTATTGCACTTGCTTGTGCATTCCATAGCATATTTGTGTGTCATAGCATAAACATTGCCACCTATCGTATAAGATGGTATGGGACGTTTTATACGATAGGCCCTGCAAAATCACCCTTGGTCTATAGGGGTAATCCCTATAAATCAATGGTTATATTTCTTGTGCTTTTACTTACTTGCTACTCCTTGCTATTTGATAACCGACACCCCAACGTATAAGTGGTATGGGACACTTTATACGATGGGAGCCCTGCAAAAGATCCTGTGGCTTATGCGCTTCCGCATAAGTTAAGGTTACATTTCCTACTTTCTACTTTTGTCATATTTACTATGGAATTGCTAGCATAGGTCCGCTATCACCTACTTTTGACTTATTCTCCACCTTCATGTCCTTCCCTTTCTTCCTCTCCGCTCGGTACCTAAGAGCCATACGAGAAGGGGTAGGGATGATAGGGCTTAGTCTTTTAGACTAACGGTTTTCGAACCACAACATTTTAGGTGTACCATATGGAAGGGTCACGGGTTTTGCAGTTTCTGACAGAGTTGACCCCGCGACCGTGTTACCATTGTCACCAGCCGGGACATACACAGGTCAAATGCCCCTTGATGGGTGGGATCCCACCAGCTCAGCAGCCAGGAGGCCGAAGACGTAGACGCAGACGTGGATTGCGAGGTGGCGACTGCAGGCCGAAAAGGAAGAAGCACCCGGAGATGCAGCACCAGCCGAGTACGGAGTCGGTGGAGATGGGCCAGTCTAGCTTGGGTGCTCTCGGTTCAGTGACAGTTACGGTGACGCTTAGTTTTAGTTTTGCTTCCGCGAGTGACTTGTAGTGAGGATTACATGTACTGGGCATAAGCCCTCCTTTTGTACTCTGACTATTATTATTGTGGACTCTCCCTTCGTGGAGATTTATTTATATACATGTGATTATGGTGTACTAGTTTTACATTTACTTATACTACTGTTCTGCGATCGAAAAGGGCCGGCAGAATTGGCGCTTTGTAGTGGCGACCTTCCCGTGAGTCAGTGCCACCGCAAAGCGGCAATTCTGGGCTAAGACCCCGGTGTTTAAAAAAAATGGGGTCTTACATCTCTAACTAGACACTGGGACATAAAGATCTCTGTCATCAGAGAAGTGGTAAAGTTGGCTGATACTCCACCTCACATACTATTTGGGAAGCTGCTCTCCTATGATATACAGCTATCTGCCAAGAAGGAGGATGAGACAATCAGCAAATCCAAGGCCAAGGAAAAGACTGTGGCCTTCAAAGCTGAGAGCACCAAGAAGAGAAAGGAGAGGATTTCCTCTCCTCCAAGGAGTCCTACTGATTCAGACAGTATAGAGCCAAGCACATCAGACAACAACATGTCTGATGGAGAGTTTACAGCCTTCTCTAGGCAGTTTCAGAAGATGATGAGGAGGAAGTGGTGGAGGAGCATACCTTCATCCCCCTCTCATCACAAGAAGGACCACTAAAAGGCAGAGAAGAAACACTCTAAGGGAGATAGGTATGAATCTAAACAAAGTAAACATGTTTCTTCTAAAGTTGTTTGATATTATTGCAGTAAAGCAGGAAACATCATAGTTGATTGTCCTGTAAAGAGAAAGGAGACCGATGAGAAGAAGCACCACCATCTCAAGGGCAAGATGGAAAAGAACTTCCATGCAAAGACTGAAAATAGCTTGTTAGAGTGACTCATCTTCTTTAGACTCTAAAGAAGAAGAAGCCTACATAGGGATGATTATTGTTGAAGAAGAGGAAGACTATCATGCTGCTAGGATAGGTATCAGGGCCCCTCTATCTCATTCAGACAGTGACTCAGAGGAGGATGATGAGGATGAAGATGCCAACAACTGTTATGGGCATGTCAAATGAAGAATCCTGTCAGGATTAGCCTGGTCCGGATAAGGTACATTCTCTATCTAGCTCCTCATCTGAGACTGTCTATGAAACTAGTCCAAATTTAGAAGCATCTTCATCCTGTGGTGAAGATAAATCTGAATATAAAGAAGATTTCAATCAATTGATTGACAAGAATGGTGCACTTCTAGATGCTTTGAAAAAAAGCAAGAAGTTGGACAAGATGCAGCCTGAGGAGATTATCTCCCTACAGCTAGCTGTTTCCTAGCAGTCTGATTCAGCATCTTTGCAGGAATAGAAAATGAGGGAAGTCGGCCAACTAAAGGCCATCTCAATCATCCATATTGGGATCATCAACAATAAGAATAGGATTATTATAAATCTTGAGGAAAATCTCCAAAAGGAGAAAAGAATCGTGGCTAAATATTCAAAGCAAAACACTCTGTTTCCCTTGATAGATTCCTTCACCTCTCAAAAGGATAAGAGGGGTTTGGGATTCAAAGGAAACAATAGAATTTCCCATCCTAAAGGGAAAGGCAAAGCTCCAGTTCAGCCTATGACATCACTGTGTAACACCCCAAAAATTGAGAAGAGATCATTGGAGGTTACTGCACGAAGATAGGATTATCGCCGGCGATACCTCCGGGAATTAAAAGACCCAGGGCTCGGGGTTTTACCGCCTGGCGGTAGGAAGCTAGCACGCTGCAGTAGCACACAACGCTTTCGAGGAATCGTTGAGTGTGTTATCGAATGGTGCTAGAAAGGTATCGCGGGCGATAACTATGGATAGCGGATCTGGCTGGTCAAAGTGGTCACCGCCTATGTTACCATACGACAGTAGTAGTTACCGCGCGACGGTAGCTTTCAGATAAAAGGTGGACATGAGATTTCATTCCCATTTTTCTCTCACACTCCCTTGCTTACTTATGGAGAGGGAAGAGGAGGAAAGGTCCAGGAGCTCAAAAGGAGTCGATCCAAGGTGTGCTTTTGATCGGAATCGCGAGTCAATGCTAGATCTGCAGAGAGGAAGTTGTGAAGAACAATTCCATCCGGATCAAATATCACAGTAATGGCTCCAAAGAAAATTACAAGGGTAACAATTTTCTCCTTAGACAAGTGAAGTTCTCAATATGCATACATGCATGGAACCCCTCACCAAAAGGTGAAGAAAAGGTGGTTTCCGATGGGTAGATCGGTATGATCCCCATTTAATGTTACATATAGATCCGGAAATATAGAGTATGGAATAGGCATGTTGTGTGAAGCCCATCCGGAAGGGTTAGTCTGGATTGGTGATGTTTATTTTGCATGCCGGAGAAGACTCCGAGTATAAACGTGAGATTGTACGGAGTCTGAGGGTTGTACCTGTGAAACAAGAGTAATAGGAAGTAATGGAGTTCAGCTCAAGGAAAATACCCAGGAAAGATCACAGTTCGGTGAAACTGTTGATGTCACCAGGCGACAGTGAATGTTGCCAAGCGATAGCTCCCAGTGAGCTAAAGCTTTGTGTGGCCTATCTCTAAGAGACCTGGGGGCCAGTGCATGTGCAACTGTGAGCTTAAATTACCCAGCAATGGTAGGTGCTAGCCTTAAATGGTACAAAACGTGTGGCTTATGTTTGGGTTGATCTGTGGAGGCCAACTACTGTGCCATCAAGTTAAGTATCTCTGAACGACTGGGTCGTGAAGTTAAGTACCTCTGAATGGGTAGTTAGTCGTTAATTTAAGTACCTCTGAACGACAAAGTCGTCAAGTTAAGTACCTTTGAACGAAAAGGGTTACCGTTAAGTTAAGTACCTCTGAACGACATTGTAATCAAGTTAAGTACCTCTAAACGGTGGTGAGATACGAGGAATCCTGAACACCGAAAATGTGCCCTGAGTGCACGCGGCGTGTGACCGTTGAGCCTACGTCTGTGGTGAATGGTGCTTAAATGCACTTTGTTATTGCCACTATATATATATATATATGTTGTTATTTGCAGGGAAGGAGAACCTCCGCCCCGAGTAAGGGGTTGAGTCGTTATAAATTACTTTGTTTGTCACATTTGTGTGGGCCGATTGTGTAGGTGCTGGAGAGCCAAGTAGGAAGTAGCGGGCGGAAGCCCTTATGCCGCGATTGGCTGGCCCTTGAAGTCCCAAAGGAGAACTTTTTACTGTTTTCATGTGTGACCAGCCTGCGTGCCGATGTATGAAGTCACTTGATGCAAATGAAACAGTTGTAAGGCTGAAAGGCCAAAATATGTGTTATGTTATATATATATATAATTCCTGTACAAGTTTTTGTAGTGTACATTCCTACTATTATGGGTTCTTAACCTAAATGCTTCCGCTAGAATGCTCTGAGTTAGGACTCATTGATAAATGAATTTGGATTTGGAAATAATATGTAATCTCCTTACCTATCCGTAGTATATGGTGTAGTGCCTTGACCGGACCTTCTACCATATGTTATATGACGGATGGGGGTGTTACAAAATTGGTATCAGATTTCGTTCATGGGTTTCCTTTGTTGAATTCGTGGCTGAATTCTTGTATGGGGTGGTGGGCACATGTATGTGCACTACCTTGATAACATAACCAAACCCATGAATGTCCACTTAGGAATGAAAATACATATGTTTGAGGAACTGGTACGTTCCTATAATTGCTTTTGGCAATATTCTTAGTTGCTTAATTGTGTGTTTCACATTATAGGC
This sequence comes from Platanthera zijinensis, assembly GCA_039513925.1. Lineage (NCBI taxonomy): Eukaryota > Viridiplantae > Streptophyta > Magnoliopsida > Asparagales > Orchidaceae > Platanthera > Platanthera zijinensis. Next base: position 160,860,318 of record CM077096.1, read on the forward strand.
GACTAGAAGTGGTTCGGGGCAGCGAGAACCCCAGCGCTCGGTTGAGAGTAATGTACCAAATGAGGTTTCAACACCTCCTCCTTCGGCGGAAACTAAATGGTTGGTTGCTGAAGTCGTGTTCGCCATACTTAATGTGCAACCAGGTGGTCAGAAACAACCTCTTTTAAGTGCGATGGTTCAGGAACCGGTTGACGTGGGTGAGCACGTAGGGTGAGATAAGTGGTTGTTTAACTAGTGGCTGCAAGGCGAGCGACGGAGAAGCAACTAAAACACGTAATGAGTTTCAATCCCCTTGTGTTTATGGGTACTGGAACCCCTACACAAGCCGAAGATTGGCTCTCAAGAATAAAGAGGGTCCTGACGGAAACCGAAACAGAAGAGTGGCAAAAAGTCACTATGACTACCTTCTTGTTGGATGGTGAGGCAAGATTATGGTGGGATGGGCTGGAGATGCACTAGTTTGTTGGTCGTCCATTGATTGAGATCTCAATGGAGGAGTTCTCAAGGTGCTTTTTGGCAAGATACAATCAATCGGCACGGTAGATTGCGATGGAGAACCAATTTCAAAGTTTAACTCAAGGCGAGAGATCGGTGGATGACTACTTGCACGAGTTTATGAGATTGGGAAGATATGCAGGCTTTACGTTTGCAGATGAAGAGCGAAAGACAAATCATTTCTATGAAGGGCTGAGAGACGACCTGTGGTTGCTTCTCTCAGGACCGATGACGCAAGGTTTTATTACCTTGGTCAATACGGCCCACTCCCTCGTGTTGGACATGAAGTGCGTGCAGCGTAAGAATAATTGGGCTGGGAAGAAGCCAGAGTTATAGGTACCTAGTCCTTCAAAGTCTGGGTATCGACGGTGGAAAAAAAAGCCTAAAATTTCTGCACCAGCTCCTTCTCCTCCGTCTGGAGCAACATCTACGAGAGGTCTGATCACATGTTATACATGTGGCAAGGTGGGGCATAAGGCTCAAGATTGCTAGAGTTTCCATCCAAAAGGGGAGAAAAAGACGGGTGCGTCGTATGCGGAAAAGGTAAAGGTAGTGGTGGAATCAACTGCATCTCAAGCGCAACCCTGAGTCTATAATCTTGGTTAACAGGAGGCCATAAAACAAAGCGACGTCGTAACAGGTATGAGTTAAGATACAGTTTTTACTGCTTTCCATACTTAGTACCTTGTGCGTTGCTTGTGTATGATTGGTTTGAATTAGGCTTTGTCCTGATTTCGGAGTGTTCGGCAAGAGCACTGTTCGATACAGGAGCTTTTCATTACTTTCTCTCGGAAGATGTCGTGGGACGTATTGGAGTTCCTTTGTTTACACCGACAGATCGAGTGAACGTGCTGCTACCTAACGGGTGCTTGATGCGCACGGATCAAGCCTATTGTGTTGAAGTGCGAATAGAAAGTCGGGATTTTGGATTGGAAGCATATGTGCTACCGATATCGGAGTTTGATGTAATCTTTTGTATAGACTGACTCTCAGAGCAGCGTGCCTATATAGATTGCAACTCTAAGGAAGTCACACTGGGACAGAACATCGAAAGAGAGACTAAATTTGCTGGTATGCGAGGATCGAGCAAGATAATGATGTATGTTATCTAAGTAGTCAAGGAAGTTCGGAAGGGCTCGGTGTTGTAATTCATGTTGTTAAAGGCTGTTGAGCCAATGCCCAGTGTGAGTGATGTTCTTATTGTATCGGAGTACGCTGATGTGTTTCCTAAAGATCTTCCGGAATTACCGCCCCAGCGGGTGATTGACTTTGCTATTGAGTTGGTGCCAGGTGCGTAACCTGTGGCCCGCTCGCCATATCGTGTTGTGCCAAAGAAGATGGCGGAGCTAAAGGTTCAATTACAAGAGCTACTGGAGCAAGGCTTTATACGCCCAAGTATGTCATTTTGGAGCGCTCCGGTCCTATTTGTGAAAAAGAAGGGCGGAAGCTTGCGGATATGCATTGACTATCGACAACTGAACAAGCTGACGGAAAAGAACAAGTATCTGATTCCACGGATTGATGACTTGTTCGATCAGCTAGTGGGATCAAATGTCTGCTCGAAGCTGGATTTAAAGTCTGGATATTATCAGTTGAGGATTCGGGAATGTGACATTCCCAAGACAGCGTTTGGTACATGATATGGTCATTATGAGTTCATTGTAATGCCATTTGGGCTAAAAACATGTGTCATCGGTATTCATGGACCTAATGCACCGAACATTTCGAGAGTACTTGGACTTTTTTGTGATTGTCTTTATTCAGGACATATTAGTGTACTCTCAATCTGAAGAAGACCATGTGAATCATTTACGAATGATGTTGCACACCTTGCAAAGGAACAAGCTCTATGCCAAGTTCTCAAAGTGTGAGTTCAGGCTATCGTCAGTGGCCTTTCTTGGCCATGTGATAGTTGGTGAATGCATTGGGCGGATACGACAAAGATAGCTGCGATACGGGAGTGGCCTGTTTTGTCTTCTGTGGCTGAAGTCCGGAGTTTTCTTAGACTTGCGGGCTACTATAGGCACTTTGTAGAGAACTTCACGAGGATAGCCCTGCCTCTCACCACACTGACGAGAAAAGATCAGAAGTTCATAAGGACGCCGGAGTGCGCGCGAGCTTTTGAGGAGCTGAAAAGTCGTCTGACTACGGCACCAATCTTGATGATTCTATGTGGTTCGGACGGCTATGAAATTTATAGTGATGCATTAGGGGGCGTTTTAGTCTGCATCCTTCTTCAGTTTGGTAAAGTGATAGCTTATGGCTCACACTAGTTGAAAGTGCATGAGCGGAATTATCTCGTCCATGACTTGGAGTTGGCGGAGGTGATATTTGCACTTAAACTATGGCGTCACTACTTATATGGCGTGAAAGTTGACATCTTCATGGACCATAAGAGCCTTAAGTATCTGTTGGATCAGAAGGATCTAAATATGCGATAGCGGAGGTGGATAGAGTTCCTCGGGGACTACACCTTCCAAATTCCTTATACTCATGGGAAGGGAAATGTAGTCGCAGATGCTTTGAGTCGTAGGACTCTGGAAAGGGCAAGTTGGTTGCAAATGCATGATGAGCATCTAATCCAGGAGTTGGAGAACTTACACATCTCTTGTGTGGACAAGAATGCTACTGCAAGTGCGTGCTTGATCTGGACGGAGGTACAGTATGACTTTGCGGACAAGGTTTGGCGAGCAACGAACTCAATAAGAGTCTACAACGCTATGCAGCGGATGGGTCAAATTCCCAATTCTCCTGGGATGACGGTCTTTTGCGAAAACTGGTCGTTTGTGCGTCCCAACTGTGGGTAAACTACGGGAGGAATTGATGTACAAAGCACATTTTACAAAGTACTTAATCAACCCGGGGAGCACTATGATGTATAAGGACATGAAGAAACTGTTCTGGTGGGCAGGTTTGAAGAAAGACATAGCACATTATGTGGCAAAATGTAAAACATGTGCCTTAGTGAAAGTTGAATTCCAGAAACCTGGAGATTTCCTGTAGTCATCGCCAATTCCAGTATGGAAGTTTGATGATATTTCTATGGATTTCATGCATGGGTTGCCGAGATCTCAGAGCAAAAACGATACCGTGTGGGTGATCGTTAACAGGTTAACCAAAGTGTCGCACTTCATATCAAACAAGAAGAACGATTCAGTGGATAAATTGGCTAAGTTGTACATGGATAATATCATACGATTGCACGGTGTGCCCTGTAACATCGTAAGTGATCGAGATGGGTGTTTTAATTCAAATAATTGGAGGCTAATCCATCAATTATTGGGAACTAAACTAAAGTTCAGTATGGCCTTTCATCCGCAAATGGATGGCCCATAGAGGACCAACAGAACAATGGATGACATGCTCCGTATGTGCGCCCTGGATTTCGGGAAGAGGTGGGAAGATCACCTATATATGATTGAGTTTGCTACAATAATAGCTATCAAGCTAGTATACAGATGGCGCACTTTGAAGCTTTATACGGTAGGAAGTGTCGTACACCGTTAGCTTGTGCGAAAATAGTCGAGTCAAAGCTCTATAAACATAAGGAGGTCGAAGATGTAAATTCGACCATACGTACTATTCGAGAGAGGCTATTGATAGCCCAAGATAGGCAGGCGAAATACTACAACGCTAAACACCGAAATGTGGAGTTTGTAGTGGGCGATTGGGTATACTTAAAGATCAAGCCATTCAAAGGCGTATCAAGGATTTGACGCTTGAAAAAGCTGAGTCCAAGATATCTTGGCCCGTTTGAAGTGGTGGAATGAGTTGGAGAGGCCGCCTATCGATTAGCTCTGTCAACAGAGCTAAGTGGCTTACACGATGTGTTTCACATATCAGTGTTGTGCAAAGCTGTGAAAGAGCCAACTCAAGTGAATGCAAATGATCGAGTACTGGTCGATAGTGGCTAACGACAAAGATTAGGCCCATTCGGATCGAGGATACGGAGATCAAGCAACTGCGGAACAAGCCAATCGGGATGGTCAAAGTTTGTTGGGACAACTGCGACCGTGAGGAGCTGACATGGGAGTGAGAGCAAACCATGCGCGAAGAATATCCCGAGTTATTTAAAAAATAAAGTTGGAACTTTGTTTTGTAAAACGGAAAATATGTTTTAACATATAAATTGTTGGTTGTCCTTATAGACGCGTACAATTTCGGGACAAAATTTCTGTAAGGAGGGGAGGATTGTAACATCCCAAAAATTGAGAAGCGATCATTGGAGGTTACCGCACGGAGGTAGGATTATCATCAGCGATTGCTTAGGGAATTAAAAGACCCAAGGCTCGGGTTGTTACCGCCTGGCGGTAGGAAGCTAGCCGTTGCGGTAGCACTCAATGCTTTCGACGAATCGTTGAGTGTGCTATCGCGCGGCGCTAGAAAGTTATCGCGTGCGATAGTTATGGATAGCGGCGCCGGCTTGTCAAAGCGGTCACCTCCTGTGTTACCGCGCGGCGGTAGTAGTTACCGTGCAGCGGTAGCTTTCAGATAAAAGCTGGAATTGAGATTTCATTCTCATTTTTATCTTACACTCTCTTGCTTACTTTTGGAGAGGGAAGAGGAGGAAAGGTCCAGGAGCTCAAGAGGAGACGATCCAAGGTGTGCTTGTGATCGGAATCGCGAGTCGATTCTAGATCTGCGGAGAGGAAGTTGTGAAGATCAATTCCATCTGGATAAAAGATCACGGTCATGGCTCCGAAGAAAATTACAAGGGTAATGATTTTCTCCTTGGACAAGTGAAGTCCTCAATATGCATACTTGCATGGAACTCATCACCAAAAGGTGAAGAAAAGGTGGTTTCTGATGGGTAGATCGGTATGATTCCCGTTTAATGTTGCATATAGATCAAGAAATATAGAGTACGAAATATGCATACTGTGTGAAGCCCATACGGACGGGTTGGTCTGGACTGGTGTTGTTTATTTTGCGTGCCGGAAAAGACTCCGAGTATAAATGTGAGGTTGTATGGAGTCTGAGGGTTGTACCTGTGAAACGAGAGTTACATGAAGTACTGGAGTTCAGGCCCAAGAAAATACCCAGGAAAGATCACAGTTTGGGGAAACTGTTGATGTCGTCAGGCGATAGTGAATGTCGTCAGGCGATAGCTCTTAGTGAGCTAAAGCTTTGTGTGGTCTATCTCTAAGAGACCTGGGGCTAGTGTATGTGGAGCTGTGAGCTTAAATTGCCCAGCAATGGTAGGTGACAGCCTGAAATGGTACAAAGTTGTATGGCTTATGTTTGGGTTGAGTCGTGGAGGCCAACTACTGTGCCATCAAGTTAAGTACCTCTGAATGACTGGTTCGTTAAGTTAAGTACCTATGAATGGGCAGTTAGTCGTTAAGTTAAGTACCTCTGAACGACATAGTCGTCAAGTTAACTACCTCTGAACGACATAGTCGGCAAGTTAAGTACCCCTGAATGACAAGGGTTACTGTTAAGTACCTCTGAATTACATAGTCGTCAAGTTAAGTACCCCTGAACGGTGGTGAGACACGGGGAATCTTGTACACCGAAAATGTGCCCTGAGTGCACGGGGCGTGTGGCCGTTGAGCCAACGTCTGTGATGAATGGTGATTAAATGCACTTTGCTATTACCACTATATATATATATATATATATATATATATATATATTCTCCTAAGCCCCGAGTAAGGGGTGGGGTCGTTATAAATTGGTCAGCAAAATGCTGACTGTTGCTTTGTTTGCCACATTTGTGTGGGCCGATTGTGCAGGTGCTGGAGAGCAAAGTGGGAAGTAGCGGGCTGAAGCCCTTATGCTGCGATTGGCTGGACCTTGAAGGCTTATAGGCGAACTTTTTTCTATTTTCATGTGTGGTCGGCCTACGTGCCAATATATGAAGTCACTTGATGCAAGTGAAACAGTTGTAAGGCTGAAAGGCCAAAACATGTGTTATGTTACATATATATCATTCATGTACAAGTTTTTGTAGTGGACATTCCTACTATTATAGGTTCTAAACCTAAATGCTTTCGCTAGAATGCTCTAAGTTAGGACGCGTTCATAAATGAATTTGGATTTGGAAACAATATGTAATCTCCTTACCTGTCTGTAGTATATGACGTCGGGCCCCGACAAGACCTTCTGTCATATGCTATACGACGAATGGGGGTGTTACACTGTCTCCCATCTCTTTTAAGAAAATGATGTTACCTTCAAACAGGTATGACCAAGAAAGCATCTATGGTCACTAGATGAATGGTAGATCCACAAGTGTGAACAAAAATATTCATAGCTATTGTGGAAGATATAGCAAGGGGATGAGTGCCTTTAAGGCTCCCCATGAGGAAATTCAAATGAACCATCATGGACCATTTGTATTTGGTGCACCAGCCCCCACACTCAAGAATAAGGAAGTGACCTTTCCTCAAGATCTTCCAGCACACACTCAAACCAAGGGCAAGTCTGTCGGCAAGCCAAACTTGGGTATCTATGATGCCATCAATAGTATGTCTTCTGTAAAGAAGACCATTGTTGGTAGAACTCAAGATAAACCAAGCTATTCTACTAGCAAACTAACCTTCAGTCAGATAGTGGCTAGAAGAAACAAGAACAAGGCAGCTGCTCTTTCTACTGAACAGTCAGCAGCTAATCAATCTGCTAGACCTACTCAAAAAAGAAGGTATAATATACATGAGTGTTGGTGATATGACAAAGTGGGCCATTTTTTCATAGATTGCTTGCACAATTCAACTGTGCCCAGAGATGTGCTAGTCTTCCTGTTAGAAAATCTGCAGGAAGACAATTTCTTTTTTAGGCTAACTAGAACCTAGGACCCAATAAAAATTGGGATCCTAAGGTAACTTAAATCATTTTTCGCAGGTTAGTCCAAGTGCTCATACCCTTATATGGTACTTTGATAGTGGACATTCCAGGGACATGAATGGAATAAGAAGCAACCTGAAGGAGTACACTTAGTCAAGGATGGACCCAAAGTAATCTTTTGTGGTTCAGACAGAGGAGTCACTAAAGGCTATGGTAAGATCACCAATGTCATATTCACCATCTCAAAAGTGGCTTATGTTGAAGGGTTGCAACACAATCTGATAAGCATAAGACAACTCTGTGATCTTGGTTGTCATTGTATTCCACAATGATGAGTGTCAAATCAAGAGTTCAAGTGACCAAGAGGTCATCCTGATAGGCACTAGGAGTGGAAATGTGTATTGTCTAAACTTTCTATGTTTAAGTCAAGACTCTCCTATATGCCTAGTTGCAAATGAGAAAGTCTCATACTGTGTACAATGGCACAAGAGACTAGCTCATTTGAACTATAAGACCATTAGTAAGCTCTTTAGTGAAGAGTTAGTAAGGAATGGTACTAAAATGAAATACACCACGGAATGCATTTGCTCTACATGCCAAAAGGGCAAGCAGACCAAAGCTTCCTTCAAGAGCATTGGGACCAAAGAATCTATGAGGAGCTTATACCTCCTGTTTATGGACTTGTTTAGTCTTATGCTAGTTCACAGTCTAGGTAAGAAAGTCTACACCCTTATAGTTGTTGATGACTTCTTTAGGTTTTCTTGGGTTTTCTTTCTTAAGAAAAAGTCTAGAACTCTTGATATCTTCAAGACTTTTGTCATGCAAATTCAGAATGAATTTGACAGTCCTGTGGTAAAAATCAGAAGTGACCATGAGACTAAATTTCAGGCTGAAAGCATGACAAATTTCTGTTAAGACCAAAGGATTCATCAAGAATTTTATTCTCCAAGAATACCCCAGCAAAATGGGATTGTTGAGAGAAAGAATAGAACTCTCATAGAAGCTAGTAGGACTTTGCTAAGTGACACATCTCTCCCAGAATATTTCTGGGCTGAGGCAGAAAATACTACATGTCATGTCCTAAATAGAGCTTCTATCACCAAGAGCCACAAGAAGACTCCCTATGAGATTATGAAGGGCAGAAAACCAAACCTGGCCTATCTCAAGATCTTTGGTAGCAAATGCTATGTGCTAAATAATGGAAAGTCCTATGTGATGAAGTTTGCTGCCAAGTCCTATGATGAGATATTTGTTGGGTACAACAATTATAGTAAGGCTTATAGGATCTACAACATGAAAAATCAAGTTGTAGAAGAGTCTGTACATGTAGTATTTGATGAGTATACATTGATTAACAATGAGCTACCAGCTCCTCCTCTAGACGTGTCGGTATAGAGCCGATGATAGACAAGTTAACCATTAAGGAAGCTGCTCCAATAGTCCAAGATGAAGATGATAGAGTGTATATTCCAAAAGAAGTACAAGGCACACATGATGTGAATGAAGATCAGCAAGATGCCACCATAGAAGCACAAGATGTTGAAGGAAAATTCCCTCTGGCTGTCAGGCATCTAAGGGATAATCTCAGACACTAAATAATTGGTGATACTAAACAAGGAGTTATAACAAGGAGCAAAGTATCAACACAGTCTTGTATTCAAGCTTCTTGTCACAAGTTGAGCCCAAAAGATTTGAAGAGGCCAACACAGACCAGTTTTGGATTGTGGCAATGCAACAGGAACTAAATCAGTTCAAGAGGTGTAAGGTCTGAAAGCTGGTTCCCAAACCACAAGGACATAATTTCATTGGATAAGTATCAGCTGGTATACTCGAATAATTCATCGAGTATCGGCTGGTATACTCAACGAATTCGTCGAGTATAGGCTGAATGACTCAATGCTCTAGACGCCATGACAAGTAATATTCTACGAATGAGACTAAGAAAAATCCAGAGAAGTAGCGTTGAATGGACTCGACAAATTCGGCGTGTATCGTCTAGTATATTCGATGAATTCGGCGAGTATCGTTAGATGCATTTGACGAATTCGACAAATATACACGATGATACTCGACGAATTTTACTTGTCAGATTTTCCAATTCTTAGAGAATTTGCCCTAAGTACAAATGGTGAATTCGGCGAGTGTTGGAAGGTATATACGATGAATTCGATGAGTATTAACGAGTATACTCGACGCATTCGACGTGTATTCCTAACCATACTCGACGAATTGTACTTAGACAAATTCTTGTCCTTCTGATTCCAAGCTTTGGTCCTTCCTTGATCATTCTCCTGTATTTGAGTTAAAATGAAGGGATAGATGTAACGCCCCCGACTTTTTGATAATTATTTGATTTGGTAATGTCATATTTATGACGTCCAGGCATTACTTTTAACGTCATATTGACGGCGCCGCACCGTTAGTGCGTTTTAGCGTCCGTTGGACCCGTTTGACCAGATTTTGGGGGTTTTTTTGACGAGATTGAAGGTTTTCATGTTGGAAAAATTAAGTTTGTGTTTTTGGATTTGCTTGTCAAGTTTTGTTGCGGTCCGAGAATTTTTGGAGTCTCAGCGTGCGTTTGTAGTTTTGCATGGTTTACATTTGTCGTAAACTTTAGAAATTAATATCTCGAGAATGGTATGTCAGATTTTAGTTTTGTCTTCGCCGTTAGATTCGTAGCACCGTCATTTGCCTACGGTGCGAATTTCATTCGAGCGGGGTACGTTTAGCCCCCGTATCATCTTTTTATTCCAGAAATATAAGACAAAACTGATTTCTCGAGAAAATAATATTATTTCTCGAAAAATCATGATATTTCTCGAGAAATCATGCTATTTCTCGAGAAACATCATTTTTTCTCGAGAAACAGCATTGTTTCTCGAGAAACAGCATTGTTTCTCGAGAAACAGCATTGTTTCTCGAGAAACAATGTTATTTCTGGAGAAATTCGGGCATGCTCTGTTTGCAAACGTTCGGGCGCCATAAAGTTTTGAGTATTTCTCGAGAAATTACAGCAAAGAGAAAATAAAAAATAGAGCAACCAGATGACGCAAAGATTTTATAGTGGTTCCCCTAAAACTTGGGTACATCCACTCTTCTACCACCCTGGTAGGAATCCACTATAGGTTTTTGATCAGGTGCCCTGCCACCACAGATTTTTGCTCAGGTGCCCTGTCACCATAAGATCTATTTCAAGGGAGATCTGATAACCCTTTAAGCTTTTGACCAGGTGCCCAAAAACCAAACCAAATCTTTTGATCAGGAGACTTGACAACCAAAGGATGAGTATGATTTTAATCATACTCGACGAATTCGTCGACGAATCATCAGAACATAACTTTTGAAGGGAGTTAAAAATCCTTTTACAGTAAGGAAAATAAAATGATGATGTCTTCTCTTTCTCAATAATCTGAGAAGACTAGTGGATTTTCTGTTGTTGTCAAAGCTCCCCCTGAGATGTAGAATTGTTCAGGAGAAAGAGAGCTTTGCTCACGGTGTAGGCCTTCAGACTGCTTGAAGATCTTCAGGAAACTTTTAGACAGAAGTTGATGATTTTGTCTCTTGAAATTCCTGAAGCAAAAGTGTATGCCTGATTGCATGGTTATCTCTGTGTTATTATTCTCTATATTACTTCTTCTCTATCTATTTGACTAGAAGAAGAAAACCTTATATATTACTTGCAGATTTTTGCATTTGAATTTTGAATTCCTTTTCCTTGATTGACTGCAGAAAATCTGGGAGTTGAATGGCTAGAAAATGTCTTAAATGAATTTCCTCAACTGTCCCAGTAAATAAGTCAAGTAATAACTCTGTGAAAACCATAATTAATACTGACATGGAACGGCTATATTCATAAGAATATTGGGCATTAATTACCAGAGAATTACAGACATATAATATAATTAAAAATACTTCTGCCTTAGTCAAACTGAAATCATCAGAGAATAGTCGAACTGAACCTGAGAGAAAATAGTCGAACTCAGCAAACTTTCATCGACCTAATATCCAAATTCGTCGAACTGAAAGCTGCTTGATCGTCGACCTGAGTTTGAAGTTCGTCGAACAGAAAATACACTAGCCAATCTAAGCTCCAAGTTCTTCGAGCTGAGAATCTGATATAAGCTCACAGATCGTCGATCTCACCTAGACTTTCGTCGAACACAACTCAGAGAAGAAACTCTGAGTTCGTCGATCTGAGATCGATGATCGTCGAGCTGAGTTCAGCTATCGTCAAACGCCTTTTCTATCTCTTAGAAAACTGTTTTTCTCTGGAGGTCTTCTGTCTCTAAGTCTTCTAAAGGGAGAACCAATCAATCTAGGTTTGTTGACTTGACCTGGACACTGATTATGCCATCATGGGTCTTATATGTAGAGACGCTTGGGAAATGTATAAGATATGAAAGAATTAAATTTCAAGTTTTCTTTATCTCTCAAAGTTCCTTACGTTCTCACTATAGTTCTTTCTTCCCATCCCATTGCAAGGGTTAGGGTTGAGCATGGATCCCCCGCTCCTTCTCCCCTCGCATTCTCTGCGCGCTGGCTGATCTCATTCCTCTTGTATCTCCGCCTCCACCGCTACCTCCGATGATGTTATGGGATAGTTCGTAATAGAAGACAATCGCTTCAAAAGAATATAGGCGTGTTGCCATAAGCTGTAGAATTGAAAAAAAACATAAATTATTGCTTACTTCTCCAAAGAGAAATTATGGTGAACAATGTTCTTAAGCTTATTCTCGTAAAGGTAAAACAATTCAACACAAGTATAAATTGTGAATAATGTAAGTTAAAAAACAAAAAAGAAACAACATACATCTAAGCATCAAAGAAAAACTTTTTATGTTTGCTACGGTTCGCTCAATGTCCTCGGTAGACCGGTTCCAGATCGGTCCGTCTTAGCCCGGGTCAATTGAGTATGCACACAGTCACAGTAGACTAAGAGAAAATGTACACACACAACTTTGACGTGGAAAACCCCGGAAAGGGGAAAAAACCACATGATCGGGTCTGTGCCATCCAAACTCCACTATCTATCTCTATTACAGCGCTCTTATAAAGAGAAAGTGAGGGCGACAGGCCGCGCCTCGTTACAAATACTAGGGAGTTGAGAGAGCTCTCCTTGGGTGACAGACCACCGCTTAGGAGTCCGTGCACTTTGACGTGCGTCTTTCTTGAGCGCTTGCTCTTCTGGCTCGCGCGCCGCAGGATGCATGCGCTCTATGCCTCAGACTAAGGAGGGTTGCCTTCACTAGCACTTCACTTCCTTCCTTCTTTAGACGGCGTTCGCGGGAGAACCTGCTAAGTTAGTGAGTGAAAGAGGAGAGGAGGAGGCGAGTAGAGAGAGAAGCTCTGGGGAAAAGTACGAACGAAGAGAGAGAAAGCGAAGGAGAGAATGAAGCCAGATCCCCTGAAATGAACTATCAGGGGTGCTTATATAGGGTTTCCGAGGCGGTTAGGGTGGTTAATCGCAGATCGGAGGGCCACGATCACTTGTGCCGATCGGAGGGCCGTGATGGCCCTCCATGATCGGACGGTGGAGAAAAGGCCGACCCACGGCGGTGGTCGGAGGATGCGCGCCGGCCGATGGCTGCCCGAGAGAGGAGGCGGCCGGCTGCGAGGAGGCAGCCGGCCAGCGCTGATCGGCCGCGGCGGCCGGCCGCAAGGGGGCCGGCCGGCCACGGAAGGCCGGCCGCCGTCCGCAAGGAGGCCGCCGACCGTAAAGAGGTGGCCGGCCCTGGACCGCTGGCCGCGGCCGGCCGAGGCCGCCGGCCACGAAGGGGCGGCCGGCCCCGGACAGCCGGCCGCGGCCACCATCCGCATGGGGGCGGCCGGCTGTATGGGGGAGGTCGACCACTAACGGGGGCGGCCGACCGCTAAGGGGGGCGGCCGACTGCTAAGGCGGGACGGCCGGCCATGGGAGGCCGGCCACCGGCTGTCGCCCGCCCGTAAAGATGGCGGCAGGGCGGTTGTGATTTGGTGTGCGGGAGTTACGATCCGGTGCGCGGGAGTTACGATCCGGTGCGCGGGAGTTACGATCCGGTGCGCGGGAGTTATGATCCGGTGCGCGGGAGTTACGATCCGGTGCGCGGGGGTTATCATAATTACTTATAAATTAAGGGGTACCCATCATTTTCCCCCAAAATCCCATCGTCTTGGAGCGAATGGAAAGCGCGGGAATTATTTTCTTTGCGACGGGGCTAGGCGGTGATGGCCAGAATGGGTGCTAACACCGAGATTGGCGGTGACGGCGATAGAGTTAAGGTAAGAATCTGATCAAAGAGAAGGTTCGGGCACCGGGCGAGGCCGGAGAAGCTGACCCCGCGCGCTGGTGCGGGCGGGGCTGGCCCCGTGCGCGGGTGCACGTGGGGCTGTACCCCGCGTGCGGTTGCGCGCGGGGCTGCACCCGCGCGCGGTTGCGCGTGGGGCTGTCCTCACGCACGGTTGCGCGCGGGGCTGGCCCAGCGCACGGGTTCGCGTGGGGCTGGACCCGTGCGGGTGCATCCCAGCGCGCGGGTGCGCGCGGGGCTGAAACCGCGCGCGGTGCGGCCGCTCTGCTTACGAGTGGCTCAGCGGCATGCGTGGGATGATTTCACGCGCTCTTTGCGTGCGTGCATGGCTCGTATGTGTGGGCGTAACGTGCGCTTGGACTCGCTTTTCTGACCTTACTTTTCTTATCTTTCAGGTTTTCAATCGGGGTGTTCAGAGCCATCCTATGCGGCTACATTCGAGTCTCTCCCTCGAGCATGTGGATATATGGAGGAGGCGCTTCAACCTGCCCCCCGATTTGGAGGTGCGGATCCCTAGTCCTGAAGAGCGGGTGCAAAACCCTTCGCGAGGCTGGATGAATCTTTGCGAGTCGTCACTTCGGTGCAGTTTTCGCCTTCCGGCTTGCGAGGAAGTTGCTGAGATTCTGAAGTTCAGCGGTGTTCCTGTCTCGAAGTTTACCCCTCTTGGGACAACGTGGATCATGGGTTTGATCGCATTCTTTCGCGAGCATGGATCAAGGTTTTCCTTGGATATTTTCAAGGATTGGTGTGAGATGCGTGCCGACGGCGGGGGCCGCGTGGACGTCCTCAGCAATAAGCGGTGGCTGGAGTTTGAGACCCGGGCAGATCGTCGCCACGGGAATACCTTGTTTGGATATGAGGAACCCGGGTGGATTGCCAGAGGTGTGGAATACGCTTCTGGACCGTTGCCGATGTTCTAGGGGACACGAGCGTGAGTTTACTCCCGTCCTTGGTTTTGCAGAGCCCCGAGAGCTGGGGAACATCTTGTACAACATCTCTACTTTCGTTGATGAGAAGCGCCTGCTGTTATGCGAGTTGTCTATTGATTCGGGACGTGCTACCTCCATCCCTCTCTCCCGTGACAGGAAGAGGAAGCTAGTGTTTAGAGTTCGTGGAGCTGAGGAGGCGGGTTCTAGCCTCCTGCCGCGACAAGATGCTCTTCTGGAGGGGGCTTCCCCTTGCGGTTCTGGAGTTGGAGGCAAGCCGGATGACACGGATCATGAGGTCCTGGGGTCCTCTGCCCCCCAGGCCTCCCCAGCACGCGTTGCGGTGCGGCAGGTGGTGAAAGGAAAGAGGGTCTCCTCTTATTTGGAGGCGATGAACCATGCGGTATGTGTAATCTTAACTTTTGAGTGACAGCTTTTGAGGAAAGTTATTCTGACTTGTCCCTTTTCTTTTGCAGATGGAGACTCAGGCGAACATTGCGCTTACGTGGAATGACCACTACGTGAGCCTGTGTAACATCCCATTTCCGGCTAGACCCCCGGGAGTGGTTTTTCCATGACTAGGTCATGACAAAACCCTAGGAAACCCAAAAGACAAAGAGCTTAGGTAAGAAGGTGAAAATCACCTTGGTCTGCAAATAGAAGGCCAGAAACTTGCTTAAAATAAGATTGGGACTTGGGCGTTGACTACGTCGAGTGAACTCAACGCCAGAAGCAGTATGGAATTGAGTGCACTGACTACACTCAACGCCATCTTGCAGATGGGTTGGCGTTGAGTGCGTCGGGTGCACTCAATGCCATAAGTTGAATGGTGTTGAGTGCAGTGACTGCACTCAACGCCATCTGGTGTTGACTGGATGGCGTTGAGTGAGCAGGTCTGTAACATCCCATTTCCGGCTAGACCCCTGGAAGTGGTTTTGTCATAACAAAACCTTAGGAAACCCAGGAGTTGAAGATTATCGATAAAAAAAGTTCGAGTCAAGGGGTGGTCGCGCCCGTGACCGACCCGTCACGCCCGTGACCTAGGGTGTGACCCCTTCGACGATCGTCGACCTCAGGAAGCCCATCGTCAAGCTCAAAAATTTCAACATGGGCCTGACACGCCTGTGACCGATCTGTCACACCCGTGACCTGGGAATGGCATTGAGTGAGCTAAGCTCACTCAATGCCGTTGGCTGGATGGCATTGAGTGAGCTTATCTCACTCAAAGCCATAAGCTGGATGGCATTGAGTGAGCTTAGCTCACTTAAAGCCATAAGCGGGATGGCGTTGAGTGAGCTTAGCTCACTCAAATCCATAAGTTGAATGGCGTTGAGTGAACTGACTGCACTCAACACCATCTTGTGTCGGCAGGATGGCGTTGAGTGAGCTGAGCTCACTCAACGCCGTAGACTGGATGGCGTTGAGTGAGCTTAGCTCAGTCAATGCCGTAAACGGTCAGGCGGGATGGCGTTGAGTGCACTCAACGCCATAAGCTGAATGGCATTGAGTGCACTGAATGTACTCAATGCCATTTGGTGTTGTCTGAATGGCATTGAGTGAGCAGAGCTCACTCAATGCCATAACCTGGACGGCGATGAGTGAGCTAAGCTCACTCAACGCCATTGTCTAAAAGAACATATTCTGGGTGGCGTTGAGTGAGAAGAGCTCACTCAACGCCATAATCCGGATGGCGTTGAGTGAGCTGAGCTCACTCAATGCCATAGTATGGAATGGCGTTGAGTGAGCAGAGCTCACTCAACGCCATAGCTTGATGGCATTGAGTGAGCTGAGCTCACTCAACGCCATTATACTTAGACTTTTTCAGGAATTTTAATTTCTAGCTGGGTGCTAGTTCAGCTGAACCGGGACGGCCTGGGGGTGGGTCGTTTTCTCCAATAAGACCTGATAAGTCTTATTTAATTCAAGTTGACTGGTCAGGCTGTGCCACGTGGACCGTTAGCTTTGCAAAAGGACGGTTGCGGCCATGGCCGAAAGCTTGCAGTCACGGCCATCAATGGAATTTGATGCCATGGCTTTCCCTCTTCCCCTTAAATGACTGGATTCAACTCCTCCCATGTAGAGGAGGAGTTTCCAGCCCTCCACCAGCTGTTACAGAGCCGTTTCAGCTCCCCTCCATCATGGCCGAGCCAAGCAATTATGGGCCATTAATGGCCACCAGCTTTTGGTCGTTCCCCCTCCTTGTCCAAGCTTTTAAACACCTTCAGAGGCCCAAGGGGAGTTTTTCTTAGCTTTTACCCGAAGTTTTAGAGCCTCCCCTTGCTGTTGAAGAATTCCAGCGATGCCACCACCGCGCAAATGGCATCCCGATGGTTTGCACGCCTCCAGCCCACGAGCAAGGTCCTCCCCTCCCTCTTCTTCTGCGGATAGATCTTAGGATCCAATAGGATTGAGAATCGGGCTCAACTGAGCCCGATTGGAGCTTTCATTTTCATGGATTTTCCATGAAATTCGTTGTTCGGGTTCGCCGGATTCCGCCTCTCCGGCGGCTGTGCCGCCGCCTGGCGACGGCCACCACCTCAACGGTGGTGGTGGTGGCGGTGTACGGCCAGGGAGGAGGCTGGTCGGCCGGTGGCTGCTCTTGGAAGTAGCTCCAGGTCGGGCAAATCATGGCCTTTGGCTGTAGGAAGAAGACAAGTCTAGAGCCCTTAGATCTTGCTTCAAGATCTGTGCTATTTAATTAGATTTTATTTTATAAGCAATTTTTGTATAGAAATAATAGTCACATTAGAAAATTTAGGAAAAATACCTAGAGGCTCCTCCAGAAAAATTTGTCAGCATTAATATTGTAGCTCTATGAGTCTAGGAAATTTTAAAAAACTTTTCAAGCCTTTTGGACCACTAGATAGACCTCAGCACTCATTTTGGGGAGGTCTACCCATAGGGCTGTCCTGACCTTAGAAAAATTCCCCACTCCAACCTAGTCATTAAAATGACTTGAAATTTGGGGTGTGGCCTAATCTCACCTATGTCTAGGTGCTATTCTAAAATTAGGATTTTTGGAAAACTTTTTTCTATAGTTTTTAGAAAAATTCAATAATCCTAGCATAATTTAATTAGATGGCTAAATGACTTCCAAACCCTCCCAAATTTTGGTGAGTGGTCCCTGGGTTTATCATAAGGTTCTAGTAAAAATTTCATCTCATTTGGAGATGTTTTGAATAGGTTTTTATCCAACCCTAAGTTGATCCTTATAGGATTATTTAGGATCAAACACCCCCTTGGTAACTTGAGTGGCCATATCACCTCAACAGAGGCTGATATTTTGGTCACTGACCTTTTAGGGCATGACACACCCTCCAAGGGAGTTTGGAGTGGGTTGGTGTAGGGTAGCCCTAGAACCCTAGGGTAGGTCCCTTAATGGGGATTTTTAGGGTTTTGAAGGCCATGGGGTCAAATGACCTTGGACTGACTTGAAATTTGGTGGAGAGGACCATAGGGCCATTATAGTTCTCTGGAAAAAATTTTAGGGTATTTGGAGACCTTTAGCCCACCTAAAACCCTAACCCTAGTTTAGATCACCAACCTTAATTTGAACTATTATGCTATCAACTGAACTTAAAATCAAGTAAAGTTTGGGTAGAGTGAATTTCTGGTCTAAATGAACATAATATATTTTTGTTGAGATTTTTGGGTTAATATATACAGTACTTCATTTACAACCCTAGTTGTGCCCTAGATATTTATTTTGATGATTCTGGAATTTATGTTCATTGTAATGTTATGAAATCTTGGATTAGGGCATCTATTATCATGTTATACCTTCTGTATATTTCTTGGAAGTTTTATCTTATTATTTTGGATACTTTATTCTTTAATGTACTAGTTGTCATATGAGGTCAAAAATACAAATAATGCCCAATTACTATTTGAAAAATTATGAAAGTTGGTAAGTGGGTGTTTCAGACAATGATAGTCATTCTGTAAATTTATTTGGATTTTTAGATGATTAAAAATAGTACCTCCTTCTCTAAGCTAGAAAAATTGGTGTTTTACATTAAAATAAATTCAGAGCCCAAATATTGGAGAAAAATTATGGGACTTGGTTTCTCATGGTTTTAGGTCACTCTAAAGCTTCTATAATTTTATTGTGATTTTTTGATATATATTTACAGTACTTGCTTCATAATATAGTAAAAGTGACCTAAAATGGTAAATTAAGAAAATGTAGGCCTAAACACCTCTGAAATTTCTCAAAACTTGGAATTATTGCTTAAATTTCTCATAGGATTTTTACTGATTTTATGATGATTTATTGTTTGCTCATTAGTGCACTTCATGTTCATACTAGGGCATCTGGAGGCTTAGAATAAATAAATTAAATGCCCGGTAAAAAGGACAAATTTGGAAATCTTGTACTTAGTTATATTATGTCATGATAGACCTCCAGTAAATATTATAGGAGATTCGGAAGACAATTTTGAGTACCTCCCCTTATATCCCTCATGTATCTCAGGACGGTCTACATATAGCAAAACCACAGAAACTGAACTAGAGTGGAAAATGAACTTGAGGAGATGGAGTTTTGGTAGTTGCTGGTTTGGATAGGGCAAGTTAAGTTTAAGTTCATTGTTGGAAGGCAGGATAAGTAGAGTATGAGAGTGGCTAGTGTTAAGTGGCATTCGGGAACGACGAAAGATCGTCCACCCCGGGTAGGAGAGGAAGAGTCTTAATACTCTAGGGCTAGATCTAAATTAACTTAAAAAGGATCGGGTAATGGGTACAAACCAATAACATTAAGTGCCTTGCGAAAGGGAACGGTGGGCTTCAGCTACCATCATAGTTCCTAATGCCCTTTGAGAGCCCTTCACGGGGAATACCGGGGGCAGTCCTGGGCTAACATAAACCGGAGGAATAATAAGCTAAAGAGCAACTAGTATAACTAGGGTTGCACATACATACACCCCGATAGCTAGGATGGTAAAATAATTGGTTTGGTTGCCATTCAGACGGTAGCTCTGAAGGTAGATGCACGGACGGGACAGTCCGGGGAGCCGAGGGCTCGAGGGTTAGAGTACAGAATAAAGGTGGTGGGTCTTTGATATTTGATTGTCATTCACACCGACGTCGGTACGTTGACTCGGCGGTGTGGGACACTTAGCCAAAGAAAGTCTGGTGGATATAGCCAGCACTAGTATGTGGATACTCTAGGTTGTGTTCTTCTAGGGGCATACGGAAGTGCTAGGCCCGGTAGTGTGGATACCCGCCTAGGAGTGGGGGGCCCGAGCCACTGTCTCCGTTTGCCACTACATAGGTTCCTGGGAGTGAAGCTAGCTGCCCGAATAGGGGGAACTAAAGGTCTGTGCGCATAGAGTCGTGTGCGTGATTTGCACTTGCATGAATCATGGCATAGCATATCACTACACTCATAATTGCATACAATCGACACCCCAACGTATAAATCGATATGGGACTTTTTATACGATGGGAGCCTTGCAGAAGACCCCTTAACTTATAAGTTTGTATGGGCATTCATATAAGTTAAGGTTACTTACTTATTTACTTGTTGTTCTCTACCTGCCTTCTTATATAATTGCTACTTACTACATGTTTTACTTTATTACTCACCACCGTAGAATTGCTAGATGTACTTTATTCTAGATAGTTGTTTTCACACCATGATAGTTGTTAGATTAGTTCAATTGTCATCTGCTTGAATACTCTCCACCTTTGTAGCTTCCCTTTCCTCCTCTCCGCTCGGTGCTTAGGAGCCGTGGGGGGAGGGGTAGGGGATGATAGGGCTTAGTCTTTGTAACGACCCGGGATTTGGCCCGAAGTCCCCCATGGCATCGCTACCTGGCTGCAGCCCAAGCACCCCAACCCCTCTCCCTCCACAGGCGGGTTGTTGGTGGCCACAGCCTCCCTTTGATGAGCGAACTCGACAGTTAAGTTGGGCCGTACGGGGACTTCCCAGGAGGTCACCCATCCCAGTACTACTCTCGCCCAAACACGCTTAACTATGGAGTTCTTTCAACTCTCATCACCAATTGAGCTGCAGCTCAATTGGTGATGAGAGTTGAAAGAACTCCATAGTTAAGCGTGCTTGGGCGAGAGTAGTACTGGGATGGGTGACCTCCTGGGAAGTCCCCGTACGGCCCAACTTAACTGTCGAGTTCGCTCATCAAAGGGAGGTTGTGGCCACCAACAACCCGCCTGTGGAGGGAGAGGGGTTGGGGTGCTTGGGCTGCAGCCCGGTAGCGATGCCTGGAGGGCGGAGCCGTAACGCTGTTACGTACGCGCCAGGGTCGTTACAATAAAAAGTGCACTTTTTTATGTAACGACCCGGGATTTGGCCCGAAGCCCCCCATGGCATCGCTACCGGGCTGCAGCCCAAGCACCCCAACCCCTCTCCCTCCACAGGCGGGTTGTTGGTGGCCACAGCCTCCCTTTGATGAGCGAACTCGACAGTTAAGTTGGGCCGTACGGGGACTTCCCAGGAGGTCACCCATCCTAGTACTACTCTCGCCCAAGCACGCTTAACTATGGAGTTCTTTCAACCTTCATCACCAATTGAGCCAGCTCAATTGGTGATGAAGGTTGAAAGAACTCCATAGTTAAGCGTGCTTGGGCGAGAGTAGTACTGGGATGGGTGACCTCCTGGGAAGTCCCCGTACGGCCCAACTTAACTGTCGAGTTCGCTCATCAAAGGGAGGCTGTGGCCACCAACAACCCGCCTGTGGAGGGAGAGGGGTTGGGGTGCTTGGGCTGCAGCCCGATAGCGATGCCATGGGGGGCTTCGGGCCAAATCCCGGGTCGTTACGGTCTTTATGACTAATGGTTTTCGAACCACAACATTACAGGAGCTCTGGATGGGAGACAGGGACAAGCAGTCCAGGGACCAGTACCAGTGGAGTACGGTGCGCATGGAGGTGGGTCAGTGTAACACCGGTGCACCTGCGACCAGCTTTGTGAGCTATTAGGACTCTGATGTACCGGGCTCGAGCCCGTTTATCTATATTTCATCTGAACTGTATCTTTGCAGTACTTTCTGTTATTATCTATTGATGGACTGGATGTGCTTTCTTTTTATTTATGTGATTTTGTGGACATGTTTACATTTTTGAATACTCACTTCTCTCTATTTATGATCGAAAAGGGCCGGCATAATTGGCGTTTTGTGGTTGCAGCCTTCCCGTGAGTCGGTGCCATCGCAAAGCGGCAGTTCTGGGCTAAGACACCGGTGTTTTAAAAAGAAAGAAAAAAAAGGGGTCTTACAAGTGGTATCAAAGGAGACCTCGATCGGAAGAGAAGTAGTCCACAAAACCTTGAGCCACCCCCGTGCGAGCTTAGTTTGCGGACAAACTAGTAGCGGAAGCAGTGGTGTGCCCATAAGGGAAATCACATGTGAAAGTCCATTTTACCCTTTCTTATATTCCATTCATACATCCTCTAACAAATGGAATTTTTCCTTGTAGCCTGTGACGAACCCTACACCACAGCAGGGGACACCTCAGGCTCCGAATGTGGTCCCGCCTCCGCCGGCTCCAGCTCCATTCCAGGAGACGGAGATGGGGCAAACACTGATGGCCATTCTGGAGGCCTTCAGAGCTCAGCAAGCCCCGTCCCCACAGCCAAACCCTGGGGCCAATTGGATGACTGTCTTCCGGGGACTTTCCCCTCCATCCTACTAGGGGAAGGAGTCTGCAGTATGTAGGGAGGAATGGTTGGATACCATTTACGAGATGCTAGCGGGGATTCGATGCCCCACTGAGGTGGCAGTTGCTTTGGCGGTCTCCTGCCTAGAGTCACACAGAAAGAGGTGGTGAAAATCTCAGCTGGACACAACCTTTGCGGGGATGGATTGCGCTGATATTACTTGGGAGGAGTTCAGAGCAGCGCTCTTGGGACATTTTGTACCTTAGTCGGCGAGGGATGACCTGGAGGATAGGTTCCTGCGATTAAGGCAAGGAAACAGGACTGTGGTGGAGTACTATCATGAGTTCACTCACCTTGCCCGTTATGTGGACGCTTACCAGTTAGACGATGCTGGCTATGCCCGGAGGTTTTATAAGGGGCTGCAAGACGACATGAGACATGCCCTCCTTTTCGTCTTAGAGGGGAGTCTGGCCAGGATTCTGGAGATGGATAAGAAGAGAGAGGCTGATCAGCTTACAGTGAAGAGCCGGAAGAAACCGGCTGATGATATAGTTATTGGAGGTCGTAGAGACAGTCCCCGAGGCCAAGTTATTGGGGATAGAAGGAACGGGGATTAGCCTTGTCAGGAGTTTGGGCAGGAGCAGAGGAGTCAGGGGGTATTAGCTCCCCAGCCTATACAGATGCTGGAGATGCCAAGGACAGCAGAGCAGCCACCGGTATGCTTTCAGTGCAATTAGCCGGGGCATATCAAGAGGAACTGCCCTATGAGGCGAGCACTCCCACCAGCACATCAGGGTGCTCCACCTCCCGGACTGTTTAGCGGACGAGGACAGGACCAAGGACGAGGATTTCAGGATCGAGGCCGCAGGCCAGAGAGGGAGCAGGTGTATGCTCTAGACCTGACACAGCCCCGGAACCCGGAGCAGGTTATTGCAGGTATGGCAGTACTTTTAAATTTTCTTCATATGAACTAGTATTCTAGACATAACCTAGTTAGAAATTAAGAGAAGAAAACTGCAAAAAGAATACTAAGACACTTATCTACCCCAGGCATAGTCTTCGTTAGCGGCAAGCCCGCTCACACTCTCTTCGACACTGGTGCTTCGTACTCGTTCGTGTCGGAGGATTTGATGAAAGGACTGGAAGGTGTGGAGCCATTCACCGGGAAGATGATGAGGGTGCGCCTACCCGATGGATCAGAGATAATGACCTCTTCTCATAGCAATTTGGAAGCGAGGATCGGCGGGAAGGCATTTGAGGCACCAGCGACGATTCTGAAGATGCCAGATTACAATCTGATCCTGGGCATGACTTGGCTGTGCTGGAACCATGCCCAGATTGACTTTGTGGCGAAGAGGATCACCGTGAGGCATGGCGACTCCTTCATTGTCATCGAAGGTGTTATACCAGCACCCCGTACCTTATTATCGTCTGTGCAGGCCATTAAGGCCCACCTGCAGGGGGAAGAAGTTTATTAGGTCCTTTTTGAGGCGGTCGTGGCCAAGGAATCCAATTCAGATATTCCAGTAGTGCGGGACTTCGTCGACGTGTTTCCGGAGAAGCTACCAGGGCTACCCCCGCACAGAGAGAAGCACTTTCAGATTCAGCTCGTACCGGGGGCTAAGCCGGTATCCAGAGCTCCCTATCGAATGGCCCCAAAGGAGTTGGTGGAATTTCGAAGCCAGCTTCAAGAGTTAGTGGAGGTCAGGTTCGTTCGGCCTAGCTCTTCACCATGGGGAGCTCTGGTGTTGTTCGTTAAGAAGAAGGACGGGACCCTTCGACTGTACATAGATTACCGGGCCCTGAACAGGTTCACGGTCAGGAATACTTATCCCTTACCAAGGATATACGAGCTATTTGACCAGCTGGAGGGAGCCCATTGGTTCTCAAAGCTGGATCTGAGGTCAGGGTACTACCAGCTTCGCATTCGGGAGGAGGACATCCCGAAGACGGCCTTCAGCAGCAGATATGGTTTGTACGAGTTTACCGTGATGCCGTTCGGGCTCATGAATGCACCCTCCGCATTCATGACCTTGATGAATCGGGTGTTCGAAGAGTATCTTGACGTTTTCGTTATCGTATTCATTGACGACATCCTTATCTATTCAAGGACGGAGGAGGAGCACGCGAGACATCAGGCCTTGACCTTGGAGAAGCTGCGCGAGCATGAGATGTATGCCAAGTACAGCAAGTGCCAGTTCTGGCTAAAGGAGGTGACCTTTCTGGGCCATGTCATCAGTAGAGCAGGTCTGGCAGTGGATCCGGCGAAGGTCCAGGCAGTACGGAATTGACCACCACTAAAGTTGGCCTCAGATGTTCGAAGTTTCTTTGGACTTGCCGGTTATTACCGGAAGTTTGTAAAGGGGTTCTCTCAGATTGCCATCCCTCTTACGTCTCTGACGAAGAAGGAGTCCCCTTTTATTTGGACGCCACGATGCGAATCTGCCTTCCAGGAGCTGAAGGATCATCTCACCTCGGCTCCCATCCTTGCTCTTCCATTAGGGAAGGAAGGATTCCAGGTGTACACAGATGCTTCCTATCAGAGGATGGGTGCCATTCTGATGCAGAACGGGCACGTAATAGCCTATGCCTCCCGTCAGTTGAAGCAGCACGAGCAGAACTATCCCGTGCATGATTTGGAGATGGGGGCAGTTATTTTTGCTCTTAAGATCTGGCGACACTATCTCTACGGAGTACATTGTGATATCTTCTCTGACCACAAGAATCTGAAGTACGTCGACACCCAGAAGGAGTTAAAGATCAGACAGAGACGCTGGGTGGAGTTTCTGTCGGACTACTAGTATACCATTCACTACCATCCGGGGAAGGCAAACGTGGTCGCAGATGCTCTGAGCTGGAGAGCGAGTGCGTCAAGAGTAGGCCCGCAGCTGATGGCCTTGGAGTTGGTTAGGTCATTCGAGGAGATGCAAATATCACTGGTGTCCGAGGATGATCCGGAGTTATATATGGAGTATCTGGGGTCAATGGTTACTACTGATGACAATCGGGACCGCATCAGAGATGGGCAGATGCTGGATGAGAGAGCTAAGCCGATATTCTGAGCCTTGGAGGAAGGCACGACAGGAGATTACTCTTTGAGGGATGGTCTCCTGTGTTTCTGAGGCAGAGTCTACATACCGGCAGGAGGCCATATCCGGGAGGACATCATGACGGAAGCTCACTGCAGCCGATATTCGGTACACCCGGGGATCACCAAGATGGTAAAGGATTTGAAGAGGACGATGTACTGGCCGTGTATGAAGAAAGATATTACCTACATTGTGACGCATTGCGAGGCCTGCCAACTAGTGAAGGCAGAGTGAAGGAACCCGGCAGGCTTGCTGTAGCCGCTTCCGCTGCCGGAGTGGAAATTTGAATATGTAGCCATGGACTTCATACATGGGTTACCTCGATCCCGTGTGGGAAATGACTCGATCTTGGTGATAGTGGACAGGCTAACAAAGGTGGCCCGATTCATTCTAGTGGAGAAGGACGCTCCGGTTAGTGTATTAGTATGGAGGTTCATTGAGCAGTTTGTGCGTTATCATGGGGTGCCCAAGACTATCGTTTCGGATCGGGATGGGCGGTTTACATCCAGGGAATGGAGGTCAGTCCAGGCCCATCTGGGTTCTCGGTTGACATTCAGCATAGCTTTTCACCCTCAGACTGACGGGCAGACAGAGCGCACCAACCATAAACTGGAAGATCTTTTGCGCCTGTGCATTTTGGACCGCGGCGAGCCTTTGGAGAGATTGCTGCCACTGGTCGAGTTTTCGTACAACAACGCCCATCAGTCCAGCATAGGCATGGCTCCATACGAGACGTTGTATGGAAGGAGGTGTAGGACCCCACTATCATGGGTTCAGGATGAGGATCCACAGGCGTTAGGCTCGGAGTTTGTGGGAGATACAGATGCTCAGATTAGATTGATCCGGGACAGGATATTGGAAGCCCAGAGCAGGCAGGCCAAATACTACGATGCGAGGCATCGTCAAGTGGAGTTCCAGGTGGGATACCGGGTTTTCTTGAAGATACGGCCGATGCACGGAGTCTCGCAGGTTCGCAGGCGGAAGAAGCTCAGCCCGAGATATATGGGGCCTTATAGGATCCTGGAGCGGATCGGACCCTTAGCCTATAGACTGGAGCTACCGCCGGAGTTAGCGGGATTGCATGATGTCTTCCACGTCTCCTCACTTTGGAGGGCTCTACTACGCCCTGAGCAGCATATTTCCTCGGTAGACGGCCCGGTGGCCTCAGATCGGTCAGTCAATCTGGAACCTATCAGGATCGATGACACAGCAGTGCGGGTCTTGCGATGGAAGAAGGTTCCGTTAGTCAAGGTTCTATGGAACAATCATGGGCAGGAGGAGCATACATAGGAGCCACAGGACTTGATGCGGCAAAAATACCCGGAACTTTTCCGTCAGGTACACCTCACAACCCCTCTAGACAATCAATTTGCTTTCCTGTTTTAAACCAATAGGGCTGAAATTTCAAGAATAGGGGCTAATCTTTTTATATTGGGGTGTATATACCTAGTTAATTGGACGAATTGGTCTTAGATTTGAAACCACACAAAGCAAACATAACGTAGAGATGTAATCTTTCAATTCTCATGGGATGTTACAAGCTTCTTTTTCCCGATTGGAGTCCTGTAAGCTTAACCATGATTTCGGGGACGAAATCTTTGTTTTGTTTATTGGGATTTATAACATCCCATTTCCAGCTAGACCCCTGGAAGTGGTTTTGTCATAATAAAAACTTAGGAAACCCAGGAGTTGAAGATTATCGACAAAAAAAAGTTCGAGTCAAGGGGTGGTCACGCCCGTCACCGACCCGTCACGCCCGTGACCTAGGGCGTGACCCCTTTGACGATCGTCGACCTCAGGAAGACGATCGTCGAGCTCAGAAATTTCAACACGGGCCTGACACGCCCGTGACCGATCCATCACGCCCGTTACTTGGGAATGGCGTTGAGTGAGCTAAGCTCACTCAACGCCGTGGGCTTGATGGCGTTGTGTGAGCTTAGCTCACTCAAAGCCATAAGCTGGATGGCGTTGAGTGAGCTTAGCTCACTTAAAGCCATAAGCGGGATGGCGTTGAGTGAGCTTAGCTCACTCAAAGCCATAGGTTGAATGGCGTTGAGTGCACTGACTGCACTCAACGCCATCTGTTGTCGGCAGGATGGCGTTGAGTGAGCTGAGATCACACAACGCCGTAGACTAGATGGCATTGAGTGAGCTTAGCTCACTCAACGCCGTAAACGGTCAGGCGGGATGGCGTTGAGTGCGTTGAGTGCACTCAACGCCATAAGCTGAATGGCGTTGAGTGCACTGACTGCACTCAACGCCATTTGGTGTTATCTGAATGGCGTTGAGTGAGTAGAGCTCACTCAATGCCATAACCTGGACGGCGTTGAGTGAGCTAAGCTCACTCAACGCCATCGTCTAAAAGAACATATTCTGGGTGGCGTTGAGTGAGCAGAGCTCACTCAACGCCATAATCTGGATGGCGTTTAGTGAGCTGAGCTCACTCAACGCCATAGTCTGGAATGGCGTTGAGTGAGTAGAGCTCACTCAACGCCGTAGCTTGATGGCATTGAGTGAGCGAGCTCACTCAACGCCATTATACTTAGACTTTTTCTGGCATTTTTATTTCTAGCTGGGTGCTGGTTCAGCTGAACCAGGCCGGCCCGGGGGTGGGCCGTTTTCTCTAATAAGACCTGATAAGTCTTATTTAATTCAAGTTGACCGGTCAGGCTGTGCCACGTGGACCGTTAGCTTTGCAAAAGGACGGTTGCGGCCATGGCCGAAAGCTTGCAGTCACGGCCATCAATGGCATTTGATGCCATGGCTTTCCCTCTTCCACTGAAATGACTGGATTCAACTCCTCTCAGGTAGAGGAGGAGTTTCCAGCCCTCCTCCAGCTGTCACAGAGCCGTTTCAGCTCCCCTCCATCATGGCCGAGCCAAGTTATTATGGGCCATTAATTGCCACCAGCTTTTGGCCATTCCCCCTCCTTGTCCAAGCTTTTAAACACCTTCAAAGGCCCAAGGGGAGTTTTTCCCAGCTTTTACCCAAAGTTTTCGAGCCTCCCCTTGCTGATGAAGAATTCCGGCGATGCCACCACCGTGCAAATGGCATCCTGACGGTCTGCACGCCTCCAGCCCGCGAACGAGGTCCTCCCCTCCCTCTTCTTCTGCGGATAGATCTTAGGATCCAATAGGATTGAGAATTGGGCTCAACTGAGCCCGATTGGAGCTTTCATTTTCATGGATTTTCCATGAAATTCGCTGTTCGGGTTCGCCGGATTCCGCCTCTCGGGCGGCTGTGCCGCCGCCCGGCGACGGCCACCACCTCAACGGAGGTGGTGGTGGCGGTGGCTAGCAAGGGAGGAGGCTGGACGGCCGGAGGCTGGTCTTGGAAATAGCTCCAGGTCGTGCAAATAATGGCCTTTGGCTGGAGGAAGAAGACAGGTCTAGAGCCCTTAGATCTTGCTTCAAGATCTGTGATATTTAATTAGATTTTATTTTATAAGCAATTTCTGTATAGAAATAACAATCACTTTAGAAAATTTAGGAAAAATACCTAGAGGCTCCTACCGAAAAAGTGGTCAGCACCAATATTGTAGCTCTATTAGTCTAGGAAATTTTAAAATTTGTTTCAAGCCTTTTAGCCCACTTGATAGACCTCAGCACTCATTTTGGGGAGGTCTACCCATAGGGCTGTCCTGACCTTAGAAAAATTCCCCACTCCAATCCAGTCATCAAAATGACTTGAAATTTGGGGTGTTGCCTAATCTCACCTATGTCTAGGTGCTATTCTAAAATTAGGATTTTTGAAAAATGTTTTTATATAGTTTTTAGAAAAATTCAATTATCCTAGCATAATTTAATTATATGGCTAAATGACTTTCAAACACTCCCAAATTTTGGTGAGTGGTCCCTGGGTTTATCAAAAGGTTCTGGTAAAAATTTCATCTCATTTGAAAATGTTTTGAATAGGTTTTTATCCAACCCTAGGTTGATCCTTATAGGATTACTTAGGATCAAACACCCCCTTGGTAACTTGAGTGGCCATATCACCTCAACAGAGACTGATATTTTGGTCACTGACCTTTTAGGGCATGACACACCCTCCAAGGGAGTTTGGAGTGGTTTGGTGTAGGGTAGCCCTAGAACCCTAGGGTAGGTCCCTTAATGGGGATTTTTAGGGTTGTGAAGGTCATGGGGTCAAATGACCTTGGACTGACTTGAAATTTGGTGGAGAGGACCATAGGACCATTATAGTTCTCTGTACAAAATTTTAGGGTATTTGGAGACCTTTAGCCAACCTAAAACCCGAACCCTAGTTTAGGTCACCAACCTTAATTTGAACTATTATGCCATCAACTGAACTTAAAATCATGTAAAGTTTGGGTAGAGTAAATTTCTGGTCTAAATGGAGATATTATATTTTTTTGAGATTTTTGGGTTAATTTATACAGTACTTCATTTACAACCCTAGTTGTGCACTAGATATTTATTTTGATGATTCTGGAATTTATGTTCATTGTAATGTTATGAAATCTTGGATTATGGCATCTTATAGCATGTTATACCTTCTGTATTTTTCTTGGAAGTTTTATCTTATTATTTTGGGTACTTTATTCTTTAACGTACTAGTTGTCATATGAGTTCAAAAATACAAATAATGCCCAATTACTATTTGAAAAATTATGAAAGTTGGTTAGTGGGTGTTTCAGACCATGATAGTCATCCTGTAAATTTCTCTAGATTTTTAGATGATTAAAATAGTACCTCCTTCTCTAAGCTATAAAAGTTGGTGTTTTACATTAAAATAAATTCAGAGCTCAAATATTTGAGAAAAATTATGGGACTTGGTTTCTGATGATTTTAGGTCACCATAAAGCTTCTATAATTTTATTGTGATTTTTGGATATATATTTACAGTACTTGCTTCATAATATAGTAAAAGTGGCCTAAAATGGTAAATTAGGAAATGTAGGCCTAAACACATCTAAAATTTCTCAAAACTTATAATTACTGCTTAAATGACTCATAGGATATTTACTGATTTTATGATGATTTATTGTTGGCTCATTAGTGCACTTCATGTTCATACTAGGGCATTTGGAGGCTTAGAATAAATAAATTAAATGCTCGGTAAAAAGGACAAATTTGGAAATCGTGTACTTAGTTATATTATGTCATGATAGACCTCCAGTAAATATTATAGGAGATTCGGAAGATAATTTGGAGTACCTCCCCTTATATCCCTCATGTATCTCAAAACGGTCTTCATATAACAAAACCACAGAAATTGAACTAGAGTGGAAAATGAACTTGGGGAGATGGAGTTTTGGTAGTTGCTGGTTTGGATAGGGCAAGTTAAGTTTAAGTTCATTGTTAGAAGCCAAGATAAGTAGAGTGTGAGAGTGGCTAGTGTTAAGTGGCGTTCGGGAATGACGAAAGATCGTCCACCCCGGGTAGGAGAGGAAGAGTCTTAATACTCTAGGGCTAGATCTAAATTAACTTAAAAAGGATCGGGTAATGGTTACCAACCAATAACATTAAGTGCCTTACGAAAGGGAACGGTGGGCTTCAGCTACCATCATAGTTCTTAGTGCCCTTTGAGAGCCCTTCACGGAGAATACTGGGGGCAGTCCTGGGCTAACGTAAACCGGAGGAATAATAAGCTAAAGAGCAACTAGTATAACTAGGGTTGCACATACATACACCCCGATAGCTAGGAAGGTAGAATAATTGGTTGGTTGTCATTTAGATAGTAGCTCTGAAGGTAGCTGCACGGACGGGACAGTCCGGGGAGCCGAGGGCTCGAGGGTTGGAGTACAGAATAAAGGTGGTGGGTCTTCGATATTTGATTGTCATTCACACCGACGTCGGTACATTGACTCGGCGGTGTGGGACACTTAGCCAAAGAAAGTCTGGTGGATATAGCCAGCACTAGTACGCGGATACTCTAGGTTGTGTTCTTCTAGGGGTGTACGGAAGGGCTAGGCCCGGTAGTGTGGATACCCGCCTAGGAGTGGGGGGCCCGACCCACTGTCTCCGTTTGCCACTACGGAGGTTCCTGGGAGTGAAGCTAGCTGCCCGAACAGGGGGAACTAAAGGTCTGTGCGCATAAAGTCGTGTGCGTGAGTTGCACTTGCATGAATCATGGCATAGCATATCACTATACACATAATTGCATACAACCGACACCCCAACGTATAAATCGGTATGAGACTTTTTATACGATGGGAGCCTTGTAGAAGACCCCTTAACTTATAAGTTTGTATGGGCATTCATATAAGTTAAGGTTACTTACTTATTTACTTGTTGTTCTCTACCTGCCTTCTTATATAAATACTATTTACTACATGTTTTACTTTATTACTCACCACCGTAGAATTGCTAGATGTACTTTATTCTATATAGTTGTTTTCACACCATGATAGTTGTTAGATTAGTTCCATTGTCATCTGCTTGAACACTATCCACCTTTATAGCTTCCCTTTCCTCCTCTCCGCTCGGTGCTTAGGAGCTGTGGGGGGAGGGATAGGGTATGATAGGGCTTAGTCTTTATGACTAATGGTTTTCGAACCACAACATTACAGGAGCTCCAGATGGGAGACAGGGACCAGCAGTCCAGGGACCAGCACCAGCGGAGTACGGTGCGCATGGAGGTGGGTCAGTCTAGCACCGGTGCACCTGCGACCAGCTCCGTGAGTGATTAGTACTTTTATAGTTTCTGCGATGAGTGATTTGTAGTGAGGACTCTGATGTACCGGGCTCGAGCCCGTTTATCTATATTTCATCTGAACTGTATCTTTGCAGTACTTTCTATTATTATCTATTGATGGACTGGATGTGCTTTCTTTTTATTTATGTGATTTTGTGGACATGTTTACACTTTTGTATACTCACTTCTCTCTATTTACGATCGAAAAGGGCCGGCAGAATTGGCGTTTTGTGGTGGCGGCCTTCCCGTGAGTCGGTGTCACCGCAAAGCGGCAGTTTTTGGCTAAGACACCGGTATTTGAAAAGAAAGAAAAAAAGGGGTCATACATGGGCTCACTCAATACCATAGTCTGGGTGGCGTTGAGTGAGCTCAGCGCGTTGAGTGAGCTCAGCTCACTCAACACCAAAATCTGGATTGCGTTGAGTGAGCTGAGCTCACTCAATGCCATACTATGGGTGGCGTTGAGTGAGTTGTGCTCACTCAACACCAAAATCTAGATGGCATTGAGTGAGCTGAGCTCACTCAACGCCATAGTCTGGGTGGCGTTGAGTGAGCTCAGCTCACTCAACACAAAAATCTGGATGGCGTTGAGTGAGCTGAGCTCACTCAACACCATAGTCTGGGTGGCGTTAAGTGAGCTTTGCTAACTCAACCCCAAAATATGGATGGCGTTGAGTGAGCTGAGCTCACTCAACGCCATAGTCTGGGTGGCGTTGAGTGAGCACAGCTCACTCAACACCAAAATCTGGATGGCATTGAGTGAGCTGAGCTCACTCAACGCCATAGTCTGGGTGGTGTTGAGTGAGCACAGCTCACTCAACACCAAAATTTGGATGGTGTTGAGTGAGCTGAGCTCACTCAATGCCATAGTCTGGGTGGCGTTGAGTGAGCACAGCTCACTCAACACAAAAAATCTGGATGGCGTTGAGTGAGCTGAGCTCACTCAACGCCATAGTCTGGGTGGCGTTGAGTGAGCACAGCTCACTCAACACCAAAATCTGGATGGCGTTGAGTGAGCTGAGCTCACTCAACGCCATAGTCTGGGTGGCGTTGAGTGAGCACAGCTCACTCAATGCCATAGTCTGGGCGGGGTTGAGTGAGCAGAGCTCACTCAACACCATATTCTGATGGCGTTGAGTGAGCTGAGCTCACTCAATGCCATGGTATGGATAGCGTTGAGTGAGCTGAGCTCACTCAATGCCATAGTTTGGAAGGGCCATTTTCTTGATGGCGTTGAGTGAGCAGAGCTCACTCAACGCCGTATCCTGGATGGCGTTGAGTGAGCAGAGCTCACTCAACGCCGCAGCATAGATGGCGTTGAGTGAGCAGAGCTCACTCAATGCCGTAGCCTAGATGGCGTTGAGTGAGCTGAGCTCACTCAACGCCAGTTTACTTAGAAACTTTTAAAGCTTGGCTGATTGTTCAGTTGAACCGGGCCGGTCCAGGAATTGGGCCAGAATGCGTTACTGGGCCATTTTATCTTATTAAGACTTAGTTAAAGTCTTATTTTATGAGTCTGACCGGTCAATTCCACGTGGCAGCCGACTCCTCTCCTTCCAGCCATGGCCGAGTGACGGTTTGTATGGCCATTAATGGATTTTAAGGATCGGCTCCATCCTCTCTCCCTTGAAACGGCTAGATTCAACTCCTCTCAGGGAGAGGAGGAGTTTCCAGCCTTCTCTTAGCTACTTTGGAATCATTTCAGCTCCCCTCCACCATGGCTGAGCATTCATGTAAGGAGGCATTAATGGCTGGACATTTTAAACCCCCACCCGCAGCCTTATTTCTCTTTTAAAAGACTCCGTAGACTTAGAGAGAAAGTTTTCACCCTTGCCCGATAAAGCTAGAGCTCATTACCTTGCTGTTGAAGAATTCCGGCGATGCCACCACCGCGCAAATAGCATCACGACGATCGACTCGACTCCAAACCGCAAATAAGGTCCTCCTCTACTCTTTCTTCTATGGATAGATCTTTGGAATTATTAGGAGAGAAATCAGGCTCAAAAGAGCTGGATCGGGTGAGCGTTTCCATGGTTTTTCCGAAATTTATGGTGGTCGGGTTCGCCGGAAACCGCCTCTCCGGCGGCCGTGCCGCCCGCTAATGATAGCCCTCACCTCAACGGAGGTGGTGGTGGTTGTGGCCGGCCAGGGAGATAGCTAGGTGGACGGGAAATCCACTTGCAAAGCTACAGGTTTTAATCATTTTTAGGTTGCTGGTTCGGGCTTTTTGAGAAGATGAACAGTAACTTTAATACTAAATTATATTTATATATAATATATTGTGATTTACCCAAGCTCTTTTTGATGCTATTTAATGAGGCACTTAGAGGCCGTTTTAGGAAAAATTGCCAATCACAGAAGTTGTATCCCTTCGAGTCTAGATTATTCTAAAATTTATTTCAACTCGATTGGGTAAGTGATTTGACCACAGCACCCATTTTGGTGGGACCTATACCTAGGGCTATCCTGAGGTTCAAATGGATGCCCACCTTTCATCCCTTGTCCAAATGAGCTGAAATTTGGTCAGGAGGTCTAACTTAGCTATATTTAAGGCCTGTCCAAAAATGTGAATTTTTGGAGAATATTTTTCTATAATATTTTGGAAAAATTTAATAAACCATGTATAAATTATTTAGGTGTTTTTAACACCTCAAAATCCCCCCAAATTTGGGTGGGTAGTCATAAAGGGCATGTTAAGGCTCTGGTACAAATTTCATCTCATTTGGAGATGTTTTGAATAGGTTTTTATCTAACCCTAGATTGATCCTTATAGGATTATTTAGGATCAAACACCCCCTTGGGGTTTTGAGTGGTCAAATCACCTCAACAAAGGCTAAAATTTTGGATACTGACTTGGCATGGCTAATGTCACCCTCTTAAGGAAAATGGTGTGATTTAGGGTTGATTTACCCTAGGGTTCAAACTCAAACCCTAGGGAAAGGTATTTGAGTGTTGTGAAGGGCATAGGAGCAAATGCCCTTGTGTGACCTTGTAACCCAGTAGAGTTGAAGGTAATGAATCCTAAGTTCTCTGGTAGAAATCTTAGAGGATTTGGAGGTAGGTAGACACCTCAAAACTCTAACCCTAGTTTTAGGGTAGAAGCTCAATTATGAAAGCACAGCCACTAAACCTTAGTTAAAAGTTTTGAAAATTGGATGGAGTAAGTTTTAGTCTAGGAAGAACCCTTAGAAATTTTATTAGGATTTTATGGATTATATTTCAAGTACTTTATTTGTTAGGTATCAATTTGCTCAAACTGTTCTTTCAATTATTTTGATTACTCTATTCATTTTAATCTGATGGAACTTGGGCAGCAGATGCTTTAGGTCTAAATAAACATCCCTGAATTTTGTTACAAATTTTAGTTGATTATATTTAGTACTTCCTTCACAAGTTCCAAAAAAGGCAATTATTGTCAATAAATCATTTAGAGCAAATTAACTACTGTAAATTATGAAACCTGGCCAATGATGTTTTCAGATCAATATCTAGTTGTATAATTTTATTCATGATTTTTAGAAGAGTATTTATAATACTTGCTTCACAAATATAGCCTTTTGAGGTTTTGGTAATTATTTATTCTAGGGCTCAATCCCCATTGAAGAATTATGAAATTTGGCCACTAATGTTTTTAGGACAGTATCTGCTCTAGAAGATTAATTAAGAATTTTTGGATGATTATTTACATCACTTACTTCATTAATAAAAAGAGATAGGATTTATTACCAAAATTAAATAAGAGCCCTTAAATTACTGGAAAAATTGTTATATCTTGGCTCTACTGTTAAATTGTGGTTTAGGATTTATCATGATTTTATGAAGCTTTATACATACCTGAAAAGTGCACTTCATGTTCAATTGGTAGCCCTTAGAAGCTTTAAAGGAAATTAATTAAATGCCAGATAAATTAGAAAAATTAAAATTTTCTGGATTTAGTCTATTTGTGTCATGATAAGTCTCCAGTAAATATTTTAGGGAATTTGGATAATTATCTAGATTATCTCCTATTCGGTTCGACATATAGCTTAGGTTGGTCTGCATATAGCAAAACGTTATATTGCAATAGGACATGATCTGGGATAGTTGTTGGAGTTAGTCATTTTAACTGGGTGGACTGATGTGGATGATTTCACTATAGAGGGATAGGAAGAGTGGTGAGAAGTGGTTTGGCTAGAGTCTAGAGGTGTTCGGGTTCGACGAAAGATCGTCTTTCCTGAGGAGAGGAAGAGTCAAAATCACCCTAGGATTAGCCCACTGTAATATGAGAAGGGAATGGGTAAAGGGAATCAACCAATAACAATAAGTGCCTTGCGAAAGGGAACAATGGGCTTCAGCTACCATCATAGTTTCTAGTGCCCTTCGAGAGCCCTTCACAGGGAATACCACGGGCAGTCCTGGGCTAACGTAAACTGTATTAACAAACTGATAAGAGTAACTTAGTAATTAGGGTTGCATGTTTCACAAACACTATTAGCACAGGATGATAGTGGGGAGCTTCAGCTTGATTGGTTAAGAGACGGACGTTTTGGTCCGGGGAGCTTTGGCTCGATTGGTTAAGAGACGGACGTTTTGGTCTGGGGAGCTTCGGCTCAGTGTTTTTTTGTTTGATTACGATTAAACTTACATGTGCATACAAGGGAATATCTAAGGTGGTGGGTCTTCGGTACTGGATTGTTGTAGCACCGACGCCAGTACGATGACTCAGCAAGTGTGGTTTTTACACTTCGCCAAAGCTAAGTCCGGCGGTCCAGTCGGCAAGAGTACGCAGGAGTCCGCTTTGTGCACCAAGAGTTGAGGCGTACGATAGGTCAGATCGGTAGTACTATACTGGTTTTGAGGTGGGCGAGGCCCAACCCACCGCTTTCGTCTGCCACTACGGAGGTATCCTGGGAGGTAACAGCTCCGAAAGGGGGAACTAAAGGTCTGTGTGCACAGAGTCGGGTGTGTGAGTTGCACTTGCATGTTCCATCATACCCACTTGCATGTCATAGCATAATCGATTCATTTAATTCTAATACCTAAAGTATAAGTGGAATGGGACGCTTATACATTAGGACTTGCAAAACGACCTCTTGGTCTATAAGTTTGTGTGGGCAAGTTTATAAATTAAGGTTAAATTCAATATATATATGCTGCTATTTAATAACCGACACCCCCATCGTATAAGTGGTATGGGACACTTTATACGATGGGAGCCTTGCAGAAGATCCCTTGGCTTATGCTCTTCTGCACATAAGTTAAGGTTACATTTCCTACTTTCTGTTATTGTCATTATTTATTATAGAATTGCTAGATTAGTTCCGCTGCCACCTGTTCTTTGATTTAATCTCTACTTTCATGTCCTTCCCTTTCTTCCTCTCCGCTCGGTACCTAGGAGCCATGGGGGAAGGGGTAGGGGATGATAGGGCTTAGTCTTTATGACTAACGGTTTTCGGACCACATCATTTAGGGGATCGTGGAGCCCAGCATGGAGGAGCAGCC
Source organism: Platanthera zijinensis (assembly GCA_039513925.1). NCBI lineage: Eukaryota > Viridiplantae > Streptophyta > Magnoliopsida > Asparagales > Orchidaceae > Platanthera > Platanthera zijinensis. The sequence continues at coordinate 160,897,647 of CM077096.1, forward strand.
CCAGAGGTTGGCCCGCTTGGAGATAGGGCAGTCTAGCTCCGGAGTTCATACAGCCGGGACCGTGAGTCTCGACCTTGAGTAGATGTTTTTTTTTTGCTTCGGCATGAGTGACTTGTAATGAGGACATGTTGTACCGGGCTTAAACCCATATTCTATTACTTTGATGTATTATTATGTGGACACTCCCTTAGTGGAGATTTTATTTCTATATATGTGATTTTCTTATGGACTTGCTCTTACTTCATTTATTGTGCTACCTTTCTGTGATCGAATTGGTCCGCATAATCGGCGCTTGGTGGTGATGACCCTTCAGGGCGTGAAGGTGTCACCGCAAAGTGGAGGTTCTGGGCCTAAGACCCCGGTGTTTTAAATTAAAAAAAAGGGGGTCTTACAGCCTGAAGGACGGCTACATGGCCCTTCAGGGTGAGCTTGGGGAGGCGAAGAGTGCCCTTTCGGATCTGAAGGGGCGACAAGAGCGCGATATTTCGCGACTTAGGAAGATTGGTTCCGAGTTGCGATGCGAACTAGAGGACGCCAAAGCTGCGCACAGGGCTGAGAAGACGGCTGCAGAGGAGACTTTGCGTCTTCTAGACGAAGCTCAGGCAGAGCTGGAGCTATCCAGGGTGGAGGTGATGCGTCTTTCCTCCGCGGAGAGGGAGGTTGAGCTGAAGACGGCTGGTCTGGCAGAGTACCGGGACTCTGTGGATTACATGCGAGACCGGTGTCTGATCTCGGAGGTGGTCCGCGAGGAGGTGTTTAATTAGGAGGCAGAGCCTCAGATGGAGGACTTGCGGGAAGTCGCATTTTGCCAGGGGATGGCGAAGACCCTTCGTATGGTGTCCCGGAAGCGGGGATGTGATGTTGTCGGCCTCGGTCTTGAGGATTTGTCAGAGGAGGAGGGCTCCGATGCTGAGGAGGGCGTGGCCGCTGAGTGACAACTACATCTCTTTAATGCTCTTTGCTAATTTGTATACATGTACTTCTTTATGTTGGTAGACTTGTCTCCCTCGATTTGTACCTTTGTACTTTATATGTTTGTTGAGTGGTTGTCACTGCCTTTGCTTCTGACTATTGTGGCCAATTGTTGTCTTAGCTAAGCACCAACCGCATGGGGCAGGCCCTGAGCGGTGGAAGAGTGCTTGCTCTGGATGGGGGTGAAGAGTTATGGGAGCTCCGGCCTATTGTCGGCGGGAGGCCATGTTCGTTCGAACCCTTGCGAGTTGCGGTGAACCCGGTGGCATTGGAGGGGGGTGGCTCCGCAGACCCTGACGACGTCACAACTTACTATGCGGTGAAGGGCGTCCCTTGTGCTAGGGTAGAAAAGCTGAGACGATCGCGTTGCGGGCTGCGCGTAACTGAGGGAGCTGGCTCCCGACGACGTCGCGACCTACTTCGTAGGAGAAGAGCGAGTCGTGCCTCCATGAGAGTGAGGTCGAAGCCGTCGTGCTATAGTCTGTGGGGGACTCAATGTTTGACCCCTTTGGCAACACTGCAACCTGTTGCGAGGCAGAGGATATCGCGTTGTTGGCAGTGTACAACTGGGGGAGCTGGTCCCCGGCGATGTCGCAAACTGCTGGGAGGACGAAGGGTGCACCCCTGAACCGCGACAGAGAGAGTGAATCCATCGCGCTACAGTATGGCTGTGGTTGGTTAGATGTGGATTGAGCGGGGTCGGAACCCGATTTAATTACGATTTGTGGCTTAGTTTGCACGAGAGTTGCTCGCAGCTTAGTTTGCACGAGGGTTTCTTGCGGCTTAGTTTGCACGAGGGTTGCTCGCGGCTTGGTTTGCACGAGGGTTGCTCGCAACTTAGTTTGCACGAGGGTTGCTCGTGGCTTAGTTTGCACGAGGGTTGCTCATGGCTTAATTTGCACGAGGGTTGCTGCTATAAGAAGCGCGCTGCACGGAGGCAGTTACTGTAAGGAGCGCGCTGCTCGGAGGCAGTTGTTGTAAGGAGCGCGCTGCACGGAGACAGTTGATGTAAGGAGCGCGCTGCCCTGAGGCAGTTGCTGTAAGGAGTGTGCTGTATGGAGGCAGTTGCTGTAAGGAGCGCGCTGCACGAAGGCAGTTGCTGTAAGGAGAGCGCTACCCGGAGGCAGTTGCTTTAAGGAGCGCGCTGCCCGGAGGCAGTTGTTGTAAGGAGCGCGCTGCCCGGTGGCAATTGCTGTAAGGAGCGAGCTTCCCGGAGGCAGTTGCTGTAAGAAGCGCGCTGCACGGAGGCAGTTGTTGTAAGGAGCGCGCTGCACGGAGGCAGTTGCTGTAAGGAGCGTGCTGCCCAGAGGCAGTTGCTGTAAGGAGCGCGCTGCCCAAAGGAAGTTGTTGTAAGGAGCGCGCTGTCCGGAGGCAGGTGCTGTAAGGAGCGCGCTGCCTGGAGGCAGTTGCTTTAAGGAGCGCGAGTACGGAGCGCGCTGCCCGGAGGCAGTTGTTGTAAGGAGCGCGCTACACAGAGGCAGTTGCTGTAAGGAGCGCGCTGCACGGAGGCAGTTGCTGTAAGGAGCGCGCTGCCCGGAGGCAGTTGCTGTAAGGAGCGCGCTGCCCGGAGGCAGTTGCTGTAAGGAGCGCGCTGCCCGGAGGCAGTTGCTGTAAGGAGCGCGCTGCCCGGAGGCAGTTGCTGTAAGGATGTAAATGGACGCCACCTCAGTTGCATTTCAAACTGCGTGGACGATGCTTGTCTTCAATAGTCCTAAAATGAGAAAAAATGGGTAGAGCCCCGCTGATAGGCATGAAGCCCCCTCTTAGGTTGGTCGACTTAGGGGTTGCCCCCCCAATTCATCCTAGCGAGCATCTGGCTGATTTCCTGTCAGCGGACTTGATGCTTATCCCCGTAAGAATATTCAGGAGGCCTTGTCCAACGAGACACTCGATTTCCTCTTTAAGCTTTGAGCAATCTTCTGTGTCATGTCCTCGTCCCTGGTGGAACTCACAGTACTTCGTCTTGTTTCCCGTATTTTTAGCGAGGGTTCTGGGCTTGCGGAGCGCCTCGTTGCCTTGAATTGCATAAAATACATTTGTCCTGGAGGTGTTGAGGGGTGTGCAATCCCGGGGCGGCTCATCTCCCTGAGGGTCACGTCGGCGTTGCCCATTCTGACGCTCTTATCGGAACCTTCCTTCATGGTGTTGAGGGGCCGGCTCCTCCTTTTTTTCGCTTATGGTTGTCGTCGAACTGTTGAAGATTAGATTCAGTAGCCTCATCGGCTGAAATCTGCGCCTCTACGCAGTGTATGAGGTCGGGGTAGCTAGCAACGGTTTCCCTCATTAATGCTGAATAGAAGCTGCCAGGACGGAGACCCCCAATGAACACTCCTCTTAGCAGCTCTGGGCCCACCCCTGGGATTTGGCGAGATTCTGCGGAGAACCTGCGGAAGAAGTCCTTCAAAGACTCCCCTTCGCCCTGACGGATACTTGATAAGTGGGAAGGGTCGCAGACGATCTTCCGATTTGTTATAAACTAATCTGTAAACTATCTCATTAGCTCTGTGAAGTTGGCGATAGAGCTCATCCTCAAGGAGTGAAACCATGTACGGGCCTGCCCCTGAGAGTGGCTGGAAACACTTGGCAGAGTGACTGATCAGGTGCACTGTAGATCCTCATAATGGTAGTGAAGTGGTTGACATGTTCCAACGGGTAGTCAGTTCCATCGAAAGTTTCAATATCGGGCAGTTTGAAACCATGAGGAATGGGATGAACCAGGACTTGTGGTGCGAGGGGGAGCCTTGGCAGAGTGGCCTGCGAGTATGAATATCATGTCGGCTGGCTTGTCGATATTCTTCTGCGATCATCTCCCGAATTTCTTCCCGAGTAAGTCTCTCGAGCGAGGGAAGTTGGGCCTCGTCTCCCCGGTTGCGGCGGTGTCGCCCAGTTTCAGCTTCGGCAGCCGGGTGAGTGGGGATATCGGCGCAAAAGTATTCTTCGGGTGCCTCTTGTCTTGGAGCTTCTTGCGCCCTGTCATGATTTGTTAGTTGCGAGTTGACTGGTGCTGGAGGGGGAGCAGGAGGCGTTCCCAGATTCCCGAGCAGAACAAGCATTTGAGTTTGCTGCTCCTCTAGTTGTTGAACTCGCCCCTCGAGGGCGGTGAAAGGCGGAAAAACGGCCTCTGTGGTCAATGACACGTCTACCAGAGAGTAGGAACGTGCTGGCTCAGAGTGTCCTTCTGGGACAGATCCTTCAGCAGCTCGAGCGCTTCTTTTCGCCATTGAAGCGGAGCTTGGATGTCGTAAAGAGAGAGGTCTTGGCTTCTGAAGGATGTTGGGAATCGCCTTCCCACAAATGATGCCAAACTGTTGCAGTTCGCTCAATTCCCTCGGTAGACCGGTTCCAGATCGGTCCGTCTTAGCCCCGGGCGATTGAGTACGCACACAGTCACAGTAGAAACAGAGAAAATGTACACAACTTTGACGTGGAAAACCCCGGAAAGGGGAAAAACCATGTGGCTGGGTCTGTGCCAGCCAAACTCCACTATATGTCTCTATTACAACGCTCTTGTAAAGAGAAAGCGAGGGCGATATGCCGCGCCTCGTTACAAATACTGGGGAGTTGAGAGAGTTCTCCTTGGGTGACAGGTTACCGCTTAGGAGTCCGTGCACTTAGACGTGCGTCTTTCTTGAGCGCTTGTACTTCTAGCTCGTGCATCGCAGGATGCCTGCGCTCTATGCCTCAGACTAAGGAGGGCTGCCTTCACTGGCACTTCGCTTCCTTCCTTCTCTGGGCGGCATTAGTGGGAGAACCTGCTAAGTTAGTGATTGAAAGAGGAGAGGAGGAGGCGAGTAGAGAGAGAAGCTCTAGGTAAAAGTAAGAACGAAGAGAGAGAAAGCGAAGGAGAGAATGAAGCTGGATCCCCTGAAATGAACTTTCAGGGGTGCTTATATAGGGTTTCCGAGGTGGTTAGGGTGGTTACGGTGGTTAACCGCAGATCGGAGGGCCACGATCACTTGTGGCGATCGAAGGGCCGTGATGGCCCGTCATGATCGGACGGTGGAGAAAAGGCCGACCCACTTTGGTGGTCGGAGAAGGCGCGCCGGCCGATGGCTGCCTGAGGGAGGAGGCGGCTGGCCGCGAGGAGGCGGTCGGCCACGACTAATCGGTCGCGGCGGCCGGCCGCAAGGGGGCGGCCGGCCGCGGCTGCCGGCCGCAAGGAGGTAGCCGGCCGAGGCCGCCAGTTGTAAATAGGCGGCCGGCCGGCCGGACGGTCGGCCGCGGCGGCCGGCCGCAAGGGGGCGGCCGGCCCGCAAGGAGGCGGTCGGCTGCCGGCCGCAAGGAGGCGGCCGGCCGAGGCCCCCGACCACGAAGGGGCGACCGACCCGGACAGCTGGCCGCGGCCGCCGACCCCAAGGGGCGGCCGAACCCGGGCGGCCGGCTGTGTAACATCCCATTTCCGGCTAGACCCCTAGGAGTCGGTTGGTCGTGACAGAACCCTAGGAAGCCCAAAAATTGAAATAAATCGACCGAGATTTCGGGTCACGGGTTGGTCACGCCCGTGACCAACCCGTCACGCCCGTGACCTAGGGCGTGACTTCTTCGACGATCGTCAATCTCAGGGAGACGATCGTCGGGCGCAGAATTTTCGACCCGGCCCTGTCACGCCCGTGACCAAGGTGTCACGCCCGTGACCTAGGGCGTGACCACCCTTCGACGACCGTCGGTCTCAGTTCGACGATCGTCGACCTCAGAATTTGCCATTCGGGCATGTCACGCCCGTGACCAAGGTGTCACGCCCGTGACCTAGGGCGTGACCACCCTTCGACGACCGTCGATCTCAGTTCGACGATCGTCGACCTCAAAATTTGCCATTCGGGTATGTCACGCCCGTGACCAAGGTGTCACGCCCGTGACCTAGGGCGTGACCACCCTTCGACGACCGTCGATCTCAGTTCGACGGTCGTCGACCTCAGAATTTGCCATTCGGGCATGTCACGCCCGTGACCAAGGTGTCACGCCCGTGACCTAGGGCGTGACCACCCTTCGACGACCGTCGATCTCAGTTCGACGATCGTCGACCCCAGAATTGGCCACCCGGGCCTGTCATGCCCGTGACCTATGTGTCACGCCCGTGACATTGACCGAAACGACGGTTCAGGCCCGAAATTATTCTAACACGCGTGGTAATAAGTGCTGGTGTGGGAAGTTACACCAGGAGTAATTACGGGTCGTTTTTCCTTCTGTAATTATATAATAAAGGAGGAAGTGTTGGTCCAATAGGAATCGCCACCTAGCAAACACCTATTCATCTTCCACCGTTTCTTATCCTTTCACTGTAACCGAAAGGTTAGTAAGAGGAGCCTTCATGACCATTAAGGCTTTACCCTTTCACCTCCCCACTTGCTGACTTATAAAAGACCCCTTAGAGCAAGATGAGAAGGTTACACTCTTGACCAAACGGACTCAGATCTTTGTACCTTGCTACAGGAGAAGTTCAGCAATGCCACCACAGCGTCATGGCACCCCGTCATTCATCTCGCCTCCAAACCGCGAACAAGGTCCTCCTCTGCTTCTTCTTTCATGGTAGATCTTAGGATTCTTAGAAAGGAGGTTCGTGCTCAACGGATCCGGACCTATCTCTCGTTTTCATGGAAAACCATGAAAAATGTACTTTTGAGTTCGTCGGAAACCGCCACCTCCGGCGGCCAAACCACCGCCGACCGATAGTCATCGCCTCAACGGAGGTGGTGGTGGTGGTGGCCGGCCAGGGAAGTGACCGGACGACCGGTGACGGATCGCGAAAGAGCTACAGGATATATGAGTTTCTGTGTTCTGGTTTTTCGGGTTCTGTAGAAGATGAACAGTAAAAGTTGTTTGTAATATATAAATTATGTAAATAATTTGTATGGAAAATATAATTAGATGAGCATATTTTGATGCTGCAAAACGAGACACTTAGAGGCCGCTTTTGGAAAAATGACCAGTCACAAAAGTTGTAGCCCTTTGAGTCTAGTTTAATTTAAAATTAATTTCAACCTGTCTGGGTAAGCGGTTCGACCGCAGCACCCGTTTCAGTGGGGGTTGTACCTAGAGCGGGGCAGAAATTAAAATGAATGCCTACTCTTCGTCCCTTGTCCGAATGACCTGAAATTTGGGCAGGGGGTTAACCTTGGCAATACCTAAAGGCAGACCAAAAATGGAATTTTTTTGGAGATACTTTGCCTAAAGTTTTTGTTTTAATTTAATTAAGATAGAGAAATTTATTTAAGTGGTCAAATGACCTCCAAACCCTCCCAAATTTTGTTGAGTGGTCCCTGGCTATAAAACCTAGATTTGTACAAAATTCCAACTAGTTTGGAGGAGTTATGGGTAGGAAATCTTCAACCCTTAACTAGGCATTAGTGAGACATCTTTTAGTAAAAAGTGCACTAAGAGTTCGGAAAGGTCAAATCACCTCAACAGAGGCTGATATCTTGACTACTGACTTGTAAGGGTTATTATAACCCACTTGGAGAAAATGGTAGGGTTTAGGGTTGGTTTACCCTAGGATCCAAGCTCAAACCCTAAATGAAGGGTTTTGAGGGTTGTGAAGGACATGGGGGCAATTGCTCTTGTATTGCCATGAAACTTTGTGGAATTGACAAAGGCCTGATAAGAATTGTCTGGATGGAATCTTGGAGAATTTGGAGACAAGTAGATACCTTAAAACTCTAACCTTAGTTTTAGGGTAAAATATCAAATAGGTAAATCTAGTCACTAAACCTTACTTAAAAGCTGTGAAATTCGGGTAGAGTGAGTTTTGGATCAGGTAGAACTTATAGTAATTTTTCTGGAAATTTATGTTGATTATTGCTAGCACTTCATTTGTAAAGCTTGCTATGGCCTTAAATGATGTTTTAATTGTTTAGAAGTTTCTGTTCATTGAAACCTCTTGAAATCTTCGAGGTAAATCTTTTAGGTCAGAATAGTTGCCCCTGAATTTTTGTATGATTTTTAGTTGAGTAATTCTAGTACTTCATTCACAGATGTTAGAAAGGGGCTTTATGGTTTAAAAATTAATTATGGATGATATACTTGTTGGAAAATTATGAATCCTGGCCAATGTTATTTTGAATGTCTTATCTGCTTAGCATAATTAATTTACAATTTTTGGATGGATATTTTCTGTACTTGATTCATAAATAACAAAGATAGAGATTATTTCTAAAATAGTTTTAGTGCCCTTTTGATGATAGGAAAATTATGATATCTTGGATTTACCATATTGGGATAACATAATATTTATTGTAAAATTTCTAGACATCTTACATGATTACTTAGGGTAGTTCATGTTCAAACCGATAACCCTTGGGTCTTTCGAGGAAATTAATTAAACATCAAATAAATTAGGAAAATTACCACTTTCTAGATTTAGGCTAGTTATATCATGATAAGTCTCCAGTAAATAATTTAGGGCATTTGGATGAGTATTGGATCATTGCTTAGCCGGTTCGACATATATTCTAGGTCGGTCTGCATATAACAAATTTGTGATATGCAATTTGACATGATCTGAGTAGGTCCTTTGAGTTAATCATTTTGTCTGGGTGGACAATTGTGGATGATATCACGATAGGATGGTATGAAGAGTAGTGAGAAGTGGTGATAGTTAGAGTTAAGGGTTGCTCGGGTTCGACGAAAGATCGTCTTCCCCAAAGAGTGGAAGGTTTAAAATCACCCTAAGATAGTCTATCGTAATATGAGAAGGGAATCGGGTTAAGGGAGATCAACCAATAACATTAAGTGCCTTGCGAAAGGGAACTTCGGGCCGTAATGCCGCCGTCTTGGTTCCTAGTGCCCCTTGAGAGCCCTTCACGGGGAATACCAGGGGCAGTCCTGGGCTAACGTAAATTGTAATAACAAACAGACAAGAGTAACTTAGTAACTAGGGCTGCACCCTTCACAAACACTATTGGCACAGGAAGATTGATGAGAGCTTCGGCTCGGATGGTTAAGAGACGGACGGGATGGTCCGGGGAACTTCGGCTCGGTTGGTTTGGAGACGGACGTTTTGGTCCGGGGAGCTTCGGCTCGGCTTTTGTGTGTTAAATATTAAACTACTGCATGTGCATAAAAATAGGAAAGATTATGGTGGTGGGTTTTCGATATCGGGGAGTTCGATTGCACCGACACCGATATCGTTGACTCGGCAAGGTGACTAGCACTTAGCCAAGGTTAAGTCCAGCGGACCAGTCGGCAAGAGTACGCAAGAGTCCGCCTCGTGCACCAGGCATTGAGGGCGTACGATAGGTCAGACCAGTGGTGCTTTTACTGGTTTTGATGTGGGCGAGGCCCAACCCACCGCTTCCGTTTGCCACTACGGGAGTAACCTGGGAGTTATCTCCAGAAAGGGGGAACTAAAGGTTTGTGTACACAAAGTTGGGTGTGTGAGTTACACTGCTTGAACATTATAACCCACCATATAGCTGCATGTCATAATCATTCATAACAACCTTGACACCTAAAATATAAGTGGAATGGGACGCTTATACTTTAGGACTTGCAAAACGACCCCTTGGTCTATAAGCTTGTGTGGGCAAGTTTATAAATTAAGGTCAATTTGATATATGTATATCTGCTGCTTGATAACCGACACCCCAACGTATAAGCGGTATGGGACGCGTTATACGATGGGAGCCTTGCAAAAGATCCCTTGGCTTATGTGTACTCACATAAGCGAAGTTTTAATTTCTTACTTACTTCCTTTCTGTTATACCTATTACAACACCTATATTGTTCACCTGTTATAACTTGCTAGATAGGTCCACCGTCATCTGTTTTGGAATTTATCTCCACTTTCATGTCCTCCCTTTCTTCCTCTCCGCCCGGTGCCTTAGAGCGTGGGGGAAGGGGTGGGGGATGATAGGGCTTAGTCTTTTAGACTAACGGTTTTCGAACCATATCATATTAGGGGATCGCGGAGCCCAGCATGGAGGAGCAGCCCAGGAGGCCGGTACGCTTGGAGATGGGGCAGTCTAGCACTGGAGTCCAGACTGCAGGGACCGTGAGTCCTGACCTTTAGTAGAGTTTTAGTCTTGCTTCCGCATTGAGTGATTTTGTAGTGAGGACTTGATGTGCCGAGCATGAGCCCTTATATTTCTAGTATCATTGTACTCTGATGTTTTCTGTGGACACTCCCTTCGTGGAGTTTTTATTTATATGTGATATTTTCTTCTGGTGGACTTGCTTATTTTTCTTGCTTGCTACTTATTGTGATCGAAAAGGCCGGCAGAGTCGGCGCGTTGCAGTGACGACCTTCCCAGGTACGAAGGTGTCACCTCAAAGCGGCGGTTCTGGGCATAAGACCCCGAGTTTCAAAAAAAAGGGGGTCTTACAAAGTGGTATCAGAGGGAACATCTATCGGATTAGTAGCAGTCCACAAATCCCTGGGTCACCCCCGCGCGAGTTTAGTTTGCGGACAAACTAAGCAGCGGAAGCAGTGGTGTGCCAATATGGGGAATCACATATAATTGTCCACCTTTAGTTCTTATGAACCGATTTCTCATAGTAAAATTTTCTTATTCGCAGCCTTCAGCACAGCCTACTCCACAGGGTGAGGTTCTGCAGACCCCGGATGCTGCACCACCTCCACCAGTTCCCGCTCCTTTCCTACAGACAGACATGGGGCAGACTCTGACAGCCATCCTAGAAGCCTTCAGGGCTCAACAGGCTCCAGCTCCGCAGCTGATTCCGGGAGCCAACTGGCTGAGTATCTTCCGTGGACTTTCTCCCCCGTCCTATTTAGGGACAGAGACGGCAGTTCGGACAGAGGAGTGGCTGGACATCATGCATGAGATACTGACTGGGATTCGATGCCCTGTGGAGGAGAGGGTGGCTTTGGTGGTCTCTTGCCTAGAGTCCCATGCCAGGAGGTGGTGGAAGACGCTCCTAGACAAGACTTATGCCGACAGGGAGGTTGCGGAGGTCACTTAGGGAGAATTCAGGGTCGCTCTGTTGGAACATTTTGTTCCGCAGTCGGCCAGGGATGAGCTTGAAGACCGGTTCTTACAGCTGAAGCAGGGCACCAGGTCGGTGGTGGAATACCATCGGGAGTTTGATCATCTGGCTCGGTATGCAGATTCTTATCAGTTGGACGAAGCCGGGTACACCAAGAGGTTTTACAAGGGCTTGAAGGAGGATCTGAGGGAGGCTCTATTGTTCGTGTCCGATGGGCCTATTCCTCGGATTCTAGAGATGGCCAAGAGGATCGAGGCAGACTGGCACGCTACCCGAGGCCGGAAGCGGCCAACTGAGGATCAGAATCGTGGAGCAAGAAATGAGCAGCGACGAGGCCGTGCTACAGATGTGGGCAGGATGGAGGATCAGCCTCGTCAGGAGGTGAGACAGAAGCCGAGGGAGCAGGTGACTCTGGCTCCCCAGCCTCTCTAGATGCGGGAGATGCCAAGACCTCAGATGCAGGATGTACAGAGACCAGGAGGGAGGGCTTACCCTCCACCAGAGTGTTTTCACTGCCGTCAGGTGGGGCATATCAAGAGGAACTGCCCTATGAGAAGGGGGGCCCCTCTAGCGCCGCAGATTGCCCCACCTGCTCAGCACCATGGAGGCCGAGGACGCGGTCAAGGACAAGGATACCAGGGCGGAGACCGTAGGCAGGAAAGGGAGCAGGTATATGCACTGGACCTGGCCCAACCCCGGCATCCTGAGCAAGTGATCACAGGTACGATAATGTTTTGTTTGCTTTTTCTTAAATCTTTTTCCATCCTTTCCTAGGAAACAATTGTTTTTAGCATTAGGTAGTAAAAACCAAGAACAGAACTCTAAGTTAAGTCACAATCTCAGGCATTGTCTTCATTTGCGGCAAACCCGCACACACTCTCTTCGACACGGGTGCCTCGCACTCGTTTGTGTCGGAGACCTTTATCCAAGGGTTGGATGGCGTGGAGAAATTCACGGGGTCGATGATGAAGATACGGCTACCTGACGGGTCGGAGCTGTTCACCTCATTCCATTGCAATATGGAGGCATGGATAGGCGGGAAACCTTTCGAAGCGTCAGCGACGATCTTGCCACTGCCAGATTATGATCTGATTCTGGGTATGTCATGGCTCCATTGGAACCATGCCCAGATTGACTACTTGGCCAAGAAGATTACCCTTAGATATGGGGATTCTCTCATCGTGATGGAAGGTATTAGACCTACGTCCTATATTTTCTTATCTTCTATTCAGGCCGTCAAGGCCCATCTGCAGAGAGACATGGTATATCAGGTGCTGTTCGAGATGACCGAGGAGAAGGACCGGATTGCCAATATACCAGTAGTTTGTGATTACGCCGATGTGTTTCCAGAGAAGCTGCCAGGATTGCCTCCGCACAGGGAGAAGGATTTCCAGATTCAGTTGTTGCCAGGGGCTAAGCCGATATCCAGGGCTCCCTATCGGATGGCCCCGAAGGATTTAGCGGAGTTTCGGACTCAGTTGCAAGAGTTGGTGGAGGCGGGATTTGTTAGACCGAGTTCTTCGCCATGGGGAGCTCCAGTCCTATTCGTGAAGAAGAAGGATGGGACACTTCGCCTGTGCATCGATTATCGAGCACTAAACAGACTGACCGTCCGGAATACCTATCCGCTCCCCCGGATAGACGAGTTGTTCGACCAGCTGGAGGGAGCCCACTATTACTCGAAGCTGGACTTGAGGTCAGGATACTACCAGCTGCGGATCCAGGAGGAGGATATTCCGAAGACGGCCTTCAGTAGCAGATATGGCTTGTATGAGTTCACCGTGATGCCCTTCGGGCTCACAAATGCACCGTCGGCGTTCATGAGCCTCATGAACCGGGTTTTTGAGGCCTACTTGGATGTGTTCGTTATAGTATTCTTAGACGACATCCTGATCTGCTCTAGGACGGAGGAGGAGCACACTCGGCAACTGGCACTGACTCTACAGAGGTTGCGGGAGCATCACCTTTATGCGAAATTCAGCAAGTGTCAGTTTTGGTTGAAGGAGGTGGCTTTCCTAGGCCATATTATCAGCAGAGCCGGGTTGGCAGTGGATCCGGCAAAGATTCAGGCAGTTCGAGATTGGCCGGCGTTGAAGACAACCACCGATGTACGAAGTTTCTTGGGACTTGCCGGTTACTACTGGAAGTTCGTGGAAGGGTTCTCTCAAATTGCCCTCCCCCTCACATCTTTGACAAGGAAGGAGGCGCCTTTTATTTGGACCGCGCAGTGCCAGGCGGCTTTCCAGGAGCTAAAGGACTGACTCATCTCAGCCCCGATTCTGGCCCTTCCATCTAGAAAGGAAGGATTCCAGGTGTATACCGACGCATCATACCAAGGGATGGGAGCGGTGCTGATGCAGAACGGACATGTCATAGCATATGCCTTGTAACACCCCAAAAAGACTCAAAATTGGAATTGAGGTGCAGGTTGCTTAACACGGCCTGGGACACGGGCGTGTCCCAGGGCGTGTCGGGGTACACGGCCTGGGACACGGGCGTGTCCCAGGGCGTGTTCAGGATAGTCGACGATCGGAGGTCGACGATAGTCAAGCCTGGGACACGGCCTTCGACACGGGCGTGTCCCAGGGCGTGTCACTCAATAAAATGCTGTATCGAGTCAGAAATGTACACGGCCCGGAACCAAGCCTTGAACACGGCCGTGTCAGTTTTGACACGGGCGTGTCTAAGGGCGTGTGCCTACCCGTGTACTGCTCTGACTGGATTTAGCGCTCGTTGAGTACCGTGTAACAGGTGTGATACGGGCGTGTCACATGACCGACACGGGCGTGTCAGGTTCGACACGGGCGTGTCGATGCCCATGTTCTGGTAATTTTTAGTCGGTGCGAGCGCCGCGTGTGCCGCTTAAGGGTACACGGCCTGTGACACGGGCGTGTCACAGGCCGTGTCGGCCAAAAAGTTTAATATTTTGGGCAGATCTTGGCCGTTCATTTCCCTTAAAGGAGATCCTGTGGATGGGGCTCATTCCTAGGCTGATAAGGCCGGGAAAGGAGGAGAAAAGGGCTCATTTCTAAAGTTCTACTCTCTTTCTAACTTTTAAGAGAGAGGTGAGAGCAAGGTGAGGAAGAAGAAGTGGAGTCCGGCTGCCGGGGGAGCTACGGTGGTCCAAATTGCGAGCCAAGTTCGGATTTGCGAAGGCAACGCTGCTGCGAAGGCTTTCATCCGTCTCAAATTTCTCTCCATGGCTCCGAAGCGAACTCCTAGGGTAACGATTTCCTGCTTGGATATGTGAAGTCCTTAATTCCTGCATTGCATAGAGAAAACCCTTCCCCGCGAGTGTGCGGTGGGTTGTGGCGTCCCTTGGGGTAGATATGTGAAGTCCCCCTTGTTAGAGTCCGGAATTGGAGTACGGATCTAGGCATGCTGTGTGAAGCCCATCTGGACATGGTCCGGATTGGTGATGCTTGTTTGCATATCGGAGAAGTCTCCGTGATTCTTGCTTGTGGGCATGATGAATAAAGTATTGGAGGAAGTCCAGGAAATTGTGAGAGTTGGACTCTCTTGTAGCCGTGAGTTGCTACTTTGTGTGAGGTTGAGCCGTGGGGCTGCAACTAGGAAATGGTGGAACGGGCAAGGTGAAGCTGTACCCGCGTCAGTCCAGGCGTGAGTCTGACGATTTGAGCAACGGGAAAGGTGGATCTGTACCCGCGTTATGGTTGTCTAACCTTGGGTACTTAAGACCCTGTTAGGATCACATAGCGAGAGTCGACGGCCTGTGAGCCGATCAGACTAGAATGCTCATATTGAACCGTTATGTCTGGGACCTCTGAACGGTGGTGTGGCCGTGGAAATACGGAACACCGATAATGTGCCCTGAGTGCACGGAGCGTCAGGCCGTCGTGCCTGCGTTTGTGATATGTGACTGTGCGGGCGTGCACGTCTTGCTTAAATTGCTATATATATCATATTGGAAGATTGCTATGCAGGGATGGAATTCCGCTGCCCCGTGCCAGGGGCAGGGTCATTATAATTGGTCAGCTGAATGCTGACCGTTGCCCTATTTGCCACCGCTTGGTGGATTGGTTATTACAGGTACTGGAGGTGCTGGTCCGAGCGGGACTTAGCGGGCTGAAGCCCAAAGCTGCGCTGCTGCCCTCGAAGGCATTGTTTTGTTTCTTTTGTTCATGTGTGGCCGGCCTGCGTGCCGATGTTTGTAATCCACACTCTTGTTAAGAGAAACTGTTGTAAGGCCTTAAGGCCAGACTCTTGTGATGTTTATATATATTCCTAAGTTTTAGTGGACAATGTTCATTATCTTGAGTTCAATTATTCAACCGTGAAACTTCCGCTAGAATGCTCTGTGTTAGGGTGCGTGGTTATGATATTATTTCGTAGCGTCTCCGCCTATTTGTGGAATATGGTGTGGGGCCCCGGCCGGACCCTCTATTATATTCTTCTTGGTAGGCAATTGGCAGAGATTACAATGGACGAATTTTCTCGATTGTTCTTAGCACAACATCTGCCGGTGCAGCAAAGGATATCGATGGAAATGGAATTTCAACAGTTAGCGCAGGGAGATCAAAGTGTGGATGACTACCTGCATGAGTTCACCCGGTTGGGAAGATATGCGGGCACGATCTTCGCCGAAGAAGAGCGTAAGACTAGTCGGTTTTATGCGGGACTGCGAGATGAGCTGCGGTATTTGATCTCGAGTTCTGTGAGTCAGGGATTCCAAGCCTTAGTCTGTACGGCTCGTTCTTTGGAGCTGGACATGAAACGGGGGCAAGCAAAGGGAAACTTGGCGGTTGTGAAGCCGGAGTTTAAGCCGCCGCGTCCGGACAAGTTTGGCTACCGAAAGAGATGGAATAAGAAGTCTAAGTCTTCTGGACAAGCTCCTTCTGCGACTGTGACGGACACATCTGGGTATGGATCTCGTGCTTGTTTTACGTGCGGGAAGGTTGGACACTTCGCACGTGAATGCCGATTTGGTCCTCTAAAGGGTGATAAGAAGACGGGAGCGTCTTATGCGGAGAAGGGGAAGGCTGTGGTGGAGTCTTCTGTCTCGCACGCGCAGCCCAGGGTCTTCAACCTTGGACAACAGGAGGCCATTAAGCAGGCGGATGTCGTCACAGGTGCGCGTCGATTTTAATGTTCTTGTTTTGATGTGCTGTGCTTGTTTTAATTGTAATGTTATAGGGTTTGTCCTTATACGAGAGTATCCGGCGCGAGCACTGTTCGACACAGGTGCTTCACATTCGTTTCTGTCTGAGGACTTTGTCTTTCGTATTGGGGTGCCTATCCGGACCACGACAGACAGTGTAAAGGTGTTGTTGCCTAACGGATGTTTGATGTGCGCGGATCGATCTTGCGGTCTTGAGGTCAAGATAGGAAGTCGGGAGTTCAAGGTGGAAACATTAGTATTGCCGATCAAAGAGTTTGATATAATCTTTGGTATGGACTGGCTTTCAGAGCAGCATGCCTGTATAGATTGCACTTCAAAAGAGGTCACACTTGGGCAAAATACCGAACAAGAGACCAAGTTCATTGGTATGCAAGGGATGAGTGGGATGTTGTTATCCGCTCTCCAAGTTGTTAAGGCAGTTCGGAAGGGTGTGGAGTTGTTCTTCACACTCATAGAGGCGGTGCCGCCGAAGGCCAGTGTGGGTGAAGTACCGATTGTGTCGGAATATGCGGATGTGTTTCCAAAGGACCTTCCGGGGTTACCTCCCCAAAGGGAAATCGACTTCGCTATCGAGCTGGTGCCGGGTACGAAACCTGTGGCCCGTTCGCCGTATCGGGTAGCGCCAAAAGAAATGGCCGAACTGAAAGTTCAGTTGCAAGAGTTGTTGGAGCAGGGATATATACGCCCAAGTATGTCACCTTGGAGCGCGCCTGTTCTTTTTGTGAAAAAGAAAGACGGTGGTTTGCGACTATGTATTGATTATCGTGAACTGAACAAGCTGATGGAGAAAAACAAGTATCTAATTCCACGGATCGATGACTTGTTCGATCAGCTAGCAGGCTCAACCGTCTATTCAAAGTTGGATTTGAAGTCCGGGTATTACCAGTTGCGGATTAGGGAAGGTGACATTCCCAAGACAGCGTTTGGCACACGCTATGGTCATTATGAGTTCACAGTGATGCCGTTCGGCTTATGTAATGCGCCTTCGGTCTTCATGGATCTCATGCATCGAACGTTCCGTGAATACCTGGATCTGTTTGTGATTGTGTTTATTGATGATATCCTTGTATATTCACAATCGGAGGAAGATCATGCAAACCACTTGCGATTAGTATTGCATACCTTGCGAAGGAATAAGCTGTATGCCAAGTTCTCGAAGTGTGAGTTCTGGCTCTCGTCGGTGGCTTTTCTAGGCCATGTAGTAAGTGGAGAGGGCATAGCGGTGGATCTGGCAAAGATAAGTGACATTCGTGATTGGCCAGTGTTGTCTTCGGTGGCCGAAGTCAGGAGTTTCCTTGGACTGGCGGGCTACTATAGACGGTTCGTGGAGAACTTCTCCCGGATTGCTTTGCCTCTGACTACGTTGACGAGAAAGGACCAGAAGTTCATTTGGACGCCGGAGTGCGCACGAGCTTTTGATGAGCTGAAGAATCGTTTGACCACGGCGCCCGTTTTGACGTCGCCATGTGGTACAGATGGATTTGAAATATACAGCGATGCGTCAGGAAGCGGCTTAGGCTGCGTTCTCCTGCAGTTTGGCAAGGTGATAGCTTATGGCTCACGTCAATTGAAAGTGCATGAGCGTAATTACCCCGTCCATGACTTGGAGTTGGCGGCGGTGATCTTTTTGCTAAAGTTGTGGCGGCATTATCTTTATGGCGTGAAGGTGGATATTTATACAGATCATAAAAGCTTAAAGTATCTGCTTGATCAAAAAGAATTGAATATGTGACAAAGGAGGTGGATGGAATTCCTTGGGGATTATACCTTCGACATTCACTATGTTCCCGGAAAGGGAAATGTGGTCGCTGATGCCTTGAGTCGTTGGACTCCGGTACGGGCAAATTGGTTGCGGATACATGATGAGCGGTTAATCCAGGAGTTAGAAGCTTTGGAGATATCTTGTGTGGAAAGAGATTCTTCGACTGTTGCATGCGTGAACTGGTTGGAGGTTCAATATGACCTTGCTGACAGGGTTCGTCGGGCAACGGAGTTGGATGAAAGTCTCCAACGCTATGCAAAGGAGGGGTCTGGTGATCAATTCTCCTGGGATGACGGTTTATTATGGAAAGATGGCCGATTGTGCGTCCCTAGTGCGGGCAAATTGCGAGAAGGATTGCTATATGAAGCACACTTTACAAAGTACTCAATTCACCCTGGGAGCACAAAAATGTACAAGGACATGAAGAAACTGTTCTGGTGGACTGGTTTAAAGAAGGACATAGCCGCGTATGTGGCTAAATGTCGCACTTGTGCTTTGGTAAAGGCAGAATGTCAACGGCCGAGTGGTTTCCTGAAGTCGTTGCCGGTTCCGCAATGGAAGTTTGAGGATATTTCTATGGATTTCGTGCACGGATTGCCGAGATCTCAGCGTGGCCATGACTCAATCTGGGTGATTGTAGACCGGTTGACAAAGGTGGCTCACTTTATACCGAACAAGCGGGACGATTCAGTGGAAACGTTGGCAAAGCTCTATGTGGAGCAGATTGTTCGATTGCACGGTGTTCCCCGGAGCATCGTAAGTGACCGAGATGGGCGCTTTACCTCGAAAGATTGGAGATTAGTTCATCAGATGTTGGGCACGAAGTTAGCATTCAGTACGGCCTTTCACCCGCAAACGGATGGCCAAACTGAACGAACCAACAGAACGATGGAGGATATGCTCCGTATGTGCGCCCTGGACTTCGGTAAGAATTGGGAAGAACATCTTGTTATGGTGGAGTTTGCCTATAATAATAGCCATCAAGCGAGTATAGGCATGGCCCCGTTTGAAGCGTTGTATGGTCGGAAGTGTCGTACACCGCTAGCTTGGGCAGAAACTGGCGAGATTAAACTTTTAGGCAAAAAGGAAGTCGAGGATGCTACCTCAACAATACGCTCTATTCGAGAGAGGCTCCTAATAGCCCAGGATCGGCAAGCCAAATATTACAATGCTAAGCACCGGAACGTGGAGTTCACGGTGGGTGACTGGGTCTATTTAAAGATTAAGCCCTTCAAAGGCGTATCTCGGATTCGGCGGTTGAAAAAGCTAAGTCCGCGATACCTTGGTCCGTTTGAAGTGGTGGAGCGAGTTGGGGAAGCCGCCTATCGGCTAGCTCTTTCATCGGAATTGAGTGGATTGCATGATGTGTTTCACATCTCGGTGCTACGCAAAGCAGTCAAGGATCCAGCTCAAGTAATTAACAGTGATCGAGTGCTGGTTGAGTATGGGCTAACAACAAAGGTGAAGCCTATACGGATCGAGGATCGAGCCGAGAAACAGTTGCGGAACAAAGTGATCGGGATGGTCAAAGTCCGATGGGACAATTGTGGCCGAGAAGAGCTAACATGGGAGCGCGAGCAGACCATGCAAGCCGAGTTTCCCGAGTTATTTTCGTAACTTGTTTGCTCGTTATATATGTAATAGAAACATATAATTGTTTTGGTATTTTTCTCCCTACTATCTTCAAATTAAGGGATGAAATTTTATTAAGGGGGGAAGGTTGTAACACCCCAAAAGACTCAAAATTGGAATTGAGGTGCAGGTTGCTTAACACGGCCTGGGACACGGGCGTGTCCCAGGGCGTGTCGGGGTACACGGCCTGGGACACGGGCGTGTCCCAGGGCGTGTTCAGGATAGTCGACGATCGGAGGTCGACGATAGTCGAGCCTGGGACACGGCCTTCGACACGGGCGTGTCCCAGGGCGTGTCACTCAATAAAATGTCGTATCGAGTCAGAAATGTACACGGCCCGGAACCAAGCCTTGAACACGACCGTGTCAGTTTTGACACGGGCGTGTCTAAGGGCGTGTGCCTACCTGTGTACTGCTCTGACTGGATTTAGCGCTCGTTGAGTACCGTATAACAGGTGTGACACGGGCGTGTCACATGACCGACACGGGCGTGTCAGGTTCGACACGGGCGTGTCGATGCCGGTGTTCTGGTAATTTTTAGTCGGTGCGAGCGCCGCGTGTGCCGCTTAAGGGTACACGGCCTGTGACACGGGCGTGTCACAGGCCGTGTCGGCCAAAAAGTATAATATTTTGGGCAGATCTTGGCCATTCATTTCCCTTAAAGGAGATCCTGTGGCTGGGGCTCATTCCTGGGCTGATAAGGCCGGGAAAGGAGGAGAAAAGGGCTCATTTCTAAAGTTCTACTCTCTTTCTAACTTTTAAGAGAGAGGTGAGAGCAAGGTGAGGAAGAAGAAGTGGAGTCCGGCTGCCGGGGGAGCTACGGTGGTCCAAATTGTGAGCCAAGTTCGGATTTGCGAAGGCAACGCTGCTGCGAAGGCTTTCATCCGTCTCAAATTTCTCTCCATGGCTCCGAAGCAAACTCCTAGGGTAACGATTTCCTGCTTGGACATGTGAAGTCCTTAATTCCTGCATTGCATAGGGAAAACCCTTCCCCGCGAGTGTGCGGTGGGTTGTGGCGTCCCTTGGGGTAGATATGTGAAGTCCCCCTTGTTAGAGTCCGGAATTGGAGTACGGATCTAGGCATGCTGTGTGAAGCCCATCTGGACATGGTCTGGATTGGTGATGCTTGTTTGCATATCGGAGAAGTCTCCGTGATTCTTGCTTGTGGGCATGATGAATAAAGTACTGGAGGAAGTCCAGGAAATTGTGAGAGTTGGACTCTCTTGTAGCCGTGAGTTGCTACTTTGTGTGAGGTTGAGCCGTGGGGCTGCAACTAGGAAATGGTGGAACGGGCAAGGTGAAGCTGTACCCGCATCAGTCCAGGCGTGAGTCTGACGATTTGAGCAACGGGAAAGGTGGATCTGTACCCGCGTTATGGTTGTCTAACCTTGGGTGCTTAAGACCCTATTAGGATTACATAGCGAGAGTCGACGGCCTGTGAGCCGATCAGACTAGAATGCTCATATTGAACCGTTATGTCTGGGACCTCTGAACGGTGGTGTGGCCATGGAAATACGGAACACCGATAATGTGCCCTGAGTGCATGGAGCGTCGTGCCGGCGTTTGTGATATGTGACTGTACGGGCGTGCACGTCTTGCTTAAATTGCTATATATATCATATTGGAAGATTGCTATGCAGGGATGGAATTTCGCTGCCCCGTGCCAGGGGCAGGGTCGTTATAATTGGTCAGCTGAATGCTGACCGTTGCCCTATTTGCCACCGCTTGGTGGATTGGTTATTATAGGTACTGGAGGTGCTGGTTCGAGCGGGACTTAGCGGGCTGAAGCCCAAAGCTGCGTTGCTGCCCTCGAAGGCATTGTTTTGTTTCTTTTGTTCATGTGTGGCCGGCCTGCGTGCCGATGTTTGTAATCCACACTCTTGTTAAGAGAAACTGTTGTAAGGCCTTAAGGCCAGACTCTTGTGATGTTTATATATATTCCTAAGTTTTAGTGGACAATGTTCATTATCTTGAGTTCAATTATTCAACCGTGAAACTTCCGCTAGAATGCTCTGTGTTAGGGTGCGTGGTTATGATATTATTTTGTAGCGTCTCCGCCTGTTTGTGGAATATGGTGTGGGGCCCCGGCCGGACCCTCTATTATATTCTTCTTGACGGGTAGAGGTGTTACATGCCTCCCGCCAGCTGAAGACCCATGAGAGGAACTACCCGGTGCACGACCTCGAGATGGGAGCAGTCGTTTTTGCTCTAAAAGTCTGGCGCCATTTTCTTTATGGAGTCCACTGCGACATCTTCTCCGATCACAGGAACTTGAAATACGTGGACACGCAGAAGGAGCTGAATATCAGGCAGAGGCGCTGGGTGGAGTTCTTAGCAGATTATAAGTATGAGATGCACTACCATCCAGGGAAGGCAAACGTGGTGGCCGACGCGTTGAGTCGGAGAGCGGCCACTTCCGAAGACGGGCCCCAGGTTATGTCCATGGAGCTAGTTCGGTCCTTCAGAGATATGCAGATATCCCTAGTGTCCGAGGATGATCCAGAGCTATATAGGGAGTATCTGGCATCGATGGTGGCCATAGATGATATTCGGGACCGCATCCGGGACGAACAAAGGACAGATGCATGGGTAGAGCCGATATTCCGAGCCTTGGAGGAGGGTTCGACAGGAGATTATTCCCTGAGAGACGGATTACTACATTTCAGAGGCAGGGTTTATATACCCGCAGGGGGCCGGGTTCGGGAGGACATCATGGCGGAGGCGCATTGTAGTAGATATTCTATACACCCGGGGATCACGAAGATGACGGCAGATTTGAAGAAGATGATGTTTTGGCCAGGGATGAAGAAGGACATTACGTACTTCGTGACCCACTGCGAGACGTGCCAGTTAGTGAAGGAAGAGTGTAGATATCCCGCTGGTTTATTGCAGCCACTCCCAGTGCCGGAGTGGAAATTTGAGGACATCGCGATGGACTTCATCCGTGGCCTACCTCGATCACGGACGGGAAACGATTCGATCTGGGTGATCGTGGACCGTCTGACGAAGGTGGCTAGGTTCGTCCCGATCAGGAAGGACGACTCTGTTGGAGAGTTGGTTCGGAAGTTCGTGGAGCAGTATATTCGTTATCACGGCATGCCAAGGACGATCGTATCAGATCGAGATGGGCGGTTTACGTCCAGAGAGTGGAGATCGGTGCAGGCTTACCTTGGCTCCCGACTGACTTTCAGTACGGCCTTCCACCCCCAGACTGACGGGCAGACAGAGCGTACCAATCGGACGCTGGAAGACCTCCTGAGACTATGTATTGTAGACCGCGGAGAGCCCTGGGATAAGATGTTGCCATTGGTGGAGTTCTCGTATAACAACAGTTACCAGTCCAGCATACGGATGGCTCCTTACGAGGCCTTGTATGGGAGAAGGTGTAGGGCACCATTATCTTGGCTGCAGGACGTGGATCCGAAGGTTCTAGACTCAGAGTTTGTGGAAGACACCGAGGCTCAGGTGAGACTGATCCGGGACCGGATGTTAGAGGCGCAGAGCAGGCAAGCGAAGTATTATGACGTTCGGCATCGTTAGGTGGAGTTTTAGATCGGGGACCGGATGTTCTTGAAGATCCGGCTGATGCATGGAGTTTCACGGGTGCGGGGTCATCGGAAGAAGCTCAGCCCGAGATTCATGGGACCGTTCAGGATCCTGGAGCGGATCGGTCCTCTAGCTTACCGGCTGGAGCTGCCACCGGAGCTGGCCGGCTTGCACGACGTTTTTCACGTATCTTCACTCAGGAGGGCTCTAATACGCCCGGAGTTGCAGATTACGACCACTGATGGGCCGGTAGCCTCGGATCGGTCTGTGCATTTGGAACCGATACGGATCGATGACCAGGGGATACGAGTCTTGCGCCGCAAGAAGATCCCGCTAGTCAAGGTCTTGTGGAGGAACCACGGACGAGAGGAGCATACTTGGGAGCCACAGGACCTGATGCAGGAAAATTATCCGGAGCTTTTTAGTCAGGTATACCTCGCAACTCCTCCGGTGTATTAGTGTTTTTCCTTACTTTCTTGTGCTAGTAAAATTATTTAAAAAGGTAGAGGCTAATCCTTTGTTTATTGGGGCTAGCCCTTGTTTTGTTCAACTTAGTAGACGCTTCCACCCTTCATGGGATGTTACAAGCTTAGGCTATCCCGGTAGAAATCCCCGTAGACTTAACCTTAATTTCGAGGACGAAATTTTTGTTTTGTTTATTGGGATTTGTAACATCCCATTTCCGGCTAGACCCCTAGGAGTCGGTTGGTCGTGACAGAACCCTAGGAAGCCCAAAAATTGAAATAAATCGACCGAGATTTCGAGTCACGGGTTGGTCACGCCCGTGACCGACCCGTTACGCCCGTGACCTAGGGCGTGACTCCTTCGACGATCGTCGATCTCAGGGAGACGATCGTCGGGTGCAGAATTTTCGACCCGGCCCTGTCACGCTCGTGACCAAGGTGTCACGCCCGTGACCTAGGGCGTGACCACCCTTCGATGACCGTCGATCTCAGTTCGACGATCGTCGACCTCAGAATTTGCCATTCGGGCATGTCACGCCCGTGACCAAGGTGTCACGCCCGTGACCTAGGGCGTGACCACCCTTCGACGACCGTCGATCTCAGTTCGACGATCGTCGACCTCAGAATTTGCCATTCGGGTATGTCACGCTCGTGATCAAGGTGTCACGCCCGTGACCTAGGGCGTGACCACCCTTCGACGACCGTCGATCTCAGTTCGACGGTCGTCGACCTCAAAATTTGCCATTCGGGCATGTCACACCCGTGACCAAGGTGTCACGCCCGTAACCTAGGGCGTGACCACCCTTCGACGACCGTCGATCTCAGTTCGACGATCGTCGACCCCAGAATTGGCCACCCGGGCCTGTCACGCCCGAGACCTATGTATCACGCCCGTGACATTGACCGAAATGACGGTTCAAGCCCGAAATTATTCTAACACGCGTGGTAATAAGTGCTGGTGTGGGAAGTTACACCAGGAGTAATTACGGGTCGTTTTTCCTTCTGTAATTATATAATAAAGGAGGAAGTGTTGGTCCAATAGGAATCGCCACCTGGCAAACACCTATTCATCTTCCACCGTTTCTTATCCTTTCACTGTAACCGAAAGGTTAGTAAGAGGAGCCTTCATGACCATTAAGGCTTTACCCTTTCACCTCCCCACTTGCTGACTTATAAAAGACCCCTTAGAGCAAGATGAGAAGGTTACACTCTTGACCAAACGGACTCAGATCTTTGTAACTTGCTACAGGAGAAGTTCAGCAACGCCACTACCGCGCCATGGTACCCCGTCGTTCATCTCGCCTCCAAACCGCGAACAAGGTCCTCCTCTGCTTCTTCTTTCATGGTAGATCTTAGGATTCTTAGAAAGGAGGTTCGTGCTCAACGGAGCCGGACCTATCTCTCGTTTTCATGGAAAACCATGAAAAAATGTACTTTTGAGTTCGCAGGAAACCGCCACCTCCGGCGGCCAAACCACCGCCGACCGATAGCCATCGCCTCAACGGAGGTGGTGGTGGTGGTGGCCGGCCAGGGAAGTGACCGGACGACCGGTGACGGATCGCGAAAGAGCTACAGGATATATGAGTTTCTGTGTTCTGATTTTTTGGGTTCTGTAGAAGATGAACAGTAAAAGCTGTTTGTAATATATAAATTATGTAAATAATTTGTATGGAAAATATAATTAGATGAGCACATTTTGATGCTGCAAAACGAGCCAATTAGAGGGCGCTTTAGGAAAAATGACCAGTCACAAAAGTTGTAGCCCTTTGAGTCTAGTTTAATTTAAAATTGATTTCAACCCGTCTGGGTAAGCGATTCGACCGCAGCACCCGTTTCAGTGGGGGTTGTACCTAGAGCGGGGCAGAAATTAAAATGGATGCCCACTCTTCGTCCCTTGTCCGAATGACCTGAAATTTGGGCAGGGGGTTAACCTTGGCAATACCTAAAGGCAGACCAAAAATGGAATTTTTTTGGAGATACTTTGCCTAAAGTTTTTGTTTTAATTTAATTAAGATAGAGAAATTTATTTAAGTGGTCAAATGACCTCCAAACCCTCCCAAATTTTGGTGAGTGGTCCCTGGCTATAAAACCTAGATCTGTACAAAATTCCAACTAGTTTGGAGGAGTTATGGGTAGGAAATCTTCTACCCTTAACTAGGCATTAGTGAGACATCTTTTAGTAAAAAGTGCACTAAGAGTTCGGAAAGGTCAAATCACCTCAACAAAGGCTGATATCTTGACTACTGACTTGTAAGGGTTATTATAACCCACTTGGAGAAAATGGTGTGGTTTAGGGTTGGTTTACCCTAGGATCCAAGCTCAAACCCTAAATGAAGGATTTTGAGGGTTGTGAAGGACATGGGGGCAATTGCTCTTGTATTGCCTTGAAACTTTGTGGAATTGACAAAGGCCTAATAAGAATTGTCTGGATGGAATCTTGGAGAATTTGGAGACAAGTAGATACCTTAAATCCCTAACCTTAGTTTTAGGGTAAAATATCAAATAGGTAAATCCAGTCACTAAACCTTACTTAAAAGCTGTGAAATTCGAGTAGAGTGAGTTTTGGATCAGGTAGAACTTATAGTAATTTTTTGGAAATTTATGTTGATTATTGCTAGCACTTCATTTTTAAAGCTTGTTGTGGCCTTAAATGATGTTTTAATTGTTTAGAAGTTTCTGTTCATTGAAACCTCTTGAAATCTTGGAGGTAAATGTTTTAGGTCAGAATAGTTGCCCCTGAATTTTTGTATGATTTTTAGTTAAGTAATTCTAGTACTTCATTCACAGATGTTAGAAAGGGGCTTTATGGTTTAAAAATTAATTATGGATGATATACTTGTTGGAAAATTATGAAACCTGGACAATGTTATTTTGAATGTCTTATCTGCTTAGCATAATTAATTTACAATTTTTGGATGGATATTTTATGTACTTGATTCATAAATAACAAAGATAGATATTATTTCTAAAATAGTTTTAGTGCCCTTTTGATGATAGGAAAATTGTGATATCTTGGATTTACCATATTGGGATAACATAATATTTATTGTAAAATTTCTGGACATCTTACATGATTACTTAGGGTAGTTCATGTTCAAACCGATAACCCTTGGGTCTTTCGAGGAAATCAATTAAACATCAAATAAATTAGGAAAATTACCACTTTCTGGATTTAGGCTAGTTATATCATGATAAGTCTCTAGTAAATAATTTAGGGCATTTGGATGAGTATTGGATCATTGCATAGCCGGTTCGACATATAATCTAGGTCGGTCTGCATATAACAAATTTGTGATATGCAATTTGACATGATCTGAGGAGGTCCTTTGAGTTAATCATTTTGTCTGGGTGGACAATTGTGGATGATATCACGATAGGATGGTATGAAGAGTAGTGAGAAGTGGTGATAGTTAGAGTTAAGGGGTGCTCGGGTTCGACGAAAGATCGTCTTCCCCAAAGAGTGGAAGGTTTAAAATCACCCTAGGATAGTCTATCGTAATATGAGAAGGGAATCGGGTTAAGGGAGATCAGCCAATAACATTAAGTGCCTTGCGAAAGGGAACTTCGGGCCGTAATGCCGCCGTCTTGGTTCCTAGTGCCCCTTGAGAGCCCTTCACGGGAAATACCGGGGGCAGTCCTGGGCTAACGTAAACTGTAATAACAAACCGACAAGAGTAACTTAGTAACTAGGGCTGCACCCTTCACAAACACTGTTGGCACAGGAAGATTGATGAGAGCTTCGGCTCAGATGGTTAAGAGACGGACGGGATGGTCCGGGGAGCTTCGGCTCGGTTGGTTTGGAGACGGACGTTTTGGTCCGGGGAGCTTCGACTCGGCTTTTGTGTGTTAAATATTAAACTGCTGCATGTGCATAAAAATAGGAAAGATTAAGGTGGTGGGTTTTCGATATCGGGGAGTTCGATTGCACCGACACCGATATCGTTGACTCGGCAAGATGACTAGCACTTAGCCAAGGTTAAGTCCGACGGACCAGTCGGCAAGAGTACACAGGAGTCCGCCTCGTGCACCAGGCGTTGAGGGCGTACGATAGGTCAGACCAGTGGTGCTTTTACTGGTTTTGAGGTGGGCGAGGCCCAACCCACCGCTTCCGTTTGCCACTACGGGAGTAACCTGGGAGTTATCTCCAGAAAGGGGGAACTAAAGGTTTGTGTACACAAAGTTGGGTGTGTGAGTTGCACTGCTTGAACATCATAACCCACCATATAGCTGCATGTCATAATCATTCATAACAACCTTGACACCTAAAATAGAAGTGGAATGGGACGCTTATACTTTAGGACTTGCAAAACGACCCCTTGGTCTATAAGCTTGTGTGGGCAAGTTTATAAATTAAGGTCAATTTGATATATGTATATCTGCTGCTTGATAACCGACACCCCAACGTATAAGCGGTATGGGACGCGTTATACGATGGGAGCCTTGCAAAAGATCCTTTGGCTTATGTGTACTCACATAAGCGAAGGTTTAATTTCTTACTTACTTTCTTTCTGTTATACCTATTACAACACCTATATTGTTCACCTGTTATAACTTGCTAGATAGGTCCACCGTCATCTGTTTTGGAATTTATCTCCACTTTCATGTCCTCCCTTTCTTCCTCTCCGCCCGGTGCCTTAGAGCGTGGGGGAAGGGGTGGGGGATGATAGGGCTTAGTTTTTTAGACTAACGGTTTTCGAACCATATCATATTAGGGGATCGCGGAGCCCAGCATGGAGGAGCAGCCCAGGAGGCCGGTACGCTTGGAGATGGGGCAGTCTAGCACTGGAGTTCAGACTGCAGGGACCGTGAGTCCTGACCTTTAGTAGAGTTTTAGTCTTGCTTCCGCATTGAGTGATTTTGTAGTGAGGACTTGATGTATCGGGCATGAGCCCTTATATTTCTAGTATCATTGTACTCTGATGTTTTCTGTGGACACTCCATTCGTGGAGTTTTTATTTATATGTGATATTTTCTTCTGGTGGACTTGCTTATTTTTCTTGCTTGCTACTTATTGTGATCGAAAAGGCCGGCAGAGTCGGCGCGTTGCAGTGACGACCTTCCCGGGTGCGAAGGTGTCACCTCAAAGCGGCGGTTCTGGGCATAAGACCCTGGGTTTCAAAAAAAAAAAGGGGGTCTTACAGGCTGCGGCCGCCGGCCGCATGGGGGCGGCCGACTGCTAAGGGGGCCGGCCGACCGTGGGAGGCCGGCCACCGGCCGCCGCCCGCCCGTAAAGATGGCGGCGGCGGCGGTTGCGATTTGGTGCACGCGAGTTACGATCCGGTGCGCAGGAATTACGATCCGGTGCGCGGGAGTTACGATCCGGTGCGCGGGAGTTACGATCCGGTGCGCGGGAGTTACGATCCGGTGCACGGGAGTTACGATCCGGTGCGCGGAGTTACGATCCGGTGCGCGGGAGTTACGATCCGGTGCACGGGAGTTACGATCCGGTGCGCGGAGTTACGATCCGGTGCGCGGGAGTTACGATCCGGTGCGCGGGGGTTATCATAATTACTTATAAATTAAGGGGTACCCATCAATGTTTAATCTAGTGCAACCGTTGCAAGGAAAGTTTAATTTTTATAAATATGAGAATACAAGTTATAAAGATTAAAAAAACATACAAAATTTAAGCATCAATGGAGACCCTTTTCTCATGCTCAATCTAGTGCACCCTTTGCAGGAAAAATTATTTGTTTATAAATATGGGAGAAACAGAAAGCAAAATTGTAAGTGGTGAGTGAGGAAAGTAAGGGTGGTGCACGAGATTGTGTAAGAATAGATACAATTCATGATATCAAATCCATTTCTTTCCAAATGTAGTCAATAGTTCATTTATATGACCAAAAAAGATTCACTAAGCATAAATTGAATATCCCATTTACAGGGCACTAGCAATGTTAGAAGAATTTTATAATTTAATATGTACAGTTTTGAGTATGCTCACAGCTATTAAAAATGTTAGAATCTAATTCTTCAATCATAATTGATATCCAACTTGCAAATCATGTAGTGAGCAATTTGCCTGCAGACTAAGGAGTCTCTCCATGGTCTCACGAGTTGACAATGTTTCAGAATGTTCCCATCCATAAATGGCCTCCTTGATGTTGAGTGCTCTCCTACAGAGCTGCTCTCCAATCTCATACTGCCCACATAAAAGCATAAATCTCGCCCTTGTCTCAAGAATGGTTGCCCTCAAATGTGCAAGATCCTGATAAATGAATGGATTCGCATCCAAAGTTGAATTCGTAGAACTCCAACAGAACCAAAATGGTATGGTTCCTTCAGCACTGGGACCAGCAAGGATGTGGTTCTCCACAGATTCAAGAGCTTCAGTTGACTGACGCAGGAGATCTAAGATAGGATCGCATTGGGAGAGTGATGCGAAGCTATGGTTAGCGAGAGGAATAACAAACTTCCTGATGAACGACAAAAGATCATGAACATCGAAATTCACAACTGTAGAAGAGGAGGTAAATTTGAACAGTAAAAAACCAGCTGCCCATATATGGCTTAAATGCTCAGGCAGACATCCTTGAATGTTAACGGCTCTAACCATGGATGTAGTAACTATATCACCACTATTTTGATAGGCATAAATTTTAGTGATATGATGGAAGAAAATATAGTCGTAACTAGCACTGCACCTTGCTAAGTTCAATGTTATCAGCTGATTGGAAGCTGCTTTAGCTTTTAACAAATTAGCCTGTGAATTAGCTATCCCCCTCCTTAACTTTTGGAAGTATTTTTTACAAAAACATGAACAAGCCCGCTGTTTAGAAATCTCGGTTGTCAAAGATAGAAGAGAAAGTGGAACTGGAGAAGCAGCAAAACAACCACTAACCTGCGCCATTCTCATGGCTAAGTTTCTGTGCTTCTTTTTCCTAATAAAAACTAAAAAGACAAAGTCAAGGAGCTGAACAAGAAAAGGATTATGCCGAAATATAGCACCTTCCTTTCCATTCCACTGCACTCCTCTATGAGGCATTCCATTGATAGCTTCAAGTAGTTTGGGTGGATCAATGGAGTAATCAGAAAGGATGGACCCAATAAGTCCAAGGCCAAATGTTAACCTTCCTAACCTATCTTCCATAACTTTAAGTGCATCAAGTTCGACATCTTTGGCATCCATTAAGCTCTTCGTCATCAAGGACATGCCCTCTACACTAGATAAGTTAGACAGATGCAAAGGTCGAAGGTTCATTACCACAGGCAGGCGAGTGGAGATAATAATGTGGGTCTCTCCACCAAAGCGAGGAAGGAGCTCCATAATGTTCCTACAATCCCACCAGTCCTTCTCGCACTCTAAATTATTGATCACAAGTAAGTAGGGAATGCCCCGCATAAATTCCTTCCTCACTTTTTGAATGGCTTTGGTTTCTGTTTCCTCAAAGTTCACTGAATGAGTCCTATCAATTCGAAGATTGTCATCAACAATACTCACATCAATTCCCAAAAGAGGAAGTAAGTTCATATAGTTTAACCGAACATACATTCCTTCTCCATTAATCCAGAGTACCATTTTATACATCTTAGAATGTCTATAAGCAAATTCAAGAAGAAGCTCGGTTTTACCGGTGCCCGACTCACCAGAGATGCAAGCTATCCCCTTACCAAGTGCTAAACCACTAGACCCCCTCTTCCTTCTACTGCTAGTGATCTCATTTCTTAGTATAAACCTACCAAAATCATCTACGTTATGCTCACACTCCAACTCTATCTCTTCCTTGGACTCCTTCCACATCCTTTGCTCTTTCATCCTGCCTCTATTTTTCTTCTGATGCAATTCAATATTGCTCCTACAGCTCCCTTGAGGTATGAGATTAAAGAAAGTAGCATCCCCTTCAATTTCATCATCACCAAACAACATGTGTTTGAGTTCAAGAAATTCATTTTTTCTTCCAGTGAAATTAGAATTTCTCGCAAATGGAAATTCTTTTCCTTCTGCCATACTCTTCCACTTCATCAACTTCTCCACAGAATCCCTCCTCCCCAACTTCTTCCCAATTAAGTGGATTGCATTCAGAACACAGTCCCTCATATTATGTATACTCACTTCCAACATCACATCAAGTCTTGAGAGTCCATCCACCGCCTTGCTCCACTCTCCTTCCAGCCCATTGTATTTCTTCCAGAGTTCTCCACCATATTTACTCCAAATATCTCCTTTTTTCTCAACAATATTCCTAGACAAACACAGCCCTTTCATTAATCCGAAGAAAATTGGAATTAAATTCTTTCTTGTCAACAAAATATTGAGCTCCTCGATACTCCATAAGTTCGAAAAAGACTTTCTTGTGATGATCACGAAACCAAGAGTGGCCTCCTCCATTGCCTTCCTTGACATCGCACGGGCTCTAGCATCCGAAGACAAACTGCGGTTTGATACAAAGCACGAAAATCCATGCATCTCCATCTCTGCTTGCAACCAGTTCACGAAACGCATCAACAAAGGCTCCTGTCGACCACAGTACCCAACGTAAACATCACAGCTTCTGAGCCTCTCAACCTCCGATTCATTACCCTCCATCCTCTTTTCACAGCTCAACGACACGCTACTATGATATGCCAGAGAATCAACCACTGAAGAATCTTTCGCAGAGAACAAAGGCGGGTCCATCAACGATGGACGAGAGAAACAGAAAGTTGCCATTTCGGGAGGCGAGGGATAGGGAGGTAATGAGTGACCTCAGGCGGAGAGGAAGATGGAAGAGGAGGGTGTTTGGGAGTTGGTGGCTGAAGAAGAAGCCATGAAAGGACCCCAAGTGATGGGGGAAAGGGTTTGGATGAGAAGAGACGAAGAGAATTTGCCCAAACGCCATATATCGAAGGCGGCAATTACGAGAGAAGAATCGAGCCAAATCTTAGGTGATTTTTAGAAATTTTTCGAGAGTTGCTAAATTGAGCGAGATGTGAGAAGAAAATACCTTTTTCAGGGTTCCTCTCTCACGGCGTATAAGGAGGCCATTTGAGAGGGAGCTTCCCTATTTTCATATGTTTTGGTGTTGCCCTATTTCCTTTTGTCGAAAGAACCGGATTGCCTTGGCTTTAGTTTGAATTGGGCATACAAATAGTCAAAAGTTAACCAAGTGTCAATGGCATGGAGACATGTTTGTGTGAAAAAGCGAAAATGATAAAAAATCACATGCCGGATCGGTGGTGGGCCAAAATCAAGTATATTTCTTGTGTTTACAAGTGTTCTCTGGAGGGTGATGGATCACCTCTCAAATTACAATCTCTAAGTACAAAAAATGAAGGGAAAGGGAAAACTCCACGGATCCTTGGAGAGAGCGTCCACGGGTGCATCCACTAGTGTGTTTGCAAGTTTGGAAATGTCTAAATCACACCTAGAGTGGGTGTGAATAAGTGATGTTCTCTTTTTCATTTTGCAACGGAGTAATTAAAACAATAGCAGAAATAAATAAAGCAAACACCACAAATATAAAGATTTATATCAGTTCCCTGATTTAGGTACGTCCACTTTTCTCCTTCGTTCATCTAGTAGTGTGCTAACCTCGATAACTCCAATCAAACTCAGATCAATAAAAGATCTTACACTCGGTGGCAACTATCCTACCTTAGGAACACTAGTTGGTTCTCTACCACAGAACCCACAAAAAGAATCGTACCTCAGGTTCACAGAAGAACCCTACCTCAAGAACACATAAAAACCCTACCTCAGATTTCAAGGAAATCATACCTCGATTTTATAAGATTGTTTTTATACAACTTTCATAGACTCAAATTAATAGAAATCTTGATGATTAAGTCTTCTCTACACTTGTTGAGAAAAACTTCTTCTTGATCAGAAAAATCAGATCTAGAAATGTTTCTCCTCTAAAGAGTTAGTCTCTTGAAGAAAGAGGAAGAAATCTTTTATTTAAGAAATGGAGATCTTATCTGGAATCTTCTTTCCAAAGAACTTTCTTTGCTTTAAGAGAAATAATTAGATAGAACCCCTTAAGAAAAATAAGAGTAGTTGAAGTATTGATCTTGGTCGGCAGCTGCTTAACGATCTTTAGTTCTCTGGACTTAAACAATTCTTGCCTTTAGGTTTAATGTAAGGCACCACCCTCTGGGAATTGAACATGACCAATGGGAGTTTTATGCTCAGAACAACCGCCTTGCGGTAGCACCAGCAATCGAGCTAGCATCCACCAAAAGAGTCTATCCTGCCAGCTATGTATAAATATCACATGGCAATCCATCAATTAATTAATGCAAAAGTCCATGATTCACAGTATTTGATGGAGACGACGGCCCACAACATTTCGAGGACGGCGACGGCATGCTTGCGGACGACCATGCAGAGCGTCGGCATAATAACCGTCCAGAACGCAAACCCATATATTATTATTTAATAATAATAATTATTAATAAATTATTATTAATTAATAATGCATTTCTATGTTTGATATTTTATGTCGCAATGTTATTTTCATTTCATGTGTAATGAGTGTTTATAACCATCATTTGTTATTTTTATTTCATGTTCTTAATTATTGTAATTGTTATGTCATGATGAGTGCAAATAGCCATCATGAGTGGTTTAATTTCTAAGGTGGATATTGAGTGGTGTAGCCTATATATAGGCATGTATGTTTCATATTTAATTATTGAATGAAAGAAAGAAGAAACCGAATTTCAAGATTGAAATCTCCTCCCTCTCCAAGGCAAATTTCGGCCATCCTCTAGTCCTCTCCTTCTTTGGCTGCCGGCCTCCAACTTCCCCTCCTCCTCCTCCCTCCTCCATATCTTCCTCTTCCTCTAGCTACCCGAGCCCTCCTCTTCCTCTATGAAGAAAACCGACCCCTTCCACCCAACAAGCCACCGGCCTCCTCCTCCCCTCACCAACCCGGCCACCCCCCCTCCAAAACCGGCCTCCTCCCTTCATCACAATCCGAGCCCCTCCATATTCCACAAAATCCTAGCTGCCAACCCCAACACCAACAAGTCCGACCCCCTCTTCATCCCCTTCCTAAATCGACCACCACCTTCTATATTAATCCCTACAACCTACCATATTTGCCCTCTCCTACCATATTTACATATATTTGTTGCCAAATCTAGAAGACCTCCTCGTGGTGGATTTCCAATTCCGGCATGACGCGACGAAGACGGGCGAGTTTCTCTCCTACCGGCGCGACTCCGGTGGAGTTGTCGAAGAACGATCCTCGCCGAGAGAACCGGAATCATCCATTCCGGTTGGGTAACTAACTTTTCCACTCCCGTGTGTTCCTTTCTTTAGATAGTCTTGTGGTGGAATTTCTAGCGTTAATTTTGAAATCATTGAAACATCGTGGTTAGCTTTCATTGTAGTTGCATTTTTCTTGGTTGATTTAATTTTCGTATAAGGGTTTGGCGAGCCCTCGTTTTCTTTTGTTGGGAGAGATCTACCTTTTCCGAATCGTGTTTTATTCAGTAGATCTCTTTTGGTACAACACCGCTCGGTCGGATCCAATATTGGTCCTTTTAGCCGGAATGGATATTGGCCTATAGCCTCTATTCAGTTTCAAGTGGTTTGGCTACCCGTACGCTAGCGTATAATTGATTGGACATAATAACGTGGTGCAGCGTAGAATGATTGTGTGAGCGTAGACTTTAGTTCGTGGAGAGATAGTCGTGTGCGTCCGTAATTATATTTCGGTCCAAACGTGTACGCCTACATCAGTATTATCTAAGTCCACATAATATATTAGTTAAACATGAAGCGACAAGTGTAACACCCCTATCCGTCACATAGCATATATCAGTAAATCCGGCCGGGGCCCGACGTCATATACCACGGACAGACCGGTGGGTTACTCAATGAAACCATTCAACCAATACACACGTCCTACACAGAGCATCTAGCGGAAGAAATTTGTTAAGTTGCACAATAAGAACCCAGCCAACAAGCATGAATGTCCACCAATAAACCAAACCGGAATGAAATACAAAGTACCAAAGAGTGCTGGTCTTATGTCCTTACAACAGTTCACTTAAATAAATAGTGTTTTACAAACTTCAGCTCGCAGGCCAGCCATACGTGATTTAAAGTAAGTAAAAAAATAAGGCCTTCAAGGGTCGGCTCAGCAACTTGGGCTTTGGCCCGCTATTTGCCGCTCGGCTCCGCAGCACCTACAAGCACAAATCACCGCAACGATGGCAAACAAGAATAACGGTCAGCTAAAGCTGACCAAATTATAACGATTCCGCCCCCAAAACTCAGGGCGGAAAAGCTTCTTCCCTGCACTTATTAGTATAGCAAGTAAAATAGTGAATAAGCACAATATCACAGGTGCAGACTCACACGGCCACACACCCCATTCTCTCAGGGCACTATGAAAGTGAAGGGATAGATACTACTCTAGAGGGGGGGTGAATAGAGTTATCAAATTTTGCACAAGACAAAACTTAATGGTCTACCCAACTCCCTTGGAGTGATGTGCGGAATGAAAGATTATAGATATAGATTTAACCCTATAGCCTAACACAAGTGATGTGCACAAACTCAAGCTAACTGTAATTACAGTTAAGGCTTGGAAAACCTAATCAGCAACTAGCAACCTAGTTATATCTATTCACAGCCACAATGTAGGAATTAAACAAGTGAATCCAGACGACACAAGGAAATTTATAGTGGTTCCCCAAACAACTTGGGTACGTCCACTCTTCTACCCACACGGTAGGAATCCACTCAGGTTTTTGATCAGGTGCCCTGCCACCAACAGGATCTGCTTCAGGTAGATCCAGAAACCCTTTAGACTTTTGATCAGGTGTCTAAAAACCAAACACAGGTTTTTGATCAGGTGCCCTACCACCAAGGGATACTTTTGAAGGGAGTAATAACCCTGTACAGGAGGGGGAAGAAGGTTAAGATGTCTTCTCTATTTTACAATAGATTAGAGAAACACAAAAGCTTGCACTGAGCTAGAAGGCTCTAAAGAATCAAGGCTCCCCCTGGCTCAAAGATGTCCAGGTGAAGTCTTGCTTCAGTGCAGAAAAACTCTTCAGAAAACTCTGAAGGAAAAACTACAAGAAGATAATAAGTAATAAAATAAAAGATCTTCAAGCAGCTATCTTCTTCTTCTTCTTCTTCAAAAGAACTCTGAGTTTGAACTTCCTGAAAGCAGGAGAACTCAGGTTGAAGAAGAGTAGAAGATCTTAACACTTCTCAGTTAGATGGAAATTGCTGAGAGCAGAAAGCTTGATCTTGATGAAGGCTTGAATGCTTTAAAATATCTGGTTAACTAGTTAGCTTTTAACTAGCTTCAATCCTTCTTCAAAGGGTCCTTTATATAGCAGCAACAAGCAACGGCTCTCTTCAGTTTTGAATTACTTGTCTTCTTCTGAGACTTGAGACCTGGGCTGCAAATAACACACAGCAAAACAAACTCTGCAGCAGGATATACTATAAAAGGAATGAACCTCTTTCTAAGAAGCTGCAGGATCAAATCAAATAACAGAAGGACTAAATAAAGTCACATCAAAGAAATACTCTTTATAGCAAAGAGAAGACTTTTCAGTCTAACGGCTATAAAGGGCTGTCAGCAGATAAAGTAAAATACAAAGACAGCTAATAAGACAAACAACTTTATCTAAAAAGATTTTACTCAGGCAAAAAGAATAGAGCAGATATTGCCTGGAAATATTATCATAAATCAACTGAAACAACTTGCCAGAAAATGTATTAATTAATTAAATATAATAAATAAATACAAAATATAAAGGCAGACAGAAAGCGTCGAACGACCTTCGGAGATCGTCGACCGACGCACGGAGATCGTCGAACTATCGGGCAGATAGTCGAACGATCCAGATAGTCGACCTATCGAAGAAGATAGTCGAACTACCTCGGCAGATAGTCGACCTATCAGAGCAGATAGTCGAACTATCAGATAGTCGATC
This sequence comes from Platanthera zijinensis, assembly GCA_039513925.1. Classification (NCBI taxonomy): domain Eukaryota; kingdom Viridiplantae; phylum Streptophyta; class Magnoliopsida; order Asparagales; family Orchidaceae; genus Platanthera; species Platanthera zijinensis. The sequence continues at coordinate 160,934,988 of CM077096.1, forward strand.
TATCAGGACAGATAGTCGAACTATCAAGCGCAAACAGATAGTCGACCTATCAAGCAGATAGTCGACCTACCTCAGAAAATAGATAGTCGACATATCAACAGATAGTCGACCTATCAAAAGAGACCAGATAGTCGATCTATCAACAGATAGTCGAACTATCAGATAGTTGAACTATCAGGACAGATAGTCGAACTATCAAAGACGACAGATAGTCGACCTATCAACAGATAGTCGACCTATCAAAGCGGAACAGATAGTCGACCTATCAAAAGATAGTCGAACTATCAGATAGTCGATCTATCAGGACAGATAGTCGAACTACCACGCCAAGCAGATAGTCGACCTATCAATAGATAGTCGAACTATCAACGCAGACAGAGCGTCGACCAACTGATAGACGATCGTCGATCAGCCGATAGACGATAGTCGAGCGACGTTCGACTATAGTCGAACGAAAAACTACTTAACCAAATTCTCAATCTGGAAAAGTGAGGACTCTACAGCTAGACTACTAACCATTGACCATAGATAATTCTTGGGTCAAGGAGCACAAAGGAGAGGACTAAACTCAAATCAAACTAGGGTACCAACAATCTCCCCCTATTTGAGTTAAGTCTCTCAAACACACAAAAAAAACATCTAGCTAAAGAGCAATAAAATTAATACAGGAAATAGATAGCAAATAACTAGCAGATTATCAACCAGATAATAAACAAATATATCACAGCAGTCAATCAAACTATTAAGAATCTACAGAGTCTGGCAAAGGATCAGAGGAACTAGGAACAAAAGAGATTTTCCTTAGAGGATCATCAGATTCTTTCTTTGATAGCTTCAAATCCTGCACACCAATGATCTTTAATTCTGCAGCTCTTGGGACTACTGCTTCAGGATGCTTTTCCATGTATTTTGAAGGGTCAAAAACATCAGGATTAACCTGGAACTTTTCAAACTCTTTCTTTCTGAAAGCAGACATGGTGGTTAAACAAGTAGTATCTTTACCTTCTGCTTTAGCTTTTCTTATTTGAGCTGCTCCAACTAGTTCGTGAAAACGAGCCATCCTAAAGTTAGGATCAAGCTCTGGACTTTCATAAATAGGCTCAGGAGGAGCAGCATCGGATTCTTTATCTAGATAAGATATTGGAGCAGACTTAGCAAAAGGATCTTGCTAGAATTTTAAAACAAAGTAAACTACTTACCTTTTGAAACAGCTTTCTCAGACTGAACTGGTACAGCAGTTGAAACCTTTCTCTTAGGAGAAGGAGGAGGTGAAAAAGTTGGCTTTAGATACACAACCTCCTTAACTTGTTCTTTCACTACAGCTTCATGCATTTGACTGCCAGAATGAGACTTTCCATGAGAGCTATGAGAGCTTTTCCTTGATTGATGCTGAGACGAAGCATATCTTGCTGATGGAGCAGATTTTCCTGAGGAGGCAGAAGGGTTGGCAGAAAGATTACCAGAAGCTCCTGCACTTGGAGGAGGAGGAGGACCTCTGGGAGTCCATCTTGAACCAGGACTATCATATCTTTTAGATCTTTTCCTCTCTTTCTGCTGGTTCTTAGAGAACCACATCTAATGCTGAAATTCCTTTGACTTAGGGTCAATGCCCTTCAGAATATAATAAGGAATATCATTATCTTTACTGGGAGGAGGAGGAGCAGCTTTTCTCTTCTTTTGAACAACTTTCTTTTTCTTTGACTTCTCAGATACATCAGAATCCTCTTCATCATCAGAATGAGATGAGGGAGGATTTTCATAAGGATCATAGGCTTCAGAGACAGCCTTTTCTTTTAACTTCAGATCTGATTTCTCTCTTTCCTCTTCCATGGCATCCAGAGCCAGAAGGGAATCTAAGTCCAACCCTGGTGAATCATCCCAGATAGTTGACTTTTCAATTTGCAGCTCTTTTTCTTTCTCTTTTAGCAAAGACTGTACTCTTAGAGTCCAAGCAGTTCGTGCTTTTTCTTCTTCCACACTCAGAATAGGAGTGTCAGCTTTGATTTCATCTTGCTTTTCAGACTCATCTTCTCTATCATCTAAAAAAGAATCCAATTCAGGATCTACTTGGATATCAGGAACAATTGGATCAGCTTCAGAAACAACTGCTATGATCTGAGCAGCTAAATCTCCTCTAATATAATCTGTAGAATTTATGAATACAGATCTGCTAAATAAACAGAAATCATTCCTTCCAGGAATTCACAAACTAACAAATTAATTGACTCGTCAACAAAGCGAATGAATGAATTACCTTCATACTTGACCATCTCCCATGATTCATCTAGATATGAAGTTATAATACCTTCTAGGAATCGAGCAACCACGGGAGTGGTGAGATCTTTTAGGCAGACTTTTACTGCAATTTCAGATAGCATGATTCCATCAGCTATTTCCTTGTCAGATAACACTTGAACTACTTCTTTTTCAGCTGGAGCAGACTCTTCCAGGGCTGTCATTACAGTATCTATTATAGCTGGAAGGGAGGCAGGAGGTTCTGAGGCATCTTCACAGAACATCTCCCCCTGCCTGATTTCAGTGGAGACTGAAACCAGGCCCCTTGAGGAAGATGGCTCAGCAGATTTTGAGAGAGATTTGATGGAGGCAGTTAAGATATCAATGGAGGATGCAAGGGGAGCGATTGCCTCTTCAATCATGGTTTTGATTGAAGGGGTAATCAACTCTACAATGCGGGAGATGAGTTCTGGGGTGATCTCAAAAGATGATGGATGTATAGTGGATGGAGCTGCAGCAGATATGGTTGAAATGCTGGGATGAAGAATGGTGTGGACAGGGGATTGAATTGGAGATGGAGCTGGAGAGTTAATTGGAGAATTAACTGGGGAATGAATGGGAGACGGAGGAGGAGATGGAATCCTCTCAGACCCTAACAAATCAAAGCTAGGAGCAGATATCCTAGCCAGATGAGCAGGTAGAGGAGATGCTGGAGGGGAAAGAGGAACAACCGTGGTTGTTTCTGGAGCAGAAGAGGGAGAAGGTCGTACTTCAGCTGAAGTTGATGGAACTTTAACTGAAGCAGACAGCAAAGCAGAAGAGGAGGAGGGAAGAGCTGAGCCAGCTTCGACAAGGTGAGGAGTGACTGATTCAGTCCTGGTGTCCTCAGATGTTGCTGGAGTAACCCCTGTGAGAGCGGGTTTCACAAATGTTCTCTTCCATTTAGAGAACAGGTTAGGATCCATCTTATTGCTTGCATTAATTGTTGTTGCGGTTGAACTCAGCAGCTGGGGGTACTTTTCCTTCAGGAAAATGCCAATAACCCTTCCTAGGGTAACTTCCTTCTTACCAGTCTTTTTCCTTATTAAATCAAACACAACTCCTGCCCAATCAATCCTTTTCCGATTAACAATCGCACACATCAGTGCGAATTGTTGCCTTGTGATATTATCATGGGCAGAGTGCTTACCGAGGAGCACTTTTCCTACCAACTCAGCAAGAAACTTGATTTTGAAAGGGAAATTTACTTTGAGCAGCTTGGTGGGAATGCCCTCTGCATGTCCCAGCTCAACTAGCATTCTTCCAAATTCCTGAGCATCTTGCTCATAATCCTCTTCACCATTTATTAAATAAAAAATTTCAGTCAAAACGGCCGGAGTTAGGATTACCTCTTCTCCGCCGATGGTGCCAGTCATCGAGTCGTCGGTGGAGGACGACGTGAAGGCCCATTCCTTGATCTCTGGGATGTTTATCTTAATTCTTGAAGACATTAACCTCTCGAGTCCTTGATCCCGGCAAAGCTAAAGAACTTCTACGATCCCAGCTTCGCAACTACTGAACGCGTCGAAATCGACACTAAAGCCTGCATCAAACTTTACAACTGCTAGAACTGCGGGAGAAATCGCCATGGATTGCTGGAGAAAGCTCGAGAAGGACGGAGAAGACGAAGAGGATGAAGCGGCAGAAAATCGCAAGCGGGAAGGCAGAATGCGAAAAGACACGCTCCGTCGACGATGAAACAAAAGATCTTTTAACCTAGGTCGACTATCGGCTTTATATTAGACCGAAGAAAGTCGATCTATTAAAAAGATACTAGACCCGATGGTCGAACGGCCATTCGACGATCGGCTCAGAAGCAGAGTAGTCGGACAATCGTTCGACTATTTCTGGCTTCTCAAACAACAGACTATCATCATCCAGAGATCGACGATGAGCTCGACTTGTTCGACGATGGTCGAACGCCGGTCGATGATCTTCAATCAGACAAACTTTCATCAACCATAGGTCGACGATGGGCTTGACCCGATCGACTATCTTCGAACGTCGTTCGACTATCTTCAAACAAGTTTCAACAAAGGCAGATATAGTCACACTTAGTCTCGTCCATTGATCATGCCTAGTTGAACTAAAAAGAACAGATGCTTCTGTTCATTTAAAGGCTTGGTGAATATATCACATCTCTGAAACTCAGTGGATATGAACTCAAGACAAATCTTATTCTTTTCCACACAATCTCTCAGGAAATGGTGCCGAATCTCAATGTGCTTCGTTCTAGAGTGGTGCACTGGATTTTGTGCAATTGAGATAGCACTGGTACAATCACACATGATTTTGGTGTTCTTGTGTGAGTAACCATAATCCATAAGCTGGTTTTGAATCCACAGGATCTGTGAACAACAACTGGCAGCTGCTATATATTCAGCCTCTGCAGTTGAAGTTGAGACAGAAGCCTGCTTCTTACAGAACCAAGAGACCAATCTCTCTCCCAGGAACTGGCAAGTTCCTGAGGTGATCTTCCTGTCAACTCTGCAACCAGCATAATCAGAATCAGAATATCCAATTAATTCAAATTCTGACTCAGCTGGGTACCAAAGTCCTAGATTTGGGCATCCCTTCAGGTATCTCAGGATTCTCTTTAGAAGAATCAGATGCGATTCCTTGGGGTTGACCTGGAATCTAGCACAAAGGCATGTAGCAAACATTATATCTGGCCTACTTGCAGTTAGATATAATAGGGAACCAATAATGGCCCTATAATTCTTTTGATCAACTGGCTTGCCGTGATCATCAGAATCAATAACTACATTAGTAGCCATGGGTGTAGGCATTGCTGAAGCATCAGCCATCCCAAATTTCTTTACCAATTCCTTGGCATATTTGGATTGGGAGATGAAGATACCATCAACATCTTGCTTAACTTGGAGACCAAGAAAGTAAGACAGCACACCCATACTACTCATCTCAAACTTGGAATGCATCAAGTTGGAAAACTTTTTGCACGGTTTGGGATCAGTGGAGCCAAAAATAATATCATCTACATACACCTGAACTAACAGGATTGTGTCCTTGTGATGCTTGACGAAAAGGGTTCTATCAACTACTCCCCTAGTAAAGTTGTGCTCTAACAGGAAACTAGCTAAGGTCTCATACCAGGCCCTAGGAGCTTGCTTTAGTCCATAAAGAGCTTTCTGCAACTTAAACACATGAGAAGGCTGAGTTGAAGAAACAAACCCAGGTGGTTGTTCAACAAACACCTCTTCTTTAAGCTCACCATTTAGGAATGCACTTTTGACATCCATTTGGAACACCTTAAACTTCATGAAGGCTGCATAGGCCAAGAAGATCCTTATTGCTTCTAGCCTTGCAATAGGAGCAAAGGTTTGGTCATAATCTATACCTTCCTCCTATCTGTAGCCCTGAGCTACAAGCCTAGCTTTATTCCTTACTATAATTCCATTTGCATCCAACTTGTTTCTATACACCCACTTGGTGCCTATGATCAGTTGGCCTTTAGGTCTTGGAACCAAAGTCCAAACTTTACATCTCTCAAACTGATTGAGTTCCTCTTGCATTGCAATGATCCAGTGGGGATCTAGCTCTGCATCTTTAAAGGTGAGGGGCTCAACCTGTGAGAGGAAACAAGCTTGCATCACATCTTGTCTTAATTGATGTCTTGTTTGCACACCAGCTGATATGTCTCCAATCACTTGAGATGTCGGGTGATCTCTAAGTGTGACAATATCAGCAGGTGGGATGTGATCTTCAGCAACAGTTGGGATTAATTCCTCAGGAGGAATTTGATCTATTGTTGGTGGTACAACAACAGCTTCAACAGCTTCAGCAATGTCTTCATCACTGTCTGATTTAGTGATCTGAAGAGTTGATAGTTGAAGAATTTCTTGAGGGGCATCATGTACCTGCAATGAACTTGAGGAAGGAGAATTTTCCTTCTCCTTGTAAAACATCTGAGACTCATCAAAAGTCACATGCACAGATTCTTCAATTTTACAGGTAGATTTGTTATAAATCCTATAAGCTTTGCTTACTTGGGAATATCCAAGCATGATTCCCATTGAAGCTTTTGCTTCAAATTTTCTAATATATTCTTTATTATTATTATGAATATAAACAATACAACCAAATACTCTAAAATAATTAATTTTAGGTCTCTTTCCCTTAAGCAACTCATAAGGAGTTTTACACTTAAGTTTGTGTATCAAACTTCTATTCAAGACATAATTGACTGTACTAACAGCTTCTGCCCAATAGGAGAGAGGCATGTTAGCATCTGCCAACAATGTACTAGCAGCTTCAATAAGTGTTCTATTCTTCCTTTCAACTACCCCATTTTGTTGAGGAGTTCTAGGAGCTGAGAAGCTATGTTTGATACCTTCTCTCTCACAGAATTCTTGCATGAGAAGAGAGTCAAACTCAGTACCATGATCACTTCTGATTAAGGCCACATGAGTAGAGTACTCAGTCTGCACACATAGTAGAAAGTCTGTAAGGGCTTTGAAGTTATCAGACTTAGTTCTCAAAAAGAAAACCCAACTGAACCTAGAGAAGTCATCTACAATTACTAAGGTGTAATACTTCCCTCCTAAACTCTGTACATTTATTGGGCCAAAAAGGTCCAAGTGTAATAAATACAGGATTCTAGGAGAATCACTCTTATTTATAGATTTAAAAGAGTTTTTGGTTTGCTTGCCTAGCTGACAAGCCTTGCAAAGGCTCTCCTTCTTGTAGGGGCAAGAAGGTAAACCTCTAACAAGGTTGTGCTTAGATAACCTAGATATATTTTTAAGGTTAACATGACTAAGCCTCTTATGCCACAAAGAATTATTATTAAGAGTTACTTCATTAAACAGGCAGATTTCAGAATGAGATGAATTGAAATCTACTAAATAAATATTACCTATTCTAATGCCTACTAAAACAACATTATTATTTAAAGTAATATTGCAAGAGGAGTTAGAAAATGAAACCTGGTAGCCAGCATCACATAGCTGGCTGACTGAAATCAAATTATGCTTCAGTCCATTGACATATGCAACTCTCTTGAAAGTAACTGCTCCAATTATGATCTTGCCATAGCCTTCTGTCTGACCACAGCTGGAGTCTCCAAAGATAACCTTTGGGCCGAGCTTAGCTTTGAACTTTGACAGAAGATCTTTATTTCCTGTCATATGCTTGGAACATCCACTATCCAAATACCACTTATTTTGAGTGATTGGATAGGCCTTCACCTGCAAGACATTTATTTAGACAGTGTGGACCCAGGTAACCTTGGGTCCCTTGTTTTTCACATAAGAAAAACTGGAAATATATGAAAATGCAGGCTGAGGGTGATAACCTAGTGGGTGAGATCTCCTAGGTGGGATTCTCCATGCAGATGATGGGTCAACAAACCTAGGGTTTCTATTTTCACTTAGGTTTCTATGGTACTGATTATGATTTTGAAAATCATATTGAAAACGTCGATCGACGTTCGACGATGGGTGCTCAGATCGTCGACCTTCGTTTGACCATTGAGCTTCCGATCGTCGAGCTGCGTTCGACGCTCTTTGCATTTCTTTAAAGAATTTCTTTCTCTTTTCTCTCTTAGCTTTATTTAGGGTTTTATTTACTAGATTTACTTGCTCAGTGTTCTTCTTTCCACTAGCTGAAATGAAGTTCACTGGAGTTGAAAGATTGTTTTTAAGAAGGACTAGGGGTTCACTGGGAGAAGCTCCTAAGCCTAGTTTGTCATTACCTGACCTAGTGTTAGTCATGCTGGTAATTTCTAACAACTTAAGGCTTCTACCATTAAGTGATTCCTCTAATCTCTTAGACTTAGCTAACTCTATTTTAAGAAATTTAATTTCTTCACTACAAGTAGTGAGATCTTCCTTTAACCTAATGTTTTTTGTAGCTATTGATTCTGAGTCAGCTAACCTATTTCTAAGTTCTTTTATTTCCTTTTCAGAGCTAATCAAATCTAAGCATAAAGATTTAAATTCTAATTAAAATTCTTCTGAAGTAAAATCATAGGAAGAGAGTACCTCATCTTCTGTAGGTATCTCTTCATCAGAATCAGAACTCTCTACAGCAGAGTGGTTGCTGCAGGCATCTATTACCATCAGGCAAACTTCTTTTGCCTTCTTCTCTTCCTCATCCTCACTGGAGCTTGATGAGGAGGATTCTTCATCAGAATCACTCCAGGTTTCAGCAATGAAACCTCTCTCCTTCTTCTTGTTTTTGTAGGAGGATGGCTTGGAGTGCTTCCTGTGCTGTTCCTTTTCTTTTCTCTTTTCTTTGTTCTTCTCCTCTGGACACTCTGGCAAGATGTGTCCAGGCTTCCTGCAACCATAACAAATAATTTCTTTAGCAGGAGAGCGATCATACCTTGGTTTGTCTTCATAGCGTGAAGACTTCTTTCTGAACTCCTTTCTCCCCATCTTGAGAAACCTCTTGGCAAACAAAGCCATTAGTTCCTCATTAGATTGGCTGCCTTCAGAAGCATCAGCAGCCTTAAGAGCTAGAGATTGCTCTTTTCTTGTTGGAGTGGGGGTCTTCGCTTCTGCTTCAGCTTCCCTTGTCTTCAGCACTTGCTCAAAATACTTGAGCTTGCCGAGAAGGGCTTCAGTGGAGATCTCATTTGTACTTCTGGCTTCCTTGATGGGCCAGATCCTTAGATCCCATGTGCTAGGGAAGCACATAAGAATCTTATCATTGACCTCTGTCAATGATATGTCCTTTTCCAGGGTCCTCAGCTCATTGATGATTGAGCTGAGCCTGGAGTACATGGCTTCAACTGATTCAGCATCAGTTTTCTTGAAGTTATCATACTGTGAGATCAGGTTGGACCTTCTGTCCTTCCTTTCATCAGCTGAACCAGCTACAATCTGGTTCAGTGTGTCTCACATGGCTTTTGCTGAGGAGCATTCAGCAACCTTTTGGAATACCTCATCAGACATTGTCTGAGCCAGAATGTTCATTGCCTTGGCATCTGCTATTTTGGCCTTCTTGTATTCATCATTGTAATCTGGAGGAGGCACTACACTCATATCAGATGATGAGGCAGTGGCAGCAGCAAGTGCTCTTGGGGGTCCTGACAAAATAGAAGCAAACATGCTTTCATCAATAGAATTCATATATAATTTTATCCTTGCCTTCCAGATGCCAAACTTAGCTAAGTTGCATGCTGGAGGTCTGGTGCTAGAATAATCCTTGGACTGGGCCATGATAGTGAATATCTATAAGCTTTGGTATTTATCAGGATCTTGTGACTTAGGTGTTAGCCTATTCAGTCAGTCAACCTCCCTCTGATACCAATTGAAAGTGAAGGGATAGATACTACTCTAGAGGGGGGGTGAATAGAGTTATCAAATTTTGCATAAGACAAAACTTAATGGTCTACCCAACTCCCTTAGAGTGAAGTGCGGAATAAAAGATTATAGATATAGATTTAACCCTATAGCCTAACACAAGTGATGTGCACAAACTCAAGCTAACTGTAATTACAGTTAAGGCTTGGAAAACCTAATCAGCAACTAGCAACCTAGTTATATCTATTCACAGCCACAATGCAGGAATTAAACAAGTGAATCTAGACGACACAAGGAAATTTATAGTGGTTCCCCAAACAACTTGGGTACGTCCACTCTTCTACCCACACAGTAGGAATCCACTCAGGTTTTTGATCAGGTGCCCTGCCACCAACATGATCTGCTTCAGGTAGATCCAGAAACCCTTTAGACTTTTGATCAGGTGTCTAAAAACCAAGCACAGGTTTTTGATCAGGTGCCCTGCCACCAAGGGATACTTTTGAAGGGAGTAATAACCCTGTACAGGAGGGGGAAGAAGGTTAAGATGTCTTCTCTATTTTACAATAGATTAGAGAAGCACAAAAGCTTGCACTGAGCTAGAAGGCTCTAAAGAATCAAGGCTCCCCCTGGCTCAAAGATGTCCAGGTGAAGTCTTGCTTCAGTGCAGAAAAACTCTTCAGAAAACTCTGAAGGAAAAACTACAAGAAGATAATAAGTAATAAAATAAAAGATCTTCAAGCAGCTATCTTCTTCTTCTTCTTCTTCAAAAGAACTCTGAGTTTGAACTTCCTGAAAGCAGGAGAACTCAGGTTGAAGAAGAGTAGAAGATCTTAACACTTCTTAGTTAGATGGAAATTGCTGAGAGCAGAAAGCTTGATCTTGATGAAGGCTTGAATGCTTTAAAATATCTGGTTAACTAGTTAGCTTTCAACTAGCTTCAATCCTTCTTCAAAGGGTCCTTTATATAGCAGCAACAAGCAACGGCTCTCTTCAGTTTTGAATTACTTGTCTTCTTCTGAGACTTGAGACCTGGGCTGCAAATAACACACAGCAAAACAAACTCTGCAGCAGGATATACTATAAAAGGAATGAACCTCTTTCTAAGAAGCTGCAGGATCAAATCAAATAACAGAAGGACTAAATAAAGTCACATCAAAGAAATACTCTTTATAGCAAAGAGAAGACTTTTCAGTCTAACGGCTATAAAGGGCTGTCAGCAGATAAAGTAAAATACAAAGACAGCTAATAAGACAAACAACTTTATCTAAAAAGATTTTACTCAGGCAAAAAGAATAGAGCAGATATTGCCTGGAAATATTATCATAAATCAACTGAAACAACTTGCCAGAAAATGTATTAATTAATTAAATATAATAAATAAATACAAAATATAAAGGCAGACAGAAAGCGTCGAACGACCTTCGGAGATCGTCGACCGACGCACGGAGATCGTCGAACTATCGGGCAGATAGTCGAACGATCCAGATAGTCGACCTATCGAAGAAGATAGTCGAATTACCTCGGCAGATAGTCGACCTATCAGAGCAGATAGTCGAACTATCAGATAGTCGATCTATCAGGACAGATAGTCGAACTATCAAGCGCAACCAGATAGTCGACCTATCAAGCAGATAGTCGACCTACCTCAGAAAACAGATAGTCGACCTATCAACAGATAGTCGACCTATCAAAAGAGACCAGATAGTCGATCTATCAACAGATAGTCGAACTATCAGATAGTTGAACTATCAGGACAGATAGTCGAACTATCAAAGACGACAGATAGTCGACCTATCAACAGATAGTCGACCTATCAAAGCGGAACAGATAGTCGACCTATCAACAGATAGTCGAACTATCAGATAGTCGATCTATCAGGACAGATAGTCGAACTACCACGCCAAGCAGATAGTCGACCTATCAATAGATAGTCGAACTATCAACGCAGACAGAGCGTCGACCAACTGATAGACGATCGTCGATCAGCCGATAGACGATAGTCGAGCGACGTTCGACTATTGTCGAACGAAAAACTACTTAACCAAATTCTCAATCTGGAAAAGTGAGGACTCTACAGCTAGACTACTAACCATTGACCATAGATAATTCTTGGGTCAAGGAGCACAAAGGAGAGGACTAAACTCAAATCAAACTAGGGTACCAACACACTAACTCGGTGAACCTGTTCATAACTGTGGTCTCACCACCATCCCTTGGATGGAAAATCTCATGAGCATTTTTAGTCTTTTCGGTCTAAGCCTAAGACTCGCACGACCATGCCAATGGCCAGTCCCTTTTTCAGGTATCTGACACCAAACCAAATAGCCCGGGTCCGCATCCACTTGCCCGTTGCTCACACCGCCTAGTCACTTTAAGACGTACGCGCGGGCCAAGCTTCTCCCGGACCCCAAAATTCGATCACACAAACACATAACCCAGTTATGTTCATGGTTGGCTCCCAGGCCACTAAGATGGAAAAAATGCATTTCCGCCCGGTTTTTCGGGTGTGCCTTGGGGTTAATCCCCAAGGATCCCTGCTGCAATCTACCCCATAGAAATCCGAAAATAATCAATGGCGCGGAGTCTTCTCCGGCTACTATGCAATGCAACATCACCGATCTAGACCAACTTTTCCGGGTAGGCTTCACACAACATACCTATGTCCGTACTATGATTTCGGACTCTAACAAGGGGGACTTTACATATCTACCCCAAGGAATGTCGCAAACTCGCCGCATACTCGCAGGAGAAGGTTTTCCCATACAAAGGAAGAAGAACTTCACATGCTCAAGATGAGAATCGTTACACTAGCATTCTTCCTCGGCGCCATGGAAAACTACACGGATGAAAAGCACAACGATGATCTCGCCTCTGCAGATCTGGGCTCGGTTTGCGATTTGGCGCTCCGAATCTCCTCCGGCGACCGGATCTGCCTCTTCCTCCAAGCTCCTTGCTCTCCCTTCTCTCTAGGATTTAGAGAGAGAAGATGAAAATGGAATGAGGGTTTGAACCCTATTCCCGGAATAAAACCTACCCAGGATAGCCTTGAGCTAGATCCCAAAGCACGGAAACGAACAGCTATGATTCAGCCCAAAATTCCACAACCTGGGCTGAACACGGCTTGCGACAAGCCCGTGTCCAAGGCCGTGTCACTCATTCGCCATCAAAACCGCCGCGTCCCAAAAATAATACGGGCAATCGACACGCCCATGTCAAGCTTGACACGCCTGTGTCATCTAGTACACGCCCGTATAGGTTGTCGTGTTTGATAGTGTTAAGTTGTCAACCTAAATCACCTAGAGGGAGGTGAATAGGTGAATTGTGCGTCTAAATGCGGAATAAAATTTTTAAAGAACTAGCACACACAAACAAGCAATCACAGATGATAAGAAGATTTATAGTGGTTCCCCAACCTTGGGTACGTCCACTTTCCCTCACCGATCTAGTAAATCACTAGATCCGACTACTCCACTATCTCGGATTGAAATCCAATCCTACGCCTCGGAACCAAGTTCCTACAATCTCGATCCAAAAAGGATCTACACTTGGAAGATGAAAACTTCCTACAACTCGGAGATTAATCTCCTACAAAATTTACAGAGAGATTTAAAGAAAAAATACAAACAGAATTTTTTTCTCAGATCTGGAAAGATTAAGCTCTCGGTCTTCTTCTTGAACTTGCTGCTTTTTCAGAAAATATTGAAGAAGAGATGAGAGACCTGATCTGAGAAATCTTAGACCTACTCGATCAAGGAGAAGATGATATATCCTTGAAAAGCAAGCCTTTCTTGATCGAAAACAGAAGTGTCGATCTTCACGTTGACGGCGACAACTAAAACTTCTGTTATTCTAGAGAGAGACGGCCGATCACGATAATAGACAAATACGATTTTCCGCTTTCGGTTAGTCTTGATGAAAATGCATTATATAGGATTTCCCCTAATGGTTAGAATTAACATTAATGACGACACGTGGACCAATCACGATGTCTCATTTGAAAAACTCGTCGATCTGGACTTAAGAGAAATTTTAGAAAAAATTGACAGCAGTTCTCGAGAAGTATGAATGAGTTCTCGAGAACAGGCTGACTTCTCGAGAACTAGACTGTCTGGACTTAAGTTAGTACTCGAGAACAACGGCGTTGAGTCTACTCAATAGTTATGTGAAGCTTCTCGAGAACTAACTAGACTTCTCGAGAACCATTACTCAAAAGTCAAACCGTATACTCGAGAACCATGCTTACTTCTCGAGAACTGGAGACTAAGTTCTCGAGAACTATGATGGACTTCTCGAGAGAGGGACTTAGAAATAAAGGCTAGGACTTCTCGATAACCTTAGACTAACTTCTCGAGAACTATAAATGGTTTCTCGAGAACTAGTCTCGGCTTCTCGAGAACTAAAGGAACTTCTCGAGTTCTGCTAAGTCTACTTCTCGAGAACTATCATGGACTTCTCGAGAGATGGACTTAGAGAAAGTCTGGACTTAGAAAATTTTCTCTACTCTTCAAGAAACCAAGCTTCATTCATAGATCCAAGTGCTTGAATATGAAGTGCATCCCAATTAAGAGGCTACACATGAGTCAACACCTTGGATCACACAGTGAGGGATTACACTGTATGGTCCTGTATTCATGACCCACTGTAGACTAAGATTGGTCTACACTTAGCAATGATGATCTGTAAACACACAACTTAAACCAAGATATCAAATACAACTTAATTCATCTTAGTTCAAGGGTGACTTCATGCAAATCTGGGTTATTGTGGATGCAATACCCAATAATCTTCCCCTATTTATAGAAGTCAGAACCCTCTACACTAAGGTGAATTACACCAATAAAGAAAGAATAGTAAATGAAGAATAGAAATCAAAAGCAAGATAGAAAAATTAGGCACACAATTAGCAAAATTAGAAATTGTATATATATAATGTTTTAGATTTCCAATTTCAACATCATTTCTTCCATAATCTCAAAAATAAGTATCTGTAGAAAAATCATCTCTAGCTCTAATGCTGTCTGTCATGCTTCTCTTGCTGTCTTCTCTGATAGCTGAAAGGTTTTGGATAGTATCTAGGAGGTTTTGGAGGAGCCTTGGGATTTTTCTTGCCATACTCTCTGTCATATATCCTTCTTTTGGTCATTGACTTCTCATAAAGTTCCCACTCAGTGGAGCTATAGTGGAGACTCCTGTTTTCATTATAGTCCATAACTAACTTGAGAGTATTAAGAATCAATGACTTGGAGGTAGGACTCCAGACTTCACCAAACTCTTGTGCCTTTCTTTTCTCAGAATTTGTCTTGGGAATACTTTTGCTGGCTGAGGGGCCTTCCCCATACTTCCTTTTCTTAGAGGCGTGGATCTCAGGTAAACCTTGAGGAATAATATCATCCTATACTTGGTCATAGGAAGCAGGAGGAGGATCCTGATCTTCTGGCCTAGGAGAAAAGCAGGGCATCTGAGGTTGTTGCATCTGAGCTGGCATCTGACTGGACTGTCCTTCAGCAAGAGGATTAGGGTTATGAGGAATGATATTGGGATCAACCTGAAATTCAGGGAATATTTGGTTGTGCATCCAGACTGAGGTGTCATAGGTATGAAATTTTACAGATTGAATTTGCTCTAAAACATTCTTATTGATTTCATTTATCTTTTCAGACCAAGCTGAGTTTGCAGCAGCAGTAAATTTATCCACAAGTTTTTCCACATGTTCTTTTACCAGACTCTCCCCCTTTCTGAATTCTACACATAGCTTTCCTATGACATCTTCCTTGAAAGTTCCCATTTCTTCATAGATTTTCATAACATGTTCCTGGGCTTTCTTCTCTAGCTGAATCTGATTGTTAGCAAGTGTTATTGATTGTTCCATGACCTGGACAACACTAGTAATGGTGTGGTCTATAGCTTTTCCACCAATCTAAAACAATTCTTTGAAGGAGTCTGTATTATGCTGGATTTCTACAAATCCTCTGCTCATCTCTTTTTCTAGAGCAGTTACTTTGTCCTGGACTACCTATAGAGATTCATCAAAATATTTCCTCTGGTCAGCCAACATGATTTCAAGCTTACTGAGAATATTTGAATTGATAGGGGCAGCAGTAGCAGTAACAGCAGGAGGAGAAGCAGTCCATGGAGGAATCTCATCAATCACTACAGAACTTTTAGCTCTGACAGTATGAGTGATTGCATCTCCTTCTTCATCAAGGAAAGTGGGCATGGAGAAGTCAAGTTTCCTTAGTAGAGCTTCAACTGGCTCTTGAGAAATTCTATCTTCATCAGAAAGAAGAATAGTATCTGGTAGATCTTTCTTAGCAGATGGGGATTGAGCAGTTTGAGACTTGGGTGATGGTATCGGAGATGGAGTATGTGCTGGTGATGGAGATGGAACTGGTGATGGAGAGGGAGCTGGTGAAGGATCCTTTGATGGTTCTTCAGCAGTGTCCTTGTGTAGAGAAGGAAGAGGTTCATCTGAAGTCAGCTCTTTTATCATACATTCTATATCTTCAGCAGTAGATTTAATGGTTTCTTACATTTTCTCATCTGAGATGGTCTTATCTGAAATGTCTGCCTCTGGGGACTTTGTTGGAGATCTTACTGGGCTTCTGACAGGACTTCTGATGGGTGAACTTGCTGGTGATCTGGCTAGAGGAGGAGGAGAAGGAAGTCTGACATCTGAAACTGAGGCTGCAGGCTCCCCCTCAGTTACTGCACCAGATGGTTCAACAAAATTATGAGAGGAGGGAGATGGAGTCCTGACCTCTTTAGCAGGGGCTGCAAGCTCTTTAGCCAACTGCATTGGATTCTTCAGCTTTAATTCCCATCTATGAATGTAGGCTAGGGATATCTTCTTAAGGTGATGGATAAGAGTGCCTTTAGAAGTCTTGAAGACATTTGGATCAATCTCATGCAACATCAGGGTGATTATCCTAACAAATTTTGGTTCTTTTATGCTGTCTCTAATCAAATCAAAAATCATCAAACCATAAGGAAATCTTTTCCTGCAGACTATGGAAACCATGATATTGAAGAAGTCATTTGTAATAAATCCTATTGATCCTATTCTGCACCACATAATTTTGCCAATAATGTCTACTAAAAGTTTGCTAACATCATTTAAAGAAGTCCTCCTTAGAGAAGTAATGTCATCTGGAACTCCACAGAAATGATAGGTTCTGTCATTGTCCTCCCCAGTTATTTCATCTAAATCATCTACATGAGGTAGTCTGAGAAGTCAGGACACTATGGTAGGGCTCAACTTAATTTTAATGCCCTTTACTTTGGACTTCAGGACAGTGCCATATCTTCTTATCTTAACATTTTTGAAGAACTCTTCTACCTCAGGAAATAAAATCTTACAAGGTTCTGATAGAACAAATGTCAAACCTACTGTGTCCAGGAGAAGAAGAAGATTTCTGAAATCCTCTAAAAGCTCTGCTATCCCTGCTCTTACTAGCTCACTGCCGACACCGATTTTGAACTGCTAGGCCATTGAGATGAACGACGGCGATGGACGGAGAGCAAGAAGGCGGCAGCGTTGAAGCACTGGTTGGCGGAAGACGAAGAGTTTTTGAGAGAGAGTTAGAGTTTGAAATGTCGGTTGAATTTAGGATTCTAACGTTATATATATATATAACCATAGTAATGCCGATTAGATGTCTAACTAAACCTAATTAACCATTGGATTAAGGCAAAAATCGAGTAGTTTTCGAAATAGTAGAAATTGACAGAAATCGAAAATTTACATGGCATTTCTCGAGAGGTAGGGTAGTTCTTGAGAAGTATTATTGTAGTTCTCGAGAAGTAAAGAACTTGTTTTCGAGAACTTTCAGTACCTCTCGAGAGACAGATTTTCTGTTCTCGAGAAGTTGACTTAAAGTTTTCGAGAACTAATTTCCTGCTTTTCGAGAAGTAATAATAGTTCTCGAGAGCTGCCTTCCACTTAAGAAATTTCTGAACTTTTTGAAGTTTCCTCGATTCTTGAGCTTTGAAATGATTCCCTTTGACCTATCCTTCTTTGTTCAGCATCCCAAGTTCATTTTTGAAGAAATTGAACTTGGTCTCATCCAACAGCTTTGTGAAGATGTCTGTAACTTGTCGATCTGTTGGCACGTACTGCAGATCCACATCCCCTTGCTCTACATGCTCCCGGATGAAGTGATATCTGAGCTCGATGTGCTTTGTTCGGCTGTGCGAGACTGGGTTGTTTACAATTACTATTGTGCTGGAGGAGTCGCAAAACAACAGAATGGCTTTAACCTTCATATTGTAATCTTCTAGCTGGTTCTTTAGCCAAAGCAATTGTGCACAACAACTGCCAGCAGAGATATACTCTGACTCGGTCGTTGAGATTGCGACATAATTTTGCTTTTTGATGCTCCATGAGATAAGACTTCTTCCAAGGAACTGACATGTCCCGAAAGTGCTTTTCTTGTCATCTTTGCTACCTGCAAAGTCTACATCTGAAAAACCAATTAGTTCACTATCATTACTTCTTGGGTACCATAAGCCAAGATTCGGTGTACCTTTAAGGTATCTCAAGATCCGCTTTGCATCAGCATAGTGAGATTCCTTACAGTTCACTTGGAATCTAGCACATACACATGTAGAGAATATTATGTTTGGTCTACTAGCAGTAAGGTAGAGCAAGGATCCAACTATGCTTCTGTATTTGGTTTCATCAAAAGATTTCCCTTTCTCATCCTTGTCCAGAGACATAGCTGAGGCTATTGGAGTCCTCATAGAGGTTGCACTCTCCATTCCGAATTTCTTAATCAACTCCTTGGTGAACTTCGTCTATGAGATGAAAATTCTATCTTCAGATTGTTTCACCTGAAGTCCTAAGAAATACTTCTGCTCTCCCATACTCCTTATTTTAAACTTCCCTTGTATAAGTTTAGAAAACTTTTTGCAGAGGTTGTCGTCTGTAAAACCAAAAATAATGTCGTTGACATAGATTTGCACTATTAAAATCTTGCCTTTAATTTCCCTAAGAAATATTGTCGTATCTATCTTTCCCCTTGTGAACTTATTCTCGAGGAGAAAGGTAGATAGTGTTTCGTACCAAGCTCGAAGAGCTTGTTTCAAACCGTACAGCACTTTCGATAACAAATAAATATACTCATGAAAGTTAGGATCAACAAAACCTGGGGGCTGTTCCACGTACACTTCTTCCTTTATGTCACCATTTAGGAAGGCGGACTTCACGTCCATTTGGTAGACAATGAAGCCCTTCAGTGCAGTATAAGCTAGGAACAGTCTGATGGCCTCCAGCCTTGCCACTGAAGAGTATGTTTGGTCGAAGTTGATCCCTTATTCTTGACGATATCCTTTGGCGACGAGTCTGGCCTTGTTCTTTATGATTGTTCCATCCTCGTCCAACTTATTCCGGTAGACCCACTTCGTTCCGATGACATTCTTACCTTTGGGTCTAGGAACTAGTTTCCAAACTTTGTATCGCTTGAACTGGTTCAGTTCTTCTTCCATGGACAAGATCCATGATGCGTCTGAGTTGGCTTCCTCAAACTTCTTTGGTTCAACCTGTGAGAGAAAACTTAAATATAAATTCTCGTTAGTTGTACCTCGACGAGTTCTGACACCATCCCGGGGATCTCCTATGATCTGGTCTAATGGATGATCCTTCAGATGTCTGAGCTCTAGGTTTCTTGCATCTGGAACTTCTTCAGCAACTAGAGTGACTTCATCAACTTGGATGTTTTCCTCATCTTGATCATCTGCCTCTCCAATGGGGGTTGGAGTAGTGATCTTGAAGAACTTTTCTCTTTCACCTTTAGTCGGTTCATCCAAGCTGATCTCTTTAATCCTTGTACCTGCATCTTCAACAAGCACACTAGACGATTTGCTTTGCTGCAAGCTCGTCTCATCAAATACAACATTTATGAATTCCTCTATGACCAGAGTTATTCTATTGAAAATCCTGTATACCTTACTATGGCTACTATAATCTACAAAAATACCTTCAAAACTTTTCTCACTAAACTTGGTAGTATGATACTTACCATTGTTAAGCACGAAGCATTTACAGCCAAAAATTCTAAAATATTAAATAGTTGGTTTCCTGCCTTTTAGAAGTTCGTAAGGTGTCATATTATGATTCTTATTGATGAGTGCTCGATTTTGCACGTGATATGCAGTATTGACGGCTTCAGCCCAGAAGTATTCCGATAGTAAAGCATCACTCAACATAGTTCTGCAGGCCTCTTTGAGTGTTTTGTTCCTTCTCTCAGTTACTCCATTTTGCTGTGGAGTGTGAGGAGAGGAAAACTCATGAAAGATACCTAGGCTTTCACAGAATTCTATCATGGCCCTAGATTTGAACTCTGTTCCATTGTCACTTCTGATTTTGACTACGAAATAGTTATATTCATTTTGGACCTGTCTGACAAAATTAATAAGGATGTCGAAGGT
Organism: Platanthera zijinensis; assembly: GCA_039513925.1. Classification (NCBI taxonomy): domain Eukaryota; kingdom Viridiplantae; phylum Streptophyta; class Magnoliopsida; order Asparagales; family Orchidaceae; genus Platanthera; species Platanthera zijinensis. Next base: position 160,954,955 of record CM077096.1, read on the forward strand.
ATCTGACTTGTGTTTCAGAAAGAACACCCACGCAAAGCGCGAGTAGTCATCAACAATAACCAATGTATATTCCTTACCTCCCAAGCTTCTAATTTGCAGTGGACTGAACAAGTCCATATGAAGTAGATGGAGACATCTACTTGAATTTTTGTCAATAATGCTTTTAAAGGTAGCCCTTGTTTGCTTGTCTTTTACGCATGCATGACAAGGTCTATCTTTGACGTACTTGACATTCGGGGCATCACGAACTAAGTTAAGGGAGAATAATTTATTAATAGTTTTAAAATAAATATGTGCTAACCTCTTGTGTCATTGGTATCCAAGAGACGCACTATCTTTTGCTAAAAACACACTGGTGTAGAAGAATCTATACAAATGAAATTTAAACAAAATATATTCCTGCTTCGAGTGTCAGATAGAATCCTTTCCATGTTGTCAACAGACTTTATCAGGCACTTGTCAGTGTGGAATTCAACTATGTATCCTTTGTCGCATAGTTGGCTTATGCTTATAAGATTGTGTTCCAATCCCTCAACATAAGCTACATCCAAAAAGGATACACTCCCGTTAGTGATCATACCGTAGCCTTTGGTTATCCCTCAGGCTGAACCTCCAAAGATTACCTTTGGTCCGTTCAACACTGGAGAATAATTCTGAAGTAGGCTTCTTGTCCCGGTCATGTGCCGAGAGCATCCGCTGTCCAAATACAAGATTGGCGTTTTGGTGGCCTTTGGACATCCCTGCAATCATAATAAGTTTGCCTTAGGAACCCAAACATGTTTGGGTCCTTGGTCTTGTGTTAGAACACTCCCCCTACAAGGATTAGCATCATGAGTGGTCATTCTCATGTTGCCTACTTGAGGAGTTGCAAAATTTCTTGGATTAAACCAACAATCGATGGCAAAATGACCAATTTTGCCACATAACCAACAGTCAAACCTGTTGTATCTTTGCCTTAGTAACTCCTGCTTGACCTTCTGAGATGCTGGTCCAGCAGGGGTAGCATTCTTGGAGGAAGAAGCTTCATGATGATTGCAATCACACGATTTCTTCTCCATTACAGGCTTTTATACAATGGTTTTTTACTTTTGGTGCTTTCTTGAAGTTATGACCATGATCATAAGGGCCATAGCTCTGAAGAATGACTTATTCATAAGGTGCCTTAAAGACACTCTCACCAAAGTTTCTGGAGCAAGTCCATCCTTGGTAATGAGACTTTGGCTCTACATAAGTAGGCCTAGTCAAGTGGCCGTAGGATGAGTCAAGATCAAACTCATTTGTTGGAAATATGACTTTCTTAAAGACAGTTTGATCTTGAGGGGCTTTCCCCTTTGCTTTGGCTAAGGCATTCTTGGCGGCCTTATTCCTTCTTTGAGCCTTATTCCTCCTAGAATATTTACTAGGAGCTTCTATATGGCTTAGTCCAGTACCCTTGGCCTGAGCGGAGAACTCAGCAACGAGAGGAAGAACTATCTTTGGCTTAGAGAAACCTTCAACAACTTTCTTTTCGGCCTCTAGTAAGTCTTCCAACCCTTTGATGATTTCATCCTTCAGATCAAGGTGCTTAATAGCCTTATTGAACTCATCAACAACATTATCTAAGTCTTCTCTGAGTGAGTCCATCTTGGCGACTTCCTCTCTTAGAGAGCTTTCTATCGCCTTTAGAGACTTAATCTCTTTTGCTTGAGTTTTCACGACCTTTCGACATTTGTCGTAAGCCATGATCAACTCCTTATACCAAGCCATGAGTTCAGACTCATCGTCAGAGGAGCTGTCCTCATGATCATGCTCAGAAACTTCAGATTTTGAAAGAGGGGTATGAAATTTTACCTCCCTAGTGAACTAGGGCTCTTGTTCATCATCTGATTGAGCCATAAGTCCAAAGTAGGCTTCCTCTTTTTCACTTGACTCAGATGAGTCAGAGTCACTAAGAGTCTTGCCCTTCTTGGCTATCAGGCTCTTCTCTGTCCTCTTCTTGCTGTACGAGGACTTCTTTTCTTCTCTCCTGCCACCCTCCTTATTCATGTGGGGGCAGTCAGCTATGACGTGACTTGGCTTGTTATAATAGTAGCAAACTATGTTAGTCGAAGCATGTTTGTTCTATTTAGAACCATGCATGTCGTGGCTGCTTGAGCCTTTTCTGTGTCGATCATCGTCATGTCGTGGTCTTCTGTGAGAAGCATCCTTGCCCTTCCATTACTTTTTCTTATTCAAGAATTTCTTGAACTGCCATGAGAGTAAGGAGAACTCTCCTTTAGATAGCTCAGATCCCGAGGTACTTGGCTCTGAGTTTTCTTCTTCACTAACTTCTTGTGCTGGGGATGGAGAGGTAGCCTTTGACTTCCTGGAGGTGTCTGCCTTTAAAGCAACAAACTTCTCTTTGGATGCAGACCTGCTCTTCTCTTCTTCAGCTTTCCTCGTGTTGAGTTGAAGCTCATATGACATCAGCTTCCCGAAGAGATTCTGAGGATCTGTCTCAGCTAGCTTTCCAAATTCCCAGATATCATATACCTTATTGTCCCATTCCTTGGTTAAGGATCTTAGGAACTTGTCATTCAGTTCTCCATTGGTGAAGAATCTGCCATATACTCTGAGACCATTAACTATCTTGAAGAAGTTCTCAAATGTATCTGCAATAATATCCTTTGGCCCTTGCCTGAAGGCTTCATACTTCTTGTTCAACAGGGATCTTCTATCATCCCTCACTTCTTCAGTACCTTCCATCAGAGTGACTAGTGACTGCCACATCTCCTTAGTAGATTGGCAGTAAATCAGGTTCTGCAGCATCGAGTCATTGACTGCACTTGCTATAATATTTTTAGCTTTCTTATCCAGAGAGACAAGTGCAATCTCATCTTTATCTAGATCCATAAAATTCTTTGGAACCTTCTTGGTTGGATCTAGAGTGGAGACAGTCATAGGAATGTGGGGACCATCTTCAACAATCATGAAGATCCGGGGATCCACAACTTCCATGAAAAATTTAATTCTCTCTTTCCATATGGGAAAGTTATTTTTTATGCACAGGGGAAGCTTGGCAAAATCCTTAGCCTTGTCCATTACTTGAAAATTCTCAAAGACAACTTAGAGAGGAAATTGATTAAGGTGTTAACCTTTTAACGACCAACCTCCCTCTGATATCAATTGAAAATGTTAAGTTGTCAACCTAAATCACCTTGATGGGGGTGAATAGGTGAATTGTGCGTTTAAATGCGGAATAAAATTTTAAAGAACTAGCACACACAAAGCAATCACAAACGAGAAGAAGATTTATAGTGGTTCCCCAACCTTAGGTACGTCCACTTTCCCTCACCGATCTAGTAAATCACTAGATCCGGCTACTCCACTATCTCGGATTGAAATCCAATCCTACGCCTCGGAACCAAGTTCCTACAATCTCGATCCAAAAAGGATCTACACTCGGAAGATGAAAACTTCATACAACTCGGAGATTAATCTCCTACAAAATTTACAGAGAGATTTAAAGAAAAAATACAAACAGAAATTTTGTCTCAGATCTGGAAAGATTAAGCTCTAGGTCTTCTTCTTGAACTTGCGGCTTTTTCAGAAAATATTGAAGAAGAGATGAGAGATCTTATCTAAGAAATCTTAGACCTACTCGATCAAGGAGAATATGAGATATCCTTGAACAGCAAGCCTTTCTTGATCGAAAACAGAAGTGTCGATCTTCACGTTGAGCGGCAGCGGCGACTGAAACTTCTGTTCTTCTAGAGAGAGACGACTGATCACGATAATAGACAAATATGATTTTCCGCTTTTGGTTAGTCTTAATGAAAAAACATTATATAGAATTTCTGATAGTTTTACTTTCAAGACTACCTAAACACCTAGAGGGGGGGGGGTGAATAGGTACTTTTCCTTGATTTAACTTAAGGCAGAAATAACTACAGTTCTTTGAGTTAATCAGATATTTCTACAGCTAACACAGCACAAAAATCACAATCTTACACACATCACAGATTGCACACAGATTTATAGTGGTTCCCCAAGGTCTGGGTACATCCACTTTCCCCCTTCACCTATCTAGCAGTATGCTAGATTCGGCCTAACTTCTTCCTTTAGCTCAGAATTCAGAAGGATTCCTACAACTCAGAATGTCTCCACATTCCTACAACTAAGGCTAACAAGCCCTACCTCAGCCTTGCCATAAGGCCTACAACTCAGAGAATACCTTCTCCTATAACTCAGGCATAAACAGCCCTACCTCAGCCTTGCCACAAGGCCTACAACTTAGAGAATACCTTCTCCTACAACTCAGGCATAAACAACCATACCACTCAGAGAATAAATCTCCTACACTCAGCCTTTATAAAATAGGCTTACAACTCAGATCTATGAATAGATCCTACAGAATTTGATAAGGAATTTTATAATCTCTTACCCCTTGATAGTTTAACTTTCAAGGCAGCCTAAACACCTAGAGGGGGGGGGGGGGTGAATAGGTTCTGCTTCTCTTTCTAGAACTTTTAGACAGAATTCAATTTATTAACTAATATAAGAACACAGCAATCACAGAAAACAAAACATCACAGATTGCACTATGTTTTATAGTGGTTCCCCAAGGTCTGGGTACATCCACTTTCCCCCTTCACCTATCTAGCTGTATGCTAAATTCGGCCAAACTTCCACTTATCTCAGATCAATAGATCTTACAACTCAGAACCCAACTGGTTCCTACAACTCAGGCACAACTGCCCTACCTCAGCCTTGCCCCAAGGCCTACAACTCAGAGAATATCCTTCTCCTACACTCAGGCAATCAGCCCTACCACTCAGAGTTCAACACTCCTACACTCAGCCTTTATAACATAGGCTTACAACTCAGATCTGTATAAACAGATCCTACAGAAATATAGAAAAGATTGTTTAAATTGTCTTGCCAAGTTGAGAGAGAAAAGGCAATGACAATTCTTAATCAGCTGATGCAATCAACTATTTCTTAGCCTTCTTCAAAGCTTCTTGAAAATGTACTTAGCTGAGTTGATTCCAAACAGCTTCTTGAGAATCCACTGGTGGATTCCTTCTTCTTCTTCAAATTCTGACTTGATCTCTCTCTATCCAGAACTTGAATGATTCTTCTGAATTCTGATTAGAACTCTTCTTAGATCTACCCTTAGATAGTCTTCTTAGATCTCCCGGAGAAGATCTTCTTAAGTGCCTAGCACTTTCTTGAAATGAGTAGAATGTAATCCTTCTCCACTTTCTGATCCAATGTATTTCAAAGAGTCAGTTCTATATCTTCTTAATTGTGTGTTTTTTTTTCTCCTTCTGAATCTGTCTATTTATAGACATTCTTCATGGTAACCGGCTGATCCGGTTTCTAACCGTTTTCTGACAAGTCTGACAACTTCAGTTAACTGGTGATAACTCACAGCTGTCAAGTCTTCAAACAAGTCCTGTGCCTTAGTGTTGAAACAGTCTGTCAGAAAGTGTCGAGACCATCTGTCTATTTGTGTCGACACAATTGACTTTGGTGTCGACACTGCCTTCAGTGATGTCGACTAAATTGCCTTTGTGTCGACACATCTTCTTCTGAAACTAACTTGGTCTTTGACTCTGCAGTGTGTCGACACAAGTCCTGTGTGTCGACACAGTTGTTGTAGAATCATAACTTTAGTAAGTGTTGACTTAGCCTTCAGGTGTCGACACATTCATTTTTTTTTTTCGCTTTGCTATAATGTGTCGACTTACTCACTATGTGTCGACACATTCTGCTGGTGACGACAAACTTGTGGTCGACTATTTTCTTCTGTGTCGACATATTCAGATGATGTCGACAAACTTGAGATCGACTATACTCTTCAGTGTCGACGCATTCTCCCAATGTTGAGGTCGACGTTTTTCTTCTGTGTCGACACAATTTCCCAGTGTTGTGTCGACTATGTTATGTGTCGACACTTTTTCCCAGAGTAGTGTCGACTTACACCTTCTGTGTCGACACACTTTCCCAGTGTTGTGTCGACAACTTTCTTCTATGTGACGACACATGTTCCTTTGTGTCGACACTTGGACTTAGAAATTTTTTCCTGTAAACTTTAACAATTCTTTACCTGCACATGTCAACTCAAAACAACATCAAATACAACATGATGTATATCATTGAGCTAGGTTGGGCTTCTTCAAATCAGGTACACATTTTCCAATGTACCCAACAATCTCCCCCTATTTGGAGAAGTCATAACCCTTATAGCCAATGATATACACCATTTATAAATAGTATAAAATGATGATATATGACAATACACAAGGATACTTAATTATAAACAAAATAATAAGAACATCATGGATAAAACAATCTATCACAGATTTAACAATATTTTGTTTATTACTGGGTAATGTTTGATTACATGGTTTTTCTTTGACTGATCACATTACATCATTACAAAACATTATGAAAGAACTAAAACATTATCAGGATTGATCAGGCTCTCTAATAACAATCCCTTGGCCAGATTTAATTTTAGCTGTCACAGGAGCTTCTGATTCTTCAGCCATCTTTTTTCCTTTAAGATCAGCTTTCTTCTTAGCTTCTTCCTTGAGCCTTTGCCTTTCAAAATAGTGAAAAGGCTTTGGGAAGTATTTGCTTGGCTCCATAGCATCAGGTGGAAGTCTTCCCAGCTTAGCTTTCCTTCTGAATTGTACAATGGCTTCTTGTCTTGCCTCATACTTCTGCCATTCCTGCTCATTGTACCACTTGCCCCTTTCATGAACTTGATCTTTGACAGCTTTCCATGCAGTGAGTATTATATTTCTGGAAGTAGGACTCCACTGCTCAAAATCTGGCTTCAGCTCAGCCTGCTCTCTAAATCTTTTCTTTGACAGTAGAGCATCTTGCTGTTCTTGCAAATTTACCTCAGGCTTATCAACCTTTCCAAAGATAACATTTACAACCTCCTTTGAAGGACTATACATATATTGCACTTGCTGATCCAATATATCAAAATCTGGAGGGGGGTATATGACTTGGGCAACCTCAGGTTGGTCACCTTCAAGTAGTCCTGTTTGTAGACCTGACTCAGCCACCATGTTATCATCACACAATGGTGGATATCCCAATGTGGCTCTTATACTATTGGTCACCCATTTGGCATGCTCAGAGCCTGCATGAATTAGCATCCTCTCCCCCTTTATGGCTTCTCTTGATACATGATCTCTAAGATCTTCTTTCTGGAATCGAATTTGGCCATCCAAATAATTCACTCCCTCCTTGAAAAATGGTCTTAACTTTTGAAGCTTTTCAGATATTTCCTGTTGAGAGGTTGTGATGGCAGTCTTAACAGATGCAATAGCAGCCTGAAAATTCTTATCAAATTCTTCCATTTCTTTGGCTCTATTTGCAGGCATCCCTGGCACAATCTTCTTCACCTCTTGAATGATCTCATTATGAGATTCAGTTAAATTGTCATTCATTCTTATTTGATTTTCCAGAACATAACCTTGCTTCAAAGCAATATCATCCACCTTTGTAGAGATAGCCTGCTGTTGTTTAGCCAGATAAACTACAACATTGCCACCCTTGTGGAAGCAATCTGTCATTTCAGTTTTATGCAAGTTGACTTGAAATTGGATGGATTTGATGTCCTGAGCTAAGTCAAACTGAACTGACTTGCTATTTTCATCGACATACTTCTCCAGAGCCATCCTTTGGTCATCCAATTTTACTTGAAGATCTACCATAAATTTATTGTAATCAAAGGCTGGAGAAACTTGTGGAGTTGTTGTCTGCAATGCCTGCTTGTAGTTCTTGCTTCTTCTCTTAAAGACAACAAGTTTTCTTTTCTTAGCCACCCTGGCTTCTTCAGTTTCTGTGTCAGAGGAAGTATCTACATGAATTCTTTCTGTGCCAGGGAGTTGTTGCTCAGCTTCAACATCCACTGGCTCATCCTCAACCTGTGTTTCCACAGCAGCTTCCTGATCAATGTCCATTCCTATGAACTTCTCAATATCTGGTCCACCTCCTTCTTTATCAGCAGCAGTATCAACATCTGGGAATAACTCCTCCATAGTAAATTCCAGTTGAGTGGTCATATCTGCAGCAGTTAAATCTTGAGATATGTTTAACTGTGCTTCTTCTTGGACTTGCACTTCAATATTTGTAGTGGCAGGAGGAGGTGTGGACACTAGCTCCCCCTGAACCTGTGCAGTAATAATAATTTGAGCAATGTCTTTTATAGTAAAATACATTAGCTCCCCCTAAACCTAAGCAGGAGTAGATACCTTTGGAGCAGAAGTGGAAACTGGCTCCCCCTGCATCTGGGCAGGTGTTGATACTTCCTGGACCACAGTTGAGGCAAGCTGTGTCCCTTCTTGTACTTGTTCAGATTCTTGATTTGGTGTAGAGGATTGCACAGGGGTGTCTGGCCTGCTCTCTTCAGGCACATCCTTTGACAGCACCCTATCCCACCTGGTGAATAGTCTCATATCCATTCTTCTCATATGGTTAATCTTACTCCCTTGCAGCTGCTGCATCACATCTGGAATCACCCCAGTGAAGTATAGACTCATGATCCTAGCCATGTTAGGCTTTTTAATTCCCTCTTTGATCTTATCAAAGAGTACTCTTGACCAATCAGTAGGAATAGTAAAAACTATCCTGGTCATCAGGCAGAACATATAGGCAGAAATCCTATCATGTCCACCTGTCTTGCAGAGGATTACCTTTCCAACAACTTCCGACAAGAACTTCCCTTGCTGATTCATTCCCTTTCTGTTGAATGCAGCTCCTATCTTCAATCCTGAATCCAGGCCACACCATTGAAGGGCTTCCCTTGTCTTAGATATAGGAACTGCCTCTTCATTCTCAACCACTTGCAGTTGGAAGATCTTTCGTAAACTTCTTTGAGTAATCTTTACCTTCGTCCCTTGAATAGTGGACTTAATCTTGAGGCCAGTAGAATGGACTGATGCAGAGGTAAAGAACTCGTGCACCTCCTTCTTCCAGATCTTAGTTGGTTCTGAAATGAGAAATTCTAACCCTGATGCAGAGAGAAGGGTGATAACTCCTTGAACATCAGGCGGCGCCTCTGCAAAGGCCTGGCGCACTAACTCATATCCTTCATTGATGTTATCTTCAATCCTTGGCGCCATTGTTGTGTCGAGAAAACTTGAGAGAAGAGAGAAAGAAAGACTGTCGACACAGGGTTTGAGTCTCGAAAACCTTGAAAGCGTGTCGACACAAAGAGCTTTTGACCTATTTATAGCTTCTGTTGAAAGAAGTTCAAAAGGCGCCAAAAACAGTCTAAATGTGTCGACACAGACGGAATGTGTCGACACAAGCTTCTATTAACTCGACATTTCTTCAGCCTACTATGTGTCGACACCAATTTGTGGTTATGTCGACACCTTGGATACATAGTAGAAAGACAGAAATTCTGTGTCGACACTAAGGACAAGTGTCGACACATATTTTGTAAGTGTCGACACCATAATTCTGGTTGAGTCGACATTACATTTCTGGTTAAGTCGACAATAAAACTCTTAAGTGTCGACACATATTCTCTGTGTCGACACAATATTTCTGACTTGTCGACATAATTTCTCTGAGTCGACACATTATTACTGAATGTGTCGACACATTCTTACTTAGCCAATTTCTGTAACTTCAATGTGTCCTTTTTAACACTTGATTATTGTTGTTACTACTTTTACTTACTTATAAACCATTTCAATAGCATTGTTAATGATTTTGTTTAATACATTAATCAATGGTTAACATACCTAATTCAATTTTGAATTTATTGAATTTGGTTTCATCTAAAGGCTTAGTAAATACATCTGCTATTTGATAATCTGTTTTTACAAATTCCAATGAGATGTCACCTTTTTCTACATGTTCTCTAAGAAAATGATATTTGATTTCTATATGCTTAGTTCTACTATGAGAAACTGGATTATTAGCAATAGAAATAGCACTCTTAGAATCACATAAAAGGGGTGTTCTACTTACCTGAATACCATAATCTTTAAGCTGATGCTGCATCCATAATAGCTGTGCACAGCAGCTTTCTGCAGCAATATACTCTGACTCAGCTGTGGAAATTGCCACACTAGTCTGTTTTTTTACTACTCCAAGATATTAGTCTTCCTCCCAGGAATTGACAAGTACCTGTAGTACTCTTTCTATCCTCTCTACATCCTGCAAAATCTGCATCTGAATAGCCTGTTAGTTGAAAATCTCTATTCCTAGGGTACCAAAGACCTAGAGTAGGAGTGCCCTTTAGATATCTCAGAATCCTTTTTACTGCAGTATAATGAGATTCTTTAGGGCAGGCTTGGTACCTAGCACAGACACATGTTGCATACATAATGTCAGGTCTACTAGCAGTGAGATATAGTAGTGACCCAACTATTCCTCTATACAATGATTCATCAACAGGTTTACCTGGCTCATCTTTGCATATTGGCATACTTGTGCCCATAGGAGTTCTCATGGAGGAGGATGACTCCATACCATATTTTTTAATTAATTCCTTGGTGAACTTAGACTGGGATATGGACAATCCATCATCAGTCTGTCTTACTTGGAGTCCCAAGAAGAACTTAAGTTCTCCCATACTGCTCATCTCAAACTTCCCTTGCATAAGTTTGGCAAACTTTTTACAAAGGTTGTTTTCAGTAGATCCAAAGATTATGTCATCAACATAGATCTGGACTAAGATGATCTTTCCTTTGGATTCCCTAAGGAATAGAGTTTTGTCTATCTTTCCTCTTGAGAATTTATTCTCAATGAGGAAGGTAGACAGGGTTTCATACCAAGCCCTTGGAGCTTGTTTTAACCCATACAAAGCTTTCCTAAGCTTATACACAGAATCAGGTTTAAGAGGATCTACAAAACCTGATGGCTACTCTACATATACTTCTTCTTTAAGATCACCATTCAGAAATGCTGACTTTACATCCATCTGGTATACTTTGAAGTCTTGGTAGGCTGCATAGGCAAGGAACATTCTGATTGCCTCCAGCCTTGCCACTGGAGCAAAGGTTTGATCAAAGTCAATCCCTTCTTCCTGCCTGTATCCTTTTGCAACCAATCTTGCTTTATTCTTTATTATTATTCCACTTTCATCTAGCTTGTTCCTATAGATCCACTTAGTCCCAATTATGTTGTGGCCTCTTGGTTTAGTAACAAGCTCCCAGACCTTGCACCTTCTGAACTGATTCAGCTCCTCTTGCATAGCATCAATCCAGTGCTGGTCTTGGATAGCTTCTTCAAACTTCTTAGGTTCCATTTGAGACAAGAAACTAGAATGCAAAACTGTGCTTTGATTTCTGCTTCTAGTTTGCACTCCTTGTCTTGGATCACCAATTATCTGATCAGTAGGATGATCTCTTAGATATCTTATAGCTGGAGGTAGATTCCCTTCAGGTTGAGCATCTCCAGCTTCTTCATTCTGCTGTTCCTCTTGGTTTTCATCAGCTTCCATTATCTCTTGTATTCCCCCTGGACAGCAGCCTTCATTTTCCAATGCTCCCTCTTCCTTTGAAGCTTCAGCAATGGAGAGCTTGTCCATCTTCTTGCTTATACCTGTTGAGTCATTTGATCTACAAGACAATTCACAATTGATTAATCTTGTTTCATCAAATACAATATGCACAGATTCTTCAACAACTTGAGTAGTTAAGTTGAAGACTCTATAGGCCTTACTATTTGTGCTGTACCCAACAAATATCCCATCCTGGGATTTGGCAGCAAACTTAGTCAAATAAGACTTACCATTGTTAAGTATATAGCACTTGCAGCCAAAGATCCTAAAATAGGATAGATTTGGTTTTCTGCCTTTCACAATCTCATAGGGAGTCTTCCTGTGGCTTTTGGTGATAGAAGCCCTATTGATGACATGACAAGCAGTGTTAACTGCCTCAGCCCAAAAATATTCTGGGAGAGAGGTGTCACTCAATAGAGTTCTACCAGCTTCAATTAATGATCTATTCTTTCTTTCAGCAATTCCATTTTGCTGAGGTGTTCTAGGTGAGGAGAACTCTTGGAAAATCCCAAAGTCTATACACAAGTTTGTTATGCTTTCAGATTGAAACTCAGTACCATGGTCACTTCTGATTTTGACCACTGTACTGTTCAGTTCATTCTGAATTTGCTTTACAAACTTAAATAATACACTTGGGGTTTCAGATTTTTGTCTCAGAAAGAACACCCATGTAAATCTAGAATAGTCATCTACAACCACTAGTGTGTAGACCTTCCTACCTAGACTGTGAACTGGCATAGGACCAAAAAGATCCATATGCAAGAGGTATAAGCACCTCACAGAATCCTTGTTTTCAAGGCTTTGAAATGAGGTTTTTGTCTGCTTGCCCTTTTGACAAGCTGAGCATACCCCTTCCTTTATACACTTAACTTGAGGCCCATTCCTCACTAGTTCTTTACTAAAGAGTTGGCCAATTGTCTTGTAGTTTAGATGAGCCAATCTCTTGTGCCACTTAACACAATGAGAAGCATTGTCATCAGCTACAAGACAAATGGGGGATGCCTTATTCTCACATTCAAAATTAAGGCAATACACATTTCTCTTCCTATACCCAGTCAATATGATCTCTTGATCACTTGACCTTTTGATATGACATCCATCCTTACCAAATGAAATGTCATATCCTAGATCACTCAGCTGGCTTATGCTTATTAGATTATGTTTCAAACCTTTTATATAGGCCACTTGGGTGATAGTAATTAGGTTTGAAGAGATGTTACCAAATCCTTTGATGACTCCTTTTTCAGATCCACCAAAGATCACTTTATGTCCATCTTTGACAGATGAATACTCCTTCAGCAGCCCCTTTGTTCCAGTCATGTGCCTGGAACAACCACTATCCAAGTACCATATAGGGGCATGGTAACTAGGATTCACCTGCAATACAGAATTACTTACCCTTAGAACCCAAGTAAGTCTTGGGTCCTTGGTTCAGGTTAGCCTTAATAAAGTTATCATAACCTCTTCTAACAGGTAGACTCTTATTCTTTATAACACTTGTGTTATACCAGCAGTCCAATGCAAAATGACCCCTCTTGCCACAGCACCAACATTCAAACTTATTGTATCTAGATCTAGATACATCCTTGTCAGAAGCATTTCTGTTCATTGCTGGTGCTGTTGCAACTTCTCCTACTGGTTTCTTAAAACCATAGGGCTTATGACCATAGGTAGGCCTGCTTGCCTTAACACCCTTGTTCTTCAGAACATTTGTCTTGATATGATCCTGAATGTCTTCATGATCATATATGTTAGAAGACACTTTCTCCTTACCAAACCTTATGGGGACTGAAAGGTTTAGTGGCTGAATAGGGGCTTTGCCTTTCCTCTTGAATCTGCCAGCCCTGGAGTTACCCTTAAATCCTAATCCAGCCTTACCCTTCTGAGTGACAAATTCATCTATCAAGGGTAAGACAGATTTTGGCTTAGAGTAACTAGCCACTAAATCCCTTTCAATTCTCAGTCTGTCCTCCAGACTCTTCACTTGATCATTAGTATAATTAATTGTGCCCATCTGAATAATAGTTATATTCTTCAGCTTGGCAATTTCAGCTAACTTTTGATCAAGGACTTTTTCTAACTCAGTTGTTGCAACCCTTAGATCAGCAATTTCCTGAGCCTGTGATTTAACCAGGTTCTTGCTTTTCTTAAGGGCCTGCAACAAGTCCCCATACTTGTCTATCAATTGATAGACATCTCCTTCAGATTCAGATGCATCTTCATCACTTGATGCAGATGTAGCTGATTCTTCGCTTGTACTACAAACATATGTACTGGAAGGACAGTTTACCTCATTAGGACCAGACTGATTCTGGCATAGGTCCTCTTCTGATCTAGTCATCAAACCCATGCATTGATGTTCATTGATGGAGTCTAGCAACTGCATAAACTCCTCTTCCTCAGATGCAGCATATAATCCAATATATGCTTCAGCTTCAGATCCTGATTCTGAAGTTGACTGGTCTGACAGACTTTTATCTTTCTTTGCTACAAAGGATTTCTCCTTCTTGCCTTTCTGATAAGTCTTCTTCTTTTCTGAAGATTCCTTCCTTTTGTCAGGACAATCAGCCACTACATGTCCAGGCCTATTGCAACAATAGCAGACAATCTTTGAAGTAGTGGCTTTGCTGGGCTTTGACCTGCTTTTCTCTTTCCTAGATGACCTTCTTTTCTGATAATAGTCATCTACTTGCTGTGATGAGGAAGGCCTAGACTTCCATTGCTTCTTTTTCAAGAACCTTTGAAATTGCCTAGTGAATGCAGCAAAGTCTGCATCTGAATCACTGCTGACTGAACCCTTATCTGAATTTTCAGAACTACCTTCTTCAACTTCCTTAGGAGGAGATGGTGATTTCCTCCTATTCTTTCTGGTGGCTTCAGCATTAAATGCCACAGTCTTTTCTCTATGCTCTCCTCTTGAGTTTCTTTCCTCCTCCTTCCTTACCATAAGTTGCATTTCATAGGATAGCAACTTTCCAAACAGAGTTGGAGGAGATATCTCTGCCAATTTTGCCACTTCTCTTATGGCACAGATCTTTGTATCCCAATCCTTTGATAAGGATCTTAAGAATTTGTCATTCAGTTCATAGGTACTGAAGACTCTTCCATAGGAAAGTAGCTCATTCACAATTCTATAGAATTTCTTATAGCACTCAGTTATGCTATCAGATTTTCCTTGTCTAAAACTTTCATACTCCTGATTTAGCATAGATTTTCTGTCCAGCCTTACTTCTTCTGATCCCTCCATGTAGACAATCAATGTGTCCCACATCTCCTTGGAGGTCTTGCAGTGAATCAGATTCTGAAATGTTGAATCATCTATGGCACTGACAATGATGTTCTGTGCCCTTTTGTCCATGGTTGCCAAGATGATTTCATCCTTGGTCATTTCAGAATAAGTCTTTGGTGTTTGGATATTTGCATCAAGAACAGATATCTTCATTGGTATGAAGGGGCCTTCCTGTACTGTGATGTAAATCCTTGGGTCAGATGCTTCCATAAACAATCTGACTCTTTCTTTCCAGATCCCAAAGATTTCCTTCTTGCATATGGGTAATTTCATTGACTCTAGCTCCTTATGATTCTCTCCAGAACCCATCTTCTTGATTCTTGAATCTGCCTATCAGATCTACCTCAGACTGTTAAGTCCTTTTTGAGGAACCTCCCTCTGATACCACTTGATAGTTTAACTTTCAAGGCAGCCTAAACACCTAGAGGGGGGGGGGGGGGGGTGAATAGGTTCTGCTTCTCTTTCTAGAACTTTTAGACAGAATTCCATTTATTAACTAATATAAGAACACAGCAATCACAGAAAACAAAACATCACAGATTGCACTATGTTTTATAGTGGTTCCCCAAGGTCTGGGTACATCCACTTTCCCCCTTCACCTATCTAGCTGTATGCTAGATTCGGCCAAACTTCCACTTATCTCAGATCAATAGATCTTACAACTCAGAACCCAACTGGTTCCTACAACTCAGGCACAACTGCCCTACCTCAGCCTTGCCCCAAGGCCTACAACTCAGAGAATATCCTTCTCCTACACTCAGGCAATCAGCCCTACCACTCAGAGTTCAACACTCCTACACTCAGCCTTTATAACATAGGCTTACAACTCAGATCTGTATAAACAGATCCTACAGAAATATAGAAAAGATTGTTTAAATTGTCTTGCCAAGTTGAGAGAGAAAAGGCAATGACAATTCTTAATCAGCTGATGCAATCAACTATTTCTTAGCCTTCTTCAAAGCTTCTTGAAAATGTACTTAGCTGAGTTGATTCCAAACAGCTTCTTGAGAATCCACTGGTGGATTCCTTCTTCTTCTTCAAATTCTGACTTGATCTCTCTCTATCCAGAACTTGAATGATTCTTCTGAATTCTGATTAGAACTCTTCTTAGATCTACCCTTAGATAGTCTTCTTAGATCTCCCGGAGAAGATCTTCTTAAGTGCCTAGCACTTTCTTGAAATGAGTAGAATGTAATCCTTCTCCACTTTCTGATCCAATGTATTTCAAAGAGTCAGTTCTATATCTTCTTAATTGTGTGTTTTTTTTTTCTCCTTCTGAATCTGTCTATTTATAGACATTCTTCATGGTAACCGGCTGATCCGGTTTCTAACCGTTTTCTGACAAGTCTGACAACTTCAGTTAACTGGTGATAACTCACAGCTGTCAAGTCTTCAAACAAGTCCTGTGCCTTAGTGTTGAAACAGTCTGTCAGAAAGTGTCGAGACCATCTGTCTATTTGTGTCGACACAATTGACTTTGGTGTCGACACTGCCTTCAGTGATGTCGACTAAATTGCCTTTGTGTCGACACATCTTCTTCTGAAACTAACTTGGTCTTTGACTCTGCAGTGTGTCGACACAAGTCCTGTGTGTCGACACAGTTGTTGTAGAATCATAACTTTAGTAAGTGTTGACTTAGCCTTCAGGTGTCGACACATTCATTTTTTTTTTCGCTTTGCTATAATGTGTCGACTTACTCACTATGTGTCGACACATTCTGCTGGTGACGACAAACTTGTGGTCGACTATTTTCTTCTGTGTCGACATATTCAGATGATGTCGACAAACTTGAGATCGACTATACTCTTCAGTGTCGACGCATTCTCCCAATGTTGAGGTCGACGTTTTTCTTCTGTGTCGACACAATTTCCCAGTGTTGTGTCGACTATGTTATGTGTCGACACTTTTTCCCAGAGTAGTGTCGACTTACACCTTCTGTGTCGACACACTTTCCCAGTGTTGTGTCGACAACTTTCTTCTATGTGACGACACATGTTCCTTTGTGTCGACACTTGGACTTAGAAATTTTTTCCTGTAAACTTTAACAATTCTTTACCTGCACATGTCAACTCAAAACAACATCAAATACAACATGATGTATATCATTGAGCTAGGTTGGGCTTCTTCAAATCAGGTACACATTTTCCAATGTACCCAACACCCCTGTTAAGAGAGAAGGGATAAGAACTTTCTTGATCAGCTTCTTAAAGAGGCTGATGGCTGAAATAAACTTGATCTTAGCTTTCTTCAAATCTTCTTGAATCTGAACTTAGTTGGGTTGATTTCCTTTGAATAGAACTGACTAGCAGCTTCCTTCTTAGACTCCAGAAATATATCTGAATCTTCTTGACAGATTAGTTCAGTATCTGCTTCTTGAGAGACCTGTGAATGTCTCCTTCTTGAGTTCAAATAGCTTGATCTCTCTCTATCCAAACCTCTTGAAAATATTTCTGAATTCTTGATTGAATTCAACTTAGATAGAATCTGAATAGAAAACTACTTCAGAACGTCTTCTTAGATCTTTTCACGAAGATCTTCTTCTTTGTGACTTGTACTTTCTTGATCAGAGATCAATCTCACAATAGGTGTGTTAGTTGTGTGTATTATCAACTTCTTTCTTCTTCTGAATCCATCTATTTATAGACTTCATCCATGGTAACCGGCTGATCCGATTTCTAACTAACTTCTGAAAAGCCTGAAAGCTTCAGTAAACCTATTGTAACTCACAGCTGTCAAGTCTTCAAACAGTTCTTGAGCCTTTGTCTCTATCAGCAAAGCATTGAGACTGACTATCATAAAGTGTCGAGACCATCTGTCAATATGTGTCGACACAAGTGACTTAAGTGTCGACACAGCCTTTGGTGATGTCGACATAGCTGCCTTGATGTCGACACAGCTTCTTGACACTGCATCTTGAGAATGTGTCGACACTGATTATTTGTGTCGACACAAACACTTCACCATTCATCAGCAATCAACTTGGTCTAGACTCAGCTGTGTGTCGACACAAGTCCTGTGTGTCGACACAGTTGATGTAGACTCAGAATATAATGTGTGTCGACACTGCCTCCAGGTGTCGACACAGTTGTTGTCGACTCTGCCTCTGTGTGTCGACACAGCCTCCCGGTGTCGACACAAGTGTTTGTCGACAAAGCTTCTGTGTGTCGATACTGCCTCCCGGTGTCGACACAAACTCACTGAAGTGTTGACACAGCCATTTCAAGGTGTCAACACAATCTTACTGAAGTGTCGACACAGCTTCCTTAGGTGTCGACATATGGACTTAGAATCTTTTTCCTACATTCTAGCACATTCTTAACCTGCACATATAAACTCAAAATAACATCAAATACACCTTGATGTATATCACTGAGCTAAGTGTGGCTTCTCCAAATCAGGTACACATTTTCCAATGTACCCAACAATCTCCCCCTATTTGGAAAAGTCATAACCCTTTAGCCAATGATACACACCACTTAGAAAATAAACATGATGATGTATATAAGCATTATATTACAGGGTACTTTATAAAAAAACACATATCATTGTTACATCATAGTATAAAGATGTAAAAGAGAATGATCATAGAACAATGTTTTGTATATTAACTCAAAAATGTTTGTTACAAGTTGTTTATATTGATTTCTTTAACAAACTAACAATTACATAGTTCTTGGACAAAAACTAGTAAAACTTAGACTAAGGCTGGACTGGCTCCTTGATGACAATCCCTTTGCCAGATTTAATCTGAGCCTGCACAATAGGTTCTATATCTTTAATAGGCTTCTTGCCTTTCAACTCAGCTTTCTTTTGTGCTTCAGCCTTGATCCTTTGCCTTTCAAAATAATGAAAGGGCTTAGGGAAATACTTGCTAGGCTCCTGAGCATCAGGAGGTAGCTTCCCACTCTTAGCCTTTCTCCTGTGTTGAAGTATGGCCTCCTGCCTGGCTTCATACTTTTTCCATTCTTGCTCATTGTACCATTTTCCCATTTCATGTACTTGATCTTTTACAGCTTTCCAGGCAGTTAAAATGATATTCCTTGAAGTGGGGCTCCACTGCTCAAAGTCTGGATTTAATTTTTCTTGCTCTCTAAATCTTTTCTTTGATAATTGAGCATCTTGCTGAGCTTTCAGACCAGCTTCTGGCCTATCTACCTTTTCAATAATAACATTTGTAACTGGTAGAGGATGACTATACATAGACTCAACTTGTTGATGTACCATTTCAATATTTGCAGGTGGGTAAATGACTTGGGCAACCTCAGGTTGATCACCTTCAAGTAGAATTGGTTGCACCCTGACTCAGCAATATTATCATCATCACACAAGGGTGGATATCCCAGAGTGGCTCTTATGCTGTTGGTTACCCATTTGGCATGATCATAGCCAGCATAGACTAACACCCTCTCCCCCTTTATGACTTCTCTGGTCATATGATCTCTTAAGTCCTCTTTTTGAAATCTTATTTGCCCATCCAAGTAATTGACTCCATCTTTAAAGAATGGCTTTAACTTTTGAAGCTTGTAATTAATTAACTTTTGAGATGAAGTGATGGCAGTTTTAACTGAATCAAGGGCAGCCTATAGCTTCTTATCATAGTCTTCCATTTCTTTAGCCCTTGCAGCAGTCATTCCAGTAACAACATTTTTTAACTCAGT
This sequence comes from Platanthera zijinensis, assembly GCA_039513925.1. Lineage (NCBI taxonomy): Eukaryota > Viridiplantae > Streptophyta > Magnoliopsida > Asparagales > Orchidaceae > Platanthera > Platanthera zijinensis. The sequence goes on from CM077096.1 coordinate 160,974,405, forward strand.
GACTATCTCATTGTGAGATTCAGTCAGATTGTCATTCATTTTTATTTGATTTTCAAGGACATAGCCTTGTTTGACTGTAATCTCATCCACTTGCTTCTTTATTTCTTCTTGTTGCTTTGCAAGAAATACCACAACATTGTCTCCCTTGTGGAAGCAATCTGTCATCTCTTTTTTATTCTGATTGAACTCAAATCTAATAGACTTTATCTCTTGGGCTAGATCAAATTGAAGAGCCTTTTGGCTTTCATCCACAGATTTTTCTAGAAGCAATCTCTGCTCATCAAATTTTACTTGTAAGTCAACCAAGTACTTGCTGTAATAAATCTCAGGAGTAGAATGTGAAGTAGTTGTCTGGAGATCTTTCTTTTAGCTTTGACTTCTTCTCTTAAAGACCATTAATTTTCTTTTCTTGGCCTCCCTGACTTCTTCATGCTTAGACTCTGAAGAACTTTCAATATTAACTCTCTCTTGAGGAGTGGAAGAAATTTCTTTCTCAGCTCCATGTTGCTCCTCCTCAATATTAACCTGCTCCCCCTCAACCCTTACTTGCTCCCCCTCAAATCTTAGGGTCTCCATTTTATCTGCTGCTCCTCCAAGATCAGGAAACAACTCTTTAAGAGTGAATTCTTATTGTGTGAGAGCAGGAGATAGTACTTTCTCAACAGCAGCAACAACTCCAGAATTATCAAGACCAGTTTGAGAAACTAAGTCTTCTGATAAATTGATTCTTTCTTCCTCCTGCACCTGTTCAGAATGTGGCTCCCCCTGCAACTGTGCAGTAATTGGCTCCCCCTGCACCTTTGCAGATATAGTCTCTTCCTGGACTTGGGTAGTCCCAATCTGATCCTTAACTTGTTCTCTAACTTGTGCTTCATGTTCTTGTACATCTTCATGACCATGCTCAGAAAGGTCATGTGCTTATGATTTTTCTGTTAACTCTTGCCTGTCCATATCAGGCATCTCCTTTGAAAGAACTCTATCCCATCTTGAGAATAACCTTATGTCCATTCTCCTCATGTGATTTATCTTTGATCCAGGAATCTGTTGCATCACCTCTGGAATTATTCCAGCCAGGTACAGACTCATGATCCTAGCCAAGTTTGGCTTCTTAATTCCTTCTTTTATCTTATCAAACAGTATTGCAGACCAATTGGTGTGAATCTTAAATATTACCCTTGTCATCAGGCTGAACATATAGGCTGATATCCTATCATGGCCACCTGGTTTACATAAGATCACTTTTCCTACTATTTCAGATAGGAATTTCCCTTGATGATTCATGCCTTTCCTATTGATGGCTGCTCCTATCTTTAAGGTTGGATCCAATCCACACCATTGAAGCGCCTCCCTGGTCCTTGAGGCTGGGACCTCTTCCTCATCAAGGATTCTAGGTAGATGGAGAATCTTGCTCAACCTCTTCTGAGACAGCTTGACTTTTTCTCCATGTATAGTGGATTTGATCTTCAATCCTGTTGAGTCTATTGAAGCAGCAGTATAGAACTCGAATACTTCTTTCTTCCATATCTTTATAGGTTCAAAGACAAGATATTCCAATCCGTTGTCTGCAAGAAGAGAAATGACCTGTTTGATCTCTGTTGCGGCATCGGCGAATGCATGCCTAACCAACTCATATCCTTCATTGATGTTGTCTTCAACCTTGGGCGCCATTGGAATGAAAAGAAAGCTTGTTTGGAGAGGAGAGAGTTTGTCGACACAAAGTTTTTGTCTCGAAACCCTGGTGAGCGTGTCGACAGAATAAGTTCTTTACCTATTTATACCCTTCTAATCAAAGAAGGTCAAAAGGCGGGCAAAAACTGTCTAAAAGTGTCGACAATGTTGTAAAGTGTCGACACAAACTTCTATTGTCTCGACCACGGCGCTGACTACTATGTGTCGACACTAATTGATGATATGTCGACACAGGAGATACTTAGTAGTTCATCAGAAATTATGTGTCGACTCTTAGTATAAGTGTCGATACAAAATCTGTAAGTGACGACACCATTACTCTAGTTGTGTCAACACTACATTTCTGGATTTGTCGACTCTTTGTCCCTTAGGTGTCGACACATTTTCTCTGTGTCGACACAATTTCTCTGAATTGTCGACATGACTTCTCTGTGTCGACACTTTATCACTGAATGTGTCGACACAATTTTACTTAGGCAATTTTTGGTAAACTAACCTATGGTCAGCATTCCTAATTCAATTTTAAATCTATTGAATTTAGTTTCATCCAGAGGCTTAGTAAATACATCTGCAATTTGAAAATCAGTTTTAACAAATTCTAATGAGATGTCTTCTTTTTCTACATGTTCTCTTAGAAAATGGTATCTTATCTCTATATGCTTAGTCCTACTATGTGAAACAGGATTGTTTGCAATAGAAATAACACTTTTAGAATCACACAATAAAGGTGTTCTACTTACTTGAATACCATAGTCCCTTAGCTAATGCTAAATCCACAACAGTTGTGCACAGCAACTTCCTGCTGCCACATATTTAGACTCAGCTGTGGATATTGCCACACTAGTTTGCTTATTACTGCTCCAGGATATCAACCTTCCTCCCAAGAATTGGCGTGTACCTGTAGTACTTTTTCTATCTTCTCTATAGCTTGCAAAATCTGCATCAGAATAACCTGTTAGTAGAAAATCTCCATTCCTAGGGTACCAAAGGCCTATATTAGGTGTTCCCTTTAGATATCTCAAAATAATCTTGACTGCAGTATAATGTGATTCTTTAGGGCATGCTTGGTACCTAGCAAAGACACATGTAGCATACACAATGTCTGGTCTACTAGTAGTGAGATATAATAAAGAGCAAATTATTCCTCTATATAAAGACTCATGTACAGGTTTACCTGCATCATCTTTGCATATAGGCATACTTGTTCCCATAGGAGTTCTCATGGTGGAGGATGATTCCATACCATACTTCTTAATTAACTCCTTGGTGAACTTAGACTGGGATATGGACAAGCCATCTTCAGTCTTTCTTACTTGGAGTCCCAAGAAGAACTTAAGTTCCCCCATACCGCTTATTTCAAACTTCCCTTGCATAAGTTTGGAAAACTTCTTGAAAAGGTTGTTCTCTGTAGACCCAAAAATTATGTCATCTACATAGATCTGAACTAAGATTATCTTACCTTTAGATTCTCTTAGGAATAGAGTTTTATCTATTTTACCTCTTGAGAATTTGTTCTCAATAAGGAAAGTAGACAGGATTTCATACCAAGCCCTTGGGGCTTGCTTTAACACATACAATACTTTCCTAAGTCTATAGACATAACCAGGTTTAAGAGAATCTACAAAACCTGATGGCTGCTCTACATAGACTTCTTCTTTTTGATCACCATTCAGGAATGCTGATTTCACATCCATTTGGTATACCTTGAAGCCTTGATATGCTGCATAGGCAAGGAACATCTTGATTGCTTCCAGTCTTGCTACTGGGGCAAATGTTTGATCAAAATCTAATCCCTCTTCCTGCTTGTATCCTTTTACAACCAATCTTGCTTTGTTATTCACAATAACTCCACTCTCATCCAACTTCTTCCTAAAAATCCACTTTGTACCAATGATGTTGTGGTCTTTTAGTTTAAGAACTAACTCCCAAACCTTGTATCTTCTAAACTGATTAAGCTCCTCTTGCATAGCATTAATCCAGTGGTGGTCTTGGATAGCTTCTTCAAATTTCTTTGGCTCCAGTTGAGATAGAAAACTTGAGTGCAGGACTGTATTCAGATTTCTGCTTCTAGTTTGCACTCCTTGTCTTGGATCACCAATTATCTGATTTACTGGATGATCCTTTAGATGTCTTACAGCTGGAGGTAAACTTCCTTCTGGCTGAATACCTCCAGTTTCTTCATTATGCTGCATCTCTTGGTTATCATCAGCTTCTAGAGAGTCTTGTACTCCCCCTAGACAGTAGCCATCATTTTCCAATACTTCATCTACAGTTGAGTCTTCTACAATGGAAAGCTTGTCCATTCTATTTCTTATACCTGTTGGACTGCATGAACTACAAGGCAACTCACTGTTAATTAATCTAGTTTCATCAAATACAATATGTACAGATTCTTCTACAACCTGAGTAATCAAGTTGTAAACTCTATAAGCCTTACTATTATTATTGTACCCAACAAATATCCCATCTTGGGATTTGACAGCAAACTTAGTTAGATAAGACTTGCCATTGTTAAGGATATAACACTTTCAACCAAAAATTCTAAAATAGGATAAATTTGGTTTTTCTACCTTTCATGATCTCATAGGGTGTCTTTTTGTGGATTTGGTAAAAGAGGCCCTATTGATCACATGACATGCAATACTAACTGCCTCAGCCCAGAAATATTCTGGGAGAGAAGTGTCACTCAATAGAGTTCTACCAGCCTCAATCAATGTCCTATTCTTTCTTTCAGCAATACCATTTTGCTGTGGTGTTCTAGGTGAGGAGAATTCTTGGAAAATCCCAAATTCTTCACATAATCTTGTCATACTTTCATATTGAAATTCAGTGACATGGTCACTTCTGATTTTGACCGCTGTACTATTCAGTTCATTCTGAATTTGTTTGACAAAACTATGTAAAACACTTGGGGTTTCAGATTTCTGTCTCAGAAAGAACACCAAGGAATATCTAGAATAGTCATCTACAACCACAAATGTGTAGACCTTCCTACCTAGACTATGAACTGGCATAGGACCAAATAAATCCATATGCAGTAGGTATAGACACCTGACTGAATCCTTGTTTTCAAGGTTATGAAAGGAGGATTTTGTCTGCTTGCCCTTTTGACAAGCTGAACATATCCCATCCTTTATACACTTAACCTGAGGACCATTCCTCACTAACTCTTTGCTAAAGAGTTGGACAATTGTTTTGTAGTTTAGATTAGCCATCCTCTTGTGCCATTTGACATAATGAGATGCTCTCTCATCAGCTACAAGACAAATAGGAGAAACCTTGTTCTCACAAACAAAGTCAAGATAATAAACATTTCTTTTTTTATACCCAGTCAATATGACCTTTTGATCATTTGAACTTTTGATATAATATCCATTCTTAACAAATTAAATGTCATATCCTAGATCACTCAGCTGACTTATGCTTATCAGGTTGTGTTTCAAACCTTTTACATAAGCCACTTGAGTGATGGTAATTTGGTTTGAAGAAATGTTACAAAATCCTTTGATGATTCCTCTTGCAGATCCACCAAAGATTACTTTAGGCCCATCCTTGATAGGTGTGTACTCCTTCAGCAGCCCCTTTGTTCCAGTCATGTGCCTGGAACATCCACTGTCCAAGTACCATATAGGGGCATGACAACTTGGACTTTCTTGCAATACAAAATTACTTTCCCTTAGAACCCAAGTAAGTCTTGGGTCCTTGGTTCAAGTTAGCACCATTCATATCAAAACTATCAGCAGCTCTTCTAACTGGTAGACTGTTGTTCTTCCTGACACTTATGTTATGCCAGCAGTCTAAGGCAAAATGGCTTGTCTTGCCACAACAAAAACATTCATACTTGTTGTATCTAGGTCTAGATACATTTTTGGCAGAAAAATTTCTGTTCTGTGCTGGTGCTGCTGAAGCTACACCCACTAATTTCTTATAACCATGGGGTTTATGAACATGGGCTGACTTATTGGCATTAACACCCTTGTTATTCAGAACACCAGTCTTATTATGACCATGAATGTTTTCAAGATCATATCTGTTAGAAGGCACTTGTACCTTTCTAAACATTACAGGCACTTTAAAATTTACTGGCTGGACTGGTGCTTTGCCTTTTCTCTTGAATTGGACAGTCCTGGTGTTACCTTTAAAGCCTAATCCTGCCATACCCTTTTGAGCCACAAACTCATCTATTAAGGGTAAGACTGATTTTGGATTAGAGTAACAAGCCACTATATCTTTCTCCTTTTGAAGCCTGACTTCCAGACTTTTAATTAGATCATTTTTATATGTGATTGTACCCATTTGAATAACAGTTATAGTTTTCAGCTTGGCAAACTCATTCAATTTTTGATCCAATTCTTTCTCTAAACCAGATGCAGTCATATTAAGATCTGCAATTTCCTTAGCCTGAGTTTTGGCCAGGTTTTTGCTTTTCTTAAGTGCCTGCAATAAGTCCCCATATTCATCTATCAACTGATGAATATCTCCTTCAGATTCTGATCCATCCTCATCACTTGATGAAGATGAATATGACTCTGAACCAGTACTGTAATCAGAAATTCTAGAATTACTTTGTACCTTACTGGGACCAGAATGATCCTGGCACTTGTTGTCTTTTGATTCAGCCATCAGTCCCATGCACTGATGGTCTTCTTATTCATTGATGGAGTCCAGTAATTGCATAAACTCCTCTTCTTCACTAGCTGCATACAGTCCAATGTATGCTTCAGCTTCAGATTTTGACTCTGAGGAGGATTGATCTGTAAGACTCTTCTCCTTCTTAGCAACAAAGGATTTCTCCTTCTTTCCCTTTTGTTGAGTCTTCTTTTTGTCTGCTGACTCCTTTCTCTTTTCTGGACACTCAGCCACCACATGTCCAGGCCTATTGCAGCAATAACAAATAATTTTTGATGTTGTAGCTTTGCAGGGCTTAGACCTGCTCCTTTCCTTTCTTGATGATTTTCTCTTTTGATAGTAGTCATCAACTGGCTGTGATGTGGAGGGCCTTGAATTCCACTTCTTCTTCTTCAAGAACCTCTGAAACTTCCTTGCAAAGGCAGCAAAAACTGCATCTGAATCACTGCTATTTGAGTTCTGATTGTCTGAATTCTCTGAGATAACTTCAGCAACTTCCTTAGGAGGTGATGGAGACATCCTCCTGCTCTTTCTAGTGGCTTCAACCTTGAAGGCCACTGACTTTTCTCTATGCTCCCCTTTTATATTTATTTCTTCCTCTTTCCTAGCCATTAGTTGCATTTCATATGATAACAATTTTCCAAATAAGGTTGGAGGAGAAATGTTTGCTAGTTTGGCCACTTCTCTAATGGCACAAATCTTGGTATCCCAATCCTTTGTTAAGGATCTTAGGAATTTGTCATTCAGCTCATAAGTACCGAAGACCCTTCCATAGGACATCAGTTCATTCACTATCCTGTAGAATTTATTGTAGCATTCAGATATGCTATCAGACTTCACTTGCCAGAAACTCTCATATTCTTGATTGAGCATAGACTTTCTGTCTTATCTAACTTCTTCAGAACCCTCCATGTAGACAATCAAGGTGTCCCACATTTCCTTGGAGGTTTTACAGTGAATCAGATTTTGGAAAGTAGAATCATCTATGGCACTCACTATGATATTTTGAGCTCTTTTATCTATAGTTGCCAGTATAATCTCATCCTTAGTCATTTCAGAAAAATCTTTAGGAGTTCTTTGATTTGCATCTAGAACAGACACATTCATTGGGATATATTTAAGCTTATGTTTATGTTATTATGTTATAAAAAAACACAAAAAAAAGATAATATTTTAACAAACAAAAAATTAGGAAACTTAAAATTTGAAAACCATCAAAAATTATTTCCTATCATTATTTTAGTATGTTTCTTTGAGTGTTGTGTAGGCTCATGCAGTATTCTTAATCATTGGTAGTATGTTAGGATAGAGTCTAGTTTAACTATATTACTCTTGCATATCTTAATTTTGTCATTTTCTCTTTCATAAATATTGGCATCAGTTTTATTTTAATGAAATAATGATGTTGTAGTTATCTCTTCTAATCTAAGTGTAATAGCTTGCTTATTTTGTTAGACGATATTATTAGACACTCACTTACAAGGTATTCTTTCTTGGTGGCTAGAATTTGCCTCTAGCGACTCTCGAAACATTTGCATAAGTTTGTCATGATCTTTTAGAAGTTATTTAGGCCACCTTTTGGATCGTTTGTGCCTTTTTGCCCACCATAAAAATTCACTTTGTTAAACAATTTTGGGCCTTTCCTAATTTTCTTTGTTAGCTCCACCTTTCATTTTTCACCAAAGCCAAACCATCTATCCCATGATCACACTAAATATTTGAGTTTTATTAAAATTCTGTGATGTGTTTTTTTTATATTGTGAAAAAAGGAGAATTTTCACATTTATATTTGGAGCTATTTTGTATGAAAAAAATAAAAAAAATCAAGTGAAAAAGAATTTCATTGGCCAATTTTGAAAGAAAAATATTCATGGCCTTAAGTTTCAAAAAAAGGAGAGTTTTATTGTAAAATTTTCTTTTTGATTGAGGGTTCTATTTTAAAATTTTATAAAACTCTCACCTTGATTTAGTGTAATCTTTAGCCTTCGTGTTTATCTTTTGATTTCCAAATCCTTATCATTTACCTAAGCCAAATTTTATTCCTAATAAAAGCCCTTTTGATCTTTAAGTCATTACCTTGTGTAGTGGAGAGAGTGTGACCGGGCAAGCCTATGGTCACCATCATTGATGGATTTCTTTGGAGGTTATCTTGGAGTGTTTTGTAGAATAATCGAAGTCTAGCAACATGTTGTTTGTTCAATGCACTTATTTTGGTTGAATCGCTACATTTGTTATGTTTGTTAGGTAACATGTTGATGCCTTATTTTTATGTTGGTAGAAAGTTTACAATCTAAGTATATGCCATAGTAATATTTTTAATCTCTTCTTTATTCTCCTCTACATTGATTTCTATCGCCGCACTCATTGGTAGCATATTAATTTCGATAGTTTAATTTTAGTTTTGGTGTTCTTTAAAAAAAATTTTGTTAATTTAACTTTTATTTTAAGTCTTGTTTTGCTTGAGGACAAGCAAAGGCTTAAGTCTGGTGGGATTTGATGACGCATATTTTGACTAAAATATGTTCATCATTATTATTATATTTATATTATAAATTATATGTATTTACTCTTAATTTTAATATAATTATTTAATTATTAATATATCATAATTATTTATACTAATATCGTTTTATTTTGTTTTGTGACAGGCCTGGGGGGAATTCGGCACGATTCGACGTAAAATGCCCGATGTCAATTTTTGTACGAGAAATATTTCCCATGCAAATAAGTTTTGCATGCATTTTGCTTTCCCACCACCTTTTCTCTCTCCTCCCCATACATGAATTATCCTTTCTTATTATTATTATTACATGAAATATATGTATGAATGGTAATTGATTTTTCATGTATGAATAGTTATAACAATCAATACATGTAGCCTCCTTTCCTATGCAAGCCTCTTTACAAAATTATTTCATGTAGCATCTTATTATTTTATTTTTATATAATCCTCTCCCATAAATACATCATGTCATGTTGCCACTCATTTTATTTTTTTTATCTTCATTTACATGTGGCCGGCCACCCCTTTCTCTCCCCCTCATTTATTCTCTATTTTTAGCATGACAACTATTATTAGCATTATCAATCCAATTAAAACCGGCCATTCATTTTCTCCACCACTATTAATAGTAAACCCCAATTCATTTGGCCGGCCAAACCTATCAAGTCATAGCAGCCCGCCATTCATAACCGCCCACCTCCAACCCTTTAATTAAAACCGGCCATTTATAACCCCCTTGATCAAAACCACCCACCTTAAGTTCCTCCTTCATTTCTTAATTAATCACATTAACTCCAATCAATTAAAACCCCATATTCATTAATTCATCACCATTTCATGTGGCCGGCCCTACTCTTTGCATGATTATTTTCTTTTATTTTATTTCTATCTTATATCACATTAAATCTACTCATTCCATGCATTCACCTTTTCACCTCCCTCCACCTCTTCATTTCCCCACATTTATTCTCACCAATTAAACCCTATGTCCTTTCATTTTCTTCTTTATCTAGATCCTTCCATGGTTGCTATAAAAGGAGCATGAGGCCAAGGCTTTTGGGAGAGGAAAAAAAGTGTTAGAGTTGGAGAAGAGAGCAAGTTCAAGAGAGAGAGAGTTCTACCTTATATGAGAGTTTCTTTTATGTTATTTCTTATGCTTTAATTTTCATTGTGTTGAGTACTTTTGTTATTTCCCTTCTAATGAAAATGCAAACCTTTTATTTTATTGTTGTTGTTTTCTTTATCATGAGTAGCAAAATCCTTTCTTAGTACTTGATTTGTTAGTATTGGGATGAAGATTTAATTATAATCTTTCGTCTCTATTTTTTGAATTTCTCATTGCGATTTATTTACGATTAAAATTTGGCGGCGGGTTATATTGCTAGTATATAAAATTTCGCTATCCGATTGGTAGTCTAGTTTGCCGAGAGGCTCGTGAATGTCATGGATCGCTCAGAAATAAAGAGATTTTGATATTCTTCTTTGAGAATTGAGATTATCAAATCTTTTGGATTTTGAGATTTATCGTTCTTGCAATTTTAAATTACTTTCAAATTTTAAGAGATTATGTTTGAAATGTTTTTAAAATTAGGCGGTAGTTGTCTCTAGCGAGTTGCTATTGTATTTTTCAATCCCCCAATCGAAACGGATTCTCAAGAATTAGAACACATCTTTTATAATCGGATTCCCAAGAACGCCCAATCAAGTGCTAAGGCTTTTAAATCGTGAATTTTCTCGTTAGTCAACTCTCTTCGTTTTTACAAAAACCAAAACCAATTTTCGCTCGATAAGTTAATAGTTCCACCTTGTGAGTAGAAGTACTCAAAAGACCCGGTAAATACGACACTTGATCATACTACATGCGATAGGTGCACTTGCCTACTGCAACAATCAGATTTTAAGCATCAAGTTTTTGGCACCGTTGCCGGGGATGTGATTTTTGATATTTTGAAAGCAAGGTTCTATTACTCTTATCATTTTCTTTTTTTTTTCCTCATAAAAATTATGATGTTTAAATTTTTATAATTAAAACTTCTAGCGAAAGGGCCGTGTTGGATTTTCATCCCACAAGACCGCCTAGTACCTCGAGAGCCCCTCACCGGGTATTACTTGGGAAGTCCTAGAATTTTTATTTATAAATTTTTAATTTTAATATTTTTATGTGTGGTGTATGACCCGAGGGAACCCGTCACCTCGTTTTGATTTGGATCCGGAAATTGAGCGAACCCTTCGGCACCGCTTACGATTTCGAGTTCCGAATTTTCAAGATACAGAATTCTTAGGGGACACCCCTAATCCTTCATTAATTCTCTCTCCGTCACCATCTTCTTCTTCTCCTTCTTCATTTAGTTCTTCTTCCCATTCTCCTAGATCCTTTTCTTCTTCTTTTTCTTCCAATATGGGTGAGCCAAATGCGGCCGAATAACGGACTATGTCCTATTATGCCAGTCCAAACTTGGACGAGGCTCAATCTAGTATTGTTCGCCCCGCTATAGCCCCAAATAATTTTGAATTGAAGCCAAGCATCATCCAAATGGTATAACAATATGTACAATTTGATGGGCTTCAAGATGAAGATCCAAACGCGCATATTTCTAATTTCTTAGAAATATGCGATACTTTTAAAATTCTCGCTTTTAAAAGTATCGCCCGAAATAAGCGTAAGCTTAGGCTTCGACCCATCGAGAAACATAATCAACCGCAACTAGAATGTATTTATTACCACAACTTGAAGGAAGGGGGCCTACAAAATCTATTCCCCAAAGATCAAAAACTTCGCATTCAAGAAAATAGTTTTGCGTCATTTCATTTTTATTTGAAATATTTCCGGTCCGTTGGCAACTATCGCACAGTCTCACCAAAGATTGAGCATCTTTGAAAAGGCTAGGCCAATAAAAGCCTGCACTAAGAACTTTGTGAGCGGTCCGATTGGCTTGATAATGGCCACCGGTCGGTCCTTCATGTACATGTTTCAAAATATTTTGACCTTCTTCAAACGAAACACATCTTCGTACTACTTGGTCTGCACATACTCTAAAGAGAAATGGGTCCTCCCAAAAGTAATTTTTCAAATAAGAAAAGAATTTCTTCTTTTGTTGAAAAGAAATTTTTTTGGGAAGATGCATGCCACTAAATAATTGGAAATATTGGCAAACCAAGGTGTAGAAGATGAAGAATTTATTTTTAAAATTTTTTCATCCAGAAAAGAGTCGTTAAAATTTTTTCATTTAATTCTTCAATAAATGGATTTTCTAAATGAGATAAATGATCGGCCGCAAGATTTTCGGCTCCTTTCTTATCCCGGATTTCCAAGTCGAACTCTTGAAGTAGTAGAATCCAACGAATTAAGCGCGGCTTGGCATCCGGGTTAGAGAGTAAATATTTAAGAGCCGAATGATCGGTAAAAACAATAACTTTCGAGAGGGTGATATAAGGACGAAACTTATCAAATGCAAAAATAACGGCTAAAAGCTCTTTTTCCGTTGCGGTGTAATTTTCTTGTGCCAAAGTGAGTGTCTTACTTGTGTAATAGATTGGATGAAAGTTTTTAGAAATACGTTGGCCTAAAACTGCACCAACGGCAAAACTACTTGCATCGCACATAATCTCAAATGGAAGGTTCCAAACCGGAGCAATCATGATCGGCGCATTAATAAGTTTTTCCTTAATTAAGTTAAAAGCGTTTAGACAAGCGTCGTCAAATAAAAATGGTGTATCTTTTTCAAGGAGATGAGTGAGAGGTTTAGTGATCTTTGAAAAATCTTTTATAAAGCGGCGATAAAAACCAGCATGTCCTAAGAAACTTCTAATAGCTTTTACGTTCGTCGGCGGAGGAAGTTGTTCGATTACTAATTTTTTTCTCTCTATCTACCTCGATACCCTTAGAAGAAATCTTATGATCTAAAACTAAACCTTCACGCACCATGAAATGACACTTTTCCCAATTTAAAAAAAGTTTTGTTTCTTCACATCTTTTTAAAACTTTTTCTAAATTTTTCAAACATTAATCAAAAGAATCTCCAAAAACCAAAAAGTCGTCCATGAATACTTCCATAATGTCTTCTACGTACTTATATAAAAAAGCCAACATACATCTTTGAAATATAGCCGGCGCATTACATAAACCAAATGGCCTTCTTCGATAGGCGAAGGTGCCAAAGGGACAAGTAAACGTTGTTTTCTCTTGGTCCTCGGGTGCTATGGGAAATTGGAAATATCCCGAGAGACCATCAAGAAAACAATAGAATCTATGACCGGATAAGCGCTCTAATATTTGATCGATAAACGGTAATGTGAAGTGATCTTTGCGAGTGGCATCGTTTAATTTGCGATAATCTATGCACATCCGCCATCCGGTTACCGTTCGTGTTGGAATTAATTCATTTTTTTTTTCATTTTTTACTACGGTTATACCCCCTTTCTTAGGAACTACTTGAACCAGACTCACCCATTTGCTATCCGAAATTGGATAGATAATCCCCACATCTAATAATTTAATAACCTCGCTTTTTTACTACGTCTTTCATATTTGGGTTTAATCGGCGTTGAGGTTGAACGACATTGCGGGAGTTATTTGGAAAATCGAGAATTTTAAGGCACCCAAAAACATTTAAACCAGGTGACCGAGTCTTACTTTATAATTCTCGCTTACGCTTATTTCCCGGAAAATTGAAATCACGTTGGTCTGGCCCTTTTATGGTGAAAGAAGTTTTTCCATATGGTACTGTGTTGCTTTCACAACCTAACAAGGGTGATTTTAAAGTTAATGGTCAGCGTCTTAAACTCTATTATTCTGGTGATATTATTGTCGAGGACAATGAAGTTGTTCTTCTTCCAAACACTTAGTAATTTTGTTATTTTTTTTTCTTTTTCTTTCTTTTTCTTTCTTTTGTATTTTTTTTATCTTTGTTCCGGCAGCTCCTACGAATTGGTCACTTGATCGTCTGCTTCAACGTTACTAATTTTTATGATGATTCAAGCCAAGTTTCAAGATGTTCTACAAAGCAAGCATGAGGAAGCAGAATCAACCATCAGACTCGCCAATTCAGGGAAGTGCCTGTTTTATTTTTAATTTCTTTTATTTCTTCTTTTTAACATCGAGGACGATGTTTTCCCCAAGTCCGGTGGGATTGAGTTAGTTTGAATTTTGTGTTGTTTTGTTTATATTAGAAAAGTTCAAAAAGAAAATCATATCGAATTTAGGTAAAAAAATTTTCAAAAAAAGAAAAGTTTTATGTTCTTTCATTATCTCAAATATATATAAAAATACAAAAAAATAGAAAAACCAAAAATCCAAAAAAATTTAGAAAATTGAAATCTAATTTCTTGGAGAGGGCGATTTGAGCTTTCATCATATCTCATCCCCTAGTACCTTGTGAACCCTTCACCGGGTAGCCCTTGGGAAGTCCAAGAAGAAAAAAAAATTATTTAAGCTTATGTTTATGTTATTATGTTATAAAAAAACACAAAAAAAAAGATAATATTTTAACAAACAAAAAATTAGGAAACTTAAAATTTGAAAACCATCAATAATTATTTCCTATCATTATTTTAGTATGTTTCTTTGAGTGTTGTGTAGGCTCATGCAGTATTCTTAATCATTGGTAGTATGTTAGGATAGAGTCTAGTTTAACTATATTACTCTTGCATATCTTAATTTTGTCATTTTCTCTTTCATAAATTTTGGCATCAGTTTTATTTTAATGAAATAATGATGTTGTAGTTATCTCTTCTAATCTAAGTGTAATAGCTTGCTTATTTTGTTAGACGATATTATTAGACACTCACTCGCAAGGTAGTCTTTCTTGGTGGCTAGAACTTGCCTCTAGCGACTCTCGAAACATTTGCATAAGTTTGTCATGATCTTTTAGAAGTGATTTAGGCCACCTTTTGGATCGTTTGTGCCTTTTTGCCCACCATAAAAATTCACTTTTTTAAACAATTTTTGGGCCTTTCCTAATTTTCTTTGTTAGCCCCACCTTTCATTTTTCACCAAAGCCAAACCATCTATCCCATGATCACACTAAATATTTGAGTTTTATTAAAATTCTGTGATGTGTTTTTTTTATATTGTGAAAAAAGGAGAATTTTCACATTTATATTTGGAGCTATTTTGTATGAAAAAAATAAAAAAAATCAAGTGAAAAAGAATTTCATTGGCCAATTTTGAAAGAAAAATATTCATGGCCTTATGTTTCAAAAAAAAAGGAGAGTTTTATTGTAAAATTTTCTTTTTGATTAAGGGTTCTATTTTAAAATTTTATAAAACTCTCACCTTGATTTAGTGTAATCTTTAGCCTTCGTGTTTATCTTTTGATTTCCAAATCCTTATCATTTACCTAAGCCAAATTTTATTCCTAAAGAAAGCCCTTTTGATCTTTAAGTCATTACCTTGTGTAGTGGAGAGAGTGTGACCGGGCAAGCCTATGGTCACCATCATTGATGGATTTCTTTGGAGGTTATCTTGGAGTGTTTTGTAGAATAATCGAAGTCTAGCAACATGTTGTTTGTTAAATGCACTTATTTTGGTTGAATCGCTACATTTGTTATGTTTGTTAGGTAACATGTTGATGCCTTATTTTTATGTTGGTAGAAAATTTACAATCTAAGTATATGCCATAGTAATATTTTTAATCTCTTCTTTATTCTCTTTTACATTGATTTCTATCGCCGCACTCATTGGTAGCATATTAATTTCGATAGTTTAATTTTAGTTTTGGTGTTCTTTAAAAAAAAAATTTGTTAATTTAACTTTTATTTTAAGTCTTGTTTTGCTTGAGGACAAGCAAAGGCTTAAGTCTGGTGGGATTTGATGACGCATATTTTGACTAAAATATGTTCATCATTATTATTATATTTATATTATAAATTATATGTATTTACTCTTAATTTTTAAAAATTATCTAATTATTAATATATCATAATTATTTATACTAATATCATTTTATTTTGTTTTGTGACAGGCCTGGGGGGGGGGGGAATTCGGCATGATTCGACGTAAAATGCCCGCTGTCAATTTTTGTACGAGAAATATTTCCCATGCAAATAAGTTTTGCATGCATTTTGCTTTCCCACCACCTTTTCTCTCTCCTCCCCATACATGAATTATCCTTTCTTATTATTATTATTACATGAAATATATGTATGCATGGTAATTGATTTTTCATGTATGAATAGTTATAACTATCAATACATATAGCCTCCTTTCCTATGCAAGTCTCTTTACAAAATTATTTCATGTAGCATCTTATTATTTTATTTTTATATAATCCTCTCCCATAAATACATCATGTCATGTTGCCACTCATTTTATTTTTTTTATCTTCATTTACATGTGGCCGGCCACCCCTTTCTCTCCCCCTCATTTATTCTCTATTTTTAGCATGACAACTATTATTAGCATTATCAATCCAATTAAAACCGGCCATTCATTTTCTCCACCACTATTAATAGTAAACCCCAATTCATTTGGCCGGCCAAACCTTTCAAGTCATAGCAGCCCGCCATTCATAACCGCCCACCTCCAACCCTTTAATTAAATTCGGCCATTTATAACCCCCTTGATCAAAACCGCCCACCTTAAGTTCCTCCTTCATTTCTTAATTAATCACATTAACTCCAATCAATTAAAACCCCATATTCATTAATTCATCACCATTTCATGTGGCCGGCCCTACTCTTTGCATGATTATTTTCTTTTATTTTATTTCTATCTTATATCACATTAAATCTACTCATTCCATGCATTCACCTTTTCACCTCCCTCCACCTCTTCATTTCCCCACATTTATTCTCACCAATTAAACCCTATGTCCTTTCATTTTCTTCTTTATCTAGATCCTTCCATGGTTGCTATAAAAGGAGCATGAGGCCAAGGCTTTTGGGAGAGGAAAAAAAGTGTTAGAGTTGGAGAAGAGAGCAAATTCAAGAGAGAGAGAGTTCTACCTTGTATGAGAGTTTCTTTTATGTTATTTCTTATGCTTTAATTTTCATTGTGTTGAGTACTTTTGTTATTTCCCTTCTAATGAAAATGCAAACTTTTTATTTTATTGTTGTTGTTTTCTTTATCATGAGTAGCTAAATCCTTTCTTAGTACTTGATTTGTTAGTATTGGGATGAAGATTTAATTATAATCTTTCGTCTCTATTTTTTGAATTTCTCATTGCGATTTATTTACGATTAAAATTTGGCGGCGGGTTATATTACTAGTATATAAAATTTCGCTATCCGATTGGTAGTCTAGTTTGCCGAGAGGCTCGTGAATGTCATGGATCGCTCGGAAATAAAGAGATTTTGATATTCTTCTTTGAGAATTGAGATTATCAAATCTTTTGGATTTTGGGATTTATCGTTCATGGAATTTTAAATTACTTTAAAATTTTAAGAGATTATGTTTGAAATATTTTTAAAATTAGGCGGTAGTTGTCTCTATCGAGTTGCTATTGTATTTTTCAATCCCCCAATTGAAACGGATTCTCAAGAATTAGAATGCATCTTTTATAATCGGATTCCTAAGAACGCCCAATCAAGTGCTAAGCCTTTTAAATCGTGAATTTTCTCGTTAGTCAACTCTCTTCGTTTTTACAAAAACCAAAACCAATTTTCGCTCGATAAGTTAATAGTTCCACCTTGTGAGTAGAAGTACTCAAAAGACCCGGGAAATACGACACTTGATCATACTACATGCGATAGGTGCACTTGCCTACTACAATAATCAGATTTTAAGCATCAACAGCTTCCTTAGGTGTCGATATATGGACTTAGAATCTTTTTCTTGCATTCTAGCACATTCTTAACCTGCACATATAAACTCAAAATAAAATCAAATACACCTTGATGTATATCATTGAGCTAAGTGAGGCTTCTCCAAATCAGGTACACATTTTCTAATGTACCCAACAATTTCCCCTAATGGTTAGAATTAACATTAATGATGACAGGTGGACCAATCAAGATGTCTCATTTGCAAAACCCATCAATATGGACTTAAGAGAAATTTCAGAAAAAATTGACAGCAGTTCTCGAGAAGTATGAATGAGTTCTCGAGAACAGGCTGACTTCTCGAGAACTAGACTGTCATGACTTAAGTTAGTACTCGAGAACAACATCGTTGAGTCTACTCAAGAGTTATGTGAAGCTTCTCGAGAACTAACTAGACTTCTCGAGAACCATTACTCGAAAGTCAAACCGTATACTCGAGAACTATGCCGACTTCTTGAGAACTAGAGACTAAGTTCTCGAGAACTATGATGGACTTCTCGAGAGAGGGACTTAGAATAATTTTGCGGCTGTCTCTGACTACATGAGAAATAAAGGCTGGGACTTCTCGATAACCTTAGACTGACTTCTCGAGAACTATAAAAGGTTTCTCGAGAACTAGTCTCGGCTTCTCGAGAACTAAAGGAACTTCTCGAGTTCTTCTAAGTCTACTTCTAGAGAACTGTCATGGACTTCTCGAGAGGTGGACTTAGAGAAATTCTGGACTTAGAAAATTTTATCTACTCTTCAAGAACCCAAGCTTCATTCCTTGATCCAAGTGCTTGAATATGAAGTGTATCCCAATTGAGAGGCTACACATGAGTCAACACCTTGGATCACACAGTGAGGGATTATACTGTATGGTCCCGTGTTCATGACCCACTGTAGACTGACATTGGTCTACACTTAGCAATGATGATCTGCAGACACAACTTAAACCAAGATATCAAATACAACTTAATTCATCTTAGTTCAAGGGTGACTTCATGCAAATCTGGGTTATTGTGGATGCAATACCCAATAGTGTTCCTCCAACGACACATGTCCAAAACAACCAGAGAATGACACGGCCATGTGACACGCCCATGTAACATGCCGTGTACTAAACATGCCCTGGGACACGCTCATGTCCCAGGCCGTGTAGCTGCCTTAGCACCACTCATCAAATGACTCAAGGAGGAAACGGGAATTCGCCATACCTGTGTCGAATTTCACACACCCGTGTCGGACTCGAACACGCCTGGGCTCAGGCCGTGCGTCCTCACCCAACGATCATTGAGTGAAAGGATTTGAGTGACTGACACGCCCTGGGACACGCCCGTGTCCTAGGCCGTGTTCACCCCCGACGATCGTTGACTCCAAAATCATCGACCACACAGCCAACGCCGAACCCGAGCACTACACGCCCTGGGACACGCCCGTGTCCTAGGCCGTTTCACCTCTACCAAATCCTAGATTTGGCTCAAAATGCCACCCGTCACCCTTTTGAGTTTCGGGACGTTACAACTCTCTCCCTCTTAAAAGAATTTCGTCCATGAAATTACCAAAGGAAAAGAAAACAGAAAACAAAAAGCGGTACCTGAGTGAAAAAACTCTGGGTACTCCTCAAAAATGGTCTTCTCCCATTCCCAAGAAAGCTCCTCATGACCGTAATTGTCCCAACAGACCTTGACCATTCTAATCTCTTTGTTACAAAGTCGCTTGACTTCAGAGTCCTCAATACAAATGGGCTTGATCCTAGTTGTCAACCCTTCATCCACCGGTACCTGAGCAACTGCGATCACTTGCGAAGGCTCTTGCACCACCTTCCATAATACTGATATGTGGAATACGTCGTATAGACCACTTAACTCCTCTGATAGCTTTAGATGGTAAGCCGCTTCACCGATCCGCTCTAGAATCTCAAACGGTCCAAGGTATCTCGGGCTCAGCTTCTTTAAGCGTCGTACCCGTGACACTCTCTTGAACGGCTTTATCTTCAAATACACCCAATCGCCAACCGCGAACTCCATGTTCCGGTACTTGGCATTGTAGTATTTATCTTGTCTATCCTGAGTGATCAACATACGCTCCCAAATGGTTCGTACCACTGAAGTAGCGCTTTCCACCTCTTGCTTTTTGTACAACCTTGCCTTACCCATTTCTAGCCATGACAATGGCGTGCGAAACTTCCTACCATATAGGGCCTCGAAGGGTGCCATTTGTATACTCTCCTGGTAGCTATTGTTGTACGCAAATTCCACCTGATACATGTGGTCTTCCCAATGCTTTCTGAAGTCTAGAATACATATGCGGAGCATGTCCTCCATAGTTCTGTTGACCCTCTCGGTCTGCCCATCCATCTGCGGATGGAAGGCTGTGCTGAACTTCAACTTAGTTCCGAGCATCTTTTGCACAAACCTCCAATCATTGGACGTAAAACACCCATCTCGATGACTCACGATGCTGCAGGGCACACCGTGCAGTCTAACTATATTATCCACATATAACTTCACCAGTTTCTCCACAGAATCATCCTTCCTATGCGGAATGAAGTGCGACACATTTGTTAACCGATCTACGATCACCCAGATGGCGTCGTTTCCCTTCTGCGACCTTTGCAAGCCATGCACAAAGTCCATTTAAATGTCGTCGAACTTACACTCCGGAATAGGCAAGGATTTCAAGAAACCCCTTGGCTTTTGGAACTCTGCCTTTACTAAGGTGCAAGTCTGACTTTAAGCCACAAACAGTGCCACATCCTTCTTGAGCCTTGGCCACCAGAATAACTTCTTTAGGTCCCGGTACATCTTCGTGCTCCCTGGGTGGATTGAGTACTTGGTATGATGAGCCTCGTACATCAACTTCGCACGTAGATTTCCCACATTTGGGATGCACAAACGATTGTCCTTCCTTAGTAACCCATCTTCTACTGAAAACTAGGAATTTGACCCATCCAATACTGCATCCATGAGCTCCTTCATGCTGCTATCCAATTCCATAACCTGCCGAATGCGATCAGCCAGGTCATACTGAACTTCCGTTAAGTTCAATAACACTTTGGCGCTATTTTGCTTGTCCACACAATAGATCTATAACGCCTCCAACTCCCGAATTAACCTCTCATCATGAACCGACAACCAGTTGGCTTGGGCGGGAGCCCTGCGACTCAACACATCCGCAACTGTATTGCCTTTCCCAGGTACATAATGAATTTTGAACGTCTAGTCCCCCAGGAACTCCATCCATCTCCGCTTCCTCATGCTCAGATCCTTCTGATCCAATAAGTACTTAAGGCTCTCATGGTCGGTATAAATATCGACCTTTATGCCGTACAAGTAGTGCCTCCACAGCTTCAGCGCAAAAATCACGGCCGCCAACTCCAAGTTGTGGATCGGATAATTCCTTTCGTGCACTTTCAACTGACACTAGCCATACACAATAACACTACCATGCTGCAGCAGCACGCAGCCAAAACCACTGCCTGAGGCATCGCTGTATATCACAAAACCTTCGATCCTACTCGGCAAACTAAGCACTGGCACCGTGGTCAACTGACTCTTCAGCTCTTCGAACACTTGCACGCACTTTTGCGTCCATACAAACTTCTGATCTTTCCTTGTCAACATCATGAGTGGTAACGCTATCCGTGAGAAGTTCTCCATGAAGCGCCTGTAATAGCCGGCAAGCCCCAGAAAACTCCGGACTTCCGCTACTGAAGACAATACAGGACACTCTCGTATCGCAATAATCTTCGCCGGATCTACCGCAATCCCTTCACCACTGACTATGTGACCAAGGAACGCCACTGAGGATAACCAAAACTCGCACTTATAGAACTTTGTGTATAGTTCGTTCCTCCTCAACGTCTCCAAAACCAGATGCAGATGCTTGACGTGATCTTCTTCGCACTGCGAGTACACCAATATGCCATCAATAAAAACGATCACAAAACGGTCTAGGTACTCCCTGAACGTTCGGTTCATCAGATCCATGAATACGGATGGCGCATTACTCAGCCCAAACGACATGACCAAAAACTCGAAATGCCCATACCTTGTGTTGAACGCTGTCTTTGGGATATCACTCTCCCTTATCCTCAGCCGATAGTAACCGGACTTCAGATCCAATTTTGAATATACTGACGACCCGACTAACTGATCGAAAAGATAATTAATCCGTGGGATCAGGTATTTGTTCTTTTCCGTTAACTTGTTCAGTTCTCTATAGTCGATACACAGCCGCAAAATTCCGTCCTTCTTCTTAACAAAGAGGACCGGTGCACTCCAAGGCGATGAACTTGGATGCACATAACCTTGCTCCATCAACTCCTTTAGTTTAACCTTTAGATCCGCCATCTCCTTAGGCGCAAACCTATAAGGAGAGCGTGACACAGGTTTGGCTCCGGGAAGATAGTCCGGGAACACGTCAGAGTACTCGCATACCACTGGTATACCATCCAAAGTGGACTTAGGCTTTATAGCCTCCACTAATGTGAAGAATAGCTCTGCTCCAGCACGAACCGCCTTCCCCACCTGAATAAGAGACATCAACGTCTTGGTCGACCCCTTCAATCTAGCAAACGTTGTCTACTTCCCAACACCCAGCTTGACCTCTTTACGGTTGCAATCAATAAAAGCCTTCTGCTCCGAAAGCCAGTCCATCCTGAAGATGACGTCAAACTCTATTAGCGACAGCAACGATGCTAGTAAGTCAAACTCCTGACTTCCAATATGAACCCTTACGGTGCAAACTCTGTCCACACACATAGAACACCCATTCGATAGCAACACGTCCAATTTGTCCTTCGCCATCGAAGAAGGGAATCCGATGCGCAATATGAAACCTTCAGAAAAAAAGGAGTGCGAAGATCCCGTATCGAATAGTGCCCTTGTCGGACTATCGCAAATCAAAACAAAGCCTATACAAACAGTAATAAGCTAACAAGCACTAGGTAATAGTATTTAAAGCTAACTTGCTATAAATTAAACCATACTTGTCACCACATCTGCTTGCTTGATGGCCTCCTGCTGGCCCAGATTCTAGACTCTTGGTTGAGTCGGAGCATAATGGGATGCGGTTGACTCCACCTCCTTGCCCTTTTCTTCATAAGTTGCTCCTTGCTTCCTCTCGGACTTTGGACGTCCGCTCCAACAGTCACGGGCGAAATGTCTCGTCTTCCCACAAGTAAAACAAGCGCCCGGGGTTTGGTTGGTAGTTTCCCCCAAGGCACCTGAAGAAGGGGCTAGACCCGACGTCCTAGCCTTCTTGTTCCACCTTCGAAAACCAGACTTTGAAGTCGGCACCTTGAACTCTGACTTCCTACCACTAGAGTCCTTCTTTGCCTGAACATTCTTCATGTATTTCTCTAAAGACCGGGCCGTGTTGACTAAGGTCAGGAAACTCTGCGTCATCGGCCCCGATAGTAGCAGTCTCATGTCATCCCTTATACCTTCGTAGAATCGGCTTGTCTTGCGCTCCTCATCAATGAAGGTAGCGCTTGCATACCTACCTAATCGAGTAAACTCATGGAGATAGTCATCCACGCTGCTCTCACCTTGCACTAACTTCTGGAACTCATTTTCCATTGCTATCCTCTAATATGAGGGGAGGTAGCGAGCTAAGAACAGTCTCGAAAATTCGTCCATCGTGACGTCCGTCAACTGCCTACCCCTCAGATGGTGTATCTCCAAGCCCTCCCACCATAATCTTGTGTCACCATCCAGCAAGAACGTGACAATTGTGGTCTTCTGCCACTCTTCAGCCTCAGTAGCTATCAACACTCTCTTAATTCTAGAGAGACAATCCTCTGCTTGAGTTGGGGTTCCCATCCCCGAGAATATAGGAGGATTGAAGCCCATCCATGCTTAAGCTGCTTCTCCGTTGCTCTCCTAGGCAACACTAGCTCCACTACCACTTATTCCACTCTCCTTGGCTCCGCCGCTTAGAGCGGTACTTGCTCCACAGCAGGAGCAGGCTGCTGCACCTGCCTCGTAGGCTACGCATTGATCATCGAAAACACAACCTCCGCTATCAATCAAATGGTATCAGCTAAAGGAGGTGTTGCATGCGCAACATTTGGTGCGCTGCTCACCTCAGAAACTGGACGTTCTGATGGCCCAACACCACTTTTGGTCACCTATAATGGTACAAAACACCGATAAGCGAGCAAACAACATTGCAAAACGCAATTATAGGAACACGCAGGTTCCTCAAACATGTGTATTTTCATTCCTAAGTGGACATTCATGGGTTCTTTTCATGTTATAACGATGATGCACACACATGTGCTCACCACCCCTTAAAGTGAATTCGTCCACAAATTCATTTAAGACTGACCAAAATCGGTAGTCTGATAACAAATTGGAACACCCCTATCCGTCACATAGCATATAACAGTAGGTCCGGCCGGGGCCTGATGCCATATACCACGGACAGACCGGTGGGTTACTCAATGAAACCATTACACCAATACACACGTCCTACACAGAGCATCTAACGGAAGCAATTTGTTAAGTTGCACAATAAGAACCCAGCCAACAAGCATGAATGTCCACCAATAAACCAAATAGGAATGAAATACAAAGTACCAAAGAGTGCTGGCCTTATGGCCTTACAACAGTTCACTTAAATAAATAGTGTTTTACAAACTTCGGTTCGCAAGCCGGCCACACGTTATTTAAAGTAAGTAAACAAACAAGGCCTTCGAGGGCCGGCTCAGCAACTTGGGCTTTGGCCCACTATTTGTCGCTCGGCTCCGCAGCACCTGCAAGCACAAATCACCGCAATGGTGGCAAACAAGAATAACGGTCAGCTAAAGCTGACAAAATTATAACGATTCAGCCCCCAAACTCGGGGAGGAAAAGCTTCTTCCCTACACTTGTTAGCATAGCAAGTAAAATAGTGAATAAGCATAACATCATAGGTGCAGGCTCACACGGCCACACACCCCGTACTCTCAGGGCACTAACTCGGTGAACCCAGTCATTACTGTGGTCTCACCACCACCCCTTGGACGGAAAATATCGTGAGCATTTTTAGTCTTTCCAGTCTAAGCCTAAGACTTGCACGACCATGCCAATGGCCAGTCCCTTTTTCAGGTATCTGAGACCAAACCTTATAGCCCGGGTCTGCATCCACTTGCCCGTTGCTCACACTGCCTAGTCACTTTAAGAAGTACGCGCGGGCCAAGCTTCTCCCAGATCCCAAAATTCGATCACACAAGCACATAACCCAATTATGTTCAAGGTTGGCTCCCAGGCCACCAAGATGGCAGAAATGCGTTTTCGCCCAGTTTTCCGGGTGTACCTTGGGGTTAATCCCCAAGGATCCCTGTTGTAATCTATGCCGTAGAAACCCGAAAATAATCAATGGCACGGAGTCTTCTCCGGCTACTATGCAATACAACATCATCGATTTAGACCAACTTGTCCAGGTAGGATTCACACAACATGCCTATGTCCGTACTACGATTCCGGACTCTAATAAGGGGGACTTTACATATCTACCCCAAGGAACGCCGCAGACTCGTCGCATACTCGCGGGAGAGGGTTTTCCCATACAAAGGAAGAAGAGCTTCACATGCTCAAGATAAGAATCGTTCCACTAGCATTCTTCCTCGGCGTCATGGAAAACTACGCAGATAAAAAGCACCGCGATTATCTCGCCTCCACAGATATGGGCTCGGTTTGAGATTTTGCACTCCGAATCTCATCCGGCGACCGGATCTTCCTCTTCCTCCAAGCTCCTTGCTCTCCCTTCTCTCTAGAATTTAGAGAGAGAATATTAAAATGGAATGCGTGTTTGAACCCTATTCCCGAAATAAAACCTACCCAGGATAGCCCTAAGCCATTTGATCCCAAAGCAAGGAAACGAACAGCTGCGATTCAGCCCAAAATTCCAAAACCTGGGCCGAACATGGCTTGCAACACGCTCGTGTCCAAGGCCGTGTCACTCATTTGCCATCAAAACCACCACATCCCAAAAAGAACACGGACACTCGACACGCCCGTATCAGGCTTGACACGCTCGTGTCATCCACACCCGTGTAGCTGGGCGTGTTCCTCCAATGATACAGGTCCAAAACAACTAGAGCACAACACGGCCATGTGACACGCCCGTGTCACATGCCGTGTGCTATACACGCCCGTGTCCCAGGCCATATAGCTGTCTTAGCACAACTCGTCAAATGACTTGAGGAGGACACTGTTATTCGACACGCCTGTATCGAATTTCACAGACCCGTGTCGGACCCGAACACTCCTGGGCTATGGACGTGCGTCCTCACTCAATGATTGTTGAGTGAAAGGCTTTGAGTGACTGACACGCCCTGGGACACTCCCGTGTCCCAGGCCGTGTTCACCCCCCCGACGACCGTTGACTCCAAAATCATCGACCATGCGGCCAACACCGAACCCGAGCACGCGACACGCCCTGGGACATGCCCGTGTCCCAGGCCGTGTCATCTTTACCAAATCCCAGATTTGGCTCAAAACACCACCCGTCACCCTTTTGAGTTTCGGGGCATTACAACAAGAGTTCCTGTATATTACTGGATACAAAATGTAACAAGAAACTAAATCAAGAACTCTCAATTCTTGCATCGACAATAAAAGAAAGTGTCAGTAAATGTTGTATCGTATCCTCAAGCTATGTCTCCCTGGCCTGGCTATCCTCCTATGCGTATGTTGTTGCTGGTCCTACTGGGTGTGCTCCTAAAATGTATTGTGCGACAACCGTTAGATAAAAAGGCAAAATGTTCATAATGTTACAGTTATTATATGATTACTTATAATTGGAGAGAAAGTACAACATGAAATGTAATCAAAGGTAAAGATGGCTAAAAAGACAACATGTATAGTAATAGTATGCAAAATTTAACCTAACTTATTGAAATGCTCATACAAATTTAAATGTTAAAGGTCTTACATAAGTGAAATAATACGTAAATTGACATATAAAAGTGCTAACACATACGTTTATGATATGGGTCTTTATGCGGTGCAATGCAATGCAATGCAATATAAGAATGAATGATGACTCGCCCATGATTTAGTCATTTACCAATTCTATATCGTCAAATACTTTTAGTTCCCGCTTTTTGAGGATAGCTAACCTTTCAGGAGCCTCCCATTGTGGCCAAATGATGGAATTAGAACGGGCTTCTCTACTAATAGATGGGTATGCACACTACCAAACCTAGGCCATACATGCGACTCAATGCTCAAGACCAACGAAGAATCTTGCACTAATGATTGGTGCAAACCCACAAAGTCTTAATTATTAGGGTAAGAGTTAGTGGGAAAATGACTCCAAGAGCTGAGATGGCCCACAAGACCATTTCCCTACTAGACTAGTGTTAATTTCTCAACTTCCATCAGTGTGATGATCAGTCAAGCTTGTAGACTTGCCACAAGTAATCTTGTATGTTGGATTTCATAAGAGTGGATCTTACGAAAATGATAAATTAAGAAATAAAATAACAGATAGACCTGTGCGGAATCGCTTCAAAACACTAGCGGGCTTCAAAATTTGGACAAAAAATTTCTATGCTTCTTCTTCATAGTTCGAATCCAAGTTCACGTGGAATTTATTTCTATGCCTGATTCAAAATTAGAGGTTGTCCATAAGTTGACTTTCGAAACCGTAGATGTAAATCTATGCCATTATGGGCATCCATACTAACTTAAGAACAACCTCCTATCGTTGAACGATAGCGGATGGAAGAAAATTGGAGTCTTCATCCCCGCGGAATGCGAGATGTGTTGCTAGTGAAGATCGTCATCACTCAGGTCAAATACAATGTCGTACACACTACAACTATTCTGAACTTTTCCGAAAGGGTTGTGTGAATAGTTCAAATCATAACCCTAGAACTGAATATATATATATGGGGGTACTGTATATGCGTGGCCCGCGTATATACAAAAATTCCGTGGGTGAATAGTGGTCATCGGATAATGCGGAGGCGGTGATACAACGAGCTAAGAAATTTTTTTAAGCGGGGCGGCCGGTGGCTGCGGGATCGCCGGCCACCACCGTCTTGGGCTGGTCGGCGTCCACGCCGAGGATCCCAGGGCGGCCGGTGGCCGGCGAGCCCGCAGCCACCGGCCGCCCTGCTTAATGCAATTTTTTTTAATGCAGTAGGGTGGCCGGCGGATGCAGGCTCGCCGACCACCGACCGCCTTGGGCTCGTCTGCGTGGATGCCGATGAGCCCAGGGCGGCTAGTGGCCAACGAGCCTGCATCCGTCGGCAACCCCGCTATCATATAGGCCCAGCCGCGTATATAATTCATATACGCATGTCACGTATATGCATTATTTCCTATATATATATTATCATTGAACTAGGTTCAACATAAATAAAAATTACCCTAAGAACAGGTGAACCAGATTCAATGTTTAGAAATAGTAGAAAACTCTAACTCTGGCTATGCTGACTTTATGTCTAGTCGATATACACTATATCGACTAGATGTTTAGTCAATCAGCTTGATGTCTAGCCGATACTATCCAGTCAATAAGGAAACAATCTAGTCAATCGACTTGATGTCTAGTTGATATTTTGTAATCAACAGTAAAACAATCTAGTTGATATTTGTCTAGTCGATCGACATGATGCTTACTTGATATTCTCTTGTTAACACTAAACAATCTAATCGACATTATTGATGAGTCTGATATATATAGTGTTTTCTAAACTCATCTGAGTTCATTTTCATAATCAAACACTCCATTTCTGATAGACATTCATTCCCATTTCACCTGAGCATGATTGATGTACAAAGTGTACTTTCTAGCCTGTTTTGGTTTGTAATTGCGCACTCTGTGTTGTGGTTAGCACTTGGTGCTCCCTATGTAACATCCCTCAAACAACTAGACCCCTAGGATTTTGTTTTGTCATTACTAGGTCATGACAAAACCATTAGAAGCTCTAAACCAAGTGGGCAATGCCCAAGGTGAAAAATCACCTTGGTTTGCCTATAGCGCATCCTCAACATTTAGACCTAAGGTTTGACTTTAGGGCTACAACTTGATCCCATGACCCTACCACAACACCCGTAATACCTTGGGTAGTCCATAAGGTCACTAAGGACCCACTGTGGGCAGTCAAAGTGGTTAAGTTGACCTAAGTCAACCCTAACCCTAAATGAGTCAAACTAGCCTACTTAGGGTTAATTGACCTTCCCTTAGCCAAGTGAACCCCACCCATTCCCTCCTAACCCTAAAGTGAGGTTAATGAGTCACCAAGGACCCATTGGGGTCAACCCTAGTGGCTAAGTTGACCCAAGTCAACTCTATCTCCAAAGTGGTCAAAGTGCCCTTACTAAGGGTTAAGTGACCTCCAAGGTGCCAAGTCAACCCTACCCAACCCTACCTAGACCTTAGGGGAGTCCAATGGGTCACCAAGGACCAATTGATGGCAACTAAAAAGGTCAAATTGACCTAGGTACACCCTAGTCTAGGTTAGGTCAAACCTAGCTCAAATGGGCTAACCTAAGCTCAATCCCTCTTTCCATTTGGGTTAACCTTATTTCCATGAAAAATATGGGTTAGTGGGCTGCCAATAGGCTGGAGTGGTCAGCAAGGTCAACCTTGATGGGTAGGAGAGAGAAAACTCCAAATTCCCTTTAATGGAGGAGAGAGAAAGAGAGGGGAGTAATGGGGGAAGACCTTGGGGCACACTCTCCCCCTTCCCCAAGCTCTCCATTCATTTCATTTTGGCTTGTGGAATAAATTCCCAATGAAGCCAGCCAGCCACTAAGGGAGGAGCTGCCAAGCCATGGCCGAATTCAAGCTTCAAGGCCATTAATGGCTTTGAAGCTTGAACCACTTAACTCTCCCCATTAAGGGCTGAAATTAGTTTCACTAGGGGAGAGGAGGAGCTTCAAGCCATTTCCAAGCCTGTTTATGCCCAGATTCACCCCCCTCCATACCATGGCCGAAATTTGCATTAATGGGCCATTAATGTCCACTTCAAGCTTGGCCCCTCCCCTTCCCTTTTTTACTCACCTAAAAGCATCCCTGGATCCAGGGCAAGCTTTTCTACACCTTACTCGAAGGAGATAAGCGAGTTCACTATGTTGTTACAGAGCTCCTGCGACTCCTCCACCACCAATGGCATCCCGGCGATCGACGCGTCTCCAGGCCCAAGCAAGGTCCTCCCCTTCCTCTCTCACTATGGGTAGATCATAGGATCTATTAGGGCTAAGGATCAGGCTCAATTGAGCCCGATTGGTTGTGGCAAATTTTTGAATTTTTCTGCCAAAACTCACATCTCGATCACCAGAGTCGGCCCCTCCGATGGCCGTGTCGCCACCAATCGATGGCCACCACCTCATCGGAGGTGGTGGTGGTGGCCGGCCAGGGAGGCGGCCAGGTGGCTGGCAGAGGCGACTGGAAGTTGTCCCAGGTTCGGGCAATCCAGGCCCTTGGCTGGAGGAGGAAGACGATCCAGCAGCTGTCGGATCTTGCATCAAGATCTGTGCTAATCAATTTCAATCCTTTTGATTTTAATGTATTTTTTGTATTACAATAACAAACACATTAGGAAATTTATTCAAAATACTTAGAGGCTCTATGTGACGAAATGATCAACAAGAAAATTGTAGCTCAAGGAGTTAACTTTAATTTAAAATTAGTTTCAACCACTTTGGATAAGTGGTCTGACCACAACACTCATTTTGGTGCAACCTATACCTAGGTGTGACCAGTCACAAAAATTATTGCCCACACCAAACCACTCACCCAAATACTTTGAAATTTATTGTCACAACCCGCATTTTCTCCGAATTAAGAATTATCAGAGTAAGAGAAAACACGCGTCATGATGCCACGTCAAGCAGGGGATAACTGCTGATGCTCAGGCAAATCCAACTACAATCTTTATGCAAGAAAATCATGTGCTTAATGAATAGAAAATCAGGTATGTTTAGAGTCCGTATCCCTCGGCTCAGTGGATCATCTAGTCCACAAAAGAAAACTATATTTAAACGCTGCGGAAAAATACTTTAATTAGGCTTTACACCCTAAAGAGCGCATAAAGGTCCCAAGAGAACCACTCATGCTATGCAAGACACTACACTTAGTTTATATAATATATATAAGAAAACGGTTTTCGTACGTGATTTGGAATATAGTGATTAAGTTTACAAAACATGCTGATCATGAGCTTCATTTATAATAGTATTTATGGTTTAAAAATAACTAGCAACCTAGCATAAAACCTTCTCAAAGCAAGTAGACTATCTCCAGAAAAATAAATGGTAGCAGCAATAGTATATATCTAGTACAAGGTAAAAACTACTAGTGGGCGCCAACAACCTGACACGAACCCACCAGCACACATATATGTCTGTAAGAAAGTACTGAAAACAACCTCACAAACAAGGTAAACAAAACTCCAAAGTCCAGGAGTCCACCAACAACAACACCTCCAACTAGCCACCAGACTGGCTACAGCTCAGAACCTGGGGTATTCCAAAAGAAAACAGAATACCTCAGCAAGCAAAAATCAAGGTAAAACTGCATGAAAGAGTCAACCAAAAGGACAAAATAACAGGAAACATGCAGTAGAAAGAGTCACAACTGTCCAAAACAGGACAACAAGAAATGCACAACGTGCAAAGAAACAGTAACGACCCAACCCAGGAACCACATCCTGCAGGGCCTACTAGGCTACCAAGAGCCAGAATGCTGCAAACTACCCAAGAAGAAACTTCTAACACCCTAAACTGTGGGGAGTGATAGTAGCAAAGACAACAACGAGGAACCGGATCGAAGGCAAACGCAGTCCCCCAATCCACCATGTCCAAGTCAAAAGCTCGAGGGTCGACACGTGAAAACACAAGGGACCTTCCACCCGACATGCCCAGCCCGTACCTGGAGCAAGAAAAACACGGGTGGCCTTGGCTATGTCACACAACTCCACCCCCATAAAGAGCTACAACCACCGCTACTAACCACGACCCACGATTCGGCCTCTAGAATAATAAAGAAAACGGCCGACAAGGAAAACCCAGAAATTCAACTGGAAAATCCACTCGGAAACGAAATACAAGGTAAAGGAAGGGTGTTGAAATAAACCAACACGACTAGGCGTTGAGTGAAACCCACTCAGTGCCTACCTAAACTTTGGCGTTGAGTGAGCTAGCCTCACTCGCCGCCAAAATTATACCACTACCCACAAGCCCACTAAAGAAAACGGAGCTCGACGACAGTCGAACGACCAAGGCAGAAGATCCAGAACTCGAGTAGTTGCCTGCCACTTGAGTATCTAAACTCCCGCACTCGAAATCATCTAAATTCGCCTATCAAAAGAAAATATACAAATCACACGATCAGTGACGCACGATCAGTGGTCGTGCGCACTCATCGGCTGATGATCGTGCGAAGCGACCCTGAAAAACCTGACAGAAAACCTAGCAACTGCGCACGACCAGTGTCGCACGATCAGTGGTCGTACGCACTGTTGCCAGCGCTCGTGCGATTGCCCGAGACAGAACTTTGGAAACTGAGATAACAGCCGCGCACGAGCAGAGGCACACGACCAGTGGTCGTGCGCCCTAAAGGTTAATGACCGTGCGCGGTCAACCTGCACCATTTGGAATTTCCCGAACGACACCGGAACGCGCACACGACCCACGCCACTGCAGTAGCAGTAGACAACTATCACGTCGCACGCTACCACCATTCAAACTATGTCTAACCATTCGAATAATACCTTAACGAAGGAAATTGGCAACCACACCCCCCCTCCTAACACTCCCTCTCGGCTACACCCGAACCAGAGCAACCAAAAGAGCAAGGGAAACAACGGCTTCACGCCGACAATTTGGATTCCAAACACCACAACATAG
Source organism: Platanthera zijinensis (assembly GCA_039513925.1). Classification (NCBI taxonomy): domain Eukaryota; kingdom Viridiplantae; phylum Streptophyta; class Magnoliopsida; order Asparagales; family Orchidaceae; genus Platanthera; species Platanthera zijinensis. Next base: position 161,006,820 of record CM077096.1, read on the forward strand.
GGGGGGTTTCAGTAGGAAGAACTAAGCCCTATAGTTAGCAAGAAAACGAGAACAACAAGGCCTCTAACCTGGGCTAACCGGGATTTCAATTTCAGCAAATAAAATCAAAGAAAACACTTGGCAAGGGCAAGAATACCACTTGCCTCAAATCTCAGCGAAGCTTTGGACTGCTTTCCTCCTCTTCGCACGGATCAAGACGGCCGCAACACCTAGAACAAAGACTCGGCCATTAATGGCGGAAAACTTCCAAAACTGAAAATTCCAATCCTTCCAAAACTCCACGAAAATCGAATTTCTTATCGCAGGAACGAAGGTCTCGACGAGAGCAATCCGAATCCACTCTCGGAATCGAATTCCGTCCACAAACGCTCCGGGAATCGGCGTCCGAAGGGAAGGCTCGGCGGTTACTCCGTTTCTCTCGTACAGGACCGGCGGTTCTAATGGGGAAGAAGATGATCGATGGCTTTTCATTCTAATAAATCTATATATATATAATTATATAATTATATTATTAATTACAAAATTACATAAAGCACCAAGTCGACGCGAAAACCGATTCACCTCGGAATTCGACGAAATTCGCACCGTAGCTAAATACCCACGCTACGAACACAACGACGAAGTCGAAATTAACTTTCGACGAACAGAACTCGAGTTATACCCAAATAAAGCCAAACATCAACATCCCCCCGAGAGGCCACACCGGGTCACCCAAAACGACTCGGCTTGCTAGGGAGATCTTGCCAACAGGCTACAGAATAGGGCACTCAGTTCTAAGGAGCCAAACCACACTCCACACATGGCACAAGCCACGGAAACGCGTCATCGTAACGCCAAACAAGAATAAAAATAATCGCTGAAAAAACGGGGCGTTACAGTCACTCCCCCTAAAAGAAAGTTTCGTCCCGAAACTTTACGCACAACCCTCCTACTAAAGAAGGAAAAGTAACAACAGAAGTTACAAAGGGAAACATACCGATCAAATCAGCGAAACAGGTGAGGGTACGCCCTCCTCATGGCCGACTCTAGCTCCCAAGTCGCGCTCTCCAAATCCGGATTTTTCCATAGAACTTTCACCATCGGTATGGACTTCTTTCGCAGCACACGCTCCTGAGTATCCAAAATACGAACTGGCACCTCAACAAACGAGAGGTTGGGCTCCAACTGGGGCACAACATCCAAGAGTTGCCCACTGCTGCGCACACACTTCCGCAACTGGCTAACATGAAAAACATTATGAACGCCAGGGAAGTTCGCTGGCAAATCCAATCTATAAGCAGACACACCAATCCGCTCCAAAACCTCGAACGGGCCCACATACCTTGGGTCCAATTTCCGATTTTTACCAAATCTCTTCACACCAACCATTGGAGAAACCTTGAGGTATACATGATCCCCTACTAAAAACTCCAAAGCAGACCTACGCCGATTGGCGTTCTTTTCATACCTCTCCTGAGCTATACGAAGCTTCTCTCGAATAAGCTTCACAGCGACTTCCATCTCTTCCAGAGCATCTGGACCCAACAAAGGCTTCTCACCAGCTTCAGCCCAAAACAACGGAGTCCTACAGCGCCTCCCATACAAAGCTTCGAATGGAGCCATCTGCAAGCTTTCCTGATAACTGTTATTGTAAGCAAATTCCATGAGTCGCAGACGCTCATCCCACGCTCCACCGTGGTCTAAAATATAGCACCGGATCATATCCTCAACAATCTGATTGACCCGCTCCGTCTGCCCATTGGTCTGAGGGTGGTACGCAGTAGAATACCTCAGATCCGTACCCAAACCCTCCTGCAGACTCTGCCAAAAACGAGAAGTAAACCGAGAGTCTCGATCAGAAATGATGCTAACCGGCACACCGTGGAGTCGGATGACTTCATTCAAGTACAACTCCGCTATCTTCCTCATCAGGTAATCAATCTTATATGGCACGAAGTGAGCACACTTCGTCAATCTATCCACTATAACCCAAACAGAATCAAATCCTCTCGGGGATTTTGGCAAACCCGTAATGAAGTCCATAGATATACTCTCCCACTTCCAAGTCGGGATCTCTAGCGGAGTCAACTTACCACCAGGCCTTCCATGATCGGCCTTCACACGCTTGCAAGTGTGACACTCAGCAACAAATCGGGCTATATCTCCTTTCATACCATACCACCAGGCAATTTGCCTTAAGTCACAGTACATCTTCGTAGATCCTGGATGGTAGGCAACGCTGGAACCATGAGCCTCACTGCAAATCATACTCCTAATGTCCCCAACAGCGGGAACGCAAAACCTGCCGCGGTACTTCAAAGTACCTGCATCATCAATAGCAAAATCTGGCAACTCTCCCTTCTCTGTCCTGGTAAAAAGGTGCAACAGATCCGGATCGTCCTTCTGATGCAGTCTAGTCAAAGAAATCCAGGACGGCTCTTCCACTGATAAGCTACTCTGCAAACTACAGCATCCCACTGAAATATCCATAAGGAGGAACTCCTCAACTAATCGATCGGCGGAGGGGTTAAAGATCTTTCCCGTCTTTCGGCTCAGGGCGTCGGCCACCACATTGGCCTTGCCTGGATGATACTGGATTTCCACATCATAATCCGCCACATACTCAAGCCACCGCCGCTGACGCAGATTCAACTCCTTCTGCGTGAACACGTACTTCAGGCTCTTATGGTCAGTAAAAATCTTGCACTGAGCCCCATAAAGTAAGTGCCTCCACAACTTCAACGCATAGATAACCGCTGCAAACTCAAGGTCATGCGTAGGATAATTCTTCTCATGAGTCTTCAGCTGCATTGACCCATAAGCAATTACTTTTCCATCCTGCATTAATACGCATCCCAAACCTACAAGCGAAGCATCCACATACACATCATAATCCATGCCCTCAGTAGGAAGGGTCAGAACGGGAGCAGTACACAATCTCCTCTTTAACTCCTGAAAAGCTTCTTCACACTTCTCGCTCCAAACAAAAGCCACATTCTTCTGAGTCAGCTTGGTCAACGGTGCGGCTAGAGAAGAGAAACCCTCCACGAATCTCCTGTAATAGCCAGCCAACCCTAAGAAACTTCTGATCTCCTTAGGAGTATTCGGCCTACTCCAATCCGTCACTGCTGCAATCTTTTCTGGGTCAACCGAGATCCCATCCTTATTCACCACGTGGCCTAGAAAAGAAACCTGAGGCAACCAAAATTCGCACTTGCTCAACTTGGCGAATAACTTGTGGCTCCTCAATTCTGATAGGACCAAACGCAAATGCTGCTCGTGCTCCTCAGCACTGCGAGAATAAACCAACACGTCATCAATGAAGACCACAACGAACTTGTCTAGGAAATCCTTGAACACCCTGTTCATCATATCCATGAAGGCTGATGGTGCGTTGGTCAGACCAAACGACATCACCAAAAACTCAAAGTGCCCATGCCTCGACCTAAACGCAGTCCGTGGAATATCTTCCTCACGGATCCTGAGCTGATGATAGCCCGAACGAAGATCGATCTTGGAGAACACCGTGCTACCACGCAACTGGTCAAATAAATCATCGATCCTCGGCAGAGGGTACCTGTTCTTGATAGTGACCTTGTTCAACTCTCTATAGTCGATGCAAAGCCGCATCGACCCATCTTTCTTCTTTACGAACAAAACAGGAGCACCCCAAGGCGACGAACTCTGCCTGATAAAACCTTTAGCCAATAACTCATCTAACTGAATTCGCAACTCCTCTAACTCACGAGGGGCCATCCGGTACGGTGCCTTAGCAATAGGACGCGTACCCGGCTCCAAATCAATAACAAACTCCACATCCCGCTCAGGGGGAATACCAGGAAGATCATCAGGAAAAACATCGGCGAAACCACGAACAATAGGAATCTCCTCCAAGCGTGGCACGCTAACAACGGTTCCAACCGCCGAGACTAAACAAACACAACAATCAGAAAGAAATAATCTCTGAACACATACCGCAGAGAGAACAGGAGAATCCTGACACGGATCAGCATACACGCTGCCGGGCTGACCGTCGTCCCTGATGAAGTCCAAGCGCTTCCCTTTGCACTGAATGACCGCATCATACCGAGAGAGCCAGTCCATGCCCAAAATGACATCGAAGTCCTCTAGATCAATCATCTTCAGATCCGCCTTCGCAAGAAAATCCCCCAACAAAACCGGGCAATCCAAAATACCCAAATCTGACAACACAGATTCACCAGAGGGAAACTTGACACGGAAGGAATCCCGAACACGATCTAGAGACAACCGATGACGCTCCACAAAGGCTCTAGCCACGAACGAGTGGGTAGCGCCGGAGTCAAACAGAACACGCGCCCAGCGGTTCTTCACCTTAAATTTCCCTATAGGAGCGCACAAAGCTAAGGAACTAGCACAACAGTACCGCAAATAATCTAGCAACTAAACTACCAGGCTAGAAAGAAGAACAACAAACAACTAACCTGAGATCACCTGGGTCGAAGTCTGAGCCTCCTCGGAAGAAATCACGTTCAGCTTCCCTTTTCCCTTGTCCACACGCTGAGGTGGAGGTAAAGCCTGTAACGGAACTGCAGGAAGAGCTGACTGGACCTGAGGACACCTCGACTTAATGTGTCCCTTCTGCCCACACTGAAAGCAGACTTTATCCTTGGTCCAACACTGGGCCGCATCATGGCCGGATCGCTTACAAATAGAACAGGAGGCATCTCTCCTAGGAGCACCCTGAATCGCATGAACCTGCTCCTTCTTCTGAGCTGCCGCCTTCTTGAAACACCTCTCAACAGGATGGCCTGACCGGCCACAAAAACTGCACACCACCCTGCTCCTCTTTCCCGGAACAGCATCGGGTACCAGGGGTTTCTTCTCCTCTACCAACTTCCTCTTATCCTTCTTCAACTGCTAGCCTCTGCTCTTCGCCGCCTCAATGGCCTCAACCTTAAGAGCAGCCTCTACAATTCCATCATAAGTCACTAACCCATAAGCACTGGCCCACTGCTGCACCTCGCTCCTCAAACCACCGAGAAATCGCTTAACTCGATCAGCCTCAACGCTGACCAATCCCGGGGCAAAACGGCTCAACTTGCTGAACTCTATCTCATACTCACCCACCGTGAGTTGCCTTTGCTTCAGATGGAGGAAATCATTCATGAGGCGGTCACGCTCGACCGAGGGTAAGAACTTCCTCAACAGCATCTCCTTGAACACTTCCCAAGAGCACCCAGCCACTAAGCTCTCCTTTTCTCTCAGCCACCAACTCTTAGCCAAACCTTTAAGCTGATAGGCGGCTATCATCACCCTCTGATCATCTGCAATCCCTGAGTACGAGAACATCTCCTCCATGGAGATCAGCCAGTCATCTATCACCATGAAATCTGCCTTCCCATCATAAATGGGAGGGCTCAGCCTCTGAAACTGCGAGATGAAGGCCATCTCTGCTGGCACCACCACTGGAGGTCTCAAGGGTGCAGGAGGAGGAGGAACAGCTAACCCCCCAGCAGGAACTTGCGCACCCTGAGCCTGCCCTGCCACAACTGCCACCAAGGACTGAATCTGGGCTTGCACCTCCTCCAACTGCCTGCCCATAGCTTCGCTACTCTGACGCAGACTCTCGATCACCGCATCGTTCTGAGCTCCAAAAGATTCACCCTCAGACAGGGGAGTCGATCGAGTCGCAGGACGCCTAGACATCCTAAAAAAAAATCATTACAACGCAAATCAGATCCAAATCCCACGACTAGAACAGATTACCAGTACAGACAATACATATGTAGATATAGACTTAAAGCTGCTAAACTTGCTCTGAGAGTTTATCTTCTTCACAAAAATTAGATGATATGCCCTATCCTAGGATGGTTAACCACCACCTTACTAACTCTTGTGCCTAGATCGGATGCTTGAATTTATGTTAATTTGAAAACTCATGTGTGTACGTATGTCATCCTGCAAATCTTTAGCTCGGCGCGTTGTGATTATGCGATGATATGATATGCATGATTGTGCTATGCATTCTAAAAAAAGGCCCTAATGCATGTTATGAGCGGCGTACGCATGAAAATGTTATGCATCCCATACTACATAACATTTCCATGCAACGAAAAAGAAACGTGCTAGTCGCAGTCATGTGGTGAGGTTATGCATCCCATACTACATAACCCTCACATGTAGCCCCTATGGTGGATCCATATACGAACACATATTATGCATTCCATACTACATAATATGCCCCGTATAATTCATGTTATGCTATGAGTGTAGTGTTCGTGCTTTTGCCAAGACGTGCTGATGACATATCGGTGTGTGAATGACATGATGCTGAACTACTAATAAGCGAATAAAGGAAGGTTGCTCAACTCACTTGTCAAGCAACCTCCCTCTGATACCAACTGTCACAACCCATATTTTCTCCGAATTAAGAATTATCAGAGTAAGAGAAAACACGCGTCATGATGCCACGTCAAGCAGGGGATAACTGCTGACGCTCAGGCAAATCCAACTACAATCTTTATGCAAGAAAATCATGTGCTTAATGAATAGAAAATCAGTTATGTTTAGAGTCCGTATCCCTCGGCTCAGTGGATCATCTAGTCCACAAAAGAAAACTATATTTAATCGCTGCGGAAAAATACTTTAATTAGGCTTTACACCCTAAAGAGCGCATAAGGGTCCCAAGAGAACCACTCATGCTATGCAAGACACTACACTTAGTTTATATAATATATATAAGAAAACGGTTTTCGTACGTGATTTGGAATATAGTGATTAAGTTTACAAAACATGCTGATCAAGAGCTTCATTTATAATAGTATTTATGGTTTAAAAATAACTAGCAACCTAGCATAAAACCTTCTCAAAGCAAGTAGACTATCTCCAGAAAAATAAATGGTAGCAGCAATAGTATATATCTAGTACAAGGTAAAAACTACTAGTGGGCGCCAACAACCTGACACGAACCCACCAGCACACATATATGTCTGTAAGAAAGTACTGAAAACAACCTCACAAACAAGGTAAACAAAACTCCAAAGTCCAGGAGTCCACCAACAACAACACCTCCAACTAGCCACCAGACTGGCTACAGCTCAGAACCTGGGGTATTCCAAAAGAAAACAGAATACCTCAGCAAGCAAAAATCAAGGTAAAACTGCATGAAAGAGTCAACCAAAAGGACAAAATAACAGGAAACATGCAGTAGAAAGAGTCACAACTGTCCAAAACAGGACAACAAGAAATGCACAACGTGCAAAGAAACAGCAATGACCCAACCCAGGAACCACATCCTGCAGGGCCTACTAGGCTACCAAGAGCCAGAATGCTGCAAACTACCCAAGAAGAAACTTCTAACACCCTAAACTGTGGGGAGTGATAGTAGCAAAGACAACAATGAGGAACCGGATCGAAGGCAAACGCAGTCCCCCAATCCACCATGTCCAAGTCAAAAGCTCGAGGGTCGACACGTGAAAACACAAGGGACCTTCCACCCGACATGCCCAGCCCGTACCTGGAGCAAGAAAAACATGGGTGGCCTTGGCTATGTCACACAACTCCACCCCCATAAAGAGCTACAACCACCGCTACTAACCACGACCCACGATTCGGCCTCTAGAATAATAAAGAAAACGGCCGACAAGGAAAACCCAGAAATTCAACTGGAAAATCCACTCGGAAACGAAATACAAGGTAAAGGAAGGGTGTTGAAATAAACCAACACGACTAGGCGTTGAGTGAAACCCACTCAGTGCCTACCTAAACTTTGGCGTTGAGTGAGCTAGCCTCACTCGCTGCCAAAATTATACCACTACCCACAAGCCCACTAAAGAAAACGGAGCTCGACGACAGTCGAACGACCAAGGCAGAAGATCCAGAACTCGAGTAGTTGCCTGCCACTTGAGTATCTAAACTCCCGCACTCGAAATCATCTAAATTCGCCTATCAAAAGAAAATATACAAATCGCACGATCAGTGACGCACGATCAGTGGTCGTGCGCACTCATCGGCTGATGATCGTGCGAAGCGACCCTGAAAAACCTGACAGAAAACCTAGCAACTGCGCACGACTAGTGTCGCACGATCAGTGGTCGTGCGCACTGTTGCTAGTGCTCGTGCGATTGCCCGAGACAGAACTTTGGAAACTGAGATAACAGCCGCGCACGAGCAGAGGCACACGACCAGTGGTCGTGCGCCCTAAAGGTTAATGACCGTGCGCGGTCAACCTGCACCATTTGGAATTTCCCGAACGACACCGGAACGCGCACACGACCCACGCCACTGCAGTAGCAGTAGACAACTATCACGTCGCATGCTACCACCATTCAAACTATGTCTAACCATTCGAATAATACCTTAACGAAGGAAATTGGCAACCACACCCCCCCTCCTAACACTCCCTCTCGGCTACACCCGAACCAGAGCAACCAAAAGAGCAAGGGAAACAACGGCTTCACGCCGACAATTTGGATTCCAAACACCACAACATAGGGGGGGTTTCAGTAGGAAGAACTAAGCCCTATAGTTAGCAAGAAAACGAGAACAACAAGGCCTCTAACCTGGGCTAACCGGGATTTCAATTTCAGCAAATAAAATCAAAGAAAACACTTGGCAAGGGCAAGAATACCACTTGCCTCAAATCTCAGCGAAGCTTTGGACTGCTTTCCTCCTCTTCGCACGGATCAAGACGGCCGCAACACCTAGAACAAAGACTCGGCCATTAATGGCGGAAAACTTCCAAAACTGAAAATTCCAATCCTTCCAAAACTCCACGAAAATCGAATTTCTTACCGCAGGAACGAAGGTCTCGACGAGAGCAATCCGAATCCACTCTCAGAATCGAATTCCGTCCACAAACGCTCCGGGAATCGGCGTCCGAAGGGAAGGCTCGGCGGTTACTCCGTTTCTCTCATACAGGACCGGCGGTTCTAATGGGGAAGAAGATGATCGATGGCT